>CM060372.1:1947814-3147814 GCA_030545235.1 Helianthus tuberosus
TACTTAAGTTTTCCAACCGATAAACATGTGAGACTAAACCCTTCTCCCACCCCACCCCACCACCCAACGCAGCCCCCCCCCCCCCCCCCCCCCCCCCAACCCCAACAATCACATCCTATATCTATCCAACAAATCAACAATCCTTGATGCATACCATACAACCAAATTGGAAGAAAAAAAAAACCTTTAGAATATTTGAATTTGTTGCAGCAGGTGGAAGCTTCCAAAGGGATCGCATTGATCCATATTATTAGATAATTGATGATCAACTCTTTTATTTATCATCATGGAATGGAAGCACTTGATAATTTGGATCGTGCTATCTCTTCGGAAGTTTCCTCCATTGCGCTGCATGCCTGCACAGATCCATCCTTTGCTTTCTCTCTCTCTACTTCAACTTGATTCACAGGTCTCTCTTTCTCTCTCTCTCTATACACACGTTACTAGAGGGGTGTTTGCACGATACTTTGGGAAACACAAACACTTGTAATCACGTAAATTGTTATTTTGTTTTGAATAAAAAAACTATAACAATAACATACTCAAAGTAAAGAGATTAAATATTTGTTTTTATGGTCGTAGTTTAAGAAACATATTAAGGTATGAAAAAAATATGACCGTTTAAAAATCATGAAAGAAACTAATTTAAAAGTCAACAATATATTTTGAAGAGTTCTATCATTTCTTCTAAAGTTGCAATTAATTAAATTATTTAAATTATGTTAAATGACCTATTTGTGTTATATATATGCCTTATAATATATATATATATATATATATATTGATAAAATATGCTTCAAGAACTTACATATTGACACCATTTGAACTGTCTTGATTCAGATTTCTACCTTAACTAATGTATTATAATTAGATCCTCATTAAACCGGTCGTCTTATTGGTTTACTGTTAGGACCAGAATCAAGACCTTGATGACATCAAAATCAATTTAAAAATATTTAATTATCAAATAAAATTTAGGCGAATTTGAAATAAATAATCCCACTTAACTCAATTTGGCAGATAATAATCCCAAGTCAGTTATTGGCTGATAATAATCCGAACTAGTCAATTTTTTTTTGTAAAATAGTCCGCCGTTAAAATAGCTTAAGGGAGTTAAGTTTTTTGAATTACAAACCGATGTTTTAGGGCTTTTGATCAGAACGATGATACGAGTCGATTGATATAAAACTTACATCGAAATTATGCTCGAAATGGCATGATTTTTGTTAATTGGAAGTTTAAACACCCGAATTGAAGCAATGTTTTCGTGGGTTGGGGCAATATTTCAAGGTAAGTTTTACATCAATCGACCCGTATCCTCGTTCTGATCAAAAGCCCTAAAACATCGGTTTGTAATTCGGAAAAAAAACTTAACTCCGTTAAGCTATTCTAACGACGGACTATTTTACAAAAAAAAATGACCAATTCGGATTATTATCGGCCAATAACTGACTTGAGATTATTATCGACCAAATTAAGTTAAGTGGAATTATTTATTTCCAATTTGACTAAAATTTAAGTATATTGTATTAAATTGGAAGTTTAGTACAACTATGAACTATATTGTTATATTCCTTATATTTAAAAATAAAAGAATTTTAAGAAGCATAAGAAACTAACGAAATAATGAAAAGAGTTAATTACTGTTTTCGTCCATTTGATTTGTCAAAAATCACTACTTCAGTCCATTAGTTTAGAAATTGCGATTTCAGTCCCTGTGGTTTCACTTTCATAACCATTTCAGTCCCTATGGTTTCACTTTCGTAACCATTTCAATCCATTTATTCTGTAAGTACAGGGACTGAAATGGTTACGAGGTGGACTGAAATGGTTACGAAAGTGAAACCACAGGGACTGAAATCGCAACTTTTAAACTAATGGACTGAAATAGTAATTTTTGACAAACCACAGGGATGAAAACAGTAATTAGCTCTAATGAAAAAGAAAACTTTTTGAGAGAAAGAAATAGATTAAAAGAATTGGGTGAGTATTTAGTTTATATATCTAGAAATGGACTAACATCATCTTGGGCCTTGGCATCTTTGAATAGTTAGCAAGGGCTCTCCCATGTATGTACATGGAAGGACTTAAAAGTTAAAGCCTCAAACCTGAGAAAACCTTTTAAGATATTTTCTATATAAATAAGTTGTTAGATTAATATTTAGTTTAAAGATCTTGAAATATATCACCAACATCTTGATATATCATATGTTTCTACTTCAAATCTTACATCTTAAAATATTTTGTGCTTCAACTCGGGTTGACCACAAAAACTACCAGCCCATTTCAAGCAGGTATCGTTCTATGAAAATACTGATAGGAACTAAGATTGACATTCCATGAAAAATGTATGATATAAACTGAATCTAGAGGGTATTTGTTTGTAAGATGTCAAGTAGTTGTGGTAGATGATTAAATGATGTTAAGTAGTTGTAGTCATGGTTGTAAAAATCCCGACTAGCCTCTAATTAGTCGCTGATTAGTTGCTGGTCCCAAGTTTACAAAGTAATTTTTATCTAATTAGTCAATTAATCAGTAGGCGGTCAACATGGCCAAGTCTAGTCCTAATTGGCCAAAAATCGGTGGTAGTCTAGCGATTCTGGCCAAACTTAAGCCAGATTCTTGACCAAAACCTGTAAATTCTAGCAATTAATCCTATCTACTTAAAGATATGGGTCGAATAAAGTGTTAAAACATGTTTACTTAAAAAAATACATAAAAATATATATGTATACATATAAAATTGAAAATTACATATAAAATTGAAAATTCAGTTAGTCTTACAACCTTGGTTGTAGTATATGATTAAGTATTCAATCCAAATGTCACCTCTTGAAAAATATTATAATAGCTTTCATTTATGTGATTTATTTTTGTTAATTGCATTTTGAACTTTTAGATTATTAGTGACTAAACGATTACTATTCGTTTTGTTGAGACTTTAGATTATTAATGATTAAACGATTTTTTGTAAAGACATAAAGGAAAAGGAAAAGGAAAATGTAAATGTGTATGTATAGTTAACAATATCATGGGCCTTGCATGCTTGTTTTATTGTCAAGACCAGCCCAGTAAGAATTGTACATCAACTGATTGGGCCTTCCTACAAGAATCACTTGCGTATAAAAGTTTTTCTTATATCCTTGTAAAGATGTAAGTTGTAACCATAAAATATAAGAAAAAATTTCAGGTGTATACTTTATGTTTACAATCAATAACTTGATTGTATAAAGTATAAACATATCAATAATTTGTGTCATTTATCTATTTATCACAATTCACAAATCTACTTATTTTTTCTTAAAAAGTATATTATATTTGTACGTTTCATAATATTTTTAACATACACTTAACATATAGTAGATACATGAACTTGTTTCGCATGGCTAATTGCTATAAAGCTATAGTTCGATGCAATATATTTACTGATGTATAACAATATTAAAGATATTCATTTTTCATATTTTCTTAAAATATAATACCGGCCTAATATCAGCAAACCACACATAGTTAAACATCAATGATTGGTACACATTTTGATATTTCCAAATACATGGCTATAACCAAACGTATGTTGTCTAGACATATGACATATAACGATTGGTAACATTCTAAATTTATGTCGTTAATAGTTTTATTATACAAAGTGACGTGTTGACGTGTCATTGATATCTTCTATTATACAACGTGACATGTAGACATGCCATTAATATTTATTACTATATAAATCCACAGTTTTTTAGCCTATGCTAATATGCGTGTAATCTGATAATCTATCTACTATAATAAAAGAAACCAACTATTAGACATGTGTCATTCATTGAAGGTATCCTCAAATCTATATTTATCTTATATGAACTAAATAAATAATAAATTAATATTAAATCTTATCATACTTTAATAAAATATTATTCTCAAATCTAAATTGTTAATTTAATATATTTTTAAAATAAATACCTCTCATTCCTACTTATCTTATATTAAATATAGTTAAATGCATGGTTAGTCCCTGTGGTTTGCAAATATTGCAGAGTTGGTCCCAGTGATTTACTAATTGCAGACTTGGTCCCAGTTGTTGTAAATTTTGCACTTGGGTGATCCTTATCACTAACCCATGTTAATTTTCTCAGTTAAATGTATGCGAAATGACTAGATTACTCCTGAACAATAAAAAAATTAAAAAATAAAGATGACTCACCCTCATCTTCTTCTTCTTCCTCCTCCTCTCTCTTTCTAAAACCCACCCTCTTCATGTTTTTACTCCCATCTCTCTCTCTCTCTCTCTAAAACCCACCTTCTTCCTGCTTTCACTCCCCACCTTCATCGTCAACCCACCACCACCACCTCCACCGTCACCTTCGACAGTTCAATATCTAGCCAGCCACTCATCTATACACGTTAAATAACACATGTTTACACTTCGACAGTTCTCTTCCATTTTCTCTATTCTTAAAATTCAACAAGCAAAGCGTACATACCCTTTTGCAACAATTCTCGAACACAAATCTGGTAATTCCTTTATCAATTCTTCACTCAGCCCTTTCGATCCGTTGTACTCGCACACATCAAAAGGATCCGCAAAAGTCGTTTCGACTCCACTAATCGCCGTACCGGACCATTTCTCGCCGGACATCTCCTCCGCCACGTTATTCCCGATTGGATCACTTGAGGGTGTTTGTGATTGTGTAATGGGTATTATTTGGTAGATTTATTCAATTCGATTATACACAGGTTTTTTAAAGATACGACGTTTTTAGTATTTAGTATACAAATAACAAAATTACATTTATTTAATCTGTGTAATACACATGGTTTTTAAAGATATAATTTTTTTTATTATTTGATATATAAAATTACATTTATTTAACCCGTACAATATACGAGGTTCATAAAGATATAACTTTTTTATTATTTAATATATAAAATTACATTTATTCAACCCATGTAATACATGGGGTTCTAACCTAGTAATGTTATATACTAAAAGTGAGGCCGTTTGTTATATGCGTTTACTATTAAAATTAATGTTACTAAAAGTGAGGCCGTTTAATATTTTATAGTATTGAATTAGTGGTTTAATCATACAAATGTTAGGTAACTTCAAATCAATAAAAATGAAAGTTCAAAATATTTGCTATGAAAAAATTATATTAATAAAAAAGGAAAATGAAAAGTAAGAAATATACCGTAGAATGTGGTAGGAGACCTAACAATTGTGTGCCTTTGCCCCGCTGATGACGGCAAAGAAATGAGAAAACAAAATCATACTTTTTAATGGCCTATTTTCGTTTGTCCTCTAATTAAAACTAGTTTTATTTGTTTTGTAGATAATACATTTGCCTAACATTTTGGAGAAAAAAAAAATTGTCATGTGTAATAGTCGTGTATGGTGTTCGATTATCATTTATATTCTTTTAAACAAATTTCGTAAATTTATGCACTTACATTTATATTAATTAGCGATATTATTAAAAAAAAAGCGAAGACAAGCAAGAAGCTAGCAAAGTTAAAACAAGATGTAAAATTACAAAGAAGGCGGAAAACGACTCCAATCTAAATATCTAAGAATTGCATACTTCGAACTTCGGCCCTATTTTTACCCGGCTAAACAAAGAAAGTTTAATGTCATCTGCCGTATAGATTTAATTAGTTTAGATAAATGGTAATTTGAACAAGAATTAACATGCTAATGAGACAAATGTTATTAAAGATGATTATTCTTAAAACCAAGATCTAGCATATACCAAGGAGACTCATAACATAGAGAAAAAATTTCGAATTTAAGTTTAATTAACACTTTCAATATAGTTTTGTTATTAAAGTTAACAATCTTCAACATTTTTTTTGAACGGTTAATTTCTTTTAATCCTCTGTCGTCTGTGGGACTTGAACATTCAACTTGTATGCACCGTGTGATCAACGAAAGAAGTTAAAGAACCAACCGAATAACCGATACTGACCATCATGCTTCCACATGTCAACCAAATGTTGGTTAGTGATCACACACTCACATTCAATGTGTTCACAATGCAAGTCGAGTAGAATTGGTAACCCGTCAATTGAGTTGGAAGACTTGTTGTCAAAGTTTAATATGATTACAACAAAGTTTTATATAGACTTTTTTAATTGTACATTTAAATAAAACATCAGTTTAATAAAAAAATATTAATTATGTTGTATATTTTCATAGTTATTTGATTACAACATGACTAATTTAGGACACAAAAACATATGCTGATCAAGTTAGCAAGACTATGTAATTTTTCTCAATTGTTAATAACAATTTACTATGATTACGAAGATGTGAAATAAGAGAAACGAATAAATTAATTTTGAGATAAAAGTAATGATTTTTGTAAAACCAAGTAATCAATTAATTTGACCCAGCAAGTTTTAATTTAATTTTGGGATACTTCTAGATGGAGTATAAGTAGCGTTTGGTATAAACCAATAGAAGACGAAATGGACTAAAGTGTGGTCAATTCCACAAGACATAACTCCTTCAATTTAATTAATTTTTGATAGAGAAGTTGAAGAAACACGGAACTAATTTTAGGTTTATTAGTTTGGTTTATGTTTCTATCATGAGAATTAATCTTCTTGATCCTTACTGAGCTGAGTAATGATCCTTACTGCAAAACAATGAACACCCCGTTAAGCTCGTTAAGAGGGGAATATGAGGATTTCCCTCTTAACCACTCTTGAGAATAAGTATCTATTTTGAGGAAATAAGTGTGTGTTAAGAGTGAGAGAATAGCGAACAGAAGGAATCAACCTGTGTATGAAGATCCCTATTTATAGCCGGAGTAGTGTAGAATGAGATGAGCTGATGGGCATCTTGTCTCTTTGGTGACAACCGTTAGTGTCTTCTAGAAGATTTTCGGTGCTGGCGCACCTTGATTGGAGCCACGTGTCCGGATTGTCGTCCTTGTTGTCTCTCTGACATCAGCAGGCGAGTGGAGATCATGGGGCAGTTGTCGCCACCCCCTGATTGGTGCCACGTAGGCGTCCTTGTGTACTATTTGTCTCCTGCACGATTGTTAATCGTGGTGCATGATAGAATACAGCCTGTTGGATGCTGATTGGCTTACTATTCTGCCACTCGTACCTTTCATGCTTCCTGGAATGACCCTGCGCCGCCACTCTCGCGCGGCCCTTGGCATGTGTCCAATCAGCCGACGCAAGGTCTAGGGGTTGAGAGCTTTCATTCAGGATGCTAAGTGTGGAATCTGATCTCAAATCTTGCTTGGATCTCGCGCGTGGTTTAGGCTTTGCCTAAGTAGTCTGCGCAGAGTCTTTAGACTAGTCAGATTAATGTGTAAGGAGTATGGTCCTGCGCGCGACCTGATTGGTCTGCACGGCTTTTTGAGACCATACCCCTTCAGAAGTGATCATTCTTTGAAGGAGTTTTACAGTTAATATAATATTTATATTTAGCAAACTAGTAGACATTATTTTTCTAGAACAATTTACCTTTAATTTATAAAATTCACATTAATAAAACTAGAAAGGTAAAATAATAAATTGGATGATCATTAAACTCTCACAAATTTATTTTATTACTGTATCTAGCAACTAATATTGATATTACTCAATTCATTTCAAACAAATAATAAATTATATTACTCTTTTACCCATTAATAAATTAATCAGCCAATGTATGATTATTTATTTATTTAAATTAAATTTAGTGTAAACTAGGAATAGTAAAAGAGTGTTAATCCCTAAAAAAGCAATCAGCTTTCGGATTGGGTTAAAAAATGTTTGGGCCATAAACAAGCTTACCCTAGACGAGTTATATTAAGCTAAATGTAAATAACTGATTCAAATGTTGACTCGTTCAAAAACTTAATTAAAAAAAAAAGAAAATAAAAAAAATATCATAATTTCCACCCGACAACCTATTTTTTTAACGGAAAATTTCTTTTAAGTTGTGGAACAGTTTTATATAAAGTCATCCATAAGTTAAATGTGACTTTAACGTGAGAGACGTGATTATATAATTTTTTATTTTGTTTCAGATATCCAGCTTCTTGTTGGCACCTTGTTTCGTTTTTATTCCTTTATAAAAATGCCGCCGTTCGAAAAATAATAAGTTAAATGGTTTCCATCTTGTGAGAGTTTAGTTGTTGATCATGTTTAGGTTTATCAATCTCAAATCGGTCAGATCCTAACCAACTGACTCTACACATTTGTCACCTCAAAAAATTCCTATAGCAAAGGCCCATTTTAACATTGTATTTAACGAATTTTTAACTATCAAATAAGCAATGCTTGTTTTTTTCTTTGTTTTGCATTCAATTGACGGAAAAATCAAAGCTAACTAAAAGTCTTTGATCAAAGAAATTCCACAGGCCACAAGAAGTCAAAGTAAGAATACGCCATGAATGGTGGAAGCCAAAGTTATAAATAGGTACCATTTAAACACCAAACTCAACTCAACTGCCTTCACTTCACTAGATTATTATTATTATTATAAAGAACACAATATTACATTTTTCTAACTAGCTATTTGTGTTCTTATCAACAATGAATTCGTTCTATTTCCTCAAGTCTCTTTTGGTTTGTGCTCTTCTTATTTTCGCCTTCTCGGTTGAAGCCACACTAGGTAACTTTGGCATGTCTTTTTCAAGTCTTATTTTGCATATAAACAAAATGTTGTTTTTAAATCGTCATTTTGTATGTAGGTAACATCGTGTGTGAAAACTTGAACAAGGATTCATGTGCATTTGCGGTTTCATCAAGTGGGAAGCGATGTGTGCTTGAGAAAAATGTACGAAGGAGTGGGAAAGAGGTGTTTGTTTGCACTACCTCACAAATTGATACTGATCAAGTCACAAACTGGATCGAAAGTGATCGTTGCCTAAAGGCATGTGGGCTTGACCGTAATGTTCTTGGGATCTCTTCTGACTCCCTTCTCGACTCCAACTTCATGCAAAAGCTTTGCTCAACTCAATGTTACACTGGTTGCCCCAACATTGTTGATCTATTTTTCAATCTTGCTGTGGGTGAAGGTAAATTGGTCTTTTTTTGATGTAAAATAACTATTCTCATATTATAAACTATATGTTTGATTGTACTTAACCAAATTTATACTTGTTACATGAAAAGGTGTATATTTGCCGAGCCTATGCCAAACTGATGGAGATAACAAAAGAAGAGGGATGAGTGAGATCAGGAGTTCTGGAAATGTTGCGCCTGGACCAACCGTGCCTGCAAAACTTATGGTTGACGTTTCCCCGGCCATGGCCCCATCTCCCACCGGTCCCTTTTAGTGTGACTTCTTGCTAGAATAGGCTGATGAGCCAAAGTATTTGATATACGATGTTCGCGTGTTTGCTGGTTATAGGTATACTCAAAAAAGGATTGCTTATAAAGAAATAAAGGCGTATAATTGATTATACGCGAGATGATGTTATTTTAGCAAAAGTACTGCCACTTTTTTTTTTTTTTTCCTTCATGTACTTGAATGTAGTCGTTTGGTTGGTATACGTTCATGTTAAAAATACATATACACTCAATAAAAGTTTACTTCTTTTTCCTTTTAAGCGGCACTTGGGCCATATGTGATGGGCTCTGTTTCCTGATAAAGGAATACATTAATTATATTTCTAACTCTTAAAAGATTTATTACTTTATTGTTACTTTATTATTGTTGTTGTTGTAATTGTTAAATATAAATTACAACCAATTTACGATTCAAAAAGCTTTGAACAAAGTCCTTAGTTACCATATAACACTTATTAGTTTTCAAGAAGCCAGTTATTAAAATTGTATGTATACTAAAACTGAAAACACCTTGTTATTAAAATTGATATAAAAAATAAAATAAAACTGATATAAAAAAATACTACAAACTACATGCTAGAATAGGCTGAGCCAGAGAACAGTCAAGTTCTGACTAATAATCAGATATGCTAAAGGTGATCGAAGATGCACCTTCACTAAGGCTGGCTGGTGTGGTCTCACGTCCCTAAGGGCTTTATCACGTCACGTAAACGCCATGTAAGCGATGCATAAGCAAAGTGCTTTATCGTTAACTTACGGTGTGGAATAACACCGCATATAAAGCCCTTTTAGCTATATTAAAAAAAAGAAAAACTCAAATATGACTGGTTCAAGCAATGGCCCCATCCTCTTCACGCTCACTATGGCTTTGGCCGAGTCCAAGGATAGCGCCACCTTTGGCGGAGGCGTGGTGGTGTAGGGGCGCCAAAAGGGTGAGGTGGCAGGGGGCGTGAGACCACACTACCCAACGTAAAACTAACTACATACACTGCAAGATGTTTTAACAGATCTGTTAAATTTTATCTAGCTCAAACACTCAGGTGTTGGCGGCTCTAAAGATCTAAATACTAATGACATCTAGTATGGATGACAAAAAAAAAAAAAAACACGAACCTGAAACATCCGGTACGGATATGAGAGGCATTTTTAGATTGATAAAAATATTTCGTGAGTTTGGGTACATGTACGGTATTAGCTGATACTCAACCCGATTACTGAAACCATATATTCGAAACATAATACTTCATTTTAGTAGCTTTATTAGGTGAACTATGAACGTTTCTTAATATGTATTTGATAATATATTTTTATTTTGTATGTTAAGAAATACGAACTTATATTTTTGGGATTTATATCATCATAAAGTTTACATATTTTTAGATATTTTATACATTTTATGATGAGGATGATGTGTATGAAATTTATCATATTCTAATATGTTATAGTTGATAAAAGTGACAAATTTTATAAAATTTAGTACTATTAGAAAAAATATACGTGGAAGTCCCAACACGTATATTTTAACAAACTAACGGGTATACCTGATACCTATGGATATGTCTGATCTAGTGTTTCCCTTTACAAAACTCGATGAACTTAGTTAGAGGTGTACAAAAGGCGGCTTGGGCCCAAACCTGTTCGGTTTATAAACCGTCCCAGTTTTTTTAGTTTGGTATCAAACCGGTTTGGCCCAAACCGGCCTGGGTTAAGACCTAGTTTTAGGGTCGAAAACCTCAACTCACCCAAACCGATTTAGATTGGGTTCAAAGCCGGTTTTTATCAGTTTGTTTAGGCTGGCTCAAACAGATTCTCAACACAAAACTCCCAAACCTGTACCTAGGGCTGTCCAAATTGCTCAACGATCGAGGATCGCTCGACGATCGCTCGAAAAATTCTCATTCGATTCCCGCTCAGTTTGTAAATGCGTCGCTCGGATCGGTTCGATTAAAATTCAATCCAAGCATGAGCAAAGGTCCGCTCGCTCGTCGATCGCTCGTTTCGCTCAAATTATTTTTATTAATAATTAATAAAAGCCCAAAAAATATTAAAAGCCCAAAAAATATACTAGCCTAAAAAATTTAAAAGCCCAAAATATATACTAGCGCAACTTAATAGTTAATATCAAAATCTAACCCTAAATCCCTACTTCCAAAAACAATACTCATAAACTGATTGTTCGAACTTCGAAGATCTGCATATCGCTGCTGCCAGTTGCCTTGCCACACACCTAAATTCTTGATATTGTTAAGAACATTTTTAGAATCATGATTTTAGTTATGTATTGCTTTTGTTAGTAAAGTGTTAGACATGTTTTAATTTAGGATTTGTTTTTGTTGAACGCAGTCTTATAATTCAATCGAGCGAAAACGATCCGCTCGATTTTAGTTAGGATTTGATAAAACCGAGCGAAACCGAGCGAAAACGATCCGATCGATTCAAATTCAACCCGAGCATGAGCATCACTTTTGTGCTCGGTTTTGCATATTCGATCCGATTGGATCGGATCGATTATAATTCAATCCGAGCATGAGCAGACCCTCGATCGGATCGGATCGGCTCATGAACACCCCTACCTATACCAAACCGACTGGTTGGGCTGCACTGAAATCGGTTTTCTTACCGGGTCGGTTTCTGGCCCAAACCGTTTTTTTTTCCAGCACTAGGGCTTCATTTAATTACGGGCTTCGTAAAAAACAGGCCTTTTTCCCCAACATCTGAACCCTCTTTCCCTGCAGGGTTTTCTCTTCGCCTCCTTCCTTCCTTCCTTCCTTCAACTTCACCATCCATCTTTCTTTTCCGTACAAAAATGGTGTGCAAACGGCAGAAATTAGCTCGCAAAAAATTCAAGCAAGAGCACCCGGAACTCTTCGTCAAACCCGAGCCAACAGCCCCAAAGGACCCGAATAAAAAGAAGAAAAAGAACAGCAAGTTCAAGCGCAAGAAATCGGATCCCAATGACCCGAGTAAACCCAAAAGATTCAGTAGCAAAAAACACCCGCTTAGAATACCCGGAATGAGACCCGGTGATAGCTGTTTTATTTGTAAAGCTGATAATCATATTGCCAAAAATTGCCCAGAAAAAGCCCAATGGGAAAAACACAAGGTTTTATTTGTTTATTATTTATTCTGCATTTTATTTTAATTCAAGTTTGTTAATTGCTTATGGGGTTTGAACATTTGAGCTTTATGAGCTAGTAGAGTAGTAGTATGAACTGTTTACCTGTTACTATATTGTTACTATATATCAAAGTGTAGTACTCTAGCGGTACCCAGTGACGTAATTTAGGGAAGGTCACCTGGTGGAGTCTCTTTCATAATAAAATGTCATGCACGAGCCAGCGGTTTGACCATAGTGGCCCTTTGGGTAGTGGGTATTCTTTGTAATTAGTAATGGGCTGGGTCACCATCGATGTCTGCCATCGCAGGGTTGCGTGGCCTTTTCCTATGGGTCGGGCAGTGGCATTTTTTCATAGTGGGCCTTCGGGTGGTGGGTTTTCTCTGAAATTGGTGATGGGCTGGGTCGCCTGCTATGTCCGCCATCGCGGGCATGTGTGGCTATTTGCCTATGGGTTGGGTGGCTTGGCTTTGTTGGACGGTTAAAAAACTTTATACCATAAACATTGTAATCATTTTCAAAACCCAAGTCCAATTGCTCCTAAGATGTTATAAAAGACTTAAAGTTGCAATCTTTTTGTTGGGTTATGCTGATTGTAACAATCTTTTTCTCAAAACCCACATCCAAATGCTTCCAAGATTTCTAGAAGGGAAAATTGCATTTTATGTTCTTTAAGTTTCAGCAAAATTGCAACCGTTGTCCTTTAACTAACAAAATTACAGTGGGTGTCATTTATGTTCTAATTTCTTTACAGGAGGTGTCCTTTCTTCCTAAAAATATTACTAAAATAAATGACATCTGTTGTAAAGAAATTAAAACATAAAGGACACCACATGTAAAGAAATTAGAATATAAAGGACGACGCCTGAAATTTAAAAGACGAAAAATGCAATTTACCCTTTCTAGAAAGACTTAGAGTTGCAAACTTTTTCTTGGGTTATGCTGATTGTAACGATCTTTTTCTCAATTACAAGTGAATGGATGCTTTTTATGGTTGTTCACTGCATTCTTTGATATGGGGTTGTTGATAATTTATGACATTTTGGGAACTTATAGTTGTTAATGTTGTGTTTGCAGATATGTTTGTTATGCAGGCAGCGCGGTCACAGTCTCAAGAATTGCCCTGACAAGAATGAGGAGAACATTGACAAGAAGTTATGTTATAATTGTGGAGAATTTGGGCATTCTCTTGCTTCATGCCTCCAGCCTCTTCAAGATGGTAACTTGCTCATCCAATGTTGTTTCCATTGATCTCCTCTCTTTTAATATTTGTAATAATTATGCATAATTAGGGTTTATGTGTGTGTCTTTAAACTGACCATTATGAATTTAAGTCGTAATAGTCTATTAGACCATGCGTTGTGGTTTAACATAACAGCTAACGCCCAGCCATGTCACTGCCACATAGACAATGGGCTTTAACTAATCCACCCTTTAACTATCACGTTGCGATTTAACTAATTTTAAATAAAAGAAAATGACCCCCTCTCTTTTAAGTATTACGGCGCGGTGTTTAGGGGCGTTAAAGGCTTAAAGGATGAGTTGGAGAGGGGCGTTAGCTCACAACACAGAGTCTTATGAATGTTGAGGTAGTTAAATCTTTTTATGATGTTTTGATAAACATATTTAATGATGCAGGAGGAACAAAATATGCAACTTGCTTTGTTTGTAAACAACAAGGACATATAAGTAAGGATTGCCCTAAAAATGCGCATGGAATTTATCCTAAGGTACTTGAAGTGTGTTTATCATCTTTGTTTGTTTTGGGTTTGTGATCTAATAGATCTATGAAAGTTTTGTTTTTCAGGGTGGTTGTTGCAAAATATGTAGTGGTGTAACGCATTTGGCGAAAGATTGTCCAAACAAAAGCGCTAGAGGTTCTAGCATGTCCAATGAGGGTAACAATAGACGTAAGAATTCCTTACAAAGTGTTGACTATACTCCATTGTTTGTGATGTTTATTGCAACTAACACGTGTATTTGTTTTTGTGGATCTTAGCATCTAGAATAGAAAGTATGGCGAGAGGGCAGGTGACTAAATTTTCGAGCGGTGATGATCTTGAAGACGATTTCACAATGATAGATGATGGTAAAGAGAAGAATAAGTCTGTGCTGAAAGCTGATGCTGCTTCTAACGAACCGAATGTAAAATCAAAGAAGAAACAAGGGACCAAAGTGGTTAACTTTGTCGGTTAAGGATTAAACGTTCAATCCTGTTTGGGATGCAATTTTGAACTCTTTTAGGTTTGGGTATTTATGTGTTCAAGAGTTTGTAAAATGAATATTAAGATCAAGAGTTTATAAATGGTTAATTTCTGCAGCATCTTGTTAATTTTGTGATTTTACATTGCTGTGAATCTGTGATGTTGACACCTTTGGGGGCTGTTTGGATGTGAGTTGTGGTTATGATTATTGACATCTAATTATGGGTGCTACTTTCTACACCCCCTAATTACTTTTTACACCCCCTCCTCTCACATACTTATAGGTGGGGACCGCGTGGGACCGGCAGTTTTCCTCTCACAAGGGGGGTATAATCAGGAGGGAGGGGGGTGTGTTTAGTATCAGCCCTAATTATTTAGAGTCAGTTTAACTAGATTTAAGGAAACAGGTAAGCTCATGTACCTATCCTTGGGTTTAATCATGGATTATTAGATTATTATTTTTAGTTGTTTATAACTTTATCAAACCATATAAACTCCCAGGATCCACCAATACGGCAGATGACCGATGAGAACAGGTAAAAATCAGTGGAAGCTGGATTCAAACCTGAGACCTCTGCCTGAGGGACTCAAGCGCGGCACCCCTTAAGGTTATCTTCTTGCATGTTATAATATTAATTGAAAAACACACGACTTTTGCAAATCATTCGGATTTAATAGGTCCAAATATGTAAACCTCAATCGGGATAGATGGTGCGAGTTTAATTTGCATGACGTAATTTTGTAACTTTCAGGGTTCCAGTTTCTTACTGACTCGTTTCTATATTTATATAGAAGTTTCGCCGTTTAAAAAAAATCCAAATTTTTGTTGGTCATAATATGAATAATGAATGGTGAAAGGCTGAAGACAATTTCTAACCTTAATTTCACCGAAATTTCTTGAGTAAAAGTTTGATTGTTTCCCAGATTTGAAGGATCTTCTCCATTCTCTGTTCCCATCTTTTCTTCCCTTTGGATTTCTGATATTTACCACCAACCAACCATGGTATGTTTCTCTTCATAATCATGTTGTTATTCATTTGATCTATGATCATCAAGATCCACTTACATGAATTGGGATGTATTGCCATGTGTTTTATTATGGATTTATTTACGTTGCAACGATTTGTGGATTAGGCGAATGCCGCGTCTGGAATGGCTGTTCATGATGATTGCAAGCTGCGGTTTCAGGAGTTAAAAGCCAAACGAAACTACCGATTTGTTACCTTCAAGATCGAGGACCAACAAGTGACCATCGACAAGATCGGTGGTCCCAACGAAACCTACGACGATTTCACAAACTCTCTACCCGTCAATGAATGTCGCTATGCCGTCTTTGACTTTGACTTCACAACTGATGAAAATGTTCAAAAAAGCAAGATTTTCTTCATTACATGGTACCCATAAAACCATTTTAAGTTTCATATGTCTAGTGATGCAATAAAACAGATTAATGATTGATTTCAGGTGTCCAGACACATCAAAAGTCAGAATGAAGATGGTATATGCCAGTTCGAAAGACCGATTCAAGCGAGAATTGGATGGTATTCAGGTCGAGTTGCAAGCGACAGATCCTAGCGAAATGAGCCTCGACATTGTAAAATCACGCGCAATCTAATCTAACAGCTTGGTTTTAGTTTTGTTGTAATTCAAAAAAAACATACATAAGTTATTGTTACAACACACTTCACTTCACTCATCGTTCTCTTCCTCTATTTCTTACCCCCGGTGGGAGTACTCGACAATCCTTCATCCGTCACTGCATCAAACGATAAATGTTTAAACACAATACTTTCACTTTAAACAGCAACTATAAAACACTACTTACCATATGAAGTTCCGGTACTTCTTTGTGGTGCATCCCCTTTCCCACCAAAAAAGGAACCCACCGCGTCTGCCAACCGCTCACTCATATTTTTATCCGCAACCACATTGCCCGAATCATCATGATGTTGTTCCTTACGCTGATCAGTCCCCAACTGACGTCGAACTTCCACCGATTCCGTCACTACTCCCATCGGTCTATGATCCTCGCCCGCTTTCTTCCCAGACTCTTCCTGCTTTCCTCGATGGAGAGCATGCGTTATCACATCCGACAACGCCTTATCTTCTTCCCCCGGTTTTAGTGTCTCCACTAGATGCTCCTTAACCGACACCCCCTTATCCGTCACATTCACATTCTCTTTCTCCATCGTTGTCGAAGTTCCCGAACCTTGGTGTGCTTGCGGCTGCCCGGTTCCGGTTCCAGACACGCTCCCTTGCACTTTCGATATCACTGAGCTTGACGGGTTTCCAGTGAGGGTGTCACGTGGTAGATTTTCAGGGTGGTTGGAATCCAAGGTTTTGGGTTCGGATTCAATGCCCATTTTGTCGAACGAATGTTCAAGGTGTGAGAATTCTGCTTCTTTCCCACCTGCGAAATATGTACTTATTATTAAATTAAATATATATATAAGTTATAAGCCAATTCACATTAATTAGAGCCGAAAGACGCTAAAAAAACATGCCTAGTCAACTAAAAAACGTGCCAGTCAACTGTTACACCAGGAAAAAACACTTGCTCTTATAAAAAAAACTCAATACCCACTCGATAATAAACTAAAAACACTCAAAAATGTCGCATTGTAACATTGTTACTATCCAAATACGTTACAACATAACATAATCACTATCTTTTTATTTTTGATCACACATTTTTCCCTATAGAGTAAAATGGGAATCACTCATCTTTCCCCTGTAAAATGGGCCCATTCCAATCCGTTTTTAGTTCTGACTAATAATGCAAGAACTAGACTCCAAAAACGGGATGGGCGATGATGTGACGTGACGTTTTTCTGGAAGCTAAAAACAAGAAAAAAAAATGACTTAATGGCTTAAGGAGGTGTCGGCAATCAAGTGGTTTACACTTTCACGCATTGTACCTGTATGCGTCGGATTATCCACTTTAGTCCCATAATTCGAAGGATCCGAACCATAACTTAACGGATCTTTCGGCGCATGAGGATCAGGGACCATCCTCGTCGTTTTCCCAACAATGCCCCTCAACCCTCCCTTATTCACATCATGACCTTCACCGCGATTAAAAGCAGGCTCGGGTTCATGTCTCGTTCCTGCCAAACGCAACCGCTCATAAGTCAAATTGTCACAAGTCAAAAGTCAAATATTCAAATTGTACATTTTGCTCTAACAAATTATACCATATGTATGATCAGTGACACCGGGGTTAGGTGCAAATGGTTCCTCCTCCATCCCAACTGATTGTCCAATTTTACCCCTCCATTTTTCTTTATTTACCTCTTGGCCATGTGTTTGATTGTGACCAGTAGAAACGTGTTGTGGCACACCATGGCTAGTCACCAGCTGTGTGTACCGGTCATCCGCCAACGCCGATGGCCTTTCCATTGGTTGTGCCATATTTGCATATAGACCACCCTGCCCAACCCTTGCCGAATCATAGACTGCAATTAAAAAAATAAAAAATAAATCAATATATGCTTTTGGTACATGTACCGTCAAGTACAAGGCTACTCGGCGTGGGAGGAGGCAAGTCCTTGGAGGATGTCCCTCCACGTCAGCACGATGTCAACATCCAAGGAGGATGCATGATGAGCCTAAATATATATATATGTGAGTGTTGTATGTATATGTGTGTGAGAAGGGGAGGCCTGGCACAAACGTCTTGTGGAGGACGATAGGAAAACACCGACCCTTGGAAATGGTGTTGAGGGGCGGCGCCGGTCCAGTCCTGGACGACCCCACACCGAGTAGCCTAAAATATACAGGGTGCGGATCGGTTTTTTAAATATTCTTACATGTGAGTATATGATTATTATTTTTGTCGATTTGACTAGAGATTTTGAAGGTCGGTTTTTTAATTTTTTGTTACATGTAATAATAAAAATAAAAATAAGAGAATTCGATTAAGGGCATAAGCTGTTCTTAAAGTTCAAAAAAGACCAATCTCTATATGTTGCATTTGAAAAAGAGTAACTTACAAAAATCGTCACTTGTTGTAAACTGTGTCCTTTGTCTTCAATAATTACAGAAAACGTACTCGATGTTTGCAAACCCTTGCAAGTTATGTACTTTAGCCCTAACTAAGTTAATTTTTGTGGTTAAATCTGACCAAATGGACTCCACATGAGGGTATTTTCGTGGTTAAATCTGAACAAATGGATCTCACATGAGAGTAAAATAACCAAAATACCCGCATGTGGGGTCCATTTGGTCAGATTTATCCACAAAAGGTTAACTGAGTTAGGGCTAAAGGACGTAACATGCAAAGATTTGCAAACATCGAGTACGTTATTTGTAATTATTGAAGACAAAGGACATCGTTGGCAATAAATGATGTACATAAAGGACGATTTTTGTAATTTACACTTCGAAAAATGAAGTGAAAAAAAAAAAAAAAGTAAAATGTCAAAACCGTCCTTTGACTTCCATTCAAATGACTTTTTTTGTGCATTTTAAAACCTTTAGGTATGCGTTTTACTGCCAATTTCATCCTTGAGTGCAATTTATTACGACTTTCTTCACTCGAAATTTGGTTTCAATGACATGGTTTTTAAACTTTTTGGATGAAAATGACACACAGGGACGAAAGTCGCAAAAGTGGTTAAACCTCGGACATTTTACTAAAAAAAATAAATAAAAAATTAGCAAGTTCTGTTAAGGGCTAAAGTTGTTCTTTGTAAATGGTTATTAAAGAGTGAGTGGGTGTTTGGGATTCCTTATTCTTTCAACTTATTGACTTATTAACTTATTGAATAGTGAAAAAGGACTTTTTGAGTGTTTGGGATTTCTTTTGATGTGAGTGTAGAAGTCAATAAGTCAGGAAATCCTGACTTATTAACTTCTTGAATAGTGAAATATAAGTAATAAGTTGTTTTGAGAAGGAATCCCAAACATGCCCTCAGATTTACCTTTTCGTGATTAAAATTACCTAAAGAAACCTCATTTTAACTCTTAGTTTTACTGGTTGCAATGACAAATTAACGCTATTTATCTGACCTTATCCGACCCGACCCGAACCGAACCAAACCAAACCAAGGGTTCGGATGTTAAGTTAACAAACATCCGAACACCAAAAAAAGCGCAGTGAAAGAAAAAAAAATCTTGTGTCAAGTAATGAAGTAAGATATAAGTCAAGAAGAAGACATACTGGGTGCACCATGGACTTCAGGGTCCTCAACCGTTTCTTCGTCATCATCGTCATCGTCTTCCTCATCATGGTGATGGTGACCATGCCCATGCTTCGTGATCGTGTTCTTTATTTTCTTAGCCTTTTCTTTCACCTTCTTCATCATGGATTTCTTCTCCCCGTGATGTTCATCTTCATTGTGATCATGACCTTCAAAACACACAATGTCAATCTTAGTTATAAAAAACCACAACAATATCATTCCACACGAAAATGGGCAATTACAAAGCAATGGCAGGTAGTCGGGCAACATGTTGCGCCGCCACCCCTTTGTAAAAAGACAGTTAAATAAAGAACATAAGATATAGTTAATGATTACTTACCGGTGAGTGAGTCCTGATCGTAGTGCCGGCCATGAGCGCCATGAGTTTGCCGCAACTGTGACTCCATTTTATCTACGATTTTGGTGTTAAGAAGAAGAAGATAGCATATATATATATATATATGATGGGATTTTGGATAATAATAAAAGAAGAAAGCGGCGTGTCGGGCGTAACATGGACGCATAATGGGAGTGACACGTGTAAGAAAGTGGACGCGTGGCCTGCATTAGGGTGTTGACGTGTATATTATTGTCGATATTTCCGGGTATTGAGCGTGACTCTAGAAGTTAAAAACCGGATAGAGAAACTTAACGGGCTTTATTTTTTTAAACGGTTGACCTAACAACTTCTCTAGAGGTTAAAAGCAATTTACAACTTTTAATGCAAAAGGTACATGACATGTTAGCGTTTCTCGTTCGCTTATTTCTGTGATATTGTAGGTGGGTCCATAGGATAAGGGTAAAGTTAATTAGTGGCCTGTCGTCTATTTGGACAAATGACAAAAAGAAATTAATAAAAATATGGCATGTCATTTTAGTTTCTATCCTACTAGTCAAAGGGACCATTCATAAATCAAACTTACATGGCACATGGTGTGTCAGTATGAATAATTGGTCAAACAACCAACATTGTTTCTTTGTTTATATGAACTAGTGTCTTTAATGACGCGCGTTGAACGAAAGGTATTGGTGTTTTCGACCGACATCATTCTTCAAACGATTCAAGATAAACGATACGTAACCAGCCATATCCGGCATCGTGGAGTGTATTAAAAATGGAGCAATTGGACGATTGGATGCTGTGCTAGGTGTTTCTTGGAATGCCCACGGATTGTTCGGGTCAAAACCACAATTATAAGGATTCATTTTTCGTATTGTGGTTGGATGAGAATTTTTTTAAAAATAAGATAGAGATGATTATAGAAGAGGTGGAGTAGTTGTGGTAAAAAAATGAATAGAAGTATGAGTATTTATAGTGAATATTTTTTTTAAACACATAGTCGTTGGCCAACGGCTAGCCCAAACGGCTACTTGTCTTGGCCAATGAGATCCCATCATGTCATCTTGATAGCCCCGTCCAACGGCCGGGCTGAAACCCCCGCCCAAGGGGCCACGCCGAAACCCAAGCCCACCCGGGGTGGTGACTTGGGCGTTTGTACCCAACCCACGCCACAACCCCCGCCCCCGGGCTGAAACCCCGGCCCAAGGGGCCACGCCGAAACCCAAGCCCACCCGGGGTGGTGACTTGGGAGTTTGTACCCAACCCACGCCACAACCCCGCCTCATACCCCATATTCTAATATAGCCTAAATTCGCTGTTCATTTAGTTTGAATTTTATCATATATGAATGAATTGTATAATTAAAATATATAAATGGGTCGACCTAATTGATACATGATATAACTGTAAGTATTTTCTTTATACTTGGGATTTCGAATGGTATGTTTATAACCTAATTGTAGCAAAAACGAGCTCATACTTCCCGTGTGTTGTGACAAGATGTTGAGATATTTAAAACAATCTCCTAGAAAAAGGTTTTGTTTAGACCACATGGAGTGGGTGGCATTGTGGTGATGTGGAAGGCTCCACCATGCTGGCACACCAACGGGCCTTGGCGTGGTGGCAACGTGGTGATGGGGGCGGTGAGAATCTCACAGGCGTAGAGGGCATTGGGCTAGAGGACTTGGCTGCTTCTCATTGGTGGGTGGTATTTGAGATAGTTTTGATTGGTTGATTAATATTAAAAAAATACGCCACTTTCAAGCATCTTTCACTCCGTATTTTTTTATCACGCCACCCTGCTAAAGTGACTGTCACATGGCGCTTCCTGCCATCCCACACCAAACATTCTTGGTAAAGATGATTCTGTTGATTTAAAAGGCTTTTGCAGATTGATTTGTTTTTGTTTTTTTCTAAGGGAAAAAAAATAAAAAGTGTAATAAACACTTTAGACATTCACACTAATGATCAAACATCAGATTTGTTTACTAAAGGTTTACATGTTTCTCAGCATCATGTTTTTTGAGAAATGTGTGTGTGGGGTTGGGGGGGGGGGGGGGGGGGGGTTAAAATACAAATTTATATAAGTTCGATACATTTCTTTTGTTTTATATTTTACAACATTTGTTTATTTGTTTCATGTTGATGGGCTTATGGCATTGGAGGCTGGACTAGGCTAAGGACCAATTGGGCTTGCTTGTAGCTGAGGATGCTTGTAGCCGTGGACTTGTAGTTGGCTACTCATATGGGCTTCAGAAGTCTTGATATGGGCTTGTCTGCATGACTGCATATATAAACAAAAGATTGTTCCAGAAGTCAATTATTGAGTCACTCTCTGGATCTGTGTTGTAGTGTTGATTCTGATCTAGACTATGCAGGGTCGGACATAAGGGATAGCACAAGGTGGGCGGGCGTACCCCCGGGAAAAAAAATATTTAGTGCTAAGTTCCGTCAAAAATCTCGTCCGCACCACTTGAAATTTTCCGTCCGCACCCCTTGGAATTTTCCGTCCGCACCCTTATGTAAAAAGTATTATCAATTTATATTTTAATTTTTTTAGTAAACTCTTATTTTTTTTAAAAATACTACCTAAATTATGTAACTTTTAATACCTAAATAACTAAACCCAAATACCCAATACCTTTAACTAACCCACTACTAAGTCTTAACCCAACAAAGCAACAATATTTCAAACTAAAATAAAATAAAAAAGCCCAAAACCCTTACATATTCTCTCCGCTCTCTGTATCGTCCCTGCACGCACGCCAGGGATCAGAACATCAACGACAACAGTGAACAGTCACCAGCTGCATACCACCGTAATCAGCCAGCCACCATACCACCGCCGATCGAACACGGGTAAGTTTCTTTGTTATTTTTGATGATTTTTGGTTATTTTTTGATGATTTTTTGGTGGGACGGAACCGGTAGCCCACCGGAAGTGATTTTTTGATGACAGGAGACATGTGCTTCGTTTTGATG
Source organism: Helianthus tuberosus (assembly GCA_030545235.1). NCBI lineage: Eukaryota > Viridiplantae > Streptophyta > Magnoliopsida > Asterales > Asteraceae > Helianthus > Helianthus tuberosus. Next base: position 1,970,927 of record CM060372.1, read on the forward strand.
ATTTTGTTAGTGATGATTTTTTTTTTGTGGTGGGTTATATTCTTATATTTTGTTATTCATGATATTTTTCCTTTTTTTATAGGCGCATACACCACAACGATCAGACCTGGTAATGTAAAAATACCCCTTAACTCTGTTTCCGTAGTGTAAAAATACCCCGCAACTTCGTCTCCGTTATACAAAGGATACCCTTGGTCTAAAAAATAAAAAAAAACTGGAATACCCCTAAATTTTTGGGCTAGTTCCGCCGCTGTGTTATATAGAGAAATAGTTGCTTAAGAAAGTAGGTTTAGATGATGTTTTGGATATATTTCAAAAAACGAAAACCCGTAATGCGACGTTTTAATTATGTTTATAACAAGGTTTGACATGTTTTGATGATTATATAAATTTAGTTTGATGTTCTTTTGTTTTACATGACCCGACCCGATACGAACCGATATTTTTACTTATATACCTTGAGGCCTAAAATTTTTAAAAATGTTCGGCACCCACTTGGAAAAATTCCTGGGTCCGCCACTGAGACTATGTAACATTTATCATATTGATAGTTTGAGTGTTTGAGTTTTGTAATCACTAGAATACTTTGTTTGTTTTAGGGTTAATAGCATTTGGTTTGGGTATTTCTGGTGTTGTGTTGATTCACTACGTGATATCTTGTTATTTTAACACTTCAACAGATGCATGTGTAATCTTATGTATATTGTACCTTATAAAGCTTATACATCATTGGCAAGTGTTGAAACGTCGTGTTTGCCCTTATGTATCAACAGATCATTTTCCTAACGCTATTCGATATATTGAAATCACTCATGAAACCAAACTGATTACCGAACACATCTACGAACTGAATTTTAAGCATTGAGTTAATGATTGATATGTGTGACATCATCAACCATGGATTCTAGAAGTTGTAAGAAACTTCAATGATTGTTAGTTATCCTCAGGGCATTCTCCGAAAATCATAAACAAAATTTTAGCCCTGTGCGAGATAAAAAATTTGGGCCACATTCGAAAATCTCAACTTAATATAAACTCATCAATCACTAAAATTTATGTGGATGTAATTTACATAATTATTTTTAGCTAAGTTTAAGAAGTAATTTATTAACTAAAGGAAAAAATTTAGTTGACAAAATTAAGCATTAAATGCCACTAACAAAAAAAAACCCAAAAAATAAGCTAAAATAAAGAATTTAGAGATGCCTAAATTAGAACCTGGGTCTCCTTGTTGTTTAAGGCTACAGGGTGTGGTATAAAGCCCCCAGGGGCTTTATCACGTCACACAGGGGGCTTTAAAGCCCCTTCCTTTAACTTGCAGGGTGTGGTTTAACCCCCCCCCCCCCCCCCCCAAAGCTATAGTGCCCCCCTCTAACAAATCTCAGCCTTCATCCCCTCAATTCTGCTCATTAATACAATGGCGAGGACACGATGGCGACCCCTTTAATTCCGGTGGTATGGTCGATGGCGCCCCGCCCCAGGGCGTTATGTTGGCTGAGGTGGCGGGGTGGTAGAGGTGGACAAATCGGTTAACCGGTTTAAAAAAAAAACCGGTTTTTTCACCCAAAATAAAAACCGGTTTTTTTTATAACCGGTTCCGGTTACTAACCGGTTTTTGAGGTCCAAAACAATAACCAGTATAACCGGTTGGGACCGGTTTTTAACCGGTTTTTCCCAAAAAAAACCAGTTTTTTACCGGTTTTAACCGGTTTTTTAATAACCGGTTCGGTTAATAACCGGTTTTTGAAGTCAAGAATAGTAACCGGTATAAAAACCGGCGGTTAAAAAAAACCGGTTATAAAAAAACCGGTTAAAAAAAAACCAGATTCGGTTTTTTTTTCCGGTTTCGGTTCTAAAACCAGTTTTTTTGTACACCTCTACGGGGTGGCGTTAAGCCACACCCACCGGCCTAAGCAAGGCAGTAACCACTAGTACAAGACAGTAACCACTAGTACAGGTGCTCATTTATGTTATCTCTTAATTCAGTACATATATATTATATCTTGTACAACATAAATTTTATAAAAAGTTAAAAGATTTGGGCCTTCAGATGGTTTGGACCTTGTACCGTCGCCCACCCGGCACCCCTACAGGCCGGCCCTAGTTATCCTATCACAACAAATTTTAATTATAATGCTGACTTGGATTAATTACAGGTCAAAAGCGCGCCAACTATGTTGGAAAATCAGAGCTCCAATGATTCCAAATCTATCTGTCCACGCGTCCATTGTCTTCATTTTCCACTGAGTAAATTGCCATTTTAGTCCCTAAGTTTTGTCCAAATTTGCCATTTTGATCCAAATAGTTTTTTTTTTGCATCTGGGTCCCTGACTTTTCACTTTACTGCCATTTTAGTCCCTGAGTTTTGTCCAAATTGCCATTTTAGTCCCTGAGTTTTGTCCAAATTTGCCATTTTGATCCAAACATTTTTAGTGGTTTGGATCAAAATGGCAATAAAAGTGAAAAGTCAGGGACCCAGATGCAAAAAAAAAACTATTTGGATCAAAATGGCAAATTTGGACAAAACTCAGGGACTAAAATGGCAATTTACTCACTAAAGAATCTATTATTCATAATTGTGCCAAAAGAACCCTCGTCTACTATACTATGTTTCATTTTACCCTCCATGTGTTTCTATTATCAAATTTGACACCAAACATGTATCTATCAACTTTTTGTTGCATAACAAAATTAGGAAACACATGTGTATGTACTAAGGGAGTTCATAACAAAATTTTTAATTATTCCATATATAAATTAGCAAGTTATATATGCATCATGAGTTGTACATTGTGCTTTGGGCATTTTAAAAAAAAAAGTTGATTTTTTTACTTTTAACCCAAAGGTTTATACCTTTTGCAATTTTAACCCTGCATAATTTGTTTTTTAACTTTAACCCAAAACTTTTCATTATTTGCAATTTAACTTCACAACTTTCGTCACTTATACTTTTCATCTTTCGCAAATTTTCGTTTTACGTATAGTTCTAAATTTTTCGATTTAATACGACGCAACGTGCATGTGTGGTTCAACGTTTTTACCTCCATTTTTCCATGTTTGACATGTTCGTGGCATCACGCATATCCTAGGTCGAGTCAGTGCTGGTGGTCGATGACGGTTGTGTAACATTAGTACTATTTGACACCGTTTTACGCCCCTCCGCAACGCGGGGTGTGCTTTGGGGGGTTTTCAAAGAAAAAATGGTTATGCATTTGTTTGTCGTAACGTTGGCTTTGGGGGTTTTCCAAAAAAAAATTGAATTTTTTTACTTTTCATCTAAAAGTATTTCATAAATTACTTTTAACCGAAAACTATTTGTTTTTTTACCAAAACTTTTTATATTTTGCAATCTATCCTCATAACTTTTTTTACTTTCAACTTTGTTCCTTTATAGTTTTCATTTTCTGCAAATTTTTCGCTTTCTGCTTGGTTCTAAATTTTGCGACTTAACACGTCGCAACATGCGTCTTTGGTTTAACGTTTTTACGTTTCGTTCTAAATTTTGCGAGTTAACATGACACAACGTGTGTGTGTGGGTGAACGTTGTCTATTTTTCCCCGTTTGACAGGTTTAACATAACATGCGGGTCCTAAATTGACTTAGTTATAACTAAAGAATCTCCGCCGCATTGCGGCGGGTCGCAATCCTAGTTTAGAATTAAGTTCTAGGTGACAATAATGTACTTTGTAATGTCACATCTAAAACTTCGATTTCGTGCAAATTTGAGAACTTAGGAAAATTATAACATAGATCACTAGACGAATGAATTTGAAGGGGGGGGGGGGGGTCGTGGGATTTTAATAAGTTGCTTGAAAATCCTATGACACTTCTACGTTCAACGGTATAAATCGACATAGTTATTTTTTTACGTTATATGTTTCAGTCTTATTTCTTCGCATTAACACGCCGCAACTTCAATGTTGGTGGTCGCTACCAGCGGTGTGACATTGATGTTATTTGTCATAATTTTAGGCCCCTGCCGCAACGCGGGGGTGCTTAATTCTAGTGGAATTTAATTGGTCTATAAAAGGATTATAGCTTGCAAGAAAAAGAAATTCCGGGTCAAAGTTACAAAGCATCAAATGTGTTAAGTGCTTACTTACAATTAGTAGCTTGAGTGCACTTAATGTGTTTTCTTGGAATAGAAGTGGATGAGTTGGTGACAGCTATTAGTGCCCTTTAATTTTTTATATTTTATCATAGCCCATTGTTTTATTTAATATAAACATATGATAAATATAAATATTATGATAATAGAGTTGTATTAATGAAAAAGTTGAAAGAAAACTAGAGAAAACAACTAAAAGTAGCATGCTACTTTTTCTTGATTCTTTATATAAATAAGAATAAATCATTAATTAAAAAAGGAAAATTCAAGAAAACAAGAGAAGCAACGGTTATTATTGTTAACTTGGTAAAGGAAGGTTGTGACAGGTCAAGTTCATAATATTATATACAAATCCAGCAATCTATAAAACTGTCACACTCTTTCTCATTTCCAACCAACACTTTGAACCTTTTCATTTGTGTCATAGCACCTAAATTTCAACAAGATATGGCAACAGAAGAAGCCACAAAGGTTGAAGCAGCACCCGAGTGCCCGCCTGTGGCCATCGAGAAGGAGGATACGAAAGCCGTCGTGGCGGTTGAACCTCATGTTCATGAAGAAAAACCCACTGATGACTCTAAAGCTCTGGCTATCGTCGAAAGTAATTTAATCTCTAGTTGTTTTTATTTTATTTTTGTGTATTGTTACGTTAAAAGTTTGCGAATTTATTATGTCTTTTGAATAATTGACAGAACCAGAAGAAGCTTGTGAGGAAAAACCTAAAGAGGGTTCTATCAACAGAGGTAGTTTAAGCTCTTTAAATTCTAGTTAAATAATAAATATTATTTGAGAGTTAATATCTTTTTTTGACAGTTAATTAAAACTGTTTGTTTGTTTGTTCAGATGATGTTCTTGCTAGAGTAGTGACAGAGAAGAAGGAGGCACTTATTAAAGCATGGGAAGAAAGTGCGAAGTGTATAGCTGAGAACAAGTAAGAACACACTTAGATTCTTGATAACTTTAGGGTTTTTCATATACTAATCAACCATATTCACCTCTTTAATTAATAACATATTACCGAATTACAAGATAATAATAAGACATCAGTAACTATCGTGGAGAGTTCAATTGAGAAGAAAATTCTTTGTAAGAATAAAACAAAAAGAGTAAAATGCACGGATAGTCCCTGTGGTTTTTTGAAATTTCACCTTTAGTCCCTAACTTTTCAAAATTACACTCCTAGTCCTTATGGTTTAACAAGTTGTTACTCGGATAGTCCCTAAAGCGGAGGAAGGTTACTCGGATAGTCCCTGTAGTTTGACAAGTTGTTACTCGGATAGTCCCTGTGGTTTGACAAGTTGTTACTCGGATAGTCCTTGTCATTTCACACCCACTTAACCAGAAAAACTAACCTTCATCCACTTTGGGGACTATCCGAGTAACAACTTGTCAAACCACAGGGACTAAGAGTGTAATTTTAAAAAGTTGGGGACTAAAGGTGAAATTTCACCAAACCACAGGGACTATCCGTGCATTTTACTCAAACAAAAAAGAAATTTCAACCAAAAGAAATGTTTCATTTGTATTCATTTAACATTTGTATTTAATGTTATTATAAGGGTATATCGATAAACTTACACATATCATTAATTTGTAGTTTTCCTCTTTAATAACCAACAATATTAAATTTATAACTTATTTTTAAAATATATATTTTCTCAAAAAATAAAAATAAAAATTATTTTTTAGTGTAGGATAAATTACGAGGTGTATAGGCAAACAAAAAAATTAGTGTGGAGGATAATAATATTTATGACTAATTAATTAGTTAAACATAATAATAAATGAGATAGAAGAAAAACTATTTAATGTTTTACAATTGTAACATTTATTCTTTTTCTTCTCAGTTAAATTTTCTTTTCAAATGAACATTCCCTGTTCAAATAAATGATAAAGTAATTACTAACTAAATTACTTAAAAAGATAAATGATAAATCAAATAATAATAACTACTACGGTAGATAATAAACTCGGCTAACATGCACCTCAGAGCAACATGTAAAAGCCGAGTTATTGATTTTGGGTGTCCAAAGTATTGATTTTTGATGAAAAACTAATGCCAAGTGATTGAACAGAGCTCAACAGAAGCTATCTTCCATTCAAGCATGGGAAAACAGCAAGAAAGCCGAACTAGAAGCCGAGTTGAAGAAGATCGAGGTAACATATATTCGAACTTAACCAAAACATGAATTCAAAGCGGAAAAACATCATGATTAGAGTTTGAAATTGGTTAAACAGGAGGATTTGGAGATACAGAAGGCCAAATATATAGAAAAGATGAAGAACAAAATTGTTGCCATCCACAAAAGAGCAGAAGAGAAGAGGGCCATCACGGAAGCCAAATGTCGGGAAGAGGTTCTCAAGGCGGAGGAGATTGCGGCTAAGTGTCGGGCGGCTGGCGAAACGCCAAAAAAACTCCTTGGATGGTTTTAGAGGTAGATTGAATTTGCATTTGTCACAGGCCTTTGATTTTTATTCATTTCTTGATGTGTCCTTTTTATTTTCTTTTGGTGTATGATTGGTATAATGCTTCAGTATCTAGTGTGCATATGTATATGATCCATTAATGAAAAATAAGTTTGCAAGTAACAATTTTATTACAATCTTTCAGTTACTTTTCACTGAAAACTCGTGCAATATTTTATACTTTCCTTCTAAGGTTAAGAAAAAGTTGTTTAAGACAACTCAACTGATAAAACAAGTATAACTACCTCATCTTAAATGAGTAAAAAATAAAGTACAATCTAATGTTATCCTTTATACATTTGAAACCGAACATGGGTTTTAGTCGCGTCACAAAAATATGTACAAACAACTGAAAATTATGGGCATGAATTTAACGACAGATCATCAACGAAATGGGCTCTACGGACAAATGACTTAAATGCATGGTGGAATCTTATGCTCAAATTAGCGACGGATCTTCTGTCGATCAACAAAGACTACCCACAAAAATATTTTCAAATCGGGACTTATCTATGTTGGATTGTTGGGTTCATCAGTGATAGTCTATTTTGCTAGTTTAAGGTGTCTGTCGATAATCAGCGACGGATTAACAATGGACTTTTTAAGTTTTTATATTTTTTTTAGAATATTGGATTCTGTTGGTAATTTTTCGTCGGTGATTACCGACAAATCTCGCTCATAGGTAAAAGTCATTGATGATATTCATTTTTTTAGTAGTGTCATCCTTAGGAACACGATATGTATTTGAAAAAGAGAGGTCGGAAAGGTGTGGCCCAGTCCCAACAATAACACTGCCCCTAGCCTTGACAAAATTATTCCCTGAGCGACAATCTTCCAACGACGCTTTGGCTGGTGAGTGGTCTCATTATCGTTGCTCTTATGAGATTAGGCCGTTAGATGCGATAAAAAATGTTTTCAAAATCAATTCAAACACCTATACAAACCAACTAAACTCTCTAAAATTTTCACACAAATGTTAATTATAATTATCTTCAATGGATTTAAGCCGAAACACTCCTCGCAACAACAAAAATGACGGTTCTAACAAAAACACTCGCAAAAATCAGCCCCAAAACAGTAAAGTGAACCCCAGAACTCGAGGATAGAAAGCGGGTTCGTTCAAAAAAGTTTCATCCCAAGCTTAACAAAAAGATTAGGAGGTGGTATTTGGAAGATCAACAAAAAGAAAAAAAATGTAATTATAATCCACAGCAATTGTTCGACCCCAAGGGGGCAGGGGTTTGTGTTCGGGAGGTTGGGGTTTGCAATTCAGAAAGGGTTGGCGGCGCAGCTTGTTGCCCGTCTACCTTCTGTTTTGATGTAACTTAACAAGTTTTCTGGTTATATCAATCGTTTGTTATTTAAAAAAAAAAAAAAAATTTAGAGTAAATTACGATTTTGATCCCTGTGGTTATATCACTTTTACCCCTTTAGCCCAAAAAAGAATTTTTTAACATCTAAGCCCCCAACGTCTTTTTTTCTAACCCTTTTGGCCCCTAACGCTAACCCCATCCACTAAATGTTAGGGCCAAAAGGGTTAGAAAAAAAGGACGTTAGGGGCAAAAAATGTTAGAAAAAAAGACGTTGAGGGCTCAGATGTTAAATTTTTTTTTTTGAGCTAAAAAGGTAAAAGTGATATAACCACAGGGGCCAAAATCGTAATTTACTCGTAATTTTATTATAACTAAGGGAATGTTTTATCATGTATATATATATTTTTTTATTTTTTTGAAATTATTATTTTATATTACTTTCTATATTTTTAAATTAATTTTTATAACTCATATATTTTTTGTTGAACTAAACGAAATTCATTGTAAAATGGTTTAGAATAGAAGGATGGAAAACAAGTGTATACCATCTGTTTAGGGATGAGACCATGGGGTATGGTTTGGATAGTCCCCAAAGGTACCATCCGTCACGTCATCGCCACGTAAGCGAGGCCTAAAAGGGATGGACATAGGGGGTGGTGAGAGAGGCTCGTCGCTGCCGGCTTGTGGAGGACGGAGGAGCCGGAGCAGGGGACGGCGCCGGAGCAGAGGGGTGGGGAAGACGGGGCGGTGAGCAAGGACGTGCCGGGGGACGAGCCCCATACCCCTCGGTCTGAGAGAGAACGGATTGAAAATATCTAATTTAACGCTAATGTAAAGAAGACAGAGTTGTAGAATAGAAAAAAACACATACCATGTGTTTGATTTTTTCTCCTCGATAAATTTGGTTGTATGGTTGTTTCTGTATTGAACTAGTTTTTGCCCCGCCCGTGTTGCGGGGCAATAAGCCGAATATTTCTCTCTCATAACATGTATGTCTGTACAGAGGGCAAAATCGTAAATTATATTTTGAACTGGAGGCGAAATCATAATTTTAAACTGAGAGCAAAATCATAATTTTAAGCTAGGGGGAAAATATAATTTTATTTTGAACTGTGGGCAAAAACGTAATTTTGAGCTGAGGGCAGAATCGTAATTTTGAGCTAGAGGAAAGAACAACATTTTATTTTGAACTGGGTGCAAAAACGTAATTTTAAACAGAGGGCAAAACCGTAATTTGAAACTGGGAACAAAATTAAAAGTGAGTTTTTGAACCGAGGGCAAAAGCGTAATTTTGAGCTAGGGGCAAAATTATAATTTTATTTTGAGCTGGAGGCAAAAACAATATTTTAAACAAAGGACGAAAGCGTAATTTTAAACTGGAAATAAAATTAAATTAAAAAAAAGTTGGTCCAAGAGCTAGAGGAAAGAACAACATTTTATTTTGAACTGGGTGCGAAAACGTAATTTTAAACGGAGGGCAAAACCGTAATTTGAAACTGGGAACAAAATTAAAAGTGAGTTTTTGAACCGAGGGAAAATGCGTAATTTTAAGCTAGGGGCAAAATTATAATTTTATTTTGAGCTAGGGGAAAAAACGATATTTTAAACAAAGAACGAAAGCGTAATTTTAAACTGGAAATAAAATTAAATTAAAAAAAAGTTGGTCCAATGGCACTATTCCCCTAACTTAGAAATGTATAAGTAGGAAATATTTTATCTTTTCAAGACTAACAAAAATTACCGGATAGTTATTTTGTAACATTCATATATATATATATATTAATTTGAAACATATGGATGAATAGTGCTACAGTAAGTTTTTTTTTTTTTTTTTTTTTTTAATCTTTGACTTTGTCTTTTGTCTTTTTATTTTTTTTGTTTACTTTTAACCTTTTACTTTCAGTATTAACTCTTACGACCTCTTAACTTTCTAAATACTTTTTAACCGAGTTTTACGTCTTTATTTTTATTTACGTGTCGATATAAACTTAAGTTGATTTACGTTTCGACATAAGTTTTTTTTGTGTTTTCTCAACTTTCAGTATTCACGCTGACAACTCTTTAACTTTCTAAATACTTTTGTAGTCGGTGATTTTTTTTTGTCTTTTTGCTATTTTTCTATTTTTACTTTTAACCTTTAATTTTCAGCATTGACTCTTACAACCTCTTAACTTTCTAAATACTTTTTAATTGAATTTTACGTCTTTATTTTTATTTACGTGTCGATATAAACTTAAGTTGACTTACATTTCGACATAATTTTTTTTTGTATTTTCTCAACTTTTAGCATTGACATTGACAACCCTTTAACTTTCTAAGTACTTTTGTAATCGAGTTTTCCGTTCGATGAAAACACGTGTCGACGTATTTTTGTACTTACGACGACTTTATTTTGTAAGTTTTCTCTTTTGACTGCTATATCGAATCAAAAACCGGGTCGCCCCGCCGCGAAGCGCGGCTGTAACCCACTAGTTTATATTATATACACATTTGTTTTTTTCTTTTTTTTTTGAACGGCATTTGGGTCACTGACGGACCACTGGAGTATCATCGTGCCACCAGCAGAACCACCCGATCATATCCATCTCCAATAGGCAATAATGCCTATACACCAATTCAGGAGGAAACCCAATAAATCTGGGAAAACCCCCCTTTGTAGGAATCGAACCCATGACCTAATGGTCATAAGCCTTATCCCACCCCCAAGATACCACTAGGATATAATGCAACCCCCTTTGTAGAAATCGAACCCATGACCTAATTGTCATAAGCCTTATCTCACCCCTAAGATACCACTAGGCATTTGTTTTTTTCTATTAATCCAAATAAATATAAATATATAGTAATAAAACAAGTATACCGTGGTGAACACGCCAATTTATTACTCAACTTGTGATAACTATCATCAGCATTCAACACCACTATATATTAAGTGAATTTTTGTTTTTACATGCTTTGGATATATATATATATATATAATTCTTGGAGGCTAAGTTTCCTTGAAAACGTGTATGTAGTCTCTTTATGGTACATCAAAAAGACAAAGGAATCATCTTCTCTTTCCGTGTCATTTCCACTCCACTACCCTTTTAACATTCCATTCCTTCCTATAAATCCATACCCTTTTACTATTATTTTCCAATATCATTTCCATCTACAAGTAAACTTCATTCTATAACCGTAAGATAGTCAATTCTCTTATCACTCACAGTTGTCAATTACACTACAATACATATGGTGAAGCTAACAATAGTTGGAAGGGTGCATGATGGGTTACCCCTTTCACAAGGACCCGTTTACGATGAAGACGACGACATCGTTTACAAGAAACATGCCGAGTTTTTGCTTCATGAAATATCCCTGGATGCCTTGCCACCTTCCACCACCACCATCTTCCTCCATAACCATTGCTTCAAGTATGTAACACTTTCATTTTTATAACCGATCCACTTAACGTAGCAAACATTCATGGTAAAGTTGTATCTATTCTGAAGCTATATGGTGAGAAATGGTGTTTGTTTCATCACATTATGTGATGTTTCATACCCAAGGAAGCTTGCATTCCACTACCTTCAAGATTTGCAAAAGGAATTTGACAAGGTTGATCCGCAACTTGTTAACCAGATAACCAAACCATACAGCTTTGTCAAATTCGGTAACTAATAGTCATTTGAATTTCTAGTTTCTTGATGTTTAAAGGGAAAAGTAGATGATGACTAATGAACCACTTTACTTTACAACTTAGATAACATAATTTGCAATATAAGAAGACAATATATCGATACAAGGACTCAGGCTAACTTGTCAAAGCTAAATGCTGACCACAAACAAGAACTAGATGTTCTTACTGAAGACATGTCTCTAGTTGTTGAGAGGAGGAGGAGATCAGGTAATTTAGTTCAATATATAAGGGAAGGCGGAAACAAGGGGGTCAAGAGGGTTTGCTGACCCTCGGTCACCAGAATCTATTTGATTTTCGTATACAAAATCTGAATTATTTTTTTCTTAAAAATGAGTTGAACCCATAGTTGTCACCTTATGTTTACCTTGACTAAGGGGCTGTTTGTTTACCTCTTAATGAGCTCTTAATGGTTCAGACCTCTTACTGGTTCAGCACTTAATGGTCCAGACTGTTTGTTTCACGAGCAGATGTCTGAATGGTTCAAATATTTGCCTCTAAATGGTTAAGATTTATACAAAGTTTGAATGGTTAAGACCTCTAATCCGAATTGGTCAGACATTTGACTCTGAACGGTTAAATGGTTTAGACCTCTTACTGGTTCAGCACTTAATGGTTTAGACCTCTTATTGGTTCAGCACTTAACCATTCAGATGTTGTCAACAGCCCCTAAAAAGGTCCTGGATCCGACACTGTATACCGATTAATCAAATTATAATATAATATAAATGGTTTGAAATGGGATTAGCTCTCTCTATTTTGTGACATGGTTCTATTTTTAATTATTAGATATGATCGAGAGAATGAAGAATGCACACAAAAGTACTTCCTCCGTATGGGAATCGAAGACTCTTGAGGTAAATAAACGTAACCGTTAGCGCTCTACTCCTTCAGTTTCAAAACCGATAGCCATGTCACAAAAGAATATAGCTGATAATTTATATTTCACAGGTTATAGCAGTGAAGTGGACACCAATCACAATCATCTTCGTTGTTGCACTTGTTCTTCTATGGAGTATCTTATAAGCACGAGAATGAATATGTATAGTAAAGTTTAGCTTGTTCCTAGAACCATGTGAAGGGAATAAATTTCTATGTACACATATAAGATTCTTTATTAATTGATGTCATAATGATCCTCTCTAATTATATGGGCAACTTTTTTCACACTTTCTTAATGAATTACACCCGAATATGTGAAGATGATCATAAGTTGGATGTTTTAAATAAAGGGCTTCGGTTGGTGTGTAGTTGTTGAGTAACTTGGTAGGTAAGATGTGGTATAAGTAAGCCGCAGTGTGTAACGCCTCAACCCAATATTGAGGTGGAAGGGAGGCATGTGTGAGTAGGGAGAGCATTAACTCGTTTATTTTGTTGGGACGTGTGTGGGCATGAAAATCGGAATTGTAACCCGTTTAAGGATGCAAAGTGGTGGATTTTGGCATTATCAAATTCCCCACCTATGTCGCATTGAAACGTTTTGATTAGGGGTGTTCACGATCCGATCCGATCCGATCGAGGGTATGCTCATGCTCGGATTGAATTACAACCGATCCGATCCGAGCGGATCAAATTTGTAAAACCGATCGCAAAAGTGATGCTCATGCTCGGATTGAATTTTTCGAGCGATCGTCGAGCGATCTTCGATCGATCTTCGAGGCCTGAAACAAGTCCGACGAGGCGACGAATAAAGACATACCGATTGAAGCCTGAAACAAGTCCGACGATTAATTAACAAAAAAACATACCGATTGAAGCCTGAAACGATTAATTAACAAAAAAACATACCGATTGAAGCCTGAAACAAGTCCGACGAGGCGACGAATAAAGACTGGAGCGAACAGAAACAGATATTTAACGATTATTGAAGAATGAACGGATACATATATTTAACGATATGTTGCAGGAACTGAAACAGGAGCGACTAACCTTTTAGGAGACACTTGAGCCGATGATTGTCCGATGAATTGAGTCGGAGTCACTTGAGCCGATGATGAATTGAGTTGGAGAGGGAGACTGAGAGTCGACGGAGACACTGAGCCGTTGAGACTTGAGAGCGGCGACTGAATGAGTGAATTGTTATAGGAAATAGATTTAGGGTTAGATTTTTATACTAAATATGGGCTAATATTATTTGGGCTTTTAATTATTTTGGGCTATTATATTTTTTGGGTTTTTAATCTATAAAATATATAATATATATATATATATATAGATTAATTATTAATAAAAATAATTCGAGCGAAACCGAGCGATCGTCGAGCGAGCGGAGCCTTGCTCATGCTCGGATTGAATTTGAATCGAACCGATCCGATCGGCTCATTTACAAACTGAGCGGGAATCGAACGAGCATTTTTCGATCATTTTTCGAGCGATCGTCGAGCGATCTTCGATCGTCGAGCAGTTTGGACAGCCCTAGTTTTGATTGTGCAATTGAATTGGGTTGTTATGAGTTTAAGAAATTGTTTAAATTTTCCAATGGTTTCGGATTTAAACTTTAATTGGTAAATCCAAGTATAGTGCGTGTAATCGTCATATAGTACCAAGTAATATTTATAGCCATGTTTACTTAATACCAGTGATGTCCATAAATCACAATGCACCATGTCAAATGGAAAACAATACTAGAGTTGGATAATTGAAATGGTAAACGTTTATTCTTGGAAAGTTGACACGACTTGCAAACAAAAGTACGTTATTGTTTATTACAAGTAATAAACTTATTTGAACAAAGAAAATCTAGAACTTTAAATATGGGATATCCTAGATGATTACGCTATTGTGGCGACTCAAGATCTTCCCAGTCTTGTAATCCTTCCCAGAAAAACCAAACGGATCATATTCCACAGTTACCAAATTATCTTTAGTAAATATTCAGTCTGAAATCATATTTTTGATAATGCCTGGTGTGTGTAAAACATTTTTGAGTTGGAGTGGTTTAGAAGAGTAAGGTAGTACGATTTACCCAATCCAAGAACTGGTACTCGACTACCATTGCCAACCAATACAGATTTAATATAATTTACACATGGGTTTGTAAACGTACCTTCATCCTTAAGGTGATCCGTTGCTCCCTTGTCCATAATCCACCATGGATCAGGTGCTTCCATTGCCATAGCTTCAAACGCGACCCCTAACTCACTTGGCTCAAGAAGGTTAACGTCTGTGACATGTGGCTGAGATGAACTGGACTTAGCTGGTGTGTTCTATGGATAGGCCTAACCTACTTAGGTTAGGCACGGGCAGGGTGGCGGTGTGGACCAGTAGGGTGCAGGCCAATAAGGAGGCATCTGTGGGTATTGGGCCAAAGCCCAAGGAGAACGTTGCTGTTGGGCTTGACTAGTAGGCTGGTTTGGCCATTTCGATGTCCACAATTAGGTTGCTATGCATATCCAGGTGTTCCAGGTCCACGCAGATGGTTGGGCCTACGGCCTGTTTAACGAGGCCTATTTCTTTGGTGTGATTCACGTCTATTGTTTTGATGAGGTGCTACTGCAGCCATAGCTTCAGGAGATGAGCTTTGATCCCGATCCGATTGCCTTGATTGTTCGAGCTGTAACGTACTGCAGCGGTCTCCCACGAATGGAGGCTCTGACTAATCAGGGATTCGGCCGTATCAAACTCGACAGGTAAACCACGTACTAATTGAAGCACGAGACGTTTTTCATTTACCGGACACTCCACATCGTTGAGTTGATCCGATAGCTCATTGAGCCTTTGGTAATAGGCATCAAGTGATGGCATATAACTCAATTTGAGATTGTTACGTGTTCAAGAGCTTTAGCCCAGGCTCCTTTGTTGTTTAGAAAATGTTGCCAATCTTGTTCCAGGCCTCGCGAGTTGTGGTTTCGAGTTCAAGAACCCGTACGAGCAAATTGTTAGACAGGGTTTCATAGATCCACTGTAGTACGATGGCGTTGATCTCCACCCAGGAAACATATGACGGATCATCCATAAATGGGGGACTTGTATATCGATGTGATGAACAACCTTGTACCCGCGTGCGTGAAGCTAAAACAGCTTCACCCAAGAAGAGTAAGACACGTTTGTTCCGTCTTGAACACGCACCTTTTTCAGGATGTCGGTGACAGTGTAAACAGGATGAGGAATGTTTGGTTTGGGGTTTTTTATTTGTCTGCCATTTGAAGAGGCTGAGAAAGGGTATGAACAAGGAGGTGAGGTGATCGGATTTGAGATTGTCAACTGCGGCTAGGGTTTATTAGGTATAGAGCAAGTGTGCTCTGATACCATGGGAATACTCAATATTCGATGCATTCATTCAAAAACTCAACAAAATATATACAGGTACAATGCAGTCTATTCTAAACTAACTCAACTAAGACACCTAACATCCAGGATGATATATACGAAAATATACCACATGCTACAAATATAATAATACAAATAATATAATACACTAACATCCTGGATGTTAGGAGTCTTAGTTGAGTTATTTTAGAATAGATTGCATTATACTTCTATATATTCGTTTGTGTTTTTGAATTAATTTCATAGTCTTAGAAACGATAGTTTTTTTAACGGAAGATAGTTCCTTGTGTGTCTCTTGAAACCATTGCTGGTTCGATATGTCATGTGATTCGGCTTCACCTTCTTTATTGGCTTCTGAATTTTTGAACGATTTTTTTGATTCACCCTAACAAGAATTTTCTTTGCAGTGATTTGCTTGAGTATCCATATATTGTTCTTGGTGATACATCCCTTATCAACCGGACAATGCAGAAGATAGCCTCTTAATCGGAGAGATTCTTTTCCCGTTGCCTGAACCCAATGGCTTTCGAATCGATAGGAGCCCTTTCGCTCTGACACCAATGTTGCGAAGCGAATACATCATAGAACAATAATCGAAGAACAAAATAAAACAGACTGAGAGATTAAAACGACTTGAACAATGATGACACAAATGTTTATCTTTAATAACTAATCAAAAAAGAGAAACCACCACTACCCATAATTGTATTGTTCGACATAGATATATACATAAAGGATTAAGGGATGTGACATTTCAATGGAATGGTTATACCGTATCACACAACATTTCGTATTGCAGTCCTTATCTGACCCATTAGACATGGCCTTTGGCCCATACGATACTTAAACATTCGGGCTTGTAATTAACGAGTTTAGCTGTCCATAGCACAAACATTTATACGACGATGATTATGATGATAATAATAATAATGATAATGATAATAATAATAACAACAACTAGGGTCGTAGTTACCCACGCATTGCGTAGGGACCCTGTTAGAATTCAGAATGTATAACACACCATGACAACCGATAAATAAATTTGTAAAATTAAATAAAATGATATCTAAATGTGTTATGCTATTTGCATCATAACTCAGCTCTAAACATCCAAATAATAAGAAAAGGTAAAACAATATAGTAAATAACAAAGGTAAATGATAGAAACTCTGCCGGTTTCAGTTCGCTCGTTATAGCAAAAAAAAAGAGAAATTAAAAAATATGTTCAAAAGAGTATCGGCGTGTTCGTTAAAAAAATCTTCGTCACACTCGTTATAACAAAGAAAAAGAAAAGTTAAAAAATTATGTCTAAAACAGTATTAACGTGTTCGTTAAAAAAACTATCTAGGGGCACAAAAGTAATTTGGTTAAAGTAAAAAAAAAATACAATAATTAAACTACATAGGTTACAAATGAAAAGGTTTACACTAAATTACGAAATTGATTGTTGTTTATTTTTGTTTGTAGCAACGATCCACTCTAATTATTTGGATAATCTTAGCACACTTTCTTGATTAATCACAGCTTACATATACATGAAACTATCTATGTCGAAATCTCCATCATCAAATCCAAATATCTGATCAATTGTCATAAGTACATTTTCATTTGAACCCCTGTTTAGACCATTTTGAATCTCGCCACCCTTGGATGACCCTTTATTATCTTGCCATTCATGTTGGATAGTGGTTAATTGATAGTTTGAACCATGACTTAGTGGTTGATCACATGACATGCCAAAGTCTTGTTGAAATTCATCTAGACTAATCCACTCAGCAAATAAAAGTTTTGGTAAGTTGCTGATCTGGGAAGTTGGTGGGACCATCTCAGCAGATGAACTGTTGGTGAAGTTGGAAGTATTTAGGCACGATAAAGATGGTTCCTTACATGACATGTTTGAGTGTGTGCAATCAAGTTTAAGACGTTTTGATTCGTCTACTTTCTTCTTGAGGTGAGAATGCCAGTAGTTTTTTATCTCGTTATCTGTCCTTCCAGGCAAATGTTGTGAAATTTGAGACCACCTGTTTAGTAAAGTATAACTAAAAATAAATATTGCCAATCTAAACAATGATCAATGAAGATATAAAACCGATGTGGTTAATTACTTGTTGCCCAACAATCCATGAAGGGTCGAGATGGTTTCTTCTTCTTGCGACGAAAATGCCCCACGCTTTAATCCTGGCCTAACATAATTAATCCATCTTAATCTGCAACTCTTTCCGTTCCTTTGCAAACCTAAAAGAAGGTAATGCGATTAATAAATTTTAATAAAATTTGTGTGCATGCATGCATGCGTGAAGTTTATTACCTGCATTTATTGGGACGGAACTCCAGCAACCATGGCCGTAGTTCATGATGTAATGTGTTAGCTTTTGGTCCTCTTCGGGTGACCATAATCCCTTCTTCTGCTTCATCATTCGCTTTTCTGGTAGGTTGCACCTCATTTTCTAGATAGAGCAAAAGTTTTGTGAGTTTAGGAATCTTGTAGTTATGGAGAATTTGAATGAGAATAGGGTATTTAAAGGGAATAACATAGAATATTAAATTTAATTAATAAAATGGATTCTTGGAAATCTTACATATTCCATCCAGCAAGAACTCATTTACCTTGCTTGTATCAACCATTTCGGGTTGGTTTAGTTAAATAAACATGTGTTCACATATGTTAAGTGAGTTGGTGAGTCAAAATCCAACGATTAGGTTATCGTAGTTCTTTGATTAAAAATAATTGAAATAAATTACAATGACGTAAATTCATTTAAAATGTAAAAAATGTTGTATAATTTTAAATATTACTAACCTTAAATCATATACTTTTAAGTTTGAGTTAATTGTGATTTTCGTCCATATAGTTTGTCCAATTATGACAGTTCAGGCTAAATTTTAAATTTGTATAATTTTCGTCTCTGACAATTTTGAAAAATGTTAGTTCCGTCAAAAAAAACATGAGTTAACTGTCATTTTCGTCATTGTGGTTTGTCCACTTATTCTATTCAACCTTAGCTTTTTGGATGGAAGTGACATGTTTCAAGGATGCAACAAAAAAGGGTACAAATTTGAAATTTGGCCAGAACTGGCATAATTGGATAAGCTACGGGGACGAAAATGACAGTTAACTCTTTAAGTTTTTACATGTAAACTAAAACACTAAAATTTACTTTAAATATTTGTGTATTGACAAAACCAGGTTCAAGTATAGATAGGAACCGGTTATGGGTTTCATATCAGGTATAGAAAAAACGGATTCAGGTACGGGTATAACACTAAAAACTGTACCCTATGCTTTGGGTTTTGGTTTTTTGGGTGGTTTTAGGTTTGTACTCGGGTCTTTTGTGCACCTCTACTTGGGAGGGACTCGACCTTAACGAACCCTTTGTTACTATTGAGCTACTAGTTGTATTCATTAGACGTAATGACTAAATTTATTACAAGCTTAGGTTTGCAACTTGGTTTAAGGCTTTAGCAAACCATAGTTTATTTCAAGTGAAGTTTCATGTGGCAATTAAATATGAGATGACTAATTCTGTACGACCAATGGGAAGCTTCGGATATCTCAACAAACAGTATAACAAACCGATTATAAAAAAGGACAATCATTATCAATCATTTTAGCGTGCACTACAAAAAATAAATAATATATATATATATATATAGGGGAGGGTTTAAATGAGAACGCTAAATATTGTGAGAACCGTGAGAACAAATGAAAAAATCACGAGAACTTGGTCAAAAACAATTCAAATTCAATTTTTTTTTCTACACTTATAATTATTATTCGAATACAATGTTAGAAATTTAATTTACACGTTTAAATTTACGTGAATTGGTAAATAAAGAAAATTTACACATGTGTAAGTTTGCCATTTACACATGTGTAAATCTGTTATATTTACACATGTGTAAAAATTCTAAAACAAGTGATTTTGAAAGGAGAAATGAATTATTTGATGTTGTAAATTCATTTTTTTGATGTTGTATCTTAATTACAATGAGGTCTGTATTAAAAAAAATGGTTTTGATTGGTTTTTTCGTTTGTTCTCACGGTTCTCGCAATATTTAGCGTTCTCAAGATAACCCTCCCCTATATATATATATATATATATATAGGGTAAGGTTCATGCGAGAACCACCCTTATTGCGAGAACCAATGTGAACACAAAATAAAATCTAAACAAAATCAAAAAAACACTCAAATTTTTTTTTAAATAATTTAAAAAAAAATCGCTATATTTCGTTACCATAAAAAAAAACTTTTTTTTTCGAGTAACAGTTATCCATGCACATGTGCATATGTATCATTACTTCAACAAATTCGGTAATATGTTATCAGAAATAGACAATTGCACTTTAATTTACAATACCATTAGTAATACACTACTTTTTACATTACCAATATTCAAAATGCACATGTGCATCATTAGGTATAACCATGATATAACGTGTTTTGGTACAAAAAGTTTGTGATTTTGAATGGAGAAGTAGGCCCATATACATGTTTTTTGGTTAGTTATATCTAGTGGTTGATGGTTTGGTTATAGTTGTCAATTTTTGATGTAATATGTTGATTGGATGGTATAAATGGTGTTTACATACATGTAATAAAGTGAAAATATTGTTAATGGTATTGTATTATGGATGGTAGGAGGTAATGATATTGTATTATGGATGGTAGGAGGTAATGGTAGTGTATTATGGATGGTATGATAGATGAAAGGGAAAGTGTATTCAAAGTAGTGTACCAAAACACATTATTTCATGTTGATACATATAAATGCACATGTGCATTTCTAATATTGGTAATGTAAAAAGTAGTGTATTACATATGGTAGTGTAAATGAAAGTGCAATTGTTTCACATGTGTAATGAATTACGGAATTTGTCAAAGAAATGACAAAGATGCACATATGCATGCTTGTGTATTATGGATGGAATGATAGATGAAAGAGAAAGTAGTGTACCAAAACACCTTATTTCATGTTGATACATATAGAAGCACATGTGCATTTCTAACATTGTTAACGTAAAAAGTAGTATATTACACGTGGTAGTGTAAATGAAAGTGCAATTGACTATTATTTGTAATGAATTACGGAATTTGACAAAGAAATAATACATATGCACATGTGCATTGATAACTGTTACTCGATTTTTTTTTTGAAATTTTTTTATTAACAAAATATAGCGATTTTTTCAAAAAAAAAAAAAAAAAAATAGTAAAAAAATAAAAAAAAAATTGGGTGTTTTTTAGATTTTTTTAGGAATTACTATTTGTGTTCACACTGGTTCTCGTGGTTCTCGTGGTTCTCGCAATAAAGGGTGGTTCCTAACGGATCTTTGTCCTATATATATATATATATTGAACGGCAAATTTGAATCACTGACGGACCGCTGGAGTATCATGTGCCACGAGCGGAAACATCCGATCATATTCATCTCCACTAGGCATAATGCATATACACCAATTCAGAAGGAAACACAATAAATATGAGAAACCCACTTGTGGGAATCAAACCCAGTACCTATTGTTCCTAAAGGCTTATCCCACCCCCATTATGCCACTAAGCTATAAAGCCATGGACAATATATATATATATATATATTATAAAGGGTTGTGTTAAATAGACCCACAAGTCAACTTTTTTTAAATATCATTTTCTGGTGGCGCATTGTCGCAGCCCCTGACCAAACCCCGAGAGCAGGAGCCGCAAACCAGTCAAGTGATATCGGTGTTTGTTAATTTGGCAGCGAAAATGAGACACCAGGATCGTAGTTAGAAAATAAATTTCAGAGTTTCAAAACACCAAACTTTTATATTTAACAAATGGGATAAAACCCATGTTTCATTTATAATATCGTTATACGAATAAACCCTAGTTGCTGAAAACATAAACTTTTATTTAGGTAACTTTATAGCCCACTTTCTTTAAGCCTTCAGTGCTATAGCTGGCTTCTAATAGCTTTCACATCAAGTTACCTGAAACGCGTTTTAAAAATATTTTACCAACAATAAATACTGGCGAGTACATTCCAGTTTACAAAAATAAGCTTTTATAACTTTACAGTTTTAAGAGTGATTACAATGTTTATATCTACCCAATTACTCGTTCAATACTTGTCACTCGACGGATCTGTGACTATGGTCATATCACATATTGGATACACGTGCCCAATTGTGAAGGTTAACAAGTACTGTATACAAACCCCATAATACTGGCAGCAATTGTAGAATACAAAGACTTAATCACTGTAATTATAACTGATAAACATTTAGGGTTTTGGAAAATATTTGAAATAAGGGCTCACAAACTGTGAGAAAAAAGAGAATGACTCACATTGGAAACTTATGTTTTTCTACAGGCTTCCTGGTAATATTTCTTAATTATTTTCTTGAGTTTCTATCAAAAACATACAATGCGCGTGTGTTAGTAAGATAACCCAAATCACATTGGCCATACAACATGAGACAGAACCCCAACGAACTTAATCAGACAGAGTCTCGACATGCGTTGGTGGGTCCTAAATCAATCGGGTAGGGTAACGAATTAGTGATCGGGGATTAAAATACTTACAACGGGGCATGACTTCGTGTTTTAGGGGGGTATTTGACTATAAGTTTTGCACTACAGAAGTTGAGAGAGAAACAAAACTGAACGAGGTTGAAAGTGCAGAAGTCTGCTCAATTTATACAAATTTCGGGAGCATGTCGCGCCCCGCGACAGCCCCCTCCCTTCTCTTTTGCGGCCCGCGAGGGCACCCTAGCTACGACTAGGGTTTCCTGGTGACTCCATAGGCTCGCCACACAACCCAACACATGGCATCACGGGTGACCGGCAAGCAACAGCCTGTCGCACCCCGCGACAGACCCTAAGCAAACCTGTCGCGGCCCGCAACAGGTGCTTTATTCTTGATTTTTCATTTTTGTTAAAAATTAACGTTGCGCGGGTTCGGTTTTGCGATTATGGAACATTATAGGGAGATTTTCTAGGGTTGTTATATCCTCCCCACCTTGTTTTAAATCTTGTCCTCGAGATTCACTGAAATAGGTGTGGATATTCCTTTTTCATTTCTGACTCTAGTCCCATGTGTATTCTGGTCCTCTCCTTGAATCCCATTTTACTTTGACCATAACTAATCTCTTGTGTTTGAAATTCTTGATCTTTCTATCTTCAATCTGAATGTGATTTTCTACAAACTTAAGTTTCTCATTTACCTCTATATCTTGAAGAGGTGTTACCAATGATTCATCTACTAAGCATTTCTTGAGGTTACATACATGAAATACATCATGTATTCCTGCCATTTCCTCTGGCAATTGTAGCTGATATGCTACTGGTCCTATTATTCTGATAATTTCAAAAGGTCCATGATGTGTGCAAAATGCAACATATAAATTACATCAATTGTGGCATAAAACCAACCCTTTTTTAGTACTAATATTGGAAAAAGTGTGTTTTTGTCTTCCTTTTGTATTTTCAGGATTAAATGAGCTCAAATTAACAAAAGAAGCAAAAAGGCAGCTAAATCTAACATAAATACAAGAAAAGGAACAAACGTGGCATGCCCGACCTCCCCGAAAGCATCTTCCCAAGCAAAACAAGAGATCAGAAGGCTGAACACGCCCCGTGCTCAGTGAGCACGGGGGCGTGCCCAAGTGTCAGCATAAAAGACAAAGTTGTAGAAGCTTCCATCGCCCACCACGGGGCCGTGCTCAGCGGACACGGGGTCGTGGTCAACTATAAGATTCGCAGAATCTAGGCAAATCTTTATAGTACAGATATGCTTCTGCACACGGGGTCGTGCCCAGCGGACACGGGGCCGTGGTCAACTAATAAAGACAAGAGCAATTAATGAAGAAAGAGAAGGATGTGGACACGGGGTCGTGCCCACTGGACACGGGGCCGTGTTCACCCAACACGCCCCCGTGTCCAGGCTTCTGTTTCTTTTGTTTAATTTTTGTTACTGGCACTTGAACAAGGGGCCGTGCCCGGACAACACGGGGCCATGTCCAGCGCCCAGTAACACAAATTTTTGCTTGATTCACACCTTTTACACATTCAATCAACCTAAAAACTTATTTTTGGGACACATTGAGGACAATGTGTAATTTAAGTGTGGGGGGATGCTAAAACCTTGAATCTTGCAAGTTCTTATAAATATGTGATACCTTTCGGATCAATGGAGCATCAAACGACGCCATTCGCCTTCGAATGTTTCCATTTTCACTCAAAGACCGAGCTAAGGCTTGGCTTAACACCCTCCCAGTTGGCTCGGTAAACACCTGGGATTAACTAGCTCAAAAGTTTCTATATAAGTATTTCCCTCCTGCTAAAACGGCTAAATTAATGACTGAAATTAATACATATTCACAAGAGGATGGGGAATCCTTATATGAAACTTGGGAAAGGTTCAAGGAGCTACTAAGAAAGTGTCCTCATCACGGTCTTGCGGTATGGCAACAAGTATCCACTTTCTACAATGGGTTGTTGCCACACACAAGACAAACACTTCATTCTAGCTCCGGGGGACTTTTAGGTAATCGTCGCCCAAATGAAATATATAATCAAATTGAGGAAATTGCTCAAACCAATTTTCAATGGCACACTCCCCGAGGCAATAAATCTATTGCCCCGAGCGCCTATAAGGTTGATGAAAGCACTTCTTTACAAGCCCAAATCGAAGCCCTTTCTTCAAAAATCAAAAAGCTAGAAATGACAAAAACGGTTTCGGTTATGGCTTGTGAAGGGTGTGGTGGGCCACATGAAAATTGGAGTTGTATGAAAGAATTAGATGAACAAACGGAAACGGTAAACTACATTGATAACAGACCTAGGCCGTCGGGTCCTCCAACGTGTACCTACAACCAAGGATGGCGTAATCACCCAAACCTTGGTTGGAGAGATCCCGGCAATAGTAGTAACCAACAAAACCAACGAACTAACTTTCAACAACCACAAAACTTTTCTCAACAACAAGGTGGACGAGAAAGGCTTGAAGATACTGTATCTCGCCTCATCTCCGACACCGAAAAGAAAAACTCGGATCGATTTCAGCAATTGGAATCGAATTTTACAAATCAACAAGCTAGCATTCAAAACATTGAAAAACAATTAAATCAAGTAGCTCAAAATTTCTCTGAGAGACCACAAGGCGCGTTACCTAGCAATACCAAAACCAAACCAAAAGCACAAGTACATCTCATCACATTGAGAAATCGAACCGTGGGTCCCGAGGAGGCTCCATTACCGTCAGATGAAGGAAGCCAGTCCAGCCAAACCACGACTCCACCCGCACCCCAACCAGAAAAGGCTTCTTTACCAAATCAAGAGCCCACCAAGACTCCTCCGATTCCATACCCCGGTAGGTTAAATCGTCAAAAGACCGATGAGCAATTCGCAAAGTTCGAAAATTTACTAAAACAATTGCATATTAATATTCCTTTTATTGAGGTCCTTACCCAAATGCCTAAATATGCAAAATTTATGAGGGACTTCCTCACTCATAAAAGGAAAATTGAATCATTGCAATTAGTTAACTTAGGCGAAGAATGCTCCGCCTTAGTACTCAACAAACTCCCACAAAAGAAAATTGATCCCGGAAGCTTCACAATTCCTTGCTCGATTGGGGAATCCCCCGTTCGTAATGCATTAGCCGATCTTGGGGCTAGCATTAACCTCATGCCCACATCGATGTTCAAACGACTCGGCCTAGGAACAACGAGCCCTACAAAGATGAGCATACAACTTGCCGACAGATCCATCAAATTTCCACAAGGTGTCGCTGAAAATCTATTGGTCAAAGTTGACAATTTCGTTTTCCCGACCGACTTTGTCATCCTAGACATGGAAGAAGACGCCGATGTTCCTCTCAATGTAACACCTCATAAAATCACATCCAATAATGTATTGACACGTGTAATAAACCCTAATAAAGTCAAACCTTGAATTTAAGGGACTAATTTTCGAAAAAATCGAAAAACTTTGATTATGAAAGAACTGGAAGTATTATCATACCTAAAATAAGTTTCTAAATAACCTTTTACGGTTTTATATTCACAAATGAGCCACTTGTTAATCAAGTGTAACCGTTTGTGTAATTAATTGAAAGTTTACGCAATAAAGGGTTAAAAGCGTTAACATGTTAATTCTTACCTCTGAGTGACCTTTTAACAAACCGAGAGCCTCATGATAATTGATTATACTCTCGGGAATACCAATCGTTGGTCGTCCAAGGCTTCTATGCCTATAAATGAGGTTACGCGCAACTTTGCAAGTTAGAGGGACTAAAAGTGTCAATTTGTTTAAATTATACCTCTGAATGGCCTTTTAGAGAACCCGAAGCATTATGATGTTTAATAATACTTTCAAGAATGCCTAATATGGATTAGATAAGGCTTCAGTGCCATTAAACAGTGATATGCGCAAGTTTGCGCATTAGAAGGACTAATTGCGTTAAACTGCAAAAGTATGTCGATTCATATGTATCGGACCTTCCAGAATATGATCATAAGTTAATCATACCCCATTTATCCTTTACATAGCTTAGATATAGGCTTAGAGGTGTTTGGTGCGCAAAAATAAACTTTTAAGTCATGCAGGGACTAAAAGTGTCAAAAAGTGCACAAGTTTGCGTTTACGCGCATATCTTACATTCTGAATATCCCCGGACACCCAAAAATTTATGTAAGCACTAAAATATTTTATTTTAGTGTTTGGCTTGATAAAATTCCATTCGTCGTGTCGTTTGGATCGTTTTTCGCGTCCGTCCGTGTTTCGTCGTAATTTGCCGAACAACGTGACCGTACGACCAAACGAACTGACATCCGGCATGTGTTTAAGCATATTTTATGTTCTCTATTCTTAGGCATCATTGTAGATCCTTAAAAATGGTTTAATGGGCCTTAGATATGTCGGAAATGACATTTGGAAGTGCAGGGGCCAAATATGTCAACTTTTGAAACTTTGCTGCTGACCAGGTCCTTACGGACCGTAACACTATGGACCTTACGGTCCGTAAGACTGTCCTAGATGCAGAAAATCATTCAGTTGGCTGTTCAGCCCATGTAAACGACTTATATTGCCCTTTAACACTTCCAAGAGCTGCCTAAACTAATTTCTTAGGCTTAGGGACACTTGTTAATTATCAGGGAACATGTGTAGCCTTGGTTGTCATGATCTTGATGGATCAAAGGCACTATATAAGGCCTCGTTGTTGCAACTTTGATCATTCCTTCATTCCTTCACTTCTTGGAGTCCCCTGGAGCTCAAGCACCTTCCTTGTGATCCTTAGTCGTCATTAGGACCTTGGTAAGTATTCTTAACCTTTCCTAATTCAGTTTTGCTTAGTTAATTAGCTTAAAGTCAAACCGTCGTAATTAAGGTTTGACTTATCGATTAATCACTAATGATCCAGTGTTTAGTCAAATTAAGAGTAGTTATAAGATGGTAATTATATGGGCATTAAACCCTTAAAAGGGCACCCTCTGATTCCCACTCTAACTAGATCAATTGTCGGGTCAAAGTTTATTATAAAAAGTCAACAGGATCCTAATTTTTGAATTAGCGCATAATTAGCAATGTAAAAGGCGTGTAACCTATTTGGTCACTCATATAACTTGGTAATAAGTATAAGAACTGGTCTAAGCTTGTTGATCCGATAATTTTCTGTTTAGGCTCGGTTCGGAACCTAAAGTCGCAAAACTTTGACTTTTGCTTTGACTTCAGTTCTAACCCGACTTAGATGGGTTTGGAAATGCCTTAGAGCTTCCTTAGGACCAGGTTACATGATAGTATAACCCTCTGTGGTTGGATCGTTGATTGTCCGATTCGTTTACACGTTTCCGTTAATTGCTTAATGTTGACCATAATGCCCTTTTGACCATAAAACGAGAATTTTGGAAATGTGAAAGGACAATAATCTTTATTACTGATTTATAAACATGTCCCTAAAATTTCACATTAGTTGGAGGTCTAGATTAGGAGTTATGCCCAATAGCGTAATTTGATAGCTTTTTGTTAATTAAACGGCGTAATTGGCGTAAAGCCTATCTAAACCCAAATTTTTGACACCAAACCTTTTACCCACTGATGTAATATAATATTTTGGGATTTTTGAAGATTTTTAATTATTTCTAACCTGCTCATAACCTAAGGTTATGGCTTTGATTCGGTAAATACCGATTATATCCTTTTTGTGTATAAAATGAGTTTTACATAGTATTTTGATACCAATCCAATTGCTACTGATTTTATATAATAAATGAAGTATTTTAAACTTTATAATCTGATCAGAAAACTCAGATTTCCTGTATAACCCGGAAATCGCTTAAAACGGCTTTTTACGCGTATTAAACACCTAGTTTGGGCTTAAAACCAATTTGGCATATAAGACTTATCACCAACTGATATAACCTATTAAATTAAGTTGTTTTACTGATGATTTCGGACCCGAGTTTCAGAATTTAAAATTAATCTCTTTTATAATCTTTTAAATGACCAAAATACCCCTACGGGGCTTAAATTGAGATTAAACTCGTTTTGGGCATAATGGAAGGTATCTTACAGATGTCACAACATATTTAAAGCATATTAACTTAGGAAACCTGTATATTACTCTTACGGTTACCCGTTATGCGTTATTCGCGTTCGGTTTGGTTTGGTTTATGTAACTAGTTTGCATAAATTAGCCGAAACGGGTCAAACGTTATCGTTTTATCTCAAAAATCTAGAATGTATTTAGTTTACCCATATTATACAAGTCTCCAAACTTGTCAGGTCTAAATCACATTCTATTCCGGTCTTCGCTTGATCATGCGTTTTGAACCGTAAACCTTCCTTAAAACTAACTGGTCTAAGTTACGACTTAAATAAGACCCGTTAGGAATCTAATAGGTTAATAAAACCTTCATTCCAGATTGAGAGCCCCAGTAGAAGTACTTGTGCTTGCTGATTAGAATATACGGCTGAGTATAAATTGCATTGCTAGCTCAGGTAAATACTTTTAACTTAATTTCCCTTATACGGGCTTGGGATACGGTATTATAAAAATACCGCTTGGTCGGGTGTAGAAACCTTTTAATCGGAGATGATTAAATTTCATAATCCCATTTTAATCTGTATTGATTGATAACAAATAACATTGGGGGTTAATGATCGTGTCCTGGATATCCTTGGCTCATTTAAAAAGTGAATGGCCATAACTTAAGCACAAGGTGTAGGCATAACACCTCCTGTTGCGTATGTAAAAGATATACTCACTCGTAAGGATGTCTTCTTGTGAGTTATATTTATGGTGTGTCGATTAATCTTGACCGGCTTGTATTGTATAATCACCGGCCCTAAATGTTGGACAACCATGTAAATCGGATACAAGATTTTTATTAATAAAATTGTCCCAAGTTATAAAAGATATTTTTGTGCCTGGTGCATTCAAATCAATTTTTTTTAAACTCTTTTAAAATGAGTCGGTTAATTGTATTTACCAGTGTAAACTGACGTATTTTCTAAAAAGGTTAAGTGACAGGTACTGAACGTAATTGGCTGGAAGCTCACGGCGTTAATAAGGAATCTTGCAAGTTCTAGGCGTCTAAAGTGTGTTGAACAGTTTTTCCTTTTATTTGACCCGCCTGTGGATCCTTTACTTTCTGTTGTAATACTTTGATATTACTTTATATTCGGATGGTAATATATTTATCTTTTGCTTCCGCTGTGCATTTATATATTATGTTGTTTGACTATGATGATATCAACTACGTCACGATACTCCCCACCGGGCCCACCGGTAATACGTGGAAATATCGGGGTGTGACAGGTTGGTATCAGAGCCAACATTGAGTGAATTAAACACTAGCCTTTTGTGTTTAATCTCAATGACACATTAGCACATTCCTTGACCTTCTGAGTCTAGACTTAACATAGGAATACTCTCAATCCTAATCTGGAAATTATTGCTTCCAAATTTTTTTTATATATATTTTGAATATGTCTCCAATCAAGGAAGCCGAAAGGGAAATACTCCACGTCCGGAGCCTAGAAATGCTGAGCTTCGTACCGCGGCTAGAATGAAACGAGCATCCAGGGAGGGAACATACGAAAGTAAAGTGAAGAAGAAAACTCTTTTTGCTAAAGATCGTTTCTTTAATAGTCCTTATAAGGACATATTTATCTTTCAGTCCCTTTGAGGACAACATTATTCCTTTCATGTCCCGTCTAGGGCACATCTGTACTTTTAAATTTATAGTGGAATGATTAAATTTAAATTTTCATTCTATGTAGGAAAAATGAAATAAATGAAAAATAACATTCCTTTTATAAGATCTACCATTATAATAAAATGACAAAATCTAAAAAGGACAAGACCTAGCCACGTGTCATTTTTAGACATGGCCAAGATGGTAAGACCTATTCAAGAGATTCAGATCCTTGTTAACACTTAAGAACGTGTTAGCACTCTTGACAAATGTGATTCGAGGAAATCACAACAGTCATCCTTATATTGGATTCTTCCAATTTTCTTGTCTAGCCTAGTGATTTAGAAATCATGGCTTAAATCATCAAATAAAGATGATCATATTGTTAACACCTAAGAACGTGTTAGCACCCTTGACAAAAGTGATCTGAGAAAATCACAATAGTCATCCCTATATTGGAATTTTTCAAATTTCCTGATTTGGCCTAATGATCTAGAAATCATGGCTTATATCATCCTATAAGATGATCATATTATAAACATCCATTAGTGATGAAGTGCCTACGGGCTAAACTTGTTGTCTGATAAGACAACGACAGTGGTGGTCTTGACCTCCTGTCTAAAAATGTTGGACCATGTCCAAGCATAATAGTCGGTATGATCCATACGATCTCGACTAATAGCATCTGAGAAGATGATCCTATCATAAACATCCCTCAGAAGGGAAATGCCCACGGGCTATATCTATTGTCCTAAAAGACAAAAGACAGTTGTAGTCGTCGACTCTCTGTCAAGAAAAGTAACCAACTATGCTCAAACCCTAAATGCCTCGATCCCAAACGATCATGGCTTGTAAATTCAAAACTGTCCTCGTGACAAGGCCTGTTGTGCCACTTTAAATATCCTTAATGATTTATGCACTAGGATAGATTATAATGAAAATACTAATAAAAATTAACAAATTAACCCATATGGTTTATATTACCATGGTTAATAAATTATCAAAAATGATAATTTCATAGTAACCTCTGAATAAATCGTTGTCAATGTTTATATAGCCATCAAGCTACATGGCTGGATTAGATGAAGTTAACAGCCACATGACGGAGAACAATGATACTACCAGAATTAATGTAACCGGAGCAGAACTGCAGGCAATAATAGATTATGTTGTTACTTGAGCTCTTGAGAGACAGTATGAGGAATCAAATGATACCCACTCTAAGACTCTATCTGTGGCTCGTAGTAAGCCCCCTTCTAAAACACATGAGTCAAGGGAGGACGATGTTCATGACTTGTCAAATCAAAGGAGTATTCCGTCTATACAGGTTGTGCTTCATCAAGAAGCACCAGTTAAGACCTGCTCATATAAATATTTTGTCTCCTGCAAGCCCAGAGACTTTACAGGAGAAAAAGGGGCCATTGATTGCATGACATGGCTCGATGAGATGGACGCTGTTGTTGACATCAGTGGTTGTGCGGAGCAAGATGTTGTGAAATTTGTTTCACAATCATTCAAAGGAGAAGCGTTGGCATGGTGGAGATCATTGCTCCAAGCCACGGGAAAGGTTATACTCTACAACTTATATTGGGATCAATTTGTTGCATTAGTCAAGGAAAACTATTGCCATCAGCATGAGGTAGAAAAGATAGAATCAGACTTCTTGACTCTGGTCATGGAGAATTTGGATAGTCAGGCATATGTGAAAAGTTTCAACACTATGTCCCGCCTAGTTCCTTATTTAGTCACCCCTGAACCTAAACGCATAGCGCGTTTCATTGGAGGCCTAGCACCAGAGATAAAAGGAAATGTTAAAGCATCTAGGCCAACCACATATAGGTCCGCGGTGGACTTATCCTTATCTCTCACCTTAGATGCAATAAGAAATAAGTCTGTTAAGGCTTCTGGCGAGGGAAGAAGAGAAAGAGAGGAGGAAAACTCTCATCAGTATAACAAGAAGAAGAAGGGAAGCTTTGAGCACGGGAAAGATTCCGAGTTTAGGAAAAACTCGAGTCAGTCTAATAACAGACCCAAATGCAGTAACTGCAGAAAGCAACATTCTGGAAAATGTACAATCGACCCACGTGCTAAATTGTGTGGAATTTGCAAGACCAAGGGTCACAAAACCTTAGATTGCAAGGAGTTAAAGAACGCCACATGTTACAATTGTAACGAGGAAGGGCACATCAAAACCAACTGCCCAAAGCTTATAAAGAAGCCTGGAGAGGCCAGGAAAACAAACGCATGAGTCTTCCGGATGAACGCCCAGGAGATGGTGCAGAATGATAACTATATAGCAGGTACCTTTCCTTATCAAGCAGTTTATGCAGAAATTTATTTGATGCTGGCACATATGATTCTATAATGAACGATAAATGTTGAGAACTGTCGTCTCCGCCTGATTAGGACTCCGGTCATTTAATGCGAGGTAGAAATTGGTCGATGATACTTGAGAAAACGCTCCAACAAATCTTAGATTGATATTTTATATCTATTAGGAATCACTCTTTTCTGATACCCTTATGACAAGCTTTCAAGCTATCCAAAAATTCATCAATATAATAAAGACAGATGTGACATTTGATCCCCTGTTAAAAAGATGATGGATTAGGTCCAAACCTTAAATGCCATTGATGGTCTTTTGTGACCTAGGCTAAGTATAATTGATATATATTAAATAACATTCATTAAGAATGTTAGTACTATATTAGCCTGTATGGTCTATTGATACCATGGTTAGTATATGTTAAGACCATCAGGATGATGAATAACAGTTGTTGGATTGCAACTAAGAAATTGTTTTATTGGTGTTAGGAACCAATATCGAGTATGGCAAACTCAGATAAGACAGTCGTTGATCATGTTATGAATAATGCGACACATGCCAATGATGCTACAATTGTGAGCCATAGAATTTCCGAAGAAGTTCTTCAAACTATGATAGACGCAGCTGTCGGAAAGGCTGTGAAAAAGTTCAAGGAGCCCCATGCTACTCGCTCCAAATTTTATCTAGGACCACATTTCCTTACTCATAAGGAGGATCTTGTTTATGCCTCAAATGCAAAAGATGAGCTAAAAAGGAAAAGGGAGGAAGATAACTCCCAGAGCTCTAAGAAGAAGAACAAACAAAAGTCCAACCAGAAACCAGTATGCCAGACCTACAAGAAGCGCCATTATGGGAAGTGCAGGTTCGAACCAAAATCCCAATCGCAGCCAAGGGCTTGTGGGATCTGTAAATCAAGGGAACATAAAACGTTGGACTGCAAGGACATGAAGAATGCAGTCTGCTTCGGCTGTAATGAGAAAGGCCACATCAAGACCATGTGCCCTAAATATGTCAAAGGAAATGCGGCTAAGGAAGGAAAGCCTAAGAATGAAAGCGCCTAAAATACCTGAGCTAGTTCATAAATAATGGCCTCAGGTACATTCCTTGACATTTTATCAGTGATTTAAATACTAAGAGTTTTATTTTGGTTCGGATACCAATAAATCCTTCGTAGACTATAGGTATGGCAAGCTTTTAAAACTTTCCATAAGAACCCTAGATATTAAGTGTAAGGTAAAACTTACAGACGAAAATCATAGGGACCATTTTTTCTGTTCCTGTCAGAAATCTTTAATCATAAAATCCTAATGTACCCTCTCTCCAGGTAAAGTACATCATCATATGAAATTGATATCTCTTTGATCTCTATTGATTTCGAATACCAAATGGTATGACAAAAGCTCCATATGAGGATTAGTGTATCTTAATATGTTCCATAGATTACTTCCATGCCTGATCAGTATGGAGGTTTAATGCATGGAACCACAAAGATATCCCAATGATCATATGGTACTAAAGTCAGCTAATGGCATTCAAAGAAGATATCTAGAAAATAGAATTTTTCCAAATAAATGTTTCCTGGTAAAGGAATCTGTGGACTCATAACATAAATGTGTCACTCATTTAACACAAGCAAGGATGGATGAACTGGAGCCTGAGATTTGGGAAAATCTCTGTAACCTCCTTGTATCTTGATTATCTTCTCCTAAGACTACCCTGTTTACCTCCCGAGAGGCAAGTAGAGTTAAGATTAACATCCCGCTCTGGGTTGGAGTGTTGTAAGAACTCCGTGTTGATTATGGAATAATCGAAACCCTGATTAAGTAAATTTTAAGATAGGAGATTCATATAGCCTAACTCGATATTCCGAGAGTTTGATATTGTTAGATAAGAAAGATGGTTCATTTTGCTTATGCATTCATTACCGCAACCCTATTTTAACAACGATTAAGAATCGCCATCAACTACCCAGGATCGTTGAGTTATTCAACTAGCTATAAGGATTAGCTATTCCTTAAGATTAGTTTTAAGCAATGGTTGGGATGACCATCCCACCTTAACATAAGCTTTTCTATAATAATTGATATGTAAGTATTAAGGCTGCTCCTTGAGAGACCTTGTATGGATGGAATGTTAAGCATCTATTGTTAGATAGAGAATTGGTAAGTCCAATTATCAGGATCTGAAAGTTGCCTTGGAAACAACAAATAAGATCGTACAAATCCATAATCGACTGTAAGTTTCCAGTATACGGCAGGAAATCAAGGATTTATGAAAATAGCAACCCTCCTAAGTTCTTGTTAAAAGATAAGGTTCAACAAAAGATAACACCCTAGAAGGGTGTGTCAAGTTGTAATTATCAGGTTAGTTAAGCTCTGAATATATAAAGTCATTCGAAGAATTCGAATGTATCAAGATTAAATAGCTTACGAGCTAAGACCTAATTGAGGAGCTTGGTGGAACGCGTAATGTGACCCACACTAATGATTTAAGGACGTGTCACCAATAAGTCGAAAAGCACTATCACATAACATGCAGATTTATGATATGATGAGCAACCTGTGTCGATTAAGGATCGACAGGTTAAGGAGCTCCAAAAGAAAGTATGCACCTATTGTATAGGTCAACTGGGATACCCTTAGAGGCCCAAATATATTATGGAAGTTAAATCCATGATACGACAGAAAGTACATCCTTTACTTTAAGCAAATCTCGAGGTCGAGATTTCTTTTAAGGGGGTGAGGATGTAACACCTCGTAAAATCACGTCCAATAATGTATTGACACGTGTAATAAACCCTAATAAAGTCAAACCTTGAATTTAAGGGACTAATTTTTGAAAAAATCGAAAAACTTTGATTATGAAAGAACTGGAAGTATTATCATACCTAAAATAAGTTTCTAAATAACCTTTTACGGTTTTATATTCACAAATGAGCCACTTGTTAATCAAGTGTAGCCGTTTGTGTAATTAATTGAAAGTTTATGCAATAAAGGGTTAAAAGCGTCAACATGTTAATTCTTACCTCTGAGTGACCTTTTAACAAACCGAGAGCCTCATGATAATTGATTATACTCTCGGGAATACCAATCGTTGGTCGTCCAAGTCTTCTATGCCTATAAATGAGGTTACGCGCAACTTTGCAAGTTAGAGGGACTAAAAGTGTCAATATGTTTAAATTATACCTCTGAATGGCCTTTTAGAGAACCCAAAGCACTATGATGTTTAATAATACTTTCAAGAATGCCTAATATGGATTAGATAAGGCTTCAGTGCCATTAAACAATGATATGCGCAAGTTTGCGCATTAGAAGGACTAATTGCGTTAAACTACAAAAGTATGTCGATTCATATGTATCGGACCTTCCAGAATATGATCATATTTATCCTTTACATAGCTTAGATATAGGCTTAGAGGTGTTTGGTGCGCAAAAATAAACTTTTAAGTCATGCAGGGACTAAAAGTGTCAAAAAGTGCACAAGTTTGCGTTTACGCGCATATCTTACATTCTGAATATCCCCGGACACCCAAAAATTTATGTAAGCACTAAAATATTTTATTTTAGTGTTTGGCTTGATAAAATTCCATTCGTCGTGTCGTTTGGATCGTTTTTCGCGTCCGTCCGTGTTTCGTCGTAATTAGCCGAACAACGTGACCGTACGACCAAACGAACTGACATCCGGCATGTGTTTGAGCATATTTTATGTTCTCTATGCTTAGGCATCATTGTAGATCCTTAAAAATGGTTTAACGGGCCTTAGATATGTCGGAAATGACATTTGGAAGTGCAGGGGCCAAATATGTCAACTTTTGAAACTTTGCTCCTGACCAGGTCCTTACGGACCGTAACACAATGGACCTTACGGTCCGTAAGACTGTCCCAGATGCAGAAAATCATTCAGTTGGCTGTTCAGCCCATGTAAACGACTTATATTGCCCTTTAACACTTCCAAGAGCTGCCTAAACTAATTTCTTAGGCTTAGGGACACTTGTTAATGATCAGGGAACATGTGTAGCCTTGGTTGTCATGATCTTGATGGATCAAAGGCACTATATAAGGCCTCATTGTTGCAACTTTGATCATCCCTTCTTTCCTTCACTTCTTGGAGTCCCCTGGAGCTCAAGCACCTTCCTTGTCAACTATAAGATTCGCAGAATCTAGGCAAATCTAGGCAAATCTTGATAGTACAGATATGCTTCTGCACACGGGGTCGTGGTCAACTATAAGATTCGCAGAATCTAGGCAAATCTTGATAGTACAGATATGCTTCTGCACACGGGGTCGTGCCCAGCGGACACGGGGCCGTGGTCAACTAATAAAGACAAGAGCAATTAATGAAGAAAGAGAAGGATGTGGACACGGGGCCGTGCCCGAGCTTCTGTTCAGCCTATAAATAGGAGTGCTTGGCTCAAGCTCAAACCATCCCTTGGCACACCACCTCTCTCACACTTCACCCACCACCCACCACCACCATAACACCATCATCCACCACCATCATCCATTGTCCATCATAGAGTGTGTGAGTCGTCTCGGGATCCAAGATTGATCGTAAGAGTTCTTGACAATCAAGGCCATGTTTGCCTAAGTCTCTTACATCACTTGGTGAAGACAAAGTGTCTAGTGTAATACTTTTTATTTTTAATCTTTTCGCACTTTTTAATTGGTTATGTATTAATGACTTTAATAACTAGTTTCTCATGTTGAAGGTGATTCTTCCTTATCGTTTGTCCGTGGTGTCTTGGCATTATTTTACTGTCTATATAAAATAAAAGATTTTCACCATTCATATCTCCACGGTCTATATGGAGGTATGTTGGCTACCTGGTCGGGGGTTAAGGGAACGGTTTGGTAAGAGTCTTGCTATTGTTCAGTGTATAGATCCTGCAAATGACCTGGGTCAAATTTAGTAGGACCTCCTTCAACACTTAACGGTATTGGATGGCGGGGGTCCAAACTCTTTGATCCCCTCATAAGTAAGCTACTATTAAAACTTTAACCCGGCTACTTAGGACTGTATCCCTGCTGACTCAGACTACTTAGCCGAGGGTAACGACGCCTTCAAAAGAGGGGCCTACCACATTATGCATTAATAACTTAATTAATTATCTTTCAATAATCCGACCCTTTAGGATTGTATCCTTGCTGACTCAAACTACTGGGTTGAGGGTAACGTCACCTCCAAAAGAGGGGCCTACTACAATAACTAAGATAATCTCTTAAATAGTGCAAAAGTGCGAAAATAATCAAAGGTTACACTAAACACGAGTCGGAGCCAAGTGATTCATCTTGTCTATCTGTTTTTTCTTTTATTTTTATTTTTCAGCATTTTAGTTAGTTTTTATTTTTCTTGGTTTAAAACCTTTTTCTAAACTTTTGATTTGATTAGACGTTGAGGATAAACCGGTACTAAAAGCTCTTGTGTCCTTGGACGACCTCGGTATCTTACCAACACTATACTACGCTCACGATGGGTGCACTTGCCTATATGTGTGTTTAGTGTTAGTAAATATCGTGTTTTATAAATTTAAAACTTGGCTAAAAAAAGTGTAAAAAGGCTTAAAATATACTTAAACTTATATACACACTTCACACGCATCAAGTTTTTGGCGCCGCTGCCGGGGACACAAGGATTTTAAGAAAGTTAGGAATCAGCGGCCTAATCGTTTTTCTTATTTTTCTATTTTTTTTAGGATTTTTCTTAGTTTTTCAACTTCTGCAGAGCTTAGCACGGGCCGTGCCTGGTCGGACACGGGCCGTGCCCAGCCTTGTTAGTGGCAGTTTTTATTTTTCGAGTTACAGAGAGCTGAACACGGGGCCGTGTCGGTGCAACACGGGGTCGTGTCCAACTCCCAGTAACAGGGATCCGGAAAACAATCACTGTATCTCCGACCACGGGCCGTGTTCGCTGAACACAGGGCCGTGGTGAACCTTCTGACCAACGTTCTTTTCTGTTTTTATCGCAGGACTTGGAACCAAGGCACCACACTTGAACTTTCTACATAGTGCATGAGCTCCAGTTCTAGTAGAGACATAAAAGAACCTCTAGAAGAACCCGAACGCTTTCTCAGAAAAAGACTTAAAGCTAAAAACCAAGAGAAAGTTTCGGGGGACCTACTTCCAATGGCGGACCAACGTACCCTCATGGATTACCTACGACCCACTGTAGGTAATCTCGGCGCCGCTATCAATGCACCAAATGTCGAAGCCAATAACTTCGAACTTCGGCCGCATTTGTTACAAATGCTTCAAAACTCCGCAACCTTCCATGGGCTTGCGGACGAGGATCCCCATCTACATATTACTAATTTCTTATAAATATGTGATACCTTTTGGATCAATGGAGCATCAAACGACGCCATTCGCCTTCAAATGTTTCCATTTTCACTCAAAGACCGAGCTAAGGCTTGTCTTAACACCCTCCTAGTTGGCTCGGTAAACACCTGGGATGAACTAGCCCAAAAGTTTCTATATAAGTATTTCCCTCCTGCTAAAACGGCTAAATTAATGACTGAAATTAATACATATTCACAAGAGGATGGGGAATCCTTATATGAAACTTGGGAAAGGTTCAAGGAGCTACTAAGAAAGTGTCCTCATCACGGTCTTGCGGTATGGCAACAAGTATCCACTTTCTACAATGGGTTGTTGCCACACACAAGACAAACACTTGATTCTAGCTCCGGGGGGTTTTAGGTAATCGTCGCCCAAATGAAATATATAATCAAATTGAGGAAATTGCTCAAACCAATTTTCAATGGCACACTCCCCGAGGCAATAAATCTATTGCCCCGGGTGCCCATAAGGTTGATGAAAACACTTCTTTACAAGCCCAAATCGAAGCCCTTTCTTCAAAAATCAAAAAGCTAGAAATGACAAAAACGGTTTCGGTTATGGCTTGTGAAGGGTGTGGTGGGCCACATGAAAATTGGAGTTGTATGAAAGAATTAGATGAACAAACGGAAACGGTAAACTACATTGATAACAGACCTAGGCCGTCGGGTCCTCTAACGGGTACCTACAACCAAGGATGGCGTAACCACCCAAACCTTGGTTGGAGAGATCTCGGCAATAGTAGTAACCAACAAAACCAACGAACTAACTTTCAACAACCACAAAACTTTTCTCAACAACAAGGTGGACGAGAAAGGCTTGAAGATACTGTATCTCGCCTCATCTCCGACACCGAAAAGAAAAACTCGGATCGATTTCAGGAATTGGAATCGAATTTTAGAAATCAACAAGCTAGCATTCAAAACATTGAAAAACAATTAAATCAAGTAGCTCAAAATTTCTCCGAGAGACCACAAGGCGCGTTACCTAGCAATACCGAAACCAACCCAAAAGCACAAGTACATATCATCACATTGAGAAATCGAACCGTGGGTCCCGAGGAGGCTCCATTACCGTCAGATGAAAGAAGCCAGTCCAGCCAAACCAAGACTCCTCCGATTCCATACCCCGGTAGGTTAAATCGTCAAAAGACCTAATAGCAATTCGCAAAGTTCAAAAATTTACTAAAACAATTGCATGTTAATATTCCTTTTATTGAGGTCCTTACCCAAATGCCTAAATATGCAAAATTTATGAGGGACTTCCTCACTCATAAAAGGAAAATTGAATCATTGCAATTAGTTAACTTAGGCGAAGAATGCTCCGCCTTAGTACTCAACAAACTCCCACAAAAGAAAATTGATCCCGGAAGCTTCACGATTCCTTGCTCGATTGGGGAATCCCCCGTTCGTAATGCATTAGCCGATCTTGGGGCTAGCATTAACCTCATGCCCACATCGATGTTCAAACGACTCGGCCTAGGAACAACGAGCCCTAATAAAGACAAGAGCAATTAATGAAGAAAGAGAAGGATGTGGACACGGGGCCGTGCCCGAGCTTCTGTTCAGCCTATAAATAGGAGTGCTTGGCTCAAGCTCAAACCATCCCTTGGCACACCACCTCTCTCACACTTCACCCACCACCCACCACCACCATAACACCATCATCCACCACCATCATCCATTGTCCATTGTCCATTATAGAGTGTGTGAGTCGTCTCGGGATCCAAGATTGATCGTAAAAGTTCTTGACAATCAAGGCCATGTTTGCCTAAGTCTCTTACATCACTTGGTGAAGACAAAATGTCTAGTGTAATACTTTTTATTTTTAATCTTTTCGCACTTTTTAATTGGTTATGTATTAATGACTTTAATAACTAGTTTCTTATGTTGAAGGTGATTCTTCCTTATCGTTTGTCCGTGGTGTCTTGGCATTATTTTACTGTTTATATAAAATAAAAGATTTTCACCATTCATATCTCCACGGTCTATATGGAGGTATGTTGGCTACCTGGTCGGGGGTTTAGGGAACGGTTTGGTAAGAGTCTTGCCATTGTTCAGTGTATAGATCCTGCAAAGGACCTGGGTCAAATTTAGTAGGACCTCCTTCAATACTTAACGGTATTGGATGGCGGGGGTCCAAACTCTTTGATCCCCTCATAAGTAAGCTACTATTAAAACTTTAACCCGGCTACTTAGGACTGTATCCCTGCTGACTCAGACTACTTAGCCGAGGGTAACGTCGCCTTCAAAAGAGGGGCCTACCACATTATGCATTAATAACTTAATTAATTATCTTTCAATAATCCGACCCTTTAGGATTGTATCCTTGCTGACTCAAACTACTGGGTTGAGGGTAACGTCACCTCCAAAAGAGGGGCCTATTACAATAACTAAGATAATCTCTTAAATAGTGCAAAAGTGCGAAAATAATCAAAGGTTACACTAAACACGAGTCGGAGCCAAGTGATTCATCTTGTCTATCTGTTTTTTCTTTTATTTTTATTTTTCATCATTTTAGTTAGTTTTTATTTTTCTTAGTTTAAAACCTTTTTCTAAACTTTTGATTTGATTAGACGTTGAGGATAAACCGGTACTAAAAGCTCTTGTGTCCTTGGACGACCTCAGTATCTTACCAACACTATACTACGCTCACGATGGGTGCACTTGCCCATATGTGTGTTTAGTGTTAGTAAATATCGTGTTTTATAAATTTAAAACTTGGCTAAAGAAAGTGTAAAAGGGCTTAAAATATACTTAAACTTATATACACACTTCACACGCATCAGTCCAACATACCTTGGTCTTAGCATTCCTCTTTTAATGAATCTGACAACTCCTTTCCATGGAGAAAGTTTTAACAATACCTTGTCTCCAACTTGAAATTCCAATGGTTTTCGCCTGTTGTCTGCATAACTCTTTTGACGATCTCGTGCTGCTTTCAGTCTTTTCTTGACTTGAACTTAAAAAAATTAAGAAAGTTAGTAGTGTTTATAAAAATGTTATATTGTGTCAATTACCTTGAATTTACACATACTTTTCCTATTTAAATTATAGTTTATTTTCTGTACTTTAATTTAGTTATATAAAATGATTACAAAAGTATATAGTTAAAAGGGTTGATCATATTCATAGTCTCATAAAAATAGGAAGTTATAGAAAAAATATCAAACAGACTCTAACTGAATACATTTA
The DNA here is from genome assembly GCA_030545235.1 of Helianthus tuberosus. Taxonomy (NCBI): domain Eukaryota; kingdom Viridiplantae; phylum Streptophyta; class Magnoliopsida; order Asterales; family Asteraceae; genus Helianthus; species Helianthus tuberosus. The sequence continues at coordinate 2,012,799 of CM060372.1, forward strand.
AACGACACTGGGATCGTCCTATCGAACTTCACGATATGGGATTTTATGTTTTTATTTTTATTTTTAGCTTGTATATATTATGTTATATTTATCGGCATTGTGTACAGATTTACTTAAAATAATGTATTTATACTCTTCTTGTATTTAAGAGACTCGTAGTATAAGTAAGTTACCTAAATTTAAATACACTTTTATGACCACTTGATCAAAATTCCAATACAACTTTACAAACCCGTTGAACGACTCGAGGGTACATAGTTTTAGCTTTTAACCTCGACTCTTTCTCCAACTATACACTTTTTTTATTCAATTATAAAAAAATAAAAAATAGTATAAATAAAAATAAATAAATAAAAACCTATTCTGAAGGCTAAAATCTCTAGGGTTCCAGTTTCAGTACTCGTCATCCTGTCATCCATAACCAGCGGCAATGTTCCACCACCTCGCCGCCAGCATCCTCAGCCGCCGGACTACCACCACCACTACAACCATTATTATCACTACCATTATCACCATATCTATCTGAGAATAATATAACTAATCCCCTTTTGTTACAAATATTATCTCTTTGTTGAAAGATGTCTCTTGGGTATCAGCAAATGTCCGCTTTCAAGAGCTCGAATTCCTTCGCTAATGACTCTGCGTTCCGATTTGTACGCCTAAATTTGACCACCACTCGCAATAGGTATTCGTTTTGAACCCTGATTTGTATTATGTGATTGTTAATTGATTATTGTTGCTGCATGTTGTGTATGATAGATTGGCATGTTTTGAGTTCTTCAGTTGAAATTTGATTGTGTTTGAGAGCTATTTGTTTTTTTTTTTTTTTGAATGTGACTGATTTGTTAAACCATGCAAGTGATGGATAAAATGTTATGACTATGGATGGCCATCAAACCCGAACCCAACGGGTAAAACCGAAACATTTGGGTCTGCGATTGGTTTTGAAAAAATTCGGAGGTATAGGATTAAGTGATATACATGTTTACCCGATCCAATTACCTGAAAACATATATGATATGACATTATGCCCGTTTACTCGAATGATAAACGATTTAGGTGTAAAATATGATTGTGTTGTATGATGAAGTCTCTTTTAAAAGAAAATTTTGGTAACGATCACCTAGGTAATGGAATCACCCCTAACTCGTCGCTGAGGTCGTTTTAAGAAAAGAAGAAGTGGAGTTAATCATCAAGGTAAGGAAATCACTCCTATCTCGATGACATGTCTCCATTTTGGTGTTACAAAGAATGTAAACAAAATTGAGTGACGTTTTGAAATCATGCATATGTATAAATGTATGAAAAGATCTAGTATGATGTGTGTGTGAGAAAAATGATCTCGAAAATAAATTTAAATTTGAAACGAGAGAATTGTATCATATAAAAGCAATGATAGTAAAGCATAGTTTTGATTAAAACTTGGATTGTTCCAAAACGGAACTTTGACTAAACCAAGATGGTCGAAAATTCCTTTGAATTTGAGAAACATGCTTTGGCCTAATAGGTGGAATACTCTCGCCGATATCTCGGTTAACGGTATTCACCCTTCCAGTTACTACATGTTCCAAATCAATCGAAAATTCGGGACTTGGCGGGATTTTTTGAAAATCAAGGAGCGGAACTAGTCGACAAGGTGGGGGCTTCACCCCTAACTTGACGATTTCGTACCCTAAGTGTGGTTGGTAGTGTTTATAAAAACTGGCATAATGTAGGTTAAGTATTTAAAGTGTCTTTCTATAATTTTTCAATCTTCATTAACAACTATTTGATTTTTTTCTTTATCCGTCTGTGTAATACACGGGATTGTAACCTAGCATGTAAATATATCAGTATTTATTAGAAATCAAGAATTAAAACTTGGAACTTTTTATACTTAAATCGCCGGTGTGTGTGCGTGTGTGTTTGAAAGTGAAGAAGATAAAGGTGAGGGTGTCGGAGAGTGAAGAAGATAAGGTAGAGGAGTGGCTAAAAAGTCTTGAGATGTGAATTTACCGTTTTGCCATGTATGTAACCGTCAACAAACGGAATGTGGGCAGATACTTACCTTTGGAAATCTGGGAATGGCTCTAGGAAATACTTGTAAGATAAGGTGTTAATGATCAATATGAGCCAAACCACAGGGGGAAATTGTAATTTACTCTTTTTTTATTATTTGACATATTATATTTTTACATCATCCAATCACATTAAATATCTGGCGAGTTGTACATTGTGTATATAAAGTTCTAATCGGTTCAATTTAGTTTGGGATCCTTGGTTGGATCCTTGGTTGCTCCCGAATCCTTTGAAAGACGAGTTGCCTGGCTTGTTTCGGTTGGAAGTTCATAAGAATTGTAAGGTGGTGGACCCATTGTTGCGCCCCGTGTCGAATCCGATTGGTAGATGGGAGTGGAGGTCGATGCCAAGTTTTAATGTGGAGCTAGCTGAATGGAGTTGGTTATGTTTTTTGCTGCACTCGGTTAATCTTTCAGATAGTTTAGACAGGTGGTCGTGGCAAGGCGCCGGTGCTAGTAGCTTTTTGGTAGGAGCGGTCAATGGGTTGTTCAATCTGAATTCGGATTATAGCTCTCGATTCGTTTGGGATTGGTGTAAATGGTTACCAAAGAGTGTAATATTTTTGTGTTGCGGGCCGAACAAGATAGGATTCTGACTAGGGAGGCTTTGCAAAGGAGAGGTATTTTTATTGATGACGTTAGATGCCCGCCATGTAAGATGGGAGTCGAGTCTGTCGATCGCCTTTTTACTTCGTGTGGGGTTTCGACGGTTATTTGGCAGAAGATTCAGACTTGGTGTAAGTCTTCTAATTTGTTCATCTTTTCGTTCCGGGACATTTTAAAGGTGCACAAGTGGGTCGGCTTTGACGGTAAAAGGAAGGATGTGTTTCACGGGATTGCCATTTTTACTTGCTGGGCTATTTGGAAAGCGAGGAATAATCTGGTTTTTTCGGGGAAGCCTTTTAATATTAATGAAGTTTTCAGTGATATTAGGTCGATGGGGTTTGTGTTGTACAAAAATAGATCAAGGGATAGAGGTATATCGTGGGTAGACTGGTGTAAATTTGTAATTATGTAGTTAGGTTTGTTGTTTTGGGGTTGGCCGCTCAGTTTCGAGTTGGTTCTTTTGGTTAATGAAGTTTTGAGCTCAAGAAAAAAAAAATCGGTTCAATTTAGTGATATCTTGAGTCTTGACTACCTAAATTATATAACTTTTAATACCTAACCAACTAAACCCAAATACCCATACCTTTACCCACTTATAATTCCTAACTAGCTAGCCCACTAAGTCTTAGCCCATTAACCAAACCCAACAATATTTCAAACTATAATAAAATAATTAAAGCCCAAAACCTTTAGAAATTCTATCCCGCTCTCTCTCTCTCTCTCTTGCGTCCCTGCACTGCCAACGAACAACATCATCCAGCGACAACAGTCCAGCAGCCGACGACCACCGTAATAAGCCACCATACCACCGTCGTTCGACACCAAATCTAACCGGATCCGAACACGGGTAAGTTTCTTTGTTATTTTGATGATTTTGGTTGATATTATAGGAGAAAAAAGGGTAATAAAGTTGTTAAATATGTTTGAAATTTTGTGTGTTTTGACGTTGTTTATGGTTTTTTAGATGATTTTTAGGGTGATTATGTTGTTTATATATTTTTAGGGTGATTACAACTTAGGTTATGATTTCTAGGGCTTGAATAGTTGAAAATTAAAATTGAAACATTATGTTATGGAGCGATGAACTTATGTTATATAGAAAAAGAATTGCTTAAGAAATTAGCTTTAGATGATGTTTTGGATAGATTTCAAAAAATGAAAACCCGTAGGGCGTCGACGTTTTAATTATGTTTGTAACAAAGTTTGACATGTTTTTGATGATTATATAAATTTAGTTTGATGTTCGTTTGTTTTACATGACCCGACCCGACCCGATACGAATCGATTTTTTTACTTATATACCTAGGGGCCTAAAATTTTTAAAAATGTTTCGCACCCCCATGGAAAAATTCCTGGGTCCGCCACGGCACGATAGCCATATATAACGCGTGATATTGTATTTTTTCCACCCCCACAACAAAGTTCCACGCGTGATATTTTCCACGAAATCAATTTTCGTTATTTTCTTCACGGCGTTATTGTTTTGTTTTGTGAGGGTAATTGTTGGTTGGGGGGGAATTGTTGGGTGTGGTGGTGAGTGATGACCACCCCCACTAAAAAAGTTTGTGAGTGATGAAAAAATGGTTGCTGACATGGCGGAATATGATTGGATATTGTGAGTGGTGAAATTTTATCACTAGTGACCACCCTCCTTCCCTTATTGTATCATATTTTGAATATTTTGAAGATCTTCCTAAGCATTAGGAAAATGAAGGGACAGCCTAACACATTTAATTATAGAGCTAGAATGTCAATGGACTTATTTTAGGCGCAAATTATTAAAATAAAAAAATTTATAAACGTGGTGCTTATATAGTTATATACTAATTTGTTTTAAAAGAATAAGAAAAATATATATAATTTTAACTTCTACGTTAATATGTTAAAAACTGGTTTAAATAGGAAAATCAATTCCACTCAACGTTACCAAGATCCCGAATGGAATTTATATGTGATGAAGAAAAAAAAAAAACCTTAAGCATTTGTTAAACATATAATCTATGCATGAGCAAGAATTTCAGATTTTTCATGTGAAAGAACAAGAATTTCAGATTTTTCACGTGAAAGAAGAGTTACGTGTTTTTTTTTAGGGCCAAACTATCTACACACCAAGTGTGTAGATAGTCACCTTTAAAAGGTGTTTTTTTTCTTTATATGCACACCCTGCAGTGTCGAACTATGGCCAAAACGCGGCGTTTTGGTCAGGTTAACCAGACAAAGACTGACGGGTCTGTTGACCGGACCAAAACGCCGAGCTTTGGCAGCGTTTTGGTCCTGTCAACCAGACCGGGTGTCAGTCTTTTGTCTGGTTGACAGGACCAAAACGCGGCCAAAGCTCGGCGTTTTGGTCCGGTCAACAGACCCGTCAGTCCTTTTCTGATTAACCGGACCAATACGCCGCGTTTTGGCCACAGTTCGACACTGCATGGTGAGCATATAAAGACAAAAAACACCTTTTTAGGTGTGTATATAGTGAAATGGGTGTGCCAATAGGTACACCCTTTTTTTAACATGGAACACATACGCTCCTAAAAACTACTTCTAAAGTTTACTTACTATACACTTTATAAGATTTGAACCCGCACTATCATAACGAGGATTAACACCTACCAGACCAAGGGCCTAGTAGTATTTATGGACGGTGGTGCTAAGGGTTTTGAATTTGTGGTGATGGAGAGGCGTTGACGTACACCCAGAGCCGGAAGAGATGATCATGTTACAGTGGTCAACAAGTGTTTGGTGGTGGTCAAGGTTGTCTTCTTTTCTGTAGTCAAAGTTGTGTTTTACTAATGTTCCTTGAACAGTATATTTTCAAATTATAAATCTAAACAATTAATAATAAAAAATGGGTAAGATTCATATATAAATATATAACCAAATTGATATTAACATTATAACTACAATAAAATAAATAAATATTAAATTGACAACTGAGTGCACATTGATGGTGACATGGTGTTTTATATGGACGCTGTGTGGTTATGTTTGAGCCTATTTTTTAAGCAGATAACGGGCGTGAAACTAATAGAATATTTGTTTGGGTTGTTAAACAATCGCATGTATAAGTTTGATTTTAGCTCATATCCGAACATAATTACCATGCTCACCACTATTAGTTAATGTCTTCATGAAATGTTAAGTTGTTAAAAATTTGGTAGTAGTAATGGAGAAAATGAATATAGATTAAAGGTAGTTGGTGCAGTTTTGTTCACATTTAGATGTTTGTTTTCTTCTCTTATATGAATATGAATATGTATATATATTTGGTGTAAATCAAAATTTGTAGGCCAGTTTTTCGTTGATCATCTTTTATGTTTTTAAAGTTTATTTCTTTATTGTCGTAAAAAATGATAAAAGTTTATTTCTTGGTTGATTGGGGACCCACCTCCTTACCCTCTCACGCCCATTATGGGGTGGCGCTCCCCACTTTGGCACCCTTATTTCATGCTTGTGTTTCGTGTTTAACGGAGGTTTTGGGTGAGATGGCATGGGATGCCACCCCACAACGACCAACCTAATAATGAATGATACATAATCCAAGGGTTGTTTGTCTTGTCAATATGATTGCCAGCAACTTAGGTATTAAATTGGGTAGTGTACGCTCAAACATAATTTTTTTGAACACCAATTTGTGTAACTTCCGAAGCCTTACCAATGGGGTTGGTAACCCATTAGTAAAGGTAAAACATTTAAAACACTTTGAAGATCTAGAGTTCAAGTAGAGGGATAACAACAATAAATTTAGCATTTTTCTCTTATATAAAGTTATAGTTTTCGTTAGTATCTTTTGTTATGTAATGCTCTTAAGTGGTCCTCACATATGAGACAAATCTTACCTTTTTAGTCATCTTATATTATTATATCAATCTCTTTATTTTATGATAGTTTACTTTGTATTTGATTAAGATATGTTGTGATAGTTTACTTTGTATTTGATTAAGATATATTGACAAGTTTTTATATCAACAAAAGAATTAAAATAAAGTCATGAAACATGTGAAAATGAGGGTACAACAAACATCAAAGAACAAGTTACTTCATGCTTTCATCATTTTTGCACAAGAAGAAAATGAGTCCACCCTCTCACCGCGATCAAACAATTGTCGCACTTAGCCACTCACTCACGTACTGACAAAGCTATTCATGCCCATTAACAGTTTTTTAACGTGCGGCTAGGGCCGTAAACGAACCAAACGAGGTTATGTTCGTGTTCGTTCGTTAGGGAAATGCAAATGTTCATGAACCGTTCGCGAACACCTGTCGAACAGAAGTTCATGTTCGTGTTCGTTTGTTAAGGAATTCAGTTGTTCACGAATAGTTCGTGAACACTGGTCATGAATACAAACAAACACAAACGAACGTTAAGCTTGAAATTTAAAAAAACAAAGCACCATTAACCTAAAACATCCGACACAAGTAGTCAAATACAACATTAAATGATAAATAAAAAATTCAAGACATAAGAAGTCTACTAAAAGCATCATACAATAAATCAAGTTTAGCTAACTTAAGACATAATTATCTAATTTTACTTAGACATCCCAAAAGATGTCTTTAATGTCCAATGTTTTCATATGTGTAGACAATGATTTACATTTTACTATTTTTTTAAATATAATTATCGACTATTATTTAGTGGGGAAAGTAAAAGTTAAGAGGGAAAGTGAAATATTAAAAACATAAAAACTTTCAACAAATTAACATAAACAAACGAACGTAAATGAACATATTACCAAACATTCATGAACGCAGTCGAACGAACGAGACCTTTGTTCGTGTTCGTTCACTTAGTTAATCGAACATGATATCTTGTTCATGTCCGTTCATTAACTAAATGAACGAACATAAACGAAGTTCCCGCCGAACATTTCACGAACTATTCCCTGAACGTTCGTTTACAGCCCTATGTGTGGCAGTGAAAATCTTAAATGTATTACACGTAAATGAACAATGAGAAAATTTTATAAAGAGAAAAAGTCATAGTTAATATGATCTTAACAAATGAAACTTTCAAGTATTAAATCTAACATGTTTGGTAATTGTAAGTTAACTTAGCGAGAAGTGGTGATGATTCAGTCGAGTCGACGTCTAGTAGAATTAGAGAGTAGGTTAGTTTCTGTTCTAGAAAAACATTTGCAAGATTTGAAAGGAGACCTTGACATTTTAACATATGGAGTTAATTAGTTAAAAGTGGCTTATTTTTTTAACATTTTGTATATGCCCCTAGCGGGCCTAGGCCTTTTTTTAAAGAGAAATATGTCTCATGCCAAGAAGGTTGCTGTCAAGTGTCCTCAACCCTTTGAAGAATTGTGCGTATGAACCCTTTTATGGTTTCCCAACACGTAGAAAGAAAAAAGAACAAAAGAATAATGCTCCTTAAAGCTTAAACTATTAACAACTCGGTATGAATGAAATGTAAACAATTTGGCATTATAAGTTACGATATTTGTTACATAACTAGAAGATGACCCGTCGTGGTGCGGCTGGATGTTTTGTTTTTATTATGCTCGTCGGACCCGTTGTCCAAAATATAGGCAAAATATATATAGATGATTCGAAATATAATTCACTACCATTAGCATTCAACATTCAAGACCATTCTATCACCAATCCTTATAAGCTTACCGGTCATTACCTTTTTTCTTATATGTATATGACCCTGTACTAATTGTCATTTCATACATAACTACTTTTTACCAATTTAGTAACAAACTAAATCCTACGACATATTTCAACACTATTTTCACAGCAACTTTCGACAAAATTTCACAACAAACACAACAATTTTTAGCACAGTTTCACAACAAATCGCAACATTATTCTCTTGTGTAACATCTACCTAAATATGTATGCAAAAGAAATGGCATGTGTTTATCTATTAGTGTTGGATTGGTGTGCTCCAATAAGATAAAGATAATAATGGACGTAACAGAAATATCAAGATATAGGAATATTTGATAATGTATTTTTCCACCAAGAACAATAAGTTTGAAATAAGCATCCTGAATCTCTTATTAAAGATAGTTTATTTCACCCTAAAATAAACCAATGAACATAAGTATTTTTCTTCATCCAGACACTAAAAGCATTTCATTGCTTTTAAAAGAATAAGCAGATAACTAAGTTCATATAAGCAATCCCAAACACCATTCATAAGATGAGATAAGCATTAAAAATTTAACACCAATTCAGATGGAAATCAAAGTGTACAATTAATAAATAAGTGACCAATCAACAAACATGACCTAAAACATTACAATCCCGGTAAACCCAACATTGTACACCTAAAGAACAAAGATTACAACTTTTCAATCACCAGTTTGAACCATTTGATAAATAACTACCAGAAAAGTTCACGTGTTCCAGACATACTCATCATACACTGAATTCAACTAAAAAGGTGAATTCATCAACTAAATATGAAATGTGAAGAAACCAGATCCATAAAAGAAAACAAAACATACAATATCATATTGGCTTTGAAAAACAATTCTAACATCATTTCTTTTCACTAACAGATCAACATCCATAAAAGTCACAAAATCCCTCTTGGATAGCAAAAGAAAAGCACTGGCGAAGCACTGATGTGAAAAAAAGAAAAAAAAGCAGAGGAGCCATGGGCAGAACTGAAGAAGTATCCGACACCGGAAGTTGGGGTCTGGTTAGGGAGATTGATTTACAGGTTTTGCACATTGTGGTCGAATTAGGGTTATAATTAGGCGGAAGATCTAGTTCCAGTTTTTTGTCTCCGCCTCCCGTCGACCTCGTACACCACCTGGACCACGGGAGTAGAACCACCGTTACCACCGAACTGACATCACTGATGGAACCCTCGACTCCGGTTGGCGAGTTGCTGTAGTATACAAGCTAGGTTGTGATGTGACTGCCTGTGCGCCACCGTGAATCTGCGGTAAGGATCAGTGGCCGGTCCCTAGCTCTCTCTATCTTCATCGTATTCTCTCTTTTACTCCCTTTCCTAAGGCTCTCTCTTCCTTATTCAAAGAGATGGCACAATCGTAATTAACATTATGTTTTTGTCCAATGTATACACTGTTCCTAAGACCTACGTGAATTGTTACATAGGAATAATAAGTTATTGGATTGTGCGTGTGCACCCTTTTACGGTTTACTAACGCGTAGAAAGAAAAAAAAGAACAAAAGAATAATGTTTCTTAAGGCTTAAACTATTAACAACCGGGTATGAATGAAATGTAAATATTTTGGCATTATAATTTACGATATTTGTTACATAATAAGTTATTGAATTGTGTGTATGCACCCTTTTACGGTTTACCAACGCGTAGAAAGAAAAAAAAAAGAATAATGTTCCTTAAGGCTTAAACTATTGACAACCGGGTATGAATGAAATGTAAACATTTTATGAAATGTAAACATCTTGGCATTATAATTTGCCATGTTTGTTACATAATAAGTTATTAGAATCTTATAATATTGTGTTTTCGGTTAGCCCGTTTAGCAAGATTAGTTTGGCTTACCTATTTCTTCTGTAACGTTTCCTTTTCTCTTGTAATAAAACCCTTGCCAAATTCTCTGTATATTACTGTAAATTTACACGTTTGTCTATCAACTTGATTAATGTTTTTTCTCCGATTGGCTGGATTTAAAACGAAGCCTAGTTCTCAATCTGATTCTCAAAACGAACTATAGCTCCCAATTCTTATATTCTTTCAGTTTGCGGGAACTCTAACTCTGAATCCTTTGTAATCACTAACTATACCAGTACTAGCCATTCTTATTAATCATTTCTTAGGTTTACATATTAATCAATCGATCCAAAAGTTGATATGCCCCTAGGTCATTGCTACTATGATATCATTTATATGGTGTAAACAAAAACAATTATATTGTCAAGACTTTCAAATCTAAACACCAGTTAAACCCTATATACAAGTTGAAATATCAAAACATTAAAAACTAACAAATTTTAGGAAAATTATTACCTTCTTATTTCTTAAGAATTGTCAAACTTTGAAATAAAAATGTTACTCCTTTTATGCTTCTCAATAGCTAGATTTTTTTGGCAAAATATTACTAATGTAACAAAAAAAAAAAAAAAAAAAAAAAAAAAAACAAAGAGACAGAAACACAAAAAAGGTCAAAAAACTGGAAACAGTTCGCATGAGTTCATAATTGATCAAAATTAATACTATGTTTGAATTAAAGAGTTAATGTATGCATGGGTTTGGGCTTTATTCCATTTATTTGGCTAATAGCCTTCTTAAGTTGGTTTAAGCTCAAATTCTTTAATTAACCATTTTCAATAGATTTTGGGGCGATACAGTAAGTTGGTTATGTTTCAAGCCAAATAATTTTGCTTTTTATCTTTATTTTATAACTATAATTTGGTTTTCAAAAATTATTAGGACTGATGTTGTTTAAACACTAAGGAACATGTACGAAGGTATGTTACCATGCAGGTGTCACACCCCAACCGATGACGGAAACATCGGGGCGGGACGAGGACGAGATTGCTCGAGACTTCATAACACTATTTGCGACAATATTAAACCAAAACCCAATTTCATTTCATTGAATAATTGTGAAGTACAACATTGAAAACAAAAATACAACAAGGTTCAACAATAATACAACAAAATACAAGAAACAAATACAACAACAAAATCTAGTTTGCTAAGTGTGTATCTAGCCAATCCTACTAGATATCATCATTCTCAACGTCATCAGCCCGCAACACGTTTAAAGTATAGTTCAATACAACAAGTATTGGCGAGTATACAAGTTTGGATAATATCATAAGTATAACAATGTTTAAACAAATCCACATGGCAAAATTTGTTATCTAGATTAACGTAAGACTGCAACTATAAATTTCAACCTAAAGATTACCGCTAGCGTAATCCTATCGTAGCAACGAGAGGACCGTTCGGTTTTAACTTAATATGACCTCAAGAATACAGGCGGTGCGTTACTCCTATAGCGCTATACATGTTAAGGGGAGGCTCGTACGAAGTTAATGACAAGTATACCACATAAGAATGTTCCAGCAAGTACGAATCAAGTATAATGTATTAAGCATGTATGATTGGATTGTTTGTTTGTGTTTGCATAAAGTATGTGTGATTGTGTAAGTTTTGAATATGTAAACATGTTGCACCCAAAAGTGTAAACGTAAAAGGGCGTCGAGTATACTCACGGTTTTGCAAAGCTTCCTTTGTTAATTCCAGGAGTCGAATGTTAAGAGTGTTGGAACACCGAGGTTACCCTACATGGGGTAAACGGAGGTGTGAGTTATTGGAGGTGAACGGAGTATTCAGATTCGGATTAAAGTATTAAAGTATGTATATGAAACACGAAAATATATCCCGTCTAAGCACTCGTTGTGACACTAAGTTATTGTGATTTCATGGGTCCTGGTTTGCCCAATAGAATTAGCAACGAGGAATTCAGAACTGAGATAAACGAATAACCGAAGCATCATAACACTGTTCGTGCGAGTGGAAGTTCCATTTGTGCGAACAGAGTCCATTCGTGCGAGTGGGAAAATCCCAGTCGTGCGAAGGGTCTGTTTGTGCGAAGAGGTTATGTTCGAGACACTTAACAATCAAACAGTTAACGTTCTGATTTCAGTTATGTTATATATTATATTATATAGTTATAATAATAGTCAAGTAAGTCAGAGAGTTCATGGAAGTCATGTATGGAGGTATAACACCTCGTTATAAGTTTCACCCAAGCACAAAGTTTATTAACATCGTTAACAAACCCGGTTGGTCATGAATATAACGGAAAATAAATACAAATACCAAACAGCCGAACAAGGACAATCCGGGCGTGTCATTCCCAACATGGCAAGTGTTAGATGCGAGGCGGGGTTAACTTATTCTGAGTCTAGGAGACTATTTGGGTGTTCGTTTGCAAGTCCGAGTGAGGCGGTGGAACTAGACTGGAAAGCCAAGGCTTCCACGGTTCATACTTCTGTTAAACACACATTCGTCCATATTGAAGATGGGAATCTGAGATAACATTCAACACTTAGGATTTCGCGGGAACAGAAGTAACAGAAGATCCCTACGCGCGAATGGACTACTCAGTCGCGCGAACAGACTGTTCAGTCGCGCGAGTGGGTCTGGTCATTTGTGCGAATGGTCTCTGTTGAACGAGTGGGTTCTGTTTTGTTCGAACTGACTCGTTTCTTGGCTAAAATCCACCTCAAAACTAACCCACAACTATGGATTTAGCTGTGAGCTTGGTGGGTTCAAGATTTCGCCAAGTTTCAGAACTGAAAAAGCTATTTTTATAAAAGTTTAAATGAAAACATGACTTCAATCTTCATCTTGGACCTCAATGTGGTGGGCTTCATTAGTAGACTGCCAAGGCAAGTCTGTGGAACCATCCAAGAGGTTAATCCAAATTAAGGAGATTAGAAGAATATGTTGAAGAGAGTAGGTGAAATCAAAAGAAAAGTAGAAGAAAGGATTAAGTTAGTGAGTTTAGACTCACTTAGCAGCTACTGAAGTGTTCTGACCGGAGTGTGCGCGTTCAGTAAGTTTGAGAGTGTTTTGGAGTGAGTGGATGGTTTGAAGTGAGGGTGAAGGTTCGTAATTATATGGGTGGAGGGTGTTTGGTGCGAGTGACTTGGGACGAGTGGAGGCTTGGGGCGAGTGAGCTGGAATGAGTGGACTAGTCACACGAAGAGGTTAGTCTCTTCGCGCGAGGAGACTTGTCCAGTCGCTCGAAGGGGTTAAGCTGACCGTTTTCGCGTATTTTAGCTGGTTTTAAGTGTTTTGAGCCTACAAGTGTGATGTATATGTATAATGTGTAAATACAATGCATGTACAAACTGATGTTGCATGTATTCCAAGTATGAGTTTGCGAGTATGAGTATGTATTCAAGTTTGCATGTATAACAAGCATGTAACGAGTATGTATAAAATGATCAAGTTTTATTATGATCGAAGTCTTAGAATACAATGTTTGGAAAGGAAATACGAATACAATGAGATTACAAGTATCCAAAAATAGAAATACAAACAGACTTTCTAAATAAGGAAAGTACTAAAAAGCGAAGCGTTACAGCAGGTACGTCATATTTGGGGTTGTATGGGTGTATTCATTAATTAAATAGTGATTATCTAACTATGCCAACATGGGTCGCTTGATGAATATTTGTTAAGTGACAACATTAATGCTTTATAGATACTTATGTATCTATACTTCGCTTCAGACTTTGTATCTATGTGCTTTCAACGTTTAAAGAATTTGTATGTTATTTGAAGTTGAATCTTGATGTATTCAAAATATGATAGTGGTTTATTTTTGTAGGTTGGAAGAATGCATTTGTATGCATAACTTGACAACTTTAGGAATAAGAGGCATGATATAATATCAAGAATGGATGCTTGGATACCATGTATGGTCCATAGCTCATGGAACTTCTGTTTAGCTTCATAACTTTGTTTTAAAGGTTTATTTGCTAAATTGGTGGGTTGAGCTACAAATTTTGAGATCTTTATAACTCGAATTTGCAGATTGAAAATTATATTCTATTTGACATTGTTTTGACAATGGCTCTACAGAAGTATTGGCTCACCTTAAAGGGAAAGTTGTTTTCATGATCTTTCCAAATGGTGAATTTTCAGGTATTATTTTCATCTTTTAGATGACTCCAAAACTAATCTTCATCATGTCAATATAAGCAAGTCGGGTAACATGTCAACGGGCTGGGTAAGAATCTGATTAAGATCATGTTAAGCACATGTACACACGACAAAGTGTTTTTTTGGCATGTTTTAACAGCTACAATGAAGTTCCCGGGATCAGTTACGTTAACTATGATTGCTGAAAATAACCTTGAACACATGTATTTTCTTTATATACTCGTATTTTATGTGCCTGTTGCAATAAGATGATATACTATATATGTGTATAAAAGAGTGGCGTCTTCTATCCACATGATGAATAGGTTTAACGTTGATGGTTTCAGGTACTTAACTTACTCAGCTATTATTACAGTATATTTACGAGATGGAGCTGGTGATTAGTTCTTTGAATCGTATCATATGCAAAAGTTACAACTATTGAGCCAACCACTTAGTCATGACTTTTTTTTACAATGCAAATTTAGTGAAGAAATAGAATATGTTATGGAGAAGTTGCAGAGTTTTGGTTATTAGTTCAAAGAAAAAAGTATTGTGGATGAAATGTAATATAAGGGTGAATACAACATACATGTCTTGGAGAACAGTTAGATCAATATATCCGGATATACCTAAAGACTTGGTAATTCATGATTCATTATACGAATATTTATGTTTCCTCATATCATTTTGAAAGTAAAAAACACTCTCTTCATTTTTCTTGTATGTAACCAGATCCCATTCAGAATACCGAATTCAAGACGGTCAGAGTAGGCGAAGCAAGAGACGAGAAGCTAAATAAAGGCAACAAAAAAATGTTATGCATAGAAGAATAGAGTTAATGACGTCATCGAGATGGTCACAAGACTCGATGATTTGAGCTTCTCTTACAAAGACTTTACAGCGGATAAGATCAAAGCAGGCACAAAAAACTTCTCAAGCTACTATAGAATAACATGTTCTTGTGATTTCATAAATGTGTATACGGCTCAAATCAGCCACACCGTAGTAGTTGTCAAGTTTTATGGTTTTGAAATAAAACAAGTTTCTAATGAAGAATTTAATAATTAGGTATGTTTACGTTTTTGTTCAGTTGGTTTTGAAAACATGTGTTTTTATTTTATTTCGTGACATAATTCCCTTAATATAAATTATTTTTTTCTACCCGAGAAGTTCCCGGGTGATAACCTAGTGCACACATAAGCAAAAATAATTACACACTACCAACAAAATGCCACATTATAGTAGATATTTCAGGGATGTAAATGAGAAACCACTAAGGATAGTTAAAAATGCCAATGACGTAAACACGTCATAGAAAAACAGATATACATGGGTTTGAAAAAATCAAAAACTTTTATGAGAGACAAAAACGCCAAAAGAAAAACAGACTTTAAACGACGTAAACAACGAAGAGAACAATGGCGCATAAACATCATAAGATAAGGAATGATATTATTTTGCAAATCATCTCCCAAGACAAACGCCATAGATCAGTTGAAACTTGAAGAAAAGGTAACTACCTTTGGGAAAAATTGAAACTGAAAAAAGATAGGGAGCACTGACATAAGGAATGTTTTACAAAAAAAAAAGAATGGAAAAAGACGATCCTACCTTTGCATGTAAGTTAGTGCCCTTGCCACATGTCAACGTCATAGTTGTTCCTATAGTTTGTAAGGTTTTAGCTACTTGTACTGAATCCCTTACCTATATAAATAATATTACTTTTATTATTGTGTAAGGAAAACTCGACCCTACCCTACCATTACCCGACCCAACCCGAGAACCGATCAAACATAAAATACATAACAGATTCACTACCCTAAATATAGGGTCGGTTCCGGTCCATAGGTCAAAGTCGGGTTTCACCATGAAAAGAACCGAGAACCGACCCGACCCGATTTTATATGAAAAATTGGAACCGATCTAAATACCTAGGTACTTGGGTTCGGGTCGAGTTGGGTATATTTTCGGTTCGGTTCTCGGTTATTTTCGGTCCGGACCTAAATTTGCTCACCACTAGTATCTCTTAAGCATAACTTTTTTTTTAAAACAAAGGGTAAATTACACTTTTCGTCCTTTATGTTTGTACGGGATTGCAACGGATAGCCTTTAACTTCAATAATTACAGTCACAGTCCTTTATTTGCAAAACTCGTTGCACTTTGCGTCCTTTATTTGCAAAACTCGTTACACTTTGCGTCCTTTATTATTATTATTATTATTATCATCATCATCATCATGTTCATCTTCAAACTCCCATTCCAGATCTAAAAAATATCCCTCTCTCTCCAAAATCCTCTTCATCAACTTTGCAGATCTCAAAAAAACTCTCTCTCTCTCTACAATCACCACTCAATTCACCAAGCTTCCGTTCCATATAACCCACTATTTCATAAAAAATGAACACCCAAAATAAATTATCTTTGAGAAGTGGATTTTATTGCATCAAAATGGGTTGAAAATGGAAACTTTTTATGCTCTAAATTGAAATTGGAAGGTGGGAAAACAGGTCGTCGTTGGATTACTAGTGGCCGGAGCCACCGTAGATGGAGGCGAACGAAGATATCTTCATTATCAGTTGGATTAACGGTGGCTGGAGCCACCATAGACGACGGTGTTAGGGCGACAGTGGGGTTTTGTTTTTGATTTGTAGAACATAAATTTGAAATCCGTTCTTGCTCTTGGAATTTTGCAGATCTGAAAAGTGTTTTACCCAAGTTTAGAACTTGGGTTTTTTTTTGTATTTTATAAGAAAAGAAAATAAAATTGGGTGTTTCTTGCTTTTGTAGAGTGAAATCCCCAGATCTTTTTGTTTTTGATTTGTAGAACATAGATCTGAAATCCGTTCTTGCTCTTGGAATTTTGCAGATCTGGAAAGTGTTTTACCCAAGTATAGAACTTGGGTTTTTTTTGTATTTTATAAGAAAAGAACATAAAATTGGGTGTTTCTTGCTTTTGTAGAGTGAAATCCCCAGATCTGAAAAGTGCTTTTGAAGATGAAATCCCTGGAAGTACATATATTTTAAGATGTTATTGCAAATAAATGTTCTTGTTTATGAAGATGATAGATGAAATCCCCTGGAAGTACATATATTTTAAGATATTATTGCAAATAAATGTTCTTGATGTTCTTGTTTATGAAGATGATAGAAGATTGGTGTGTTCTTGTTTTTGGTTTACTTTATTAAACATTTAAATAAAAACATGAATTGACCAAAATACCCTTAAGTGAATAAACTTAACTAATTTTTTTAACCTGGTTAGTATTAAAGGACGTAGAGTGTAACGGGTTTTGCAAATAAAGAACTGTAACTGGAATTATTGAAGTTAAAGGCTATCCGTTGCAATCCCATACAAACATAAAGGACGAAAAGTGTAATTTACCCTAAAATAAATGATAATAAATTTATTGGTATGTCACACCCCCAAAATCCACAAGCGGAGTATCACCGCAGGAGGCGTGACTGACCAGGATCCAGCCACCAATCATATTGAACAATATAATTAAATAAGTAAAAGTCCAAACCAAACAATATAATTGGTGTCAAAACAGTTTAACAAATATATGTTATCAACGGAAGAAAATAGTTCAAAACCCAAATCATAAGTTTAAGAGTCCATAAGTTCATCATGAACACTCAATGTCCATGCTCCACAACTACTCCTCCTGTGCAAGCTCCTTCTAAGTACCTAACGACCTGCAAGGCATGTAACAACGAATCAACAACAATGTTGAGTGAGTTCACAGTTGGTTGTCCATTTTAGTGTTGTTCCAAAAACCATAAGTTGTTTCGAAAACCACGAGTTATCCAATTCCTTGTTTCCCAAACCATAACCAGTGGAGGCTTCCCCATGTTAACCACTAGACCCGTTACCATATCGACTACTGAATGTAGTTATGTTTATGTGCCATGCGTCAATATCTATCATCATTGACTAGTGCCTAGGTCCATTAGTCCACGCCCGTCCTCTGCGACACGGTGTGAGGCTTGTCAAACCTAATAGCGCTATTTAACTAATGACCCGTTCGCCATTGGCCCGACGATTAAGTCGATATAAAATGAGGGACTTAATGATAGAGTTTTGTCTAGTGTCAATCAATGTTGTCACCCTTCAGTTAAGAGGGTGGGAGTACGTGTCCTACCCAAGGAGAACACGCAGGTTACAATGTTGTCACCCTTCACATAAGAGGGTGGGAGTACGTGTTCTACCCAAGGAGAATATGCAGGTTTCTTTATTAAGCGTTAACCCATTCCCAAACCACCGGGAATCCCATGCATCGTAGAAAGTGTGAACTCACCGTAGGTTAGCTCGGCAGATAAATAGAAAAGTCTCTTGAGCTAATTGGGTCAACCACGTCCTAACATGGTTACCATACGAGTCAGGTCTAGGTTCAAGTAATTCACGTATGTTTACATATAAACTCACAAGTTACGTACACATAACGATCACAGCATACACATAGAAACATGTTAACAATATCAATCAAATACACACATAAGCCCAAATTGTGCGATTCAAATGATTGGGCCGTTGTCATTGTGCGAGCCCAATCATCTTGTGCGACTCAGTAGGTGAAGCGCAACAAATGCCCGGCCCAACGTGTTGTGCACTCAGCACAACTTTGTGCAATCCACGGTATGTTGTGCGATCCAAACATGCCCCGGCCCATTAAACATGCAACCCAATAACAATCAAGTAATTAATCCACTTGTGTTACCCAATAAACATTAACAGTTTATTTTCTTGTGCGGCCCAATATATTGTGCGATCAGCACAGTCTTGTGCGATCCACAACATATTGTGCGGTCATGCATATCCCGGTTGTACTAAGTGCTTTAACAGTTGTACTATGTGCAACCCTAGCTTGTGTGTTTGACCTTCTGCGATCCGAGAGCTTGTGTGATTGGCTTGTGCGACTGGGACTTGTGCGATTCGTTTCATTATCCCAAAAATCATGGCATTCAGTTATCTTATTTCCATCTACTCGCTCCATTTAATCAGTTTAAGAGTTTCCAATTATGCATTTATTCGATCAAAACAAGATTTACCAATTAATTCTCATGAACCCTAATTAACATCTAATCATAAACAACAACTCATCATCACCAAAAATCGGATCAAATAGTATGACTAACACTTAAATCCTATTTCATCATGCAACTAACAATACGAACATTCTGCGATTTAAATCAAACACCCTTGCATATCATCATACCATTCTTCATGCCAATCAAACCAATCGATCATCAATAACATAAACTTAATCGAATCATACACTTTCATGTTAATTTTCCATGAACATAATCCACCCTTAGATTCCCATGAATAACTTACCAAAGACTCTAATAGCATATCATTCTAAAATCATCATCGATCAACACCACATATTGTTAACATACAATTTCTAACACTAAGTATCATGCAAAGATATATTCAAGCACACCACATATACATCGATTAATAGACACCCGAATAGAGTTAACGTACTAACCTGATTCAAGATGAAGGGAGCTTCGAAAGATGAGGGGTTGTCGTCAGGTTCCAAAGAGAGAAAAGGAGAAGAAGTTTAGGGTTTGGTGTGTGTTCTTGTGTTTGCAAATTATGAGAGTCAAAAACCCCACTAATGGGTGTGTGCATACGTATAAGAGGATAAGGGGAGTGGGCCGAACCCTTACTTGGGCTGCCCTTTGATCTCGATTACAAGGTAAACAAGATTGGGCCGAAGAGAGTATGTACGACAAGGAACAAGCTGTGCGGCCCAAAGACTTTGTACGATCGGACTTATGTTGTACGACCAAGCTTTGTTTCATACAAATAAACTCATAATACAATCACATAACATGCAACATAACATTTCATTGCAAATAAACACATTAGTTAATCACATAACGTTCATACAGGTTACATCAAATACAAAGAAAGGTTCAAAAATACAAGTTGTCACATCATCCCCAAGTTGAAAGAAATTTCGTCCCGAAATTTAGCACGTAGTTACTGAGGAAGCTAGTTAGGTTGCATGGTTTCCTGGTTTTCTTGGGGTGTCACATCATCCCCCCGTTGGTTTGGAATTTAGTCCTAAAATTCCGCAGTAGCTTCAGTCTCAGTAGTGGTCTCACTTTTCTCGAACAACTGGGGATACTTGTGCTTCATTTGGTCTTCTCGTTCCCAGGTAAACTCTGGGCCACGACGGGAGTTCCAACGAACTCGAACAATGGGTATCTTGGTACGTTTGAGAACCTTAACTTCTCGGTCTGTAATTTCCACTGGTTCTTCGACCAATCGCAACTGATCATCGATAGTGAGTTCCTTGAAAGGAACTATAAGGGTCTCATCTGACAGACACTTCTTCAGATTTGACACATGGAATACATTGTGAACACCACTGAACTCTTCGGGCAGATTCAGTCTATACGCCACTTTGCCGATTTTCTCAGTGATTTCGAAAGGTCCAACATAACGTGGATTTAGCTTGCCCCGCTTACCAAAGCGGACCACACCTTTCCAAGGTGAGACTTTAAGTAGCACTCGATCCCCAACCTGGAACTCGAGCGGTTTCCTGCGCTTATCAGCGTAGCTTTTCTGACGGTCACGAGCTGCCGCCATTCGTTGTCGTATTTGGGCAATCTTTTCCGTCGTGTCGACGATAAGTTCTGGGCCAGTGATTTAGCTGTCGCCCACTTCTGCCCATCATAAGGGTGATCGGCATTTTTGTCCATACAAAGCCTCAAACGGAGCAGCCTGGATGCTAGTGTGGTAACTATTGTTATACGAAAACTCTACCAAAGGTAGGTGCCTTTCCTAACCGTTACCAAAGTCGATTACACATGCTCGAAGCATGTCTTCGAGAGTCTGGATGGTGCGTTCAGTCTGCCCATCCGTCTGCGGATGATAAACTGTGCTCATATCTAGACGCGAGCCCAAGGATTTGTGCATCACCTGCCACAAATCAGATGTAAAACGTGGATCACAATCGGAAATTATGGAAGTTGGTACCCCATGCCTCGAGACTACTTCCTTCAGGTAGATGTCTGCTAGAGTAGAGAACTTATCCGTTTCTTTGATAGCCAGGAAGTGTGCAGACTTGGTTAGTCAATCCACTATCACCCAAATGGTATCGTTTCCTCGTTGAGATCTAGGTAAGCCAGTAACAAAGTCCATGGAAATTTGCTCCCATTTGTAACACCCGTTCTTATAAATCAAGGTTTAACGTATATTTTGGGAAAATAATCATGTAATTAATGATTAGATATACATCGGAAATACGGGTTTATTAAAACTTTTTACAAATCATAAGTTATTTGACATAACGTGATCAGATTCATCATTTAAAATTTATGACGAGGCAAAGTGCGGAAGCATGTGTCTTTATCGTGTTCGGTTCTACGTTGAGCTTGATCGTCTTCCGGCATCCAAAAGTACCTACATTTCATAAAAACATGAAATGTTTTAGTCATACGGGATTTAATATGTATCTAAACGAGTCCGGGAAACAAAACTAATCAAAATACATTTTTGATCAGGGTCCACCGTAAATTACGGTGGACACCGTAATTTACGGTAGCCCTGATTTGAAAACACTCCACCGTAAGGCAGGAGCTAACCGCCGTAACATTTTTAATCCCCACCGTAACTTACGGTACCACCGTAAGTTACGGTGGACTCTGCATCAGCTTCTTCCATTTTGCCGTTTTTGACACGAAATCTTTCGTATCTTTCAAACCGCTTATCCGTTTGACCTACTGTTTCTTCCTACATGATTGTAATTTAATTCTCCATCATATGGAGTTAAAATCCGACATCCGGCTTGATAAAATTTAAGACTTTTAAGTCTTCGGCTTATTACTCTTTTACCAAAAATTTGACCCGTTCGTGATTTTATCAAACATACAAGTTTGTTTGACCCTTAATTCTCATAAATCTATTAAATTCAATGATGTCTAACATATTAGGTTCCAATTATAGAATTTTATGTCTTCTTTAACCCATTTTCACCCATATGCTTATTTTGACCCGTTTGATGTATTTAAGCATATTTTAAGCACCAATTGCTTTCATTTATTTCCAAATACATATGTCCACGTTTCTTATCAAAGGATCTTCCACCACAACTATATTTGTGGTGGATTCAATGTGGTGACTTATATATATCAAAATTTACCCTTCAAATCGTTATTTTACGACAAAGACTCAAATAGAGCCATTTGACTAACGTTTTACATCCTTCAACTTCTATACTCATCCTAAGTAATTATCTAATTGTAAAACTCGTTTCCAAACAACCTTTAAGGGTTGTTTGTTCAATTTAGCCTACAAGGGCGTTTTGGTCAACATTAGTCTTTCATTTACGACGAATGACTTTTAGTTACTTGTTTAACCCAAACTTCGATCTTTTAACTATGATTTTATTTGAAAGGGCACTAGGCCTTTCAAATATAATGACCATCGTCCGTAACATTTGGTTTACCTATTAGGGTAATCAAAAACTTATTCTAGACTTCGTTTAACTCTCATTAGTCTTACATTTAAATGAGAGTTATCTTATTATGCGTACCTGGCTCGGATCATTACATAGACCCATTTAAGTACCTTGCCTCGATATCTACTAAGTAATAGCGATGTAAATATCCACTCGATATTTATTTCTGAAATCAAACAACTCATCAAACCATTAGTCGATATTGTCAAAAAGTGATATTTTCACCTTTTGACCCGTTGGTCTAAATGACCGATGATATTGGCGAGATAAAGCTTATTGCCATCTCGTCTACATGACTCGTTCCAATTTACACCGCACGGTCATTTTAACTATAATTCACCTCTTAACGCTTTTTGGCCTATTAAGGCTTACGAAATATGTATCTTTCAAAAACCGATAATTATTGTCAACAAGTGTCCAAATTTCAATTTTTACCCTTATTGGTTATCTTGTTCCGTACGACTACACGCCGGAAACACCATATCTCAATTTCCCATATGTCTTGTTCGAAATCAAAACAACAAAAGGACATTCTAAACTATATGACTAGTGTAAGCTATACTTACCTTGCATCCATGCCACGCTTTTCTTTCCGTACGCGCTCCGTTTGACCCGCTTCATCCACAAGCTTCCACCTAGCTTGTTAGGCGTCAAACTATCATCATATTTCATAAGATGGTTAATTTAGTCATTGTTAATCATAACTATTCCATCTTACATATTTTTCTATCAAATTTATCATTCGATCTTACTAATGGTTGGTTTGACTACTAAAAGTCAAACGCCCCTTAGCATATAAATGCACATTCAAGCTCTATCTATCAATTAGTAGCTAACATGATCTTATACACTTAGTTACATGAACATGGCTACCAAATTTTATCACAACATTCAAAATCCATTTCAATCATGTATGAACAAGTTCCCAAATCACTAAATTTGTTTGAGTGCCTTGTTTCTATTATCCAATATGATGATTTTAAACATAGACTTATCATCATCCTTACTATTATATCAAAACCTACTTCCTAGTTTACTTGTTAATCACATACAAGTGATATTACTTCAAGTTCTTCATAGTTTCATCATATCTAACAAAACCCACTTCAACCATATATGAACAAGTACCCAAATTCATGGTTAAATTGAACACCTTCTATTTGTTTTCATGCATGTTGATTCTAAGCATGGTTATATCATCAAAATCATCATAACATTAAAACCCACTTGTCTAAGTGTGTTAATTCATCAAATCCTTCAATTCATAGCATGTTATGTATGATTTTCACTTAGGGTTTCGTTCCTAAGCAAGTATACATCATTAATCTAGCCATAGTTTCTCTAATCCATGCCTAATTCGCGATTAGGATGATTATCCAATTTTTTACAACTTCACCAAACATCAAGATTTTACATACCTTATGATCCCCTAGCTTGGGTGATCATTAATCCATGTTCAATTGTGAATTTAGAGTCCATTTGGGCCTTCAATTTGATGGATTTGTGAGAGTTTAGGGTTTCACCCTTCTTGGTCGCCCCTGAGCTCGATCCAGAACACACACTGTGTGTGTGTGTTTGTGTTTGTGTTTGTTTTAATTAAATAACTTTTCTAGTTATCCCGCTTTAACCCCTCGTGTTTGGTTCGTTATTAAGTAGGCCACAGCTTACTTATTTTTAACAATTTTCCCACTTATTAACTAGGTTAAATATTCCTAGTTAACTTAGTGGGTTCGGGGGAAATTATGACTAAGTTTATTTTAGGTCCCGTTAACCCGGGCCTTTTATCCATTTTATTTCCTTAAAAGCTTTTGTTCACTTTTTATTTAATATTAGGATTAATTATTTAAATCCTAATATTTACCGGGTAAATTTTGCCACTAACGGTACTTTACCCGTCTTTCAGTATTAAGGGAGTTTGATTATCAAACCCGTTTTCGGGGTGTTACAAGTCTACCCCCCTTAAAGAGGTTTCGTCCTCGAAACCTTTCCTTACATAATTCATTTAGTTTAACTCAATGCATCTGTTCCGAGAATCTTTAAAAACATTACTTATACTTTAACCAATTATTAGTATTACCAGAGAAGTATGGTAATATCTTTTTGGTTAATAATCATCTACGTATCTTATATGACACAATGCAACTTGAAATAACGTAATCTCGTTATTTCTACTAGTTTAATTAACTTAGCCATATTCATCGCTTTCATATACTATCGAATTCTTTATGAATCCGTTACTTTGACCCGTCTAAAGGTCCTTAGTGAAATCCTTCACTTTTAGCAACAATTTCTTTTGTTTTCAAATTCATTTATTCGATTCAGTTATACCGAATCCACCGCTTACAAACGAGCAAATTTATTTAAATGACCTTAACCGGTCTCATTAACTAGACTTATTAGTCCAGTTACTTTTTACCGCTTGCTTGGTTATAATGTGATTCTACTTCACATTGCATTTCTTGACCGTGATCTTGTCACATCATGTTTAATTTATATTAACTTTTCATTTTCGAAAAATATCACTTTTCGAGTATATCGTCTTGCGCCTACCAGCGTCAAGACTTGTATCTTTAATGCTTACTATTATTTGGTTTACATACAATCATATTTGATTATGTCCCATTACCGGGCTCCTTATTCTTTTGCTTTTAACGATACCATTATCCTGCTTGCGTTTACTCATGTCGTCCGGCATGATATTATATTCGACCCGTTCAACTTTAAAATAGTTGAACATAATTTATTTAAAATTTCTATTCTTACATTATCTTGTTGTCTTTTAGTTATGACTCAAAACCCGAGTCTTTTAACCTTCCATCCGAGTTCCCGTTTCTCGGTCTACGAATGTGTTTAATTCTTACCCATCAACCGGGTGTTTTACCGAAGTCGTTATTATTGTAACCCTTACGGTATACATTATGACTTCGTTTCGCTTTTATATTCCTACTATGTCCTCGAGTTTGACGTTTTACTAAAACGTCCCGTTTAGAGATATACTCGCATTTTTCCGGGTTCGAGTGTAAGTACACTCCCTCCCAATGCATATCTTGATCATTCTACATGTTTATATTCTTCGGGTTCGAGTGCAAGTACACTCCCTCCCAATACTTGTCTAAATCATTTTACATGCTTGCGTTTTCTGGGTTCGAGTGTAAGTACACTCCCTCCCAATACTTGTCTAAATCATTTTACATGCTTGCGTTTTCTGGGTTCGAGTGTAAGTACACTCCCTCCCAATACTTGTCTAAATCATTTTACATGCTTGCGTTTTCTGGGTTCGAGTGTACGTACACTCCCTCCCAATACTTGTCTAAATCATTTTACATGTTTCTTTGTCCCTTCACTCGGGCTCATTATCCTAATGTAATACGCTTCCGTCACTCGGTTGTGCGTTTATATTATTATCAAATATTTTGCTTATCTGATTCATTTGGGTACTTTTTAATTAGTCCCATTCACCACGCCCTTACTACATCGGATGTAAACGTGTCCGCCATAAGAAGTTCATGGTTTCATATGCCACTACTTACTTGGCCAGAGTAAGCGATTAACACATGACACACATGACCTTTTTAGAGTTTTCACATCACGCCCTATGTAAGTAACGCCTCTATTTGTTTCTCTTGGAAACAATATCCCGAATACATTTTCTATTCGGGTTTTTCCAAGTTTTTTTTTATCTACATATGCAACTTTCAATTTCTACTTATTTGTTGCATATTACTATTTGTGCGATTATTTAAAATGTGCACCTGGTAATATTTGCCCCGACGGGCGTTCCTTGCCATTAACCTTGTTCGCGGTCGTTACGCGATTTAGTCCTCGGTGAGCATGCTCCTCTTGTCATGCTTCAGACCATTCCATCATCATATCCACAATTCCTTTGACTCTCGTCGTCTTCAAACGCGAGTGTCCTTCAATTAAAACATTCACAAAAGTTAGTAACGTCAACTTCAATAATCGCCCGTATTATAATACAAGGCTTTTTCTACTATACGCGTCAACGCGCGTATTTTCGTCAACTATATCAATCGTTTTAATTAGGGTAACGTGTATCACAAGATAGCCCTATGTGTTATTTACAACACTTTAACATGCTACGCTATTAACATACTTGTACTTACCGGATTTGCGATCAAGCCTCGAACCGAACACCAATCTTTATTAAGAGCATAAGGTTTAAGTCCAAGCATGGTTTTCCCCGCCATACTTGAATCTCTTAAACCAAGGCTCTGATACCAACTTGTAACACCCGTTCTTATAAATCAAGGTTTAACGTATATTTTGGGAAAATAATCATGTAATTAATGATTAGATATACATCGGAAATACGGGTTTATTAAAACTTTTTACAAATCATAAGTTATTTGACATAACGTGATCAGATTCATCATTTAAAATTTATGACGAGGCAAAGTGCGGAAGCATGTGTCTTTATCGTGTTCGGTTCTACGTTGAGCTTGATCGTCTTCCGGCATCCAAAAGTACCTACATTTCATAAAAACATGAAATGTTTTAGTCATACGGGATTTAATATGTATCTAAACGAGTCCGGGAAACAAAACTAATCAAAATACATTTTTGATCAGGGTCCACCGTAAATTACGGTGGACACTGTAATTTACGGTAGCCCTGATTTGAAAACACTCCACTGTAAGGCAGGAGCTAACCGCCGTAACATTTTTAATCCCCACCGTAACTTACGGTACCACCGTAAGTTACGGTGGACTCTGCATCAGCTTCTTCCATTTTGCCGTTTTTGACACGAAATCTTTCGTATCTTTCAAACCGCTTATCCGTTTGACCTACCGTTTCTTCCTACATGATTGTAATTTAATTCTCCATCATATGGAGTTAAAATCCGACATCCGGCTTGATAAAATTTAAGACTTTTAAGTCTTCGGCTTATTACTCTTTTACCAAAAATTTGACCCGTTCGTGATTTTATCAAACATACAAGTTTGTTTGACCCTTAATTCTCATAAATCTATTAAATTCAATGATGTCTAACATATTAGGTTCCAATTATAGAATTTTATGTCTTCTTTAACCCATTTTCACCCATATGCTTATTTTGACCCGTTTGATGTATTTAAGCATATTTTAAGCACCAATTGCTTTCATTTATTTCCAAATACATATGTCCACATTTCTTATCAAAGGATCTTCCACCACAACTATATTTGTGGTGGATTCAATGTGGTGACTTATATATATCAAAATTTACCCTTCAAATCGTTATTTTACGACAAAGACTCAAATAGAGCCATTTGACTAACATTTTACATCCTTCAACTTCTATACTCATCCTAAGTAATTATCTAATTGTAAAACTCGTTTCCAAACAACCTTTAAGGGTTGTTTGTTCAATTTAGCCTACAAGGGCGTTTTGGTCAACATTAGTCCTTCATTTACGACGAATGACTTTTAGTTACTTGTTTAACCCAAACTCCGATCTTTTAACTATGATTTTATTTGAAAGGGCACTAGGCCTTTCAAATATAATGACCATCGTCCGTAACATTTGGTTTACCTATTAGGGTAATCAAAAACTTATTCTAGACTTCGTTTAACTCTCATTAGTCTTACATTTAAATGAGAGTTATCTTATTATGCGTACCTGGCTCGGATCATTACATAGACCCATTTAAGTACCTTGCCTCGATATCTACTAAGTAATAGCGATGTAAATATCCACTCGATATTTATTTCTGAAATCAAACAACTCATCAAACCATTAGTCGATATTGTCAAAAAGTGATATTTTCACCTTTTGACCCGTTGGTCTAAATGACCGATGATATTGGCGAGATAAAGCTTATTGCCATCTCGTCTACACGACTCGTTCCAATTTACACCGCACGGTCGTTTTAACTATAATTCACCTCTTAACGCTTTTTGGCCTATTAAGGCTTACGAAATATGTATCTTTCAAAAACCGATAATTATTGTCAACAAGTGTCCAAATTTCAATTTTTACCCTTATTGGTTATCTTGTTCCGTACGACTACACGCCGGAAACACCATATCTCAATTTCCCATATGTCTTGTTCGAAATCAAAACAACAAAAGGACATTCTAAACTATATGACTAGTGTAAGCTATACTTACCTTGCATCCATGCCACGCTTTTCTTTCCGTACGCGCTCCGTTTGACCCGCTTCATCCACAAGCTTCCACCTAGCTTGTTAGGCGTCAAACTATCATCATATTTCATAAGATGGTTAATTTAGTCATTGTTAATCATAACTATTCCATCTTACATATTTTTCTATCAAATTTATCATTCGATCTTACTAATGGTTGGTTTGACTACTAAAAGTCAAACTCCCCTTAGCATATAAATGCACATTCAAGCTCTATCTATCAATTAGTAGCTAACATGATCTTATACACTTAGTTACATGAACATGGCTACCAAATTTTATCACAACATTCAAAATCCATTTCAATCATGTATGAACAAGTTCCCAAATCACTAAATTTGTTTGAGTGCCTTGTTTCTATTATCCAATATGATGATTTTAAACATAGACTTATCATCATCCTTACTATTATATCAAAACCTACTTCCTAGTTTACTTGTTAATCACATACAAGTGATATTACTTCAAGTTCTTCATAGTTTCATCATATCTAACAAAACCCACTTCAACCATATATGAACAAGTACCCAAATTCATGGTTAAATTGAACACCTTCTATTTGTTTTCATGCATGTTGATTCTAAGCATGGTTATATCATCAAAATCATCATAACATTAAAACCCACTTGTCTAAGTGTGTTAATTCATCAAATCCTTCAATTCATAGCATGTTATGTATGATTTTCACTTAGGGTTTCGTTCCTAAGCAAGTATACATCATTAATCTAGCCATAGTTTCTCTAATCCATGCCTAATTCGCGATTAGGATGATTATCCAATTTTTTACAACTTCACCAAACATCAAGATTTTACATACCTTATGATCCCCTAGCTTGGGTGATCATTAATCCATGTTCAATTGTGAATTTAGAGTCCATTTGGGCCTTCAATTTGATGGATTTGTGAGAGTTTAGGGTTTCACCCTTCTTGGTCGCCCCTGAGCTCGATCCAGAACACACACTGTGTGTGTGTGTTTGTGTTTGTGTTTGTTTTAATTAAATAACTTTTCTAGTTATCCCGCTTTAACCCCTCGTGTTTGGTTCGTTATTAAGTAGGCCACAACCTACTTATTTTTAACAATTTTCCCACTTATTAACTAGGTTAAATATTCCTAGTTAACTTAGTGGGTTCGGAGGAAATTATGACTAAGTTTATTTTAGGTCCCGTTAACCCGGGCCTTTTATCCATTTTATTTCCTTAAAAGCTTTTGTTCACTTTTTATTTAATGTTAGGATTAATTATTTAAATCCTAATATTTACCGGGTAAATTTTGCCACTAACGGTACTTTACCCGTCTTTCAGTATTAACGGAGTTTGATTATCAAACCCGTTTTCGGGGTGTTACACCATTTCCATGTGGGATCTCTGGTTGTTGAAGTAGGCTTGATGGCTTCTGGTATTCAACCTTGACCCTAGCACAGGTCAAACATTTACTAACATAGGTCGCTATATTAGCTTTCATGTGGGGCCACCAGTAGAGAGTTCAGAGGTCTTGGCACATCTTGTCAGAACCAGGATGCACCGAGTAGCGAGATTTGTACGCTTCATCCATCACAAGTTCTCGTAAGTTTCCAAAGGATGGAACCCAGACACGTTCCATGAAGTAGTAAGTGTCGTCTTCCTTAGGTTCGAGTTTCTTTTCCATGCCTCGCAGGGACTCTGCCTTGATGTTCTCTTCCTTTAACGCTTTGATCTGAGCATCACGAATTTGAGCGGGAAGACTGGAGTGAATGGTAAGTTATAGCGCACGTACACGCTTAGGTTTAGTTTCCTTTCGACTGAGGGCGTCAGCCACAACATTGGCTTTGCCTGGATGGTACTTGATTACGCATTCGTAGCCGTTAAGGAGTTCGACCCATCGACATTGTCGCATGTTCAACTCCTTCTGATCGAAGATATGCTGGAGACTCTTGTGATCGGTGTATATGGTGCACTTGGTACCGTACAAGTAATGTTTCCATATCTTAAGCGCAAACACCACTGCTCCCAACTCTAAGTCGTGAGTAGTGTAGTTCTTTTCGTGAGCCTTAAGTTGGCGTGATGCGTAAGCAATGACTTTCTCACGTTGCATCAACACACAACCAAGTCTTTGGATTGACGCGTCACAATAAACCACAAAATCGTCTGTGCCTTCAGGTAACGAGAGAATAGGTGCGCTACAAAGCTTTGACTTCAGCTGCTGAAATGCGGATTCCTGGGCATCACCCCAACGGTAGGTGACACTCTTCTGAGTTAGAATAGTAAGAGGCTGCGCAATATTCGAGAAATCTTTGATAAACCTTCTGTAGTAACCCGCCAAGCCCAAAAATTAATGGATTTCAGTTGGAGTTCGAGGTGCAGGCCAATTCCTGATTGAGTCAACCTTGGATGGATCTACATGAATCCCATCTTCATTCACCACGTGGCCTAGGAAATGGACTTCACGAAGCCAAAAGTCACATTTCGAGAACTTAGCATAAAGATGTTTTGCTCGAAGAAGTTCCAGAATGAGTCGCAGATGGAGCTCGTGATCCTTCTGACTCTTGGAATAGATCAGGATGTCATCGATGAATACAATAACGAACTTATCCAAGTAAGGTTTGCACACTCGGTTCATGAGATCCATGAAAACCGCATGTGTGTTTGTCAACCCGAAAGGCATGACCAGAAACTCGTAGTGTCCGTAACGAGTCCTGAATGCTGTCTTAGAGATGTCCTCGTCTCGGACTCTCAGCTGATGATAGCCCAATCTCAGATCAATCTTTGAGTAGAAGCTCGACCCTTGCAACTGGTCGAACAGGTCATCTATACGAGGAAGAGGATAACGATTCTTCACGGTCACCTTGTTGAGTTCGCGATAGTCTATACACATTCGAAAAGTACTATCTTTCTTCTTCACAAACAAAACTGGAACTCGCCAGGGCGAAGAGCTAGGACGAATGAAACCCTTGTCCAAAAGCTCTTGCAGCTGTGCAAACAGTTCTTCTAATTCTGATGGGGCTAAACGATAAGGTGCACGAGCTATAGGCGCTGCTCCTGGAGCTAGCTCGATTTGAAACTCGACTTGACGATGAGGCGGAAGACCAGGTAATTCCTCAGGAAATACCTCAGGAAAGTCGTGTACGATCGGGATGTCTTCTATCTTCTTTTCTTTCATTGAGGTGTCAGAACGAGAGCTAGTATAGCAGTGTGGCCCTTTCGCAAACACTTATGGGCCTTAAGGAAAAAAGATGATGCCCACAACATCACCACTCTTGTCGCCACGAATGACGAGGGGTTCACCGCTTGCACGAGGGATGCGGACAATTTTCTCCTTGCAGAGTATTTCCGCTCGATTTTGGGATAACCAGTCCATCCCAATGACAACGTCGAAGCTACCAAGTACGATAGGGATAAGATCGATAGAGAAGATCTGACCAGCTAAAGTGAGATTACAACCCTTAACTATGTGTGTGGCCTCAAGATTTTTACCGTTTACTAGTTCTACAACATGCTTAGAATCCAGAGGGATTGGGGTACGCTTAAGCATCTGACTAACTTTTAAGGACACGTAACTAGTATCGGTACCTGAATCGAATAAAACAGAAACAAAGAAGTCATCCAGTAGGAACTTACCCGTCACGACGTTGGGATTGTTCCTCGCATCACCCTGACCAATCACAAAAGCATGTCCCATGGCACCATTACCATCATTGTTATCCCTGTTGTTGTTCCCATTGCCCTGATTGTTATTGTTGTTCTGGTTCTGTGTAACACCTCACAAAATCATGCCCAATGTAATAAGGACACGTGTCATGGACTTAGACATATAATGAATTGATTTTCGAGGGACTTAAATTGTCAAACAATATAAGTATGTAAGTAAAAGGATCAAATGTGTCATCAGGCTAAGCTTATACCTCTGAATGACCTCATAAGACGTTCGTATTCTTTAATGAATAAATTGTCAAACATAGAAAGCCGTTTGTGCTTAAATTGAAAAGTTTACAAAGCAAAAGGGTTAAATGTGTCAACATGTTTAAAGTTACCTCTGAGTGACCCTTTAACATTTTTCGAGACTTTGTAATACTTCCTTAGACTTCCATGGATATTGGATAATAATTTTGTGGAGTTTCGATGAAAACAAGACGTTTCGGGTAATCTTGCAACAAACCGAGAGCTTAATGGAGTTAAATAATGACCCAAGACACTTGTTAGTTAACTATGGGGGTCATAAGTGCAATAAAAGAAAGTTAAATAAACTTAAATTGGACCAGGGACTGGAATTGCAAAGTTTAGAAACTTTTTACCGGAATAGAGGGTTCTCGCGGGCCGCGTAGACTTCCTCTAATGTCTACGCGGGCCGCGACAGAAGTGCCAGCGAGCAAAAAAGGGACAGTTGCTTGTTGCAGCCTGTTCCACCGCTATTGCATGGCTGATTTCGATACCAGGGTCTGAGCAACTGGTTTTTACTGCCCTAGGGACACATGGGATCATCTGGTTACTCTAGATTTGCAGATGGAATGATCCTAGAGCCTCTAAAATCCTATATAAGGAGCATGCCTTGTGTTCTTCATTTGCACATTTGAGTTTTTATTTCAAAGCTCACTCTCTGAAGCCTCCTGGAGCTCTAGGAAGCTTTCTTCAATTCCAAATTTGTGCTAAGGACTCTAGTAAGTGTTCTTAGCTTCCTTAGTTAAAGTTTTATTAGCTTAATGACCGAAAGTCAAAGTTAGCGTAATTAAGCTTTGACTTTAATCACTAACGGTCCAGCCATTATTCGAATTGAAAGTGGTTATGAGTTGGTAATTATGTAGGTAATAAACCCTTAAAAGGGCACCTACTGATTATCACTTTTACTTGGTCAATTGTCGAGTCAAACTATTTAATAAAAAGTCAAACGAGTCAATTTTTATAAATTAATTCATAACTGATAATGTAGAAGTTATGGAACATGTTTTAACACTAAAATAACTTGGTAAATAATATAAGAACATGTTTAGGCATGTTCAACCCGACAATTCTGAGTTTAGGATCGGTTCGCAACCGAAAGTCGCAAAAATAGACTTTTGCTTTGACTTTCAGTTATGACCCGATTTAGATTAGTATAGTTGTACCTTAGGGTTCCTTTAGGACCATATTATAGGTTACTATAACCCTCTGAGGTTATATAACTTGGTTCCATAGAAATCCTAGTGCATTGCATGTTCCATTAAGTGCTTAAAAGTTGACCATAATGCCCTTTTAATATAAAAACGAAGTTTTTGGAAATGTGAGTGGACAAAAACCTTTATTACTGGTTTATAAGCATGTCCTAAAAATGTGACATCAGTTCATGGTCTAAAATGAAAGTTATGCGCGATATCGTAAAATGAAAGCTTTTTGTTAATTTAATGACATTATTGGCATAAGTCATATTTAAACCCGATTTTTGACACCCAACTTACCACCTACTGTTAAGATATAATATTTAGGGATTTTTGGAAATTTTTGTTAAATTTTAAACTGATCATAACATAGAGTTCTTGCATAGACTCGGTAATTGACGATAATGCCCTTTTCGCTAATAAAATGAGTTATGCACATCCTTTACATGTCAAACCTTTTTCTACTGATTTTAAACATTAAATAAATTATTTTAAACAGTAGAGACTGATCAAAATCTCAGTTTCCCTTAAACAACCCGAATATCGTCAAATACCGACTTTTATGCGATTTAGACGCATAGTATGATTTAAAACCATATTTAGCACCTAAGAATTATTACCTACTAATTTTATAAATAAATTTTTATACTTTAATAGTAAGTATAAGTCTTGAACTCAGATTTCCAAATTTGACCTTAAAGTTTATGTGAAATGACCAAAATGCCCAATTCGGTGCATAGTTTGGCCATAAATGATAAATTTCACATATATATGATATCTTACTGATATAACTTGTTAAAATAAATATTTTTACTGATTGTTTTAGACCAGAACCTCAGTTTTCTATTTAAACCTTTTTATGAACCTTAAAATGACCAAATTACCCCTACGGGACTTAAATTGATTTTAAATTCGTTTTGGGCATAAGGGAAGATATCCTACTGATATCACAACATATTTTAAGCATAATAACTTATGGAACTTGTTCATAACTCATCCGGTTACCCGTTATGCATATACGCGTTCGGTACGGTTTATGTAACTAGTTTGCATAGATTAACCGAAATGGGTCAAACCTTATCATTTTTACTTCAAAATCCAGAATGTATTTAGTTTACTATAACACCTCATAAAATCATGACCAATATAATAAAGACACGTGTCATGGACTTTAAACGTGTATTGGATTGATCTTGAGGGACTAAAGTTGTCAAACAATGTAAATATGCAAGTAAAAGGATCAAATGTGTCATCATGCCAAACTCGTGCCTCTGAATGATCTCGTAGGATGTTCGTATTCTTTGATGAATAAAATTATCGAACATTGAAAGCCGTTTGCGCTTAAATTTAAAACTTTACAAAGCATAGGGGTTAAAAGTGTCAACATTTTAAAAGTTACCTCTGAGTAAGCTTTTAACGATCCCAGAAACATTGTAATAATTAAATATTTCGCGCTCAATAATGTTGGATATTAATTTGAAGGAGTTTCGATGAAAACAAGACTTTTCGGGTGATCGTACAACTAACCAGGAGCTTAACGGAGTTAGTTTATGACCCAAGGTCCTTAAAAGTTAACTATGGGGGTCATAAGTGCAATAAATAGAAGTTAAATAAACTTATTATGGACCAGGGACCAAAACTACAATGTTTAAAAGTTGTTTTCCGGTGACAAAGGAGCCACGCTGATGTGCTAAAAGTGGTTAAATAAAAACAACTAAAATTAACCCTAATCTAGACACTCTAAGCTTTAAATTTATAAACTTAGACTCGATCTAAACCTAAAACCACACAACCAGCAAGTGTACCGATTAATGTAGTAAAGCTAAAGTAAGTCCGAGTATCGAACCCACGAGACTCTAATGATTACGCTAAGACTCTATATAGGCTAAGACTGACACAACTTACTAAATGTTTATTTGATTGGGGAGGTTTTTCTAAAAATCCTAAATTTGCAATTAAATATTAAACTAAATTAAATTAACTAAATTAACGAAACACGAACTTGGATGAGAACTAAACCAGTGGCGAATGAAGACTACCTAGGCTAGACGCAAGTTTAACTTGGAATGGGTTTCTATTCGAAGGTAATGTGGTATGGAACCGGGATCTTTTGATACTAAACCTATTAAGACACCAACTAAGCCCCTCAACCCTTCTCGAGGTGAAACTTATGGCACTACCTAGGCTGTTACGACTACCGGTTGTTAGATTTCCTTACAGTCCTCTAACTTCTTGAAACGTGCCTTAATATGACAATCTACCTTACAGCGCGAAAGTCTAAGGCAATTATGGATTCTAACTTGGTTTAATAGACAAGAGAATGGTTAGGGAACTAGACCGATTTCTTACAAAACCTAAACCTAGCTATATACCAAACCAAGACCTATTAATAACCCCGAGCCTTACAGCGACAAGATTAGTAGAACACTTGATTTTATAAGATTACCGAATATTACTTCTAAGGTAATTTCACGTGATTTCACCCTAAAGATTTAAAGATTTATTCCGTGATATAGACACTTACCAAAATCTAAAACTCTAGCATGACCCTATTATATGATATAGACCGTTACCAAGAATCATACGAAGCAATAAACAACGATCAAACAATATCAAGCATGCATATACACCAAATCACAATTCCATAATCGTTTACTTTTCAAGAAAACCCATAAACCACATTAATAACAAATAAAATCCAAACTTTATTAAACTATTGTCATTAGCCTAGGTAGTTTAAAGAATTTAGCCAAGAAACATGGTCTCAAGAATAATTAAACAAAGTCTCAAACAAGAATTCATCAAAGTTAAAACAAGAAACTAGAAAATAAAAGAAATTGCAAGGTAGAACCCGTAAATTCCTTGACTTCCAAGCTTCCCGCTCAATCCCGACGATTCCGTATC
Organism: Helianthus tuberosus; assembly: GCA_030545235.1. Taxonomy (NCBI): domain Eukaryota; kingdom Viridiplantae; phylum Streptophyta; class Magnoliopsida; order Asterales; family Asteraceae; genus Helianthus; species Helianthus tuberosus. The sequence goes on from CM060372.1 coordinate 2,049,716, forward strand.
TTGCCAAAAGATGCTCAATAATTTGTCCCTGATTATTTTTGTTCGTCTGATGTCGTCTCCAGTTCGTTCCCCATGTATATGGAATTATCCATATGATTAGTGGACTAGAACATGTATGGCGGTGCACATGTAGGCTGGGCCCCTTCTTATGTTCTCGTATTCGTGCCGCCTCAAACAAATTGTGCGCCCCTTTTTTGTCTCTACGTCCAGAATTATATATGTGTAAATATGTGGCCCTTATTTACATGAATTGTTGGGCTTTAATTCATGCAAATATCCTCTAAATTTTGTCCATAGCCCTTTAACTTAATTATGATCGATCATGGTTTGACTAAGGTTTAGTTATTTACATAACTTTACATATATACTGTCATAAAGCCTAAAACCATCATATTTCACGAATTCTATTGGCCCAATACATCCTCCCAGCTCACTCACAGAAAATAGCTGCAATTTTACTTCGGTCCCTGGCATTCTACTCTGCCCAACTGGCTGGTTATTTCCATATTACTCGTTTTTGCTACATTTGCACCAGGTTCTGGCAAAACACAAAATAATATAATATAATAGTAAACTAAATAAAAACAAATAAAACTTATACAAAAATTATACAATTTACACGGGACAAATATGTGTATTTTACCCCACATCACACGCGTTTATGCATTGATTATCGCGAACTGAACAAGGTAACGATCAAGAACAGATATCCGCTACCCAGGATCGATGATCTATTCGATCAGCTTCAAGGAGTGAGTTATTTCTCCAAGATTGATTTAAGGTCAGGTTACCATCAACTGAAGGTCAGATATGAAGATGTGCATAAGACTGCATTCAGAACTCGATACGGACACTATGAGTTCTTGGTGATGCCTTTCGGGCTCACTAATGCACCAGCAGCATTCATGGATCTCATGAATCGCTTTTGCAAGCCATACTTGGACAAGTTTGTCATTGTCTTCATTGATGACATTCTTATTTACTCGAAGAGTCAAGCCGATCATGAAGGACATCTTCGATGTATCCTTAAGCTTCTTCAGCAAGAGAAGCTCTACGCCAAGTTTTCGAAATGTGAGTTTTGGCTTCGAGAAGTCCAATTTCTTGGACATGTGGTAAGCGAGCGTGGTATCCAGGTGGATCCCGCTAAGATTGAGGCAATTATGAATTGGCAAGAACCTAAGACTCCTACAGATATTCGCAGCTTCTTGGGTCTAGCAGGTTACTATAGGCGTTTTATTGAAAACTTTTCAAGGATTGCTGCACCCCTAACTTCGTTGACTCGTAAGAATATAAAGTTCGATTGGGGTCCCAAGCAACAAGAATCCTTTGAGATTCTTAAGCAGAAGTTAAGCAACGCACCTTTGTTGACATTGCCAGAAGGAATTGAAGAATGTGTGGTTTATTACGACGCATCGCACATAGGTATGGGATGTGTGCTTATGCAGAAGGGCAAAGTTATTGCATATGCTTCCTGACAATTAAAGGTGCACGAGAAGAATTACACCACCCACGATTTGGAATTGGGTGCCATTGTATTTGCACTAAAGCTTTGGAGGCATTATCTTTATGGGACTAAGTGTGTGATCTATTCTAATCATAAGAGCCTTCAGCACCTGTTTAACCAGAAGGATCTTAACATGAGGCAGCGTCGATGGATGGAGACACTGAATGATTATGATTGTGAAATCCGATATCATCCAGGCAAAGCGAATGTAGTCGCTGATGCCTTGAGTAGAAAAGAAAGGGTTGAGCCTATTAGAATCAATGCCAAGAGCATTGAATTAAAGAACAACTTGAATGAAGGGTTATTAGTCACTCAAAAGGAAGCTGTATTAGAAGCGAACTATCCGAATGAGAAGTTGGGCGTAACTGCTGAACAGTTGTCGTATGGCAAGGATGGAATCCTAAGATTAAATGGACGAATATGGGTTCCAATCTATGGAGGACTTAGGGAAGTGATTCTTCAAGAAGCCCATAGTTCCAAATATTCTGTTCATCCTGGCACTGATAAGATGTACCAGGATTTAAAGGCAAATTATTGGTGGATAGGTTTGAAGAAATCTATAGCCACTTATGTGGCTAAATGTCTGACGTGTGCACAGGTTAAAGCCGAACATCAAAAGTCGTCAGGTTTGCTTCAACAGCCCGAACTTCCCACATGGAAATGGGAAATGGTAACTATGGATTTATCACTAAGTTACCAAAGAAAAAGCAAGGAAATGATACTATTTGGGTTGTAGTCGACAGGTTGACTAAGTCAGCCCACTTCTTGCTGATTAAAGAAACTCACAGCTCCGACAAGTTAGCTCAGCTGTACGTGGATGAGATTGTATCTCTTCACGGAGTGCCAGTGTCTATTATCTCTGATAGGGATACAAGATACACATCGCATTTTTGGAAAAGCTTTCAGCAATCTTTAGGCACTCGATTAAACTTCAGCACTGCTTATCATCCTCAGACGGATGGTCAAAGCGAACGTACAATTCAAACACTTGAGGATATGATTCGAGCTTGTGTCATTGATTTAGGTGGAAGTTGGGATTATCATCTTCCGTTGATTGAATTTTCATATAATAATAGCTATCATTCGAGTATTCAAGTTGCACCTTTCGAAGCTTTGTACGGAAGAAAGTGTAGGACGCCAGTTTGTTGGGCGGAAGTTGGAGATGTCTAACTAACAGGACCTGATATAGTCCTAGAGACAACAGATAAGATTGTGCAGATACGTGATCGTCTCAAAGCTGCCAGGGATAGGCAGAAAAGCTACGCAGATAAAAGGCGTAAACCTTTGAAATTCGAGGGAGGTGACAAAGTGTTACTTAAGGTATCACCCTGGAAAGGGGTAATGCGTTTTGGCAAGAAGGGCAAGTTGAGCCCTAGATTCATAGGACCATTCGAGATCATCGAATGTGTCGGGACTGTAGCTTACAAGCTAAATCTGCCGGAAGAGCTTAGTGGAATCCATAATGTGTTCCACATCTGCAATTTGAAGAAATGTCTTGCCGATGAATCACTAGCGATGTTGCATAAGGACGTGCAGATAGATGAGAGCTTGAAATTTGTTGAGAAACCTTTGTCAATCGAGGATCGACAGGTTAAGAAGCTTCGAAGGAAGCATGTACCGATTGTGAAGGTAAAATGGGATGCCCGTAGAGGTCCAGAATACACGTGGGAGGTTGAATCCACAATGAAACAACAGTACCCTCATTTATTTTAGTAAATCTCAAGGTCGAGATTTCTTTTAAGGGGGTGAGGATGTAACACCTCGTAAAATCACGACCAATATAATAAAGACACGTGTCATGGACTTTAAACGTGTATTGGATTGATCTTGAGGGACTAAAGTTGTCAAACAATGTATATATGCAAGTAAAAGGATCAAATGTGTCATCATGCCAAACTCGTGCCTCTGAATGATCTCATAGGATGTTCGTATACTTTGATGAATAAAATTATCGGACATTGAAAGCCGTTTGCGCTTAAATTTAAAACTTTACGAAGCATAGGGGTTAAAAGTGTCAACATGTTAAAAGTTACCTCTGAGTGACCTTTTAACGATCCCAGAAACATTGTAATAATTAAATATTTCGCACTCAAGAATGTTGGATATTAATTTGGAGGAGTTTCGATGAAAACAAGACTTTTCGGGTGATCGTACAACTAACCGGGAGCTTAACGGAGTTAGTTTATGACCCAAGGTCCTTAAAAGTTAACTATGGGGGTCATAAGTGCAATAAATAGAAGTTAAATAAACTTATTATGGACCAGGGACCAAAAATGCAATGTTTAAAAGTTGTTTTCCGGTGACAAAGGAGCCACGCAGCCCGCATAGACTTCTTATAAGTCTTACGCGGCCCGCGTAAGAGTATCAGATGCAGAAAAACATGACAGCTGCATGTTCAGCCAATTCCACCGCCTTTGCATGCCTGAATTCGATACCAGGGACTGTGCCAATGGTTTTTCATGTACTAGGGACACCTGGTAACATTTGGGATCAATGTAGGGGCATGTGGAATGATCTTGTGAAGTGGAGTTTGCTATATAAGACCCTTATTTTTCATTGTTCTTTTGCAAATTTTCAAAATTTCTTCACAACTCATTCTCTGGAGTCCCTTGGAGCTCTAAGAAGTTTTCCTCAGTTCTTATTTCATGCTAAGTACTCTAGTAAGTGTTCTTAGCCTCTCTAGTTTAAGTTTTATTAGTTTAATGACCAAAAGTCAAAGCAATCGTAATTAAGCTTTGACTTAGTGATTAATCACTAATGGTCTAGCCATTATTAGAATTAAAAGTGGCTATGAGTTGGTAATTATGTAGGTAATAAACCCTTAAAAGGGCACCTACTGATTTCCACTCTAACTTGGTCAATTGTCGGGTCAAACTTATTAATAAAAAGTCAACAGAATCTATTTTTGCAAATAAATTAATAACTAGCAATGCAGAGGTTATGGAACATGTTTAAACACTAAAATAACTTGGTAAATAATATAAGAACATGTTTACGCATGTTCAACCCGACAATTCTGAGTTTAGGCTCGGTTCGGAACCGAAAGTCGCAAAAGTAGACTTTTGCTTTGACTTTCAGTTCTGACCCGATTTAGCTTGTTTTAGATATGCCTTAGCGTTCCTTTAGGACCATATTATAGGTTAGTATAACCCTATGAGGTTATACAACTTGGTTCCATAGAAATCCTAGATCATTTGCATGTTTCTGTTAAATGCTTAAATGTTGACCATAATGCCCTTTTGATATTAAAACAAGATTTTTAAAATGTGAGAGGATAAAAACCTTTGTTACTGATATTTAAGTATGTCCTAAAAGTTTGACATCAGCTTATGGTCTAAAATGAGAGTTATGCACAATATCGTAAATGAAAGCCTTTTTATTAATTAAACGGCATTTTCGACATAAATCCTATTTAAACCCAAATTTTGACACCAAACCTTTTACCCACTGATGTAATATAATATTCAGGGATTTTTGGAAATTTTTATTAAATTTTAAACTGATCATAACATAGAGTTCTTGCATAGGCTCGGTAATTGACGATAATGCCTTTTTCGCTAATAAAATGAGTTTTACACATCCTTTACATGTCAAACCTTTTTCTACTGATTTTATATATTAAATAAGTTATTTTAAACAGTAAAAGCTGATCAAAATCTTAGAATTCCTTATTCAACCCGAATATCGTCAAATACCGACTTTTATGCGATTTAGGCGCATAGTATGGTTTAAAATCATATTTAGCACCTAAGACCTGTTACCTACTGATGTTATAAATAAATTTTTATACTTAAACAGTAAGTAAAATTTTTAAACTCAGATTTCCAAATTTGACCCTTAAAGCTTATGTGAAATGACCAAAATGCCCCTACGGTGCATAGTTTGGACATAAATGATAAATTTCACATATATGCAATATCTTACTGATATAACTTGTAATAATAAATATTTTTACTGGTCATTTTTTAACAGAACCTCATATTACTATTTAACCTCTTTTTTAATCTTTAAAACGACCAAAATACCCCTTCGGGGCTTAAATTGATTTTAAATTCGTTTTGGGCATAATGGAAGGTATCCTACTGATATCATAACACATTTTAAGCATATTAACTTAGGGAACCTGTTCATGACTCATTTGGTTACCCATTATGCATTTTTCGCGTTCGGTACGGTTTATGTAACTAGTTTGCATAAATTAACCGAAACGGGTCAAACCTTATCATTTTTTAACTCAAAATCCAGAATGTGTTTAGTTTACCCATATTATACAAGTCTTCATACTTGTCGGGTCTAAATCACATACTAATCCGGTCTTCGCTTAATCTTGCGTTTTGAACCGTAAACCTTTCATTAAAACTAACCGGTCTAAGTTATAGCTTAAATAAGACCCGTTAGGAATCTAATAGGTTATTAAAAACCTTCGTTCCAGATTAGGAGCCCGGTAAAAGCTATATGTACTTGCTGATTGACATACGGCTGGGATAAAAATTATATTTTTGCTCAGGTAAATACTTTTAACTTATTTTCCCTTATATGGGCTTGGGGTACCGTATTTAATAATACCGCTTGGTCGGGTATTGAATCTTTAATCAAATAATGGTTAAATCATTGAGATAACCCGTTTAATCTGTTTTGTTTGTTTTAAGCCTTTGGGGGGTTAATGACCATGTCCTGGATATCCTCGGCCCATTGATTGAAATGGCCACGACTTAAGCACGGGGTGTAGGCATACACCTGTCGGTGCGTATGTAAAAAGATATACCCGCTTGTTGAGAATAACTCGCCGTGGGTTTATATTATGTGGTGTGTCTATTAATCTTTAACCTTGTACTTCTAACCCGGGCTACTGAATGTATGACAAACATATAATTCTTTTACAAGATTATTTTTAATAATTATCCCAAGTTATAAAAGAATATTTGTGCCTTGTGCATTTAAATCAATTTTCTTAAATATTTTCAAAAGTGTCAGTTAATTGTATTTACCAGTGTAAACTGACGTATTTTCCAAAAAGGTTAAGTGCAGGTACTAAGCGAAATGGGTTGGCTACTCCTAGTATCAAATAAAGAGTCTTGCAAGCTTTTGATACTTAAATCTGTTGAACAATATTTCTTTTTATCTTAGATCTGCCTGTGGATCCATCTTACAACCCGTTTGTAATATTTTATGTTACTTTCGTATCGGTTTGGATAATTATTACTTTTAGACTTCCACTGTGCAATTAAATTGTGATTATTGACCATGATGATATCAACTACGTCACGATACTCCCCACCGGGACCACCGGTAATACGTGGAAATATCGAGGTGTGACATTTACCCATTTTATACAAGTCTTCATACTTATTGGGTCTAAATCACATTCTAATCCGGTCTTCGCTTAATCTTGCGCTTTGAACCGTATACCTTTCTTTAAAACTAACCGGTCTAAGTTATAACTTAAATAAGACCCGTTAGGAATCTAATAGGTTATTAAAACCTTCGTTCCAGATCTAGGAGCCCAGTAAAAGCTACCTGTGCTTGCTGATTGATATACGGCTGAGAATAAAATTATATTTTTGCTCAGGTAAATACTTTTAACTTATTTTCCGTTATACGGGCTTGGGATACGGTATTTAATAATACCGCTTGGTCGGGTATTGAATCTTTAATAGATTAGTGGTTAAATCATTGAGATAAATAATCTGTTTTGTTTGATCTAAGCCTTTGGGGGGTTAATGACCATGTCCTGGATATCCTTGGCTCATTCATTGAAATGGCCACGACTTAAGCACGGGGTGTAGGCATACACCTGACAGTGCGCATGTAAAAAGATATACCCCCCTGTTGAGGATAACTCGCCGTGGGTTTATATTATGTGGTGTGTTTATTAATCTTATTCCGGCTTCTATCCTGGATTCTTGAACGTACCACAAACATATAAATATGTATACAAGATTATTTTTAATCCCAAGTTATAAAAGAATATTTGTGCCTTGTGCATTTAAATAAATTTTCTTAAATCTTTTCAAAAACGGTCAGTTAATTGTATTTACCAGTGTAAACTGACGTATTTTTCAAAAAGGTTAAGTGCAGGTACTAAGCGTAATGGGCTGGAACTCCTGAGTATTAAATAAAGAGTCTTGCAAGCTTTTGATACTTAAATCTGTTGAACAATATTTCTTTCTGTTTTAAGATCCGCCTGTGGATCCACTTACAATCCGTTGTGTAATATCTATTATACTTTCGAATCGGTTTGTATAAATTACTTTTAGACTTCCGTTGTGCATTAAACTGTAATTAACTGACTATGATGATATCAACTATGTCACAATACTCCCCACCGGGCCCACCGGTAATACGTGGAAATATCGGGGTGTGACATTTTGGTTCAGCTGGGGGCAGTCTCTTTTAAAGTGGCCTTCAGCACCACACTAGAAACATCCTTTGTTGTAACCCTGATGTTGTTGTTGCTGCTGGCGCTGATTCTGTGGAGTCTGCTGCTGCTGGCGTCTTTGATTCGCAGGATAAAGGCTCCTGCAATCTTTCACTGTGTGGCTTGGTTTGTTGCATCTCTGACAGTTGTTCTTGCTACACGGCCCGTTGTGGTGCATATTGCATCAATTGCACTTAGGGTGGTTTCCCTTGTACCCAACCTGGCCTTGATTACCAGAAGATTGTTGACTAGGGCTCTTGTTGTCGTCAGTCCTTCACTGCTGAGACTGAGACTGAACAGAACTTGAACCCTTGCTTGAATTTCCATCCCATTTGCGTTTGTTTTCGCTTGGAGCATTAGAAGTAGTGGTAGCACTAATACGCTTTGGCAGTTTGTTCTGCTCGACTGCCTGATCAATGAGACGGTGGGATAGTCATATAACCCACTGGATTGTAGGGAGGTTAGCTGAAGTTACCATGCTCTGAATCTCTGGCACTAAACCTTTGATGTAAAGCTCGATACGTATGTAGGGAGGATCCACCATGTTGGGACACAAAGCAGCTAATTCATTCGATCTCTTAGTATACGCTTCGATTTCGGACCCAGTCATCTTCAGATTGTAAAACTCCAGCTCTAGCTTGTGAATGTTATCGCGATGACAGTACTCTTCTTTGCTCAGATCCTTAAAGTCGTTCCATGGGGTGGCGTTAGCAGCTGCCAACCCTAGCATTTGCACCTGTGCGTTCCACCAAGTTAACGCATCGCCTTCAAGTGTTCCCGTAGCAAACTTCACCCTACTGGCAACAGGGCATTCACACATTTCAAAAACGGATTCGATCTTCTCGAACCAGTGGAGGAGACCCACGGCTCCCTCAGTGCCGTCAAAGGTACTCGGTCGACAATCCATGAATGTCTTGAACGTACACACTCGAGGCTGAGCATTTTGACCTGTCGTGCGAGAAAGGAAGGACAACGTTAAGCACGAGAGTAGGATCTAAACATCCTAGGATAGGTCAAAATAGCAGGCTATACCTCCTGGTTGAGCTGCTGCGAGAGCCTCAGCAACTCGCTCGTTGATTAGAGCCGTCAGTTGGGCTTGAGTCAAGTTGAAACGTCCACTCATGATCTTCACATCGAAAGAAACTCAAGTAAGGATGGTGATGTAGAGGTGTGGAAGATATGAGATGACAAAAGAGAGTAAGCACACAAGGTTTCAAGCAACAGTTGTTACATTAACTAAGCATACCATGATCAATGTACTATTTAAACTAACAGGCAGGCAAAGAAAACATAAACCATATCACCTATAGTGTTAAGTCTTGCACGTGGAGCGAAGCGTCGTTGTGGATCGTTGAGCACTGAACAGGTTATAGTTTGTTTTTTATCAAAAAGCTTTTTCCCTTTTTCAAAACCAAGTTCACTATAACCAATGGCTCTGATACCAATCTGTCACACCCCCAAAATCCACAAGCGGAGTATCACCGTAGGAGGCGTGACTGACAAGGATCCAGCCACCAATCATATTGAACAATATAATTAAATAAGTAAAAGTCCAAACCAAACAATATAATTGGTGTCAAAACAGTTTAACAAATTTATGTTATCAGCGGAAGCAAATAGTTCAAAACCCAAATCATAAGTTTAAGAGTCCATAAGTTCATCATGAACACTCAATGTCCATGCTCCACAATGACTCCTCCTATGCAAGCTCCCTCTAAGTACCTAACGACCTGCAAGGCATGTAACAACGAATCAACAACAATGTTGAGCGAGTTCACAGTTGGTTGTCCATTTTAGTGTTGTTCCAAAAACCATAAGTTGTTTCGAAAACCATGAGTTATCCAATTCCTTGTTTCCCAAACCATAACCAGTGGGGGCTTCACCATGTTAACCACTAGACCCGTTACCATATCGACTACTGACTGTAGTTATGTTTATGTGCCCTGCGTCAATGTCTATCATCATTGACTAGTGCCCAAGTCCATTAGTCCACGCCCGTCCTCTGCGGCACGGTGTGAGGCTTGTCAAACCTAATAGCGCTATTTAACTAATGACCCGTTCGCCATTGGCCCGGCGATTAAGTCGATATAAAATGAGGGACTTAATGATAGAGTTTTGTCTAGTGTCAATCAATGTTGTCACCCTTCAGTTAAGAGGGTGGGAGTACGTGTCCTACCCAAGGAGAACACGCAGGTTACAATGTTGTCACCCTTCACATAAGAGGGTGGTAGTACGTATTCTACCCAAGGATAATATGCAGGTTTCTTTATTAAGCGTTAACCCATTCCCAAACCACCGGGAATCCCATGCCTCGTAGAAAGTGTGAACTCACCTTAGGTTAGCTCGGCAGATAAATAGAAAGGTCTCTTGAGCTAATTGGGTCAACCACGTCCTAACATGGTTACCATACGAGTTAGGTCTAGGTTCAAGTAATTCATGTATGTTGACATATAAACTCACAAGTTACGTACACATAACGATCACGACATAGACATAGAAACATGTTAACAATATCAATCAAATACACACATAAGCCCAAATTGTGCGATTCAGATGATTGGGCCGTTGTGGTTGTGCGAGCCCAATCATCTTGTGTGACTTACTAGGTGAAGCCCAACAAATGCCCGGCCCAACGTGTTGTGCGATCAGCACAACCTTGTGCGATCCACAACATGTTGTGCGATCCAAACATGCCCCGGCCCATTAAACATGTAGCCCAATAACAATCAAGTAATTAATCTACTTGTGCGGCCCAATAAACATTAACAGTTTGTTTTCTTGTGCGGCCCAATATATTGTGCGATCAGCACAGTCTTGTGCGATCCACAACATATTGAGTGGTCATGCATATCCCGATTGTACTAAGTGCTTTAACAGTTGTACTATGTGCAACCCTAGCTTGTGCGATCCGAGAGCTTGTGCGATTGGCTTGTGCGATTGGGACTTGTGCGACTCGTTTCATTATCCCAAAAATCATGGCATTCAGTTATCTTATTTCCATCTACTCGATCCAATTAATTAGTTTAAGAGTTTCCAATTATGCCTTTATTCGATCAAAACAAGATTTACCAATTAATTCTCATGAACCCTAATTAACATCTAATCATAAACAACAACTCATCATCACCAAAAATCGGATCAAATAGTATGACTAACACTTAAATCCTATTTCATCATGCAACTAACAATACGAACATTCTGCGATTTAAATCAAACACCCTTGCATATCATCATACCATTCTTCATGCCAATCAAACCAATCGATCATCAATAACATAAACTTAATCGAATCATACACATTCATGTTAATTTTCCATGAACATAATCCACCCTTAGATTCCCATGAATAAATTACCAAAGACTCTATTAGCATATCATTCTAAAACCATCATCGATCAACACCACATATTGTTAACATACAATTTCTAACACTAAGTATCATGCAAAGATATATTCAAGCACACCACATATACATCGATCAATAGTCACCCGAATAGTGTTAAGGTACTAACCCGATTAAAGATGAACACAAAGGGAGCTTTGAAAGATGAGGGGTTGCCATCGGGTTCCAAAGAGAGAAAAGGAGATGAAGTTTAGGGTTTGGTGTGTGTTCTTGTGTTTGCAAATTATGAGAGTCAAAAACCCCCACTAATGGGTGTGTGTGCATACGTATAAGAGGATAAGGGGAGTGGGCCGAACCCTTACTTAGGCTGCCCTTTGATCTCGAGTACAAGGTAGACAAGATTGGGCCGAAGAGAGTATGTACGACAAGGAACAAGTTGTGCGGCCCAAAGACTTTGTGCGATCAGACTTATGTTGTCCGACCAAGCTTTGTTTCATACACATAAACTCATAATACAATCACATAACATGCAACATAACATTTCATTGCAAACAAACACATTAGTTAATCACATAACGTTCATACAGGTTACATCAAATACAAAGAAAGGTTAAAAAATACGAGTTGTCACATGGTATGTCAGGAAAACCATAAAAAAGAATACGATTAAAACTTTTGTTGAATCGTAAAAAAGAATATGATACTGGTACCAATATAGTTCGAACACTATTGGTTAGATCCGTCACGGTAAAAAACAAAAAAAAATAAAAGGTTAACTATATTTACACGTTTGATTAAAACTTTTGTTGAATCGTAGATAACAATAAGCATGTTGTAACGGTGTATTCAAAATTTTATATTATTTTACTCAAGTAACAAAAAAAAGGTAAACGGTGTAGCTATATATATATATATATAACTAAACGATTTTTGTATCACCATGTTGAGAAAACCATAAAACCAAAGGGCAGCGGTACCGTACAACTTTTTTTTGTTGATTTTCTTCAACTTTTAATTTCTTCTTTTTTAGTTTCAGGGGTAGGGATGAGCTCGGTGCCAACCGATACAGAATCGGTACTGATACCGAAAATACCGATTACGGTACCGGTATATGAAGGTAAAAAACGGTAGTGAACTGGTACCAGGAACGCCAAAAGTCGGTACCGAATTGGTACTTAAGATCTTTCGGTTCGGCAAATTTGGTACCGGTACCCAAAACAATTTGCTCATCTCTGACCACGGGTTTCATACGAACAACGTCGTTAACATAGAACTTTTTTTGTTGATTTTCTTTCGGTTATCTTTTAGTGTTTTTTTCTACATTTTCTTTTTATTCTTGTTAGCAGTTCTGTTCGCAACACACTCGTAGTGATTTCAAAATACAGACTAAATAACATAATAAATTCATCGCAACGCGGCGAATTTCTTTAAACCTAGTTCTTAAAATATAAGAATAAGAATGAAATAGGATGTAATATAATGTAATATATGTACTATAATCTATTATAATGTATTGTGATAGTCAAGTAATATGATATTGTAAAATATACCATAACTCAACTTAATGAACCAAAGCAAATATGATATTTCTTTTCTTCGAAAATCAAACAATTAAACTATTCATTGAATCTAACTAATTTTTTATTTACTTAATTCTAATTCATGACATATATATTATAAAGTATTTAATAAAAAATTACCTATCACCCATAAATAAGTTTTCTTTATTATTATAATAATTGTTAATTTTTAAAATATTTTTTTAGATTTTTTTTTCCTAATCCGTGTGTTGTATTAGCAGAACTTTAATATTATGTTTTTTTTTTTTCAAAATATTCACATGTTCATAGGTGATCTAATATTTTTTCTTTTTTTACATTAAACTGATAAATAACCTGACATAATTTCTTTTGAACTGCAAGATCTCTCTCTCTCTATATATATATATATACGGTCATCAAAATACACCCACTTTTCCCTTGTAACAATGAACTTGATAATTAGTAATTAGTAATAATACAATCTGATATATAGATAATTTGTGTAAATACTTATATTAAAATAACCATAAATTTATATATCAAATTTTCTTTCCCTCACATATCTTATTGGATTATATGCATTTCTGAAGATACTACATTTTCTAGTTTTTCTTTTCTTTCTTTACACCTTAGTAGCTTTTCATTATCTTACCTAAGAGTATTAATAACTTTTAATTTTTTTCCTTTTAAAACGTTAGTAAAAATACAATAAAACTCTTGTGGTTTAAATTGAATTTAATAAGTCTTATACGTTATAAGTTTGTTTAACTATTATTATTATTATTATTATTATTATTATTATTATTATTATTATTATTATTAAAGTTAAAGGTTTACTCTTGTGGTTTAAATTGAATTTAATAAACCTTATTACATTATAAGCTTGTTTAACTATTATTATTATTATTATTATTAGTATTATTAAAGTTAAAGGGTTTTTATTTTTTTCCCCTTTTTACGTGCTTAGTTATTATTTTTTCGATAACGTTTACATTTCGATCTAAATTTTGCGAGTTGACATGCTGCAATGCGTGTGTATTGTTCGACTTTATACGTCTATTTTTTTGCGTTTTAACTTCCCCGTCGCAACACGCGTTTCTAAGTTGACTTAGTTATTTCTTTTTTATGTTTACGTTCCGGTCTAATTTTTGTCAGTTAACATGCTGCAACGCGTATGCGTAGTGTATACATTCTGTTAAGTGAAAAAGGTTGACAACCTTGGTAAAATCGAACATAAGAGCTGGTCATGCCACCTGGATACAAATGTTCTATTTTTGGAGTGAAAATAGTCAAATAGTTCCCTGAATTTACGGTCATTTTCAACACAAATAGAAAACCTATTGAGGGCCCATTCGGTCAGTGAAGCAAAAGCACCAGAGCTTCTTGGTATGTCTCACTTCCTCTTTATTTTCTGTCAGAACTGAATTTGATTTGTTCAGATGTTGTCAGGAACTGGGAATTTGTTGATTCGGATGTTGATTTGCTTGTTAATTTTAAAATTCTGAAAAAATCTGATGTCGAACACAGTTTTTTTAATGTTAAGTTGGTGTGAATTTTTTTATGAATTACATGTGATTATGTTTTAATCTTTGATCAATGCAGTAGATTATGCATTTTAGTAATTAGCGACTGCAATCTGTTGTCTAATTTTGGGGTTTTAAAAAAATTTGGAAGAACACTGTTAAATTTGAGTGATTTTTTTTTACAGGAGTGGTATTTTTTAATCAAAAAGAAATCCCAAATGAGGTGTAATTTTTTGATTAATTTTGACAAGAATTTGAAGAATTCTGGTTTATGTTGAGATTGAAGGTTGCTCTAACATGGATTTTGCTTTAAATTGCTATTGATGTTTGATAAAAGAGGTTTTAGAATTAAATGAGTGTTATGAAAGGTCTGGTATCTTTGTTTATGTGATGGGTGAGGTTATGTTTTTCTTATTACTTCTGTTGTTGTTTTACTTGGAAAATTAGAGCGAACTCTCGGTCACAGTATTTGTAGGAAGAGGGTAACGACGAACTCAGGTTCGTGGTAAACGTTTGCATGACGCACTTTACATGACGCACATTAGATGACGCACAATATGCTATGCCCTATAGAGTTATTGCATTATAAATGGTTGCTTTACTTGGTATACTAATAGTTGTACCGCGATACTTGGTATGCAGTAGTTGCATTCTGACCGACCACTATTATGTGATTATATTACGTTGAAATCAAATAGGGTAAGCTTTCAAAATTGTCACTTTTATAGCATACATGTTTCTATTAAAGTATCAAGAATTGGTTAATCACCGGACGAGTAAAGATTTTTTTTTTTATATTTTTTACCCTAATCGTTATCGCGATGCTAGTCATCTTAGTTTCCATGTGTTCTTTATATCCTTTACCATTTTTCCTTTATATGAAATGTGGCTTATGACCATCTTAGTTTCCATGTGTTCTTTATATCCTTTACCATTTTTCCTTTATATGAAATGTGGCTTAGGGTGTTAGGAGTGGAGTCGGCAAAGGGTGCGGCAAAGCGGGTTGCCGCGCGGCAAACACAGCCGCCAACCCTTTGCCGATGCCGAGAATTGTGTGAAGCGGGGAGAGCATGCCGACGCGGGGAAGGGAGGAAGGAGAGAGAGAGGGTAGTGTGGGGTGGGGTCCATTCCAATCTCAACCAGTCACACCTTTTTTTTAAGTTTACCACTTCACCAAATGTCTAAACCATTGCCAACACTTTTCACCAAAGTTTAAACACTTTTCACTGATTGACGTGGCGCACTCTGATTGGTTGATTTTTTAGTTTGCCACTCTCAAGTGTTTAACCACTCCTAACACCATTATGACCTATGAGTTGAAAGATGCACTCTAGATTCATGTGTATGTTGTTATGATGGTTTGTGTAAAGCATATAGACACTAATGGGTAAGATATACCCTTGATGGTCTTCATAGCAAGAGAATACAACTGACAGACCTTCGTGGCACTGTGATGACGTTTCGTCTTCATAAAGTAGGAAACTTGGTGTTTTATGGTATGGATCATGCTACCATCTACCCGCATTTGTGTTTAGATTATTTTTTGATATTGTAAGCTCAAAGTTATGTTCGGACTGTTACGCGCTTAATGTTTATTCACTTTACGTGTATCACATCAAATATATTGTCTTAAAAAGAAATCAAATCAACCTGATTGAGTAACTTCGTTATCGTGATTTCCCTTTCTGAAATCTAGTCTTAATGTTCTAAGTTTTCTTGTACAGTAGTTTCCTTTGTTAGTTTTTATCGTGTTGAAAAGATATACATAACTAAAATGGACCATTATCTCATTTCATATGGTTTATAGGTTTGTAGTGCCATGGAAGAGGAGGCTATTATAAGGAAGTGGGAGGACCTAGATATCGACGTGCTGGTCAAAATCTATCAGAAAATCGACATTTTTGATTTAACATCTGGTGTGGCTAATATCTGCAAAACATGGCATCATGCTGCATGCGATCCAATGTTGTGGCACACCCTTGATTTGTCAGTGCTGTCTTCCAACTACATAAGAACTCCGTTAGAGCCTTATGTTTATGTGGATGGACCATCTGACGAACAACTCACAAAAATTCTCAAGATTTCACTGAATCTTAGTCGCGGAAGCATCAAAACTTTGATTTTTAATATCAATCTGTATGTCCATGATGAGCAGTTGACCTACACTGCTGAAAGGTATCATCTTGACCGTTAAAATGCCATATGCACGCATAGTTATAGACTTATAATGTAACATATTATATTGGTAATCAATGCAGGTGCCCGAATCTTAAGCGTCTGGTGTTACCTGCATGGAACAGAATCAAGAAAACCGGGATATGCAAGGCTATCAAAATGTGGAAGGATCTAGAGTCGCTTACAATGCCAAGCATAGAAACTCCACTATATTTCATGAAAGAAGTTCAAAAAAACTGCAAGAATTTCTCGGAACTTAAAATCATGGGCCCATGTGACATCTTTTTGGTGAATACCCTCATTCGGTGTGTCCCCAACCTCAAAGTTCTAAGTCTTCGTTGTTCAGTCGTTTACTTGGACGCGCTTATACTTATCCTAGACGGCCTAAAGAACCTTAATGTGCTTAACATATCTCATTGTGTCATTGTGGATGCCCCACCACCGGATGCTACTATAAAAGTGGTTACGAAGCTCGATGATTCAGTTTTGAAAAAGGGTTCACGGTTAAGTGAGTTCTTGACATGCATGGATGATGAATGCATCATGTGCCAGAGGACAAGGGCTGATGAAGGGCTTCTGAGGTGGTACAAGTATGAACAAGGACTGTGGAAACAGGATGAGGTGAAGTCTCTTGCAGTTTGAGATTTTGAATCCAGAACTTAAGCTGTTGTTTCTTTGTTTTTTAGTTTTTATATATGTGGATATTAAGAGAGAATAAATCTATGTTATAGATAGCTCATATCCCCCCAACTAAGAGATGCTCAGCTGCTACCTTGCATACAATTTGATGCTCTTTAGACAAGTTTGTGTCTTTTTTTTTTATTTTTTTTTTATTTTGTTTTTTGAGATCTTTTGATGCTTGTCGTTACAGCTTCTAGAATCGAAGGTTTTTGAGTCCACCCACGCCGTTGTGGACTCAGATCATGTCCCGCATACGACGTCTTCTGGCCTTTTCGCCCTATTGCATATGCCTTGTTGTTTTGTGTATGATCTTGTTTACTTTGTTCATGAGCCCAAGTCTAACATGACATCTAGACTAAATTCATTGGCCTAAGTATAATGGTGGATTGTTGGTGATGCATAAGTAGGTAAAAGTTTAAGATGGTGCATGTTCCTAGTAGGAGGAGCCCAAATTCATCTCTACCTGGCCCAAGAAAAAGAACCAAGTATAATGTGGAATAAATTATAAAAAATTTAAAACAATACAAAATTACATATTACCTTTTATGCAATCACATGATTTGAATATACTTCTACAGAGCTACTTAAGTTTTAGATTTTGGGGACTTGAAGTGAACTTTAAAATGATAATCATGATTAAACAAAATCGTGTTTAAATATATTTTTTTCCATTTCCAAATTATTTTTTGAATTCTAATTAAATCTCTAAAAATAATCTGCTATAAAATAACAAGTTTGTCAAATAGGCCAAAACATAATGCTGAAAATGTTTTGGGTTTGCAACAACATGAGACCTGACGGGAGGTTTGTTTAAAGAATTTTCTTCATTTGAAGGTTTTGGGTCACGATGATGGTACACTTTCAGCTCTCCAAGTCATGTTACAAGTCTGTATCTTTCCCTTCTCCATCACGACCGAATTCTCAGTTTCAGTGTTCCCGCTCCATCACAAGTTCTCGGTTTATGCAGGTGATACAATCGGCAAGGGCGTAGGATAGTGGGGACGGGAGGGGGCGGCTGACCCCCCGAACTTTTCGCTCAGTAGTGAAGAGTATGTAGTTTTCGTATAGAAATTTTTTGGTATATACGTTTTCGACCCCCCGTTTTATTGAAATTTTTGGGTGTGGCTTAGACGGCTAAAATTTAAGCAAACACTTTTTGGTAAAAAGTGTCGGCTCAGTCTGCACTTTTGATGATTACTTTAGTAGTGGAGGGTTCAAATGAGAAGAAATTTTTTGTAAGAATAAAAAAGAATAAATTTCAACCAATAAGAACCCTGCATTTTACTTCATTTAATTTGTGCATTTAATATAAGTGTAAGGGTATATTGGTAAACTTAAATAGATCATTAATTGGTAGTCTTTCTTTTTAATAACAAACTACATTAAATGTGTAACTTATTTTCAAAAAATATATTTTTTCATAGAACAAAAGAAAATTAATTTAAAGTGCAGGATGAATTACGAGATGTGTATGATGAATAACGAGGTGTGTGGGATAAATTTAATATGTGTAGGATAAATTTCAAAACGTGCAGGATAAATTTTGATGTGTGTAGGCAAAAAATTTAGTGTGGGGAGGATGATAGTCTTTATGACTATTTAATTAGTCAAAAAACAATCATAAATGAGATGAGAAAAAAACTATTTAATGTTTTACAATTGTACCATTTGTTCTTTTTCTTCTCAAATTAATTTTCTTCTCAAATGAACCTTCCCCTACTTTAGTAAACGCTAAATTTTATGTCTATTTAAAAAAATTTTGGTTAACTTTAACTACTTTAGTAATTTTCCTAATTTTTCAAATGTAGAATGTATTACTATAATTCCAAAATCGTAAATCAAATAACAATTAATACCAATAAATAAATCGAATATATATATATATATATATATATTGTGTAACTAACGGTAAAGAACGACGTGTCAACCACTTTGACATCGGGCGTTGTGGCCAAGGTGACTACTCGACCGCCGCCAGCCCCTTGGCTCTCCTAGATACGCGGAAACCCGACCTCCACCTGTCCGAAGACACGACGGTAGAATAATCGGTAAAACCTCGTCTTCCATCCAAGACGAACCAGTAACACCCGTATTCACCCTTCACCTGAATGCCGAAGAAAATAATGGGAAGAGAAGTACTCGAACCGGAGTCGCAAAGAAGACACCTATAAGTTCTGTACTTCTGTTTGTTGATGAACCACCCCTTTGAAAAAAACATTAAATTAAATGCAATATAAGGTCAAACACAAATCTCTCTCTGGATTCTCAACGTACGAGCTTCAAACATATCTTCGCAACAGGTAAACAATGCTCCGGCCTCTGCTTTTTACATTAAATTCGCATTCATTTGCAATTTAATTTTTTATATTTTTGACCCAATCGATCTCCTTTTAAGTTTTATATATTATTGTTTTACAGAGAAACGTATGTATAATTGTTTATAAATGTTCTATCAATTGTTTTATTAGATAATTGTGCATGATTTTGATTTGGGAAAAATTATTACATGCGAATAAATTTCTGAATCAGTGAATCTGATATGAATGTATGATTTTATATGGTCTTAATTATCGTGTTATGAATTTACATTAAGATAGATGGTAAATGGGATAGATGGTAAACGGGCCACAAGCTAAGTTGCGCCGCTACTTCTTTTTTAATAGAAAAACTAAGTCATTTAAAAACTACGTCCATAGATCTCGGGGTCATTACTGTGCACGACCCTTTGAACTCGACTAAGAAGGGACTCTGGTGCCAGGAAACCAGAAGTATCAAAAGCAAATGAGATAAACACGTGCCGGTTGTCAAGGGACGCTTTCTCGTGTTCGGTCACTTTACCCGAAGTAGCCTTTAAAGCAGCCTGACCCACTGTGAAAGCACTACTCCCTAAGCCCACAAGCGGGGAAACCGCTGTTAGATCCACACATGCATGTTTTCCTCCTACCCATCCAAAGACCAGAATGTCGGCTGGTCGAAGGGTAGATCTCCCTTCAAACGGGTAAGTTAAGAAATTAACGGGTGCCTCTTTCTTAGCAGAAATACCAAAAAGGACATCCCTAACCAAATCATGCCGGTATTTGAACCCCGAGAGCTCTCTGGATGCTCCCCAAAAGAATCCAAGCACACCTTAGTTGGATGTTTCAAATGCTTCGATGATGTATGGTATTAGTGGGTATTAGATATGCACATTTCTTGTAAGATTAGTACTACTACTGATTTAGCTTGGTTGTTATTTGTGTAAATAAATTTGTTAGCCGAGTCGGGTTATAGCTATTAAGCATTATAAATAGATGTTACCAAGTTACGGTTTCAAAAGATAAGAGAGATTGTTTTAAGTTTTTTGAGTCGTATTTTCTTAGTACAAGTTGTGGAGGTTATCCGAACTCACGTGTGTTTAATATCTGTGGATTACTGTTTTAAAAAAGTAAATAAGTTTGTGTATACCTATCTTGTAATCTTGATGATTTCTTTCATGGTTGCATTTCAGTTATTATAATATCTTCATTCATATATTTCAATTTTCTAATGTAGAACAGATCATCATGCTTTATATGATTTATTTGCCTTGTTTATCATGAAGAACCGAGTATTATAGAGAAGTGTGTGACGCGCATATATTGTTTTGTCTCAGCAAGTTGGCTGATCAACCGCTTCTTGTAATTCTTAGATTTCAGAATGTCTACTACAATGGGAGATGTGAGGTAACATTTTTATGGAATCTGCATGCAACTAAATGCCCTTGTATGTATGTTGGTTACTATCTTCTTTTATAATGAAGTCGTGTTGGTTGGTTTTAATCTATCCATTGGAAAAATGTTTGATAACATATCAACCATATGTAATATTGATTCGGATACCTAATGGACGGGTCTCGAATGGCTGAGAGGGTGAAATATTGAATCACATTTATGTTATTGTTCAACTGTATGGTAATCACTTTCTTGACGCATATTATTGTTTCGTGAAGCAGTAGATCTGTGAGATGGGATGAGGCAAAACTATCAGAAATCGAAGCCAATAAACCTGTTAGGCAGAAAATTACAGAACCAAAGACTCCTTTTCATCGTATGACTGATGTTGATGGTAAGTTGATTCATGTATCTTCCGCTATGTATCAAATAATTCATTCAGAGATGGATAAAATGCATTGAAATTGCTCCATCCAGACTAGAATTGAATTTTATCACTGTTGCAATCATATTAGCTGAACTCATGTGTGTAGGATCTCTGTCTCCTGTACGGAGTCCTTGTATCTCTAAAAGGGATGATGAAACCGTGCATTCTGTGTTCAATGACATGGTTTCTTCCAATAGTGACAATAGCTCACAGCTTCCCTCTCGATGGACATCGTTAGAGGATGCTGCTATGGATGAAGATCATGCAGGTTTTACTCCTTATCCTTTCTTTAATTCTCTTATCAGATTTTGTAGTCAATCATGTGTCATTAAGTTCTTAGTTATAATTTCGGATACTTTACTTTTTGAGCACGAATAGTATATTCAACATTAAAAGTCTAGCGGTGGTAACTCCCGACCCGACACGACAAGAAAATTATCAGGTTCAGGGTTGTCATATCTAACACGTGTCATATTTGGGTTGACTTGTTAACCAGTTTAGTTATTTATGTTGACCTGACAACATGTGTAACCCACTTATTATCAATCTGTCAACCCGTTTACAACTTGATTACAACATTTTTATACCCTGTTGACTCATTTAGATATATGGGTTATAGTACTAGGCGTAGTTTCGTTTATATCTTTGACATAAATAAGCATATGCGTCCTGTGCGGTGTCTATATATATATATATTTTTGAAGACGAATAAATATATGGTTCATCAATTTAATCCACCAACCCGACACAATTGACTTTAGAGACATGGAAAGTTGATTAGGTTCTGTAATAGGCAGGAGTTCGAGTTTCAAGGAGCAGAGGCGGGCTCACTATGACGAATTTTGTAAAGTAAGGGAGCTTATGCGAAAAGGATCCTTAGACGAATCATCAAATGATGATGATGAGAAATTCTATGTGGACTGTGAGACGCCATCGTCGTTGGCTGTTTGTGTGGGAGATATAGACATTGCAGACGTTGACGATCTATCTGAAAAATCCACATCTCCGGTCAAGTAGCTCGAGTCAGTCGCTTAGCTCACCATTGAATTTATCCATGTTCTTAAGTTTCAAACTTGTGTTGTAAAAATGAGTGTTTGAAAGTTGTTATTATAGCCAGTGGCGGATCTATGAATTTTTTTCACCAGGTTCCTTTTGGTAGATTCTCACTATTTTTTTCCAAATCATACAAGGTTTCCACTAACTTTTTCCATTTTTTTCCAAACCGAGGGGGTTCCTGGGAACCCCCAAAACACCCCTGGATCCGCCCCTGATTATAGCCATCTACTGAATTTTCAACTTTCACAAAACTTCCTTATTTGCATGTAATCTTTGATGATTAGGCCTTTATTTTTTGAGATTATGCTTTGAATGATGGTTTGAGATATGAATTGTTTAGTAAGAACCACAAATTTTGAAACCCTAAATAACAGTTTGAAGGACATTCAACTAAAAATCTGTATTATAAAGTACGTAAATTCTAAAGATTTTAAATAAGATGTAACCGGAGCAGTTTTATTTTAAATCAGAAAGTATAGTGTTCTAAGGGGAGTGGGGGTGGTCACAAGTGATAGAATTCCATCACTCACAAACATCCAATCAAGTTCCGTCATGTCATCAACCACTATTCTATCACTCACAAGCCTTTTTTAGTGACGGTGGTCATCACTAGTGATGGAATTCCATCACTCACAACTTTTTTTTTATTTTTTAAATTAGAAATTAACAATAAAACACTAAATTATAAATTTCATTAAAATTAAAAAATAAATTACATAGCAAAATAAAAAACAACTAAACATTGGGAAAAAAAACTTAGATTAAACGGGTGGTATCTCCCAACCCCACCTTTTGCAAATCTCGCGCTTTTGTTGAATTACGACCGACTTAAACGGTTCGTCGAGATGGGTGTGCGGCTCACACAAGATTTTTAAATCATTTTGTCTTTCTACCGTTTTCAAGTGTCCCATGTACGCATGCTCACGTTCAAGTTTTACGGACCCAAGGTTCAAGCGAATCTTGGCGAGCCGACGCGCTTTAGTTTGCAAGACGAACCCGACCAAGTCCCACATTTTCAAACCCAACAATATCCACCCTTTCAATCTCAAAAGTATCAAAATCAACCGTTCGTTCCACCGTTTCAACCTCACCAATTCCAACCCCAATCGTTTCCACACTTTCAAACCCAACCCCACCAACTCGACCCACTACTAGAAGATAACACCCTCATCCGTCAATTTGCAAAGGCGTATCGTGAACCACAACCAAGTCTCGACGACGATGAAGATGATGATTACGTTCAAGAAGAAGAAGAAAAAGAAGAAGAGGAAGAAGAAGAAGAAAACGATGACGTTCAAGATCCCGTCATCCGTTCGAAAACATTGGACGAGCGAGGAGGAGGTCGCCTTGGTGAAGGCGTACTTGCACATCTCCGAGAACAAGAAACAAGCCAATGAGCAAAGAAAGGATATGTTTTGGAGACGGATCATTAATCATTTTAGCCAACTTCCCGGTTCAAAGGAACGAAACATGGACCAAATGACACCGAAAGACGGATTTGAACGGGAAAATTAGTAAGTTCAACGGTTGTTTCATTCAAAAGGTAAGTTTTTTTTTATAAAGTTTAAATCTTTTTTTTAGACTGTTATTTAAAAAAAAAACAGAAACAGTTTAAAAAAAACAGAAAACTGTAAATTAAAAAAAAAAAAGAAACAGTTTATAAAAATATACAGAAAACTGTAATTTTTTTACAAAAAACTGAAAACAGTAATTTAAACAAAAAACAGAAACTGTTATTTTTTTGAAAAAACAGAAACTGTAATTTTCTTTAAAAAAAGAAACAGTAATTTTTTTTTAAAAACCGAAACTGTTATTTAAAAAAATAAACAGAAACTGTAATTTTCTTTAAAAACAGAAACTGTTATTTAAAAAAAAAACAGAAACTGTAATTTTTTTTTAAAAAACAGAAACTGTTATTTTTTTAAAAAAACAGAAACAGTTTTTTTTTTTTTAAAACAGAAAACATTTATTTTTTTTAAAAAACAGAAAACAGAATTTAAAAAAAATACATAACTTTTTATATTTTTTGTAGAACCGAAATCCACAAAGTGGAGCGAGCGAGGCGACAATCATGCAACAAGCCACCGAAGAGTATTGCCAACTCTACCATAAGAGGAGTTTTCCACACATGGCGGCATGGGAGGTTGCGAGACGTCACCCGAAGTGGGTCCCGGTTGATTTGGTCGACATGCGTGGGCCTACGGCTCCAAAAAAAAGAGGAGGTCCGAAAAGATCAAAGACATCCGATTCGGGGAACTACACGACTTCCGCGTCAGACAACTTGCCCCAAATGAATTTAAACGACGACCCCCTTGACGAACCCGATCAACCCGTTGACGACCCCGTTGAAGAAGATACACCTATAAGGCCGCGCCGCAAGAAAAGTGGTGAATCGTCAAGCAAAGGAAAGGAAGCGGTGGCGGAGTCGATATTTAGAATCGAAGAGGCAAAGTTGGCGGAAATTAGCGACTCCAAACAAAGAAGAGAAAAACTTGTGTCCGTAAAACTTGAACGTGAGCATGCGTATATGGGACACTTGAAAACGGTAGAAAGACAAAATGATTTAAAAATCTTGTGTGAGCCGCACGCCCATCTCGATGAACCGTTTAAGTCGGTCGTAATTCAACAAAAGCGAGAGATTTGCGAAAGGTGGGGTTGGTAGATGCCACCTGTTTAATTTAAGGTTTTTTTTTTCCAATGTTTAGTTATTTTTTATTTTGCTATGTAATTTATTTTTTAATTTTAATGAAATTTATAATTTAGTGTTTTATTGTTAATTTCTAATTTAAAAAAAAAAAAAAGTTGTGAGTGATGGAATTCCATCACTAGTGATGAACACCGCCACTAAAAAAGTCTTGTGAGTGATAGAATAGTGGTTGATGACATGACGGAACTTGATTGGATGTTTGTGAGTGATGGAATTCTATCACTTGTGACCACCCCCACTCCCCTAAGAGAAACATAATGAATGGTTAAAATAGATCATTAGAAAAGTAAGTTATGATGATTTGTATATTAAAACTAGTGGGTTATCACACGCATTTCGTGTCGGGTTTGAATCGTAGATAAAAATAGATAAATCGCAAACGTAACAATAAAAAAACTACATCGCAACACTATATTCAAATGCCATGGAAGTTACGTCGTTGTATAGGGAAACCAAGTTATTCGAACAAAATTTACACTAAAACATATATAAAGATAAACATGACGGTCGTGCATTGCAGCAAGTCGGTTTAAACGTAGATTAGAAAAACACATCGCAATGGTGTATTTAGAGATGAGCATGGGGCGGTTAATAAACTGAACTGCTTAAAAGGAAGTTTAAAACAACCGGTCAGTTTAAAAGCAATGTTACAAAAAAAGTACGTCGCAGTAGTGTATTTAGAGATAAGCACCCTACAGTTTAAAAAAAAGCCAAACTATAAAAAAAACATTTAAAACAACGGATCGGTTTAGAAACAATATTATGAAAACTCATGTCGAAACATATATACAAATAACTCAGGCGAAGCGTAGATATAAAAAAACAAAACCCAAAAAAAATAACGTAATAGGACATTACGATTCGATAAAGATAAGGTTTGAGTTTGAGTACGCGTAACACTTGTTTGTGTGTACATGAAAAATGAAAGCGAAAAAAAATAGGACAAAAGTGAAGGACCATGCATTATATTATTGAGTGTTTGGTGTGTGGTTGAATAATTACTTTATAAGGAAACCATTCTATTTGCCTCAAAGATTCGCAGAGAGAGACATATTTGTATTGTATATGCTTTTTATGGAAAGTTTCTCCCTTCCACGTCTATCTATTTCAATCATATGTTCAAAAAAACCTGAAACTACATATTCTGTCGGATATTTTATAGGGCTAATCACGAGAATAGCCAAAACTTGGTCAAATTTTCAAAAATAGCCAGTTGACACCCCATAAAATGAGCTTTTACGAATTCCCACACGGCTCAAATTAAAAGTTAAGAACTTTCCTCATAACCAATCACCTTTTGCCACGTGTGCTGCTCTCATCATCATGTTCCCTTAGTCTCTCTCTCCCTCTCTCTCTGTCATCTTGTCTGCATTCTGTCCATGGAGACCAGCTCTACTTTGTCTCTTGCTTAAACCTACTTCACTCATCACGTTCACCTACTGTGTAAACTCAATTTTTATGTATGGGGGAACGCAAACAACAAAACCCCAAAATTCTTTAAACCCCAACTCCATCGCCAGCTCTGCTTTGCCTCTTGCTAAAGCTATGGCTGCTGAGTGGTGGTCTAAGGTAGTGGTTGCGGTGGGTGGAGGGTGGTGGTTGGTTGCAGGGTGGTGGTGGTTTATGGTGGTGGTTGTGGTTGTGGTGGGTGGAGGGTGGTGGGTGGAGGGTGGTGGTGCTTGGTGAGGGTGGTGGTTGGTTGCAGGGTGGTAGTGGTTTACGGTGGTGGTTATGGTGGGTGGAGGGTGGTGGTGCTCGGTGAGGGTGGTGGTTGCA
Organism: Helianthus tuberosus; assembly: GCA_030545235.1. Taxonomy (NCBI): domain Eukaryota; kingdom Viridiplantae; phylum Streptophyta; class Magnoliopsida; order Asterales; family Asteraceae; genus Helianthus; species Helianthus tuberosus. The sequence goes on from CM060372.1 coordinate 2,076,556, forward strand.
GGCATGACGTAGAGTCGACGACGGTGCTGCTGCCGTTGTATCTGTAGATGCCGCCATTAATGGTGGTAATGAAGGTTTGGTGTGTGCGTTCTCTGAGTGGATAGGGATTTCAGCAGCACAAGATGACAGGATGACAGACAAGATGACAGAGAGAGGGAGAGAGACTAAGGGAACATGGTGATGACAACAGCACACGTGGCAAAAGGTGATTGGTCATGGGAAAGTTCTTAACTTTTAATTTCATTCGCGTGGGAATTCGTGAAAGCCCATTTTATGGGATGTTAACTGGCTTTTTTTGAAATTTTGACCAAGTCTTGGTTATTCTCGTGATTAGCCCTATTTTATATGTATCCAGGCTATAATAAGTCTAGGTTGCAAACGTTCGTGTTCGTTCGTTAAGAAAATAAATGTGTTACGAACAGTTGAACACTTATCGAACAAGATTTTTTGTTTGTGTTCGTTCATTAAGGAAATAAATGGTTCACAAACACAAATAAGTTTGACAAAGGTGACGGAGGCTAGAGGTGGATGACGGAGAGAGCAGCAATGGAACTTGAAGCCCTAATCGTGAAATAGAGATCAATAGTTTCACCGATCTGAATAATGAGAAAGGAAAAGAGAACAGTGTACAAACAAAGTGGAAATAAGGTTCCTATTTATATTGTTAGGTTGGTGGGTGTGGTATAAAGCTCCTAGGGCTTTATCACGCCACATCAACGCCATGTCACATAGGGGACTTTAAAACCCTCCCTTTAACTTATATGCAATGGTTTAAAGCCCCCATCATCATTACCTAATTGTTTTTTTTTTAAATTTAAACATTATTTAATTTTGATATATTAATTTAAATTTAAATAACATGAAAAAATATAAAACTCATAATTTAAATAAAAAAATACAATGTCAATAAAAAAAATACAATGCTTAAAAGCAAGGTTGGAGAACTCGCTAGTCGCTAGTCGGCCGGTGAGGTGGGGACTAGCGACTACTCAGGAATAATCGGATCAGGTTTTTTATATGTAATTTTCAGTTTTATGTATATGTATAAATATGTTTTAACTTTTACTCAACTTATTTTTTTTAAGTATACAAGATGAATTGTTGGAATTCACATGGTTTGTTTGAAAACTGACCGGCATTTAAAGGTTTTGGCCGGAATATACAGGTTTTTTGTCGGAATCGCCGATTTTTGGCTGGCCGACTAGGTGTGACTAGGTCCTAATAGCGATTAATGGACCGATTAGAAAAAAAAACTACTCAGTTACTGGCCGACTAGCGATTAATCTCCGACTAGTCGCCGCCTAGTCGCGATTTTTACAACATTGCTTAAAAGGTTAAACTAAGTTAAACTAAAAATACGAGTGAATTGCAAGTTTTGTCCTTTATCTTTAGGCCACTTTGCAGGCGGTGTCCTTTATGTTTAAACTTGACGAGTTTTGTCCTTTATGTTTAAAAATCAAACACGTTTTACCCTTTGGGCCTAACCCAGTCTATTTTCCCAGTTAAAGTTGATCACGTGCATGTCATGTGAGGGGTAGTTGTGTCATTTATGTGTTAAAGAAACATAATCAGTCGTTCCCCATTTGTTTCCCTCCCAAATACTTCTACAAACCTTATCCAAATCAAATAAACACACAGAACCTCACCTTCTTCCTCATAATGAAACCCTAGTTGCTCACACACCCACCTCACTCTCTTTGATCTGCCTGGTCGCCGGACTCCGGCGATGATGTCGGCCGGTGTTGTTCTTCAGTAACCATGCCCCTCTCATTCTTCTTCGATTACCATCGGCCACGCCTCTCTTGCACCCTCCCATACAATCACCTGTGAAACCGAGAGAGAGAGAGAGAGAATCAGGGAGAGGAGGAAGGCCGGCCAAACACCGACGCCAGCGACAAGAGAAATGACGGCGGTAGCGACCGTTTGATCTCCGGACGTTTTTTGACTGAAGATGGTTGATGTCGATGTTGAATGATGAAGATGAATTTATGATGGCAGTGGTGATGCTTAAGGACGCCGACAACCCTGATTCTCTTTAGATTTTTCGGTAAGCACTAGTGCATTGTTCTCCTCTTCTACAGCAGTGGTGGTGTCCAGTTGGTTTCGAGTTTTGGGTTCACGATTAGCAGGTTCGGGTCTCAGTCAGCAGGAGATCGGTAACTTTTTTAAAGTCAAGATTATTGCTTCTTTACCACATCGGCACTTCACCATCTTCAATTTGGGGAAAGATAGATGCTTGCAGTTCTTGATGATGAACGATTTGGAGGAATGGGGAAGAATTAGGGTTTGGGGTGTTTGGGGTTATTTAAATTGGGGGTAAATGCTCAGGGTGCACATTAAATGACACAACTACCCCTCACATGACATGCACGTGATCAACTTTAACTGGGAAAATAGACTGGGTTAGGCCCAAAGGGTAAAACATGTTTGATTTTTAAACATAAAGGACAAAACTCGTCAAGTTTAAACATAAAGGACACCGCCTGCAAAGTGGCCTAAAGATAAAGGACAAAACTTGCAATTCACTCCTAAAAATACGCATCATCACTCGTCGTCTCCTCCATGCTCATCATCTAACCATAGGTGCTCGGTGAGATCAACTCAAAGGTTATGGTGTGTGTCCCTGTCACGTATCCTCACTCGGATAACTTCATTTTGAGCGTATGTGAGTAGTGAGTTTGTCGGTTGGTTACCTTTGTTATAACTCTCTTCATAAAACGCTCTGCCCGAGTCCTCCAATATCATGTTATGTAAGATGATGCACGTATACATGACGTTTCTCATTTTACTCTTTCAAGTATCCTCGACGGTTTGACAATGATAGGCCATCTCTTTTTTAATACACCGAAAGCCCGCTCGACATCTTTTCTTGCCGACTCTTGTTTCTTCTTGTGATACAATCTTTTCTCGTCATCTGGACACAAAAGAATTTTATTGAAGAGTGGGATGACATTTTTGTAATTAAAAATGATTAGAGAGAATGCGTGTGTTTTAGTGATTAGCATGTGTTTTAGTTTGTGATTGGTTTGTGCAAAAATATATGAATGTATATTAGAATTTTTTTTATAAAGGACCGCTGCCCAAAGGTCATTTTGACCAGAATTCTTGAACAAAGCGCAAAAACGCGCGTTACCAGAGTGGCAAATACTCAATGGCGCTGATGTGTACAAAATGCAACATATAAATTACATCAATTGTGGCATAAAACTAACCCTTTTTTAGTACTAATGTTGGAAAAAGTGTGTTTTTGTCTTCCTTTTGTATTTTCAGGATTAAATGAGCTCAAATTAACAAAAGAATCAAAAAGGCAGCTAAATCTAACATAAATACAAGAAAAGGAACAAGCGTGGCATGCCCGACCTCCCCGAAAGCATCTTCCCAAACAAAACAAGAAAACAGGAGGTTGAACACGCCCCGTGCTCAGTAAGCACGGGGGCGTGCCCAAGTGTCAGCATAAAAAAAAGTTGTAGAAGCTTCCATTGCCCACCACGGGGCCGTGCTCAGCGGACACGGGGTCGTGGTCAACTATAAGATTCGCAGAATCCAGGCAAATCTTGATAGTACAAATATGCTTCTGCACACGGGGTCGTGCCCAGCGGACACGGGGCCGTGCCCGAGCTTCTGTTCAGCCTATAAATAGGAGTGCTTGGCTCAAGCTCAAACCATCCCTTGGCACACCACCTCTCTCACACTTCACCCACCACCACCATAACACCATCATCCACCACTATCATCCATTGTCCATCATAGAGTGTGTGAGTCGTCTCGGGATCCAAGATTGATCGTAAGAGTTCTTGACAATCAAGGCCATGTTTGCCTAAGTCTCTTACATCACTTGGTGAAGACAAAGTGTCTAGTGTAATACTTTTTTATTTTTAATCTTTTCGCACTTTTTAATTGGTTATGTATTAATGCCTTTAATAACTAGTTTCTTATGTTGAATGTGATTCTTCCTTATCGTTTGTCTGTGGTGTCTTGGCATTATTTTACTGTCTATATAAAATAAAAGATTTTCACCATTCATATCTCCACGGTCTATATGGAGGTATGTTGGCTACCTGGTCGGGGGTTAAGGGAACGGTTTGGTAAAAGTCTTGCCATTGTTCAGTGTATAGATCCTGCAAAGGACCTGGGTCATATTTAGTAGGACCTCCTTCAATACTTAACGGTATTGGATGGCGGGGGTCCAAACTCTTTGATCCCCTCATAAGCTAAACTACTATTAATACTTTAACCCGGCTACTTAGGACTGTATCCCTGCTGACTCAGACTACTTAGCCGAGGGTAACGTCACCTTCAAAAAAGGGGCCTACCACAATATGCATTAATAACTTAATTAATTATCTTTCAATAATCCGACCCTTTAGGATTGTATCCTTGCTGACTCAAACTACTGGGTTGAGGGTAACGTCACCTCCAAAAGAGGGGCCTACTACAATAACTAAGATAATCTCTTAAATAGTGCAAAAGTGCGGAAATAATCAAAGGTTACACTAAACACGAGTCGGAGCCAATTAATTCATCTTGTCTATCTGTTTTTCTTTTATTTTTATTTTCAGCATTTTAGTTAGTTTTTATTTTTCTTAGTTTAAAACATTTTTCTAAACTTTTTGGTTTGATTAGACGTTGAGGATAAACCGGAACTAAAAGCTCTTGTGTCCTTGGACGACCTCGGTATCTTACCAACACTATACTACGCCCACGATGGGTGCACTTGCCCATATGTGTGTTTAGTGTTAGTAAATATCGTGTTTTATAAATTTAAAACTTGGCTAAAGAAAGTGTAAAAGGGCTTAAAATAAACATTAAAACCATAACACACTTCACGCACATCAGCGCCCCCTATGGTACTGGGGGAGTGAAGGTGGGGCGCCAAAGGGCACTATAAATGCTGATTTGGCCAGGGGCGGTATACCACCCCCTCGACCTTAGGGTAATAATATAAATAAAATTTAAAGAATATATAAACTTTAAATAAAATAAAGTAATGTACAAAATTTGAGCGAGCATTCACGAACACATTACCGAGTGTTAAAGAACGCAATCGAACGAACGAAACCTCTATTCATGTTCATTAATTTAATTAATCGAACGGTTCACAAACTGTCTGCTGAATGTTCGATTCATTTGCTACTCTATGCATTAGATATGTCATGGACAGTGGCGCAGCTATGAAGGGGCCGGAGGGGGCGCCCGACCCCCCCCCCCCCGAACTTTTCGCTCAGTAGTGTTATGTGTGTACGTTTCGTATAGAATTTTTTAGGTATATACGTTTTCGACCCCCGCCTTTATAAAAAATAATTATTTAGGTATATATTTTTAGGTACGGCGACTTTCGACCCCTCGGTGGAAATTTTCAAGCTTCGCCACTGGTCATGGACCATTAACTTAGCCTTAGCCTCGACCTTGTCTTAGCATGTCTTGATGTATACACTTTTAACGATTGTATATATGTCCATTGGAGGGTCTTTTTGCTCTTTTATCTATTGTATAAATATATTAAACTAGGTGATGCCCCACCCGCGTTGCGGGGCGATGGCCGAATAATTCTCAACCAATTAAAAAAACAGTACTATAGTTTTGCAAGAAATAAAAAGTAAAAAGAGTGTTAGGCAGTTATTTGACACGATTTTTAGCTGAGGGCAAAGTCATATTTTTATTTTTACTTAGGGGAAAATCAAATTTTTTTCCCGAGGGTAAAATCCTAATTTTTAGCAAGGGGAAAACCATATTTTTATTTTGCACTGGGGGCAAAAACGTAATTTTGAATTGAGTGTGATATCGTAATTTTGAACAGAGGGTAAATTCTTAAATTTTAGCGGGAGGCAAAAGCATAAATTTGTTTTGAACCGGAGGCAAATACGTAATTTTAAACTGTGGGCAAAACCGTAATTTTAAAGTAGGTAAAAAATCATAAACCGGTATAAATTCGTAATTTTGAGCCCGGGGGAAAAACAAAATTTTCTTTTGAACTGGGGCGAAAACGTAATTTTGGCTGAGGGTAAAAGCATTTTTTTTTTCCGAGGGCGACGTATTTTTTAGCTCGGGCAAAAGGGTAAACGTATTTTGAAGTTGAGGCAAAACCGTATATTTTAACTGGGGGTAAAAACGTAATTTTAAAATGGATATAAAATAATAAACTGGTTAGTCCAATGGATATTGCTCCCGCCCATTTTAACCATTGGCAGGGTGATACTTACCGCCCGCGTTGCGGGGCGATGGCCAAAAAAACGCTAATATAATTTTGCTAGGAAAAAAACTAAAACGATGATAAGACCGTAATTTTGGGCTCAGGGCAAAACTGAAATTTTTCAGGACTAATGAGCGAGGGGGAAATCATAATTTTGTTTCAGGGATAAAATCGTAAATTAAATGGACCAATAGGGTTGATGGAAAAATCGTAACTTGGCTGTGTGAGAAAAAAACTAATAGGAAAACTGTAAATTTAAACGGGGCAAAATCGTAATTTTGAACCGATGGAAAAATTGAAATTTTTAGTTGGGAGCAAAAGCATAAATTTATTTTTAAATGAGGGTAAAAACGTAATTTTGAACGGATGGAAAAATCGTTATTATAAGGAAAAAACCTAATGGCAAAACTGTAAATTTAAAGGGGGCAAAATCGTAATGTTGAACCGAGGGCAAAATTGAAAATTTTTAGCTGTGAGCAAAAGCGTAAATTTATTTTTAAGTGAGGGTAAAAGCATAATTTTAAACTGATGGTAAAATCGTAATTTTCAAAAGGGATAAAATCGTAAATTTATTGGGCCAATAGGAAAGTGCCATGCATGACTATAAATATAAACGGGCAAAATCGTAATTTGACCAAAAAAAAATGGGTGGCATGTGGCCGGCCAACTCAACCAATACAATGAAAATACTATTGCCGCCCTTTATTTTTGTATACAATGAAAATGAAAATACTATTGCCGCCCTTTATTTTTGTATACGTTAAATAATGTGGCACTTATTAGTTATTATCATTTACTTTATATATTATATATTGAGTACTGACTTAATTACTTCTATATCATCAATCTATAAATATTTAATGGATGTATTTACCATTATTAGATAAGAATAAAGTTTTCCAGGTGAATAAATAAAGGTTATTACTTGTTAGACCGGATTTAGGGTTGACACAATCATCACCATAAGGCTGGAGGGTGTGATTGGAGCCCCTTAGGGGCTTTATCATGCCACGTAAACGACACGTAGGATCCACGTTAGCCAGGAGGTTTTATCACGCTCCACTTTAACTTACAGGGTATGGGATGGAGCCCCCGTAATCATTGCCTAATTATTATTTTTAATTTAAAAATTATTTAATTTAGACATATTAATTTATAACTCATAATTTAAAGAATATAAATAAAATGCCATAATTGAAATAATATAAATACAATGTCATAATTAAAATAAAAAAAATACAAAGTCACTCGCCGTCATCGTCGACTTCTCCTTGTTCACGATAAAACCATAGGTGCTTAGTCAGATCGGCTCGAAGGTTATGGTGTGTGTTCCTGTCTCGTACCTTCGCTCGGATAGCTTCTTTCTCAGCGTATGTTAGTATTGGGTTCGTCGGTTGGTTACTTTTATCATAGCTTTATCCACAAAACGCTCTACCCGAGTCCTCCAATATCATGTTATGCAAAATGATGCACGTATACATGATGTTTCTCATTTTACTTTTTTCAAGTATCCTCGACGGCTGGGCGATGATAGATCATTTCTTTTTTAACAGACTGAAAGCCCGCTCGATATCTTTTCTTGCTGACTCTTATTTTTTTTTCTTGAAATACAATTTTTTTCGTCATCTGAACACGAAAGAGTTTTTACCAACGTCGCCCACTTAAATACCGTCTGTGAGATAGTACCCATACGTATACTCCACGCCGTTTGCATAGAATGAAGTATCAGGTGCAACACCGTCTATGACATCGTCGAAAGATTCGAGGACATTAAAACTGCAATGTCATTGTTCGCACCGGCCATGCCAAAGTACGCATGCCAAATCCATAAATCTTGAGAAGCGACCGCTTGTAATATTAGGGTAGGACCATCATGGTCACAACGATGATGTTGCCCTTTTCCAAGCGGTTGGACATGCCGCCCAATCCCAGTGTGTGCAATCAAGACTACCCAACATCCCAGGAAACCCATGTATGCGCTGATGGGCATCGTATAGAAGTGGAACGTCGGTGACGGTTGGCATCCTCAAATATCGTCTCCCGTACAGAGAGATAACACCTAATAAAATAGTATTAATAAAAAAAACGATGTAAATAAAAAATAATAAAATAAGAATAAGTAATAGTGTTAATAAAAAATAATAACGATGTAAATAAAAATGATAAAATAGGAATAAATAATAGTGTTAATAAAAATTACCTTCACAAAAATTTTCAAGAGAATCACGACACATTCTTGACGACATCCTTAAATATTCATCCCACGCATCACTCGCTGTGCCGCACGCTAGTTGCCTAATTGTTGTTGTACACTTTTGTATTCTAGAGAAACCAACTTTGTGACTTGCACCTACTCTTTGCGTGAATAAAGGGAATTCGCCCGCAATATCATTAGAAATTTTAACGAATAGACATCGGCTGATACGAAACCTACGCTTAAACTGACCATGTCGCAACCCCCGCCCCCTATCTGTCCCGGGAACGGGCGGCCGCGGGATATCAGTATCGGTGGTATCGGCGTTTATCATTTTGGCAGCGAAATTATATCAGGACCGTAGTTAGGAAATATTTTATCAGAGTAAATATCACACTTTATAAATATATTGGGATAAAACACAAGTTTCATTACAAACTGTTTTATAGGGACAAACCTCATTTTATTGAAATAAAACATCTTCTTTTATTTAGGTAACTTTTATAGCCACTTTTTCCAAGCCTTCAGTGCTGTCTAGTTGGCTTTCACATTTTGTTACCTGAAACGCGTTTAAAAACATTTTGTCAGTGGGAAATATTGGTGAGTGAATCCCAGTTTAATCAAGAAGAGTTTTATCTTTTAACAGTATTGAGAGCGATTACAATGTTTACATCTACACAATTACTCATTCAGTACTGTCAATCCTGACTGGTGGGTCATATTACCCATTGGCTAACTCTTTGTCCAATGGTAAAGTGTTTCACATTTTGTATACAAAACCCCAACATACCGGCAGTAATTGAAGAATTACAAAGACTCAATCACTGCTAATCACAGTGTAAAATAATTAAGGTTTTGTAAAAACAGTTTACAAAAAGGAGATTACTCACATTGCTGTCTTAGGTTTTCTTTAAGGGTTTCCTTGTGATTATCTATAATTTACACAAATGCACATGCGTTAGTATATAAACCAATATTTACATTAGTAATACCCTGTGACAACCCTCAAATTTACATGTAACCGTACAGTTTATTAATAATAACTAAAGTGCTTGATGACTGTGTGGAACTACGTAACTGCTTCCTGATATCTGTGTTATACTTACATATATTTATTAACATACTAGTAGGATACAGAAAAGTTACTAAATAGTCCGTTATGATTTCCTGAGTATTGAAAAGTAAAAACGTCACAAATATATATATATATATATAGGACGCTTACGAATTAATTAAGCGCTTTAACGGAACAGTATCAAACCGAACAACCGGACTTTACCCGGAACATAAAAATATTGTCAATGACATTGTTTTGACTTTTCTGAACTAGTTAGGGTCCCCCGACACCCTAACACCCTTTATATTATTACACACACACTAATACACTTACTTATCACTTTGAGATCCAACTAATTAGTAACTTCACAATTTAATCCCAACCCCATAACCCACCTTTTCTAATTGACGGTTACATGTGGGGTGACACCCCCACATTTCTTTTAAATACTAAAATACTAATGTTGGAAATCAAGAGTACATATTGCATGGTGGTCAATGAGAAAATTGGATATTAAATAAACACCAAGGGTTATGGTTCTCATTTCACAAACCAACAACTTTAGCAAACTCTTTCCCCTCCTCCTACACCTTACGGCAGCCACCCCCTCACCACATACCACCATCATCAAGTTGTGATCTAGTCTTTTTACATTCATACAAGTGTGTAAAGGATCATACAAGAAGGCTCGGTGCACTCGGAATCTCAAGAACCGCTCTAGTTTTCTTTTATCCACCACTTTTACGTCTTGTTTCTCCCCTAGCCTCGAGCTAGTAGTAAGTGACTCTAAACATCTTCTTGATCTATTCTAAAGTGGTTAATAAGAGTTTCGTCGGTTAAAAATCACTAACATATAAGATCACCAACTAAAAGTCTACTAAAGTGATGAACAAGGTCGTTAATGGATGAATATTAGTGTAAATCATATATATCTTGTGTGATTATGATTATGATTATTGGTTGATTATCTGATGTTTTGCTGATTAATATTAATATGTGATGTTGTTACGATCACTAAGCATAATTAACGGGATCAACCGAACCCAAACTAGTAAGCTAGAGACTAAAAACAGCAATCTGTCCATACTTTACAGCCAACTTCAGTTTGCTGTAAACAGGTCTTAAACTCAACGAAAAACCGATATTTTGAATCTAAAATATGTTATTATGAAATACGGTTCTAATGGAACCGGAATCGTAATTTTTGGACTTCGTTTACTATTTTTAAGGTGTCGATTTGTAACAACAGCTTAAGCTGAATTTTGACAGCAATAAATGGGTGTCATACTTTCAGTCATACCCTGAGTTTTGTGATGAATCGGACCATGAAATTTGTATAGTAGATGACAACCGATGCATTTGTAATTACCCCACTGGAATTTTGTAAATCGGACGCTCGATGAATTTTTAATAAATTGTTCCGTGGACTGTGGTCAGAAATACATAAATCTGAGTTCAGTCCGGAATATGAATTTTTATAAAATATCGGTAATGAACCGGACCCCGATATTTTTACACAATAAAATATGGAACGTTTAAGACATCCTGTAAAAATTTGGGAATTTGTGGAATAATTTAACTATTTTATTAAAATGTCCGAAAACAGCCGGTTTTGAATATAAATGCTGAAATGACATAAGTTGTGACTCGCGTGTCTAAATGTCGAGTATGCTATCTGTGAATGATCTAACATGTTATATATGTTATGTGCATTATCGTATGTTTTATTTTGAGTGGGGAATGGATGGGAAACTTAGATGGGCATAAACCGTTAAAGTGATGCATGTTGTGTGATAGATACGTGTATGAACTTTGTGTTCTATTTGAAAATCACTAACTGACTAACTGGTAATTATATTAGGACGTGATTGACCGAACTTGACTGTTAGCTATATTTGAGAATCTAATCGAGCAAACCGAGGTGAGTTCACACTTTCTACAAGGCATGGGATTCCCGGTGGTTTGGGAATGGGTTAAAGAATTTAAAACTAAATCTACATATCCCCTTGGGGAGATATGTACGGCCATCCTCCATAGAGAGGATGCCATTATTAAACCTACGAATTCTCCTGGTGCAGAATACGTACGTTCGTCCTCCTGGTGCAGGACAACAACCTTAAAACTAGCTAGACAAAACTCTATCAATAAGTCCCTCTTCATATCGACTTAATCGCCGAGGCCAATGGCGAGCGGGTCATTAGTTAATAGCGCTATTAGGTTTAACAAACCTCACACCGTGTCGTTCGGACGGGCGTGTACTAATGGACTATGGCAAACTGTCAGTGATGATAGACACTGATGTAGGGCACAACTATTATTCGTAGTAGTCGATATCATACCGTCTAGTAGTTCACACGGGGAAAGCCCCCACTAATTATGGATACGGTTTGGGTAAAGAAAAAGGGAAATGGTTAAACATACTTTCAACTTCGGGGTAACCCACGCGACAAATAAGCCAACGAAAGTCAAACCACGTTTTTCAGAAACAACTTAAAACCAAACAACCAAACGTGAACTCACTCAACTTTGTTGTTGACTAGTTGTTACATGCCTTACAGGTCGCTAAATGCTTGGAGCTTGCACGAGGAAGAAGTCGTTGTGGTGTACGGACTGTTATGTTCCGTGCTCATTGTTTAAATCCTTATCAACTTATTAAACTTGTGTTTTGAACCTTAACTTATAAACTATGGACTTATGCTTTTGGATTTACTTTTATGCTTCCGCTGTTTAAACTAAAGATGGTTAACTAGCTTTGGTCACCAGTTGTATTGAGGTTGGTCTTATTTACTTAATTACGATGTTCAATATGATTGGTGGCTCGATCCTGGTCATGTCACGCCTCCAAGCGGTGGTACTCTGCATGGTGGATTTTGGGGGGTGTGACAGATTGGTATCAGAGCCGTTGGTTATAGTGAACTTGGTTTTAAAAGGGAAAATCTTTTTAATAAAACCAGACTATAACCTGTACAGTGCTCAACGATCCACAACGACGCTTTGCTCCACGTGCAAGACTCGACACCATAAGTGGTATGATTTATGTTATATTGTCGGTTAGATAGTTCTCACTATGCATTAGATAATGTGGTAATTGCTATTTGAACCTTGTGTGCTTACTCTCTATTGTCGTCCCACACTTACGCACTTCTCACTTACGTTGCTTCATTATGAAGATCTTGAGCGGACGCGGAGGACGTATTAGCCTCACTCAAGCCCAGTTGACGGCTTTGATCAATGAACGAGTCGATGAGGCACTCGCAGCTAACCCTGCAGGAGGTATAACCTGCCATATCAACCCAACTTAGGATGTTTAGATCCTACTTTCGCAAACCAACCCTTGACCTTAATCTTGTCTTTTATTCTCGCACAACAGGTCAACATGCTTAAACTGCTGTGTGAACATTCAAGACGTTCATGGACTGCCGACCTACCACTTTCAGTGGCACCGAAGGAGCAGTGGGCCTTCTTCACTGGTTTGAAAAGCTTGAGTCTGTTTTCGTGATGTGCGAATGCCCCGAAGACCGTAGGGTGAAATATGCTACCGGAACACTTGAAGGAGCTGCGTTAACCTGGTGGAAGGCACAGGTTCAACTACTAGGACTCGCAGTTGCTAATGCCACCCCCTGGAATGGTTTCAAAGAGCTGATCAAGGAGGAGTACTGTAGTCTGGATGACATCCACAAGCTAGAGGTGGAATTTTACAATCTGAAGATGACGGGGTCTGAGATTGAGGCGTATACTAAGAGGTCAAACGAGCTGGCCATCCTGTGTCCAACTATGGTGGACCCTCCCATCAAACGAATTGAGCTGTATCTCAAGGGCCTTGTACCAGAGATTCAAAGTCACGTTACTTCAGCCAACCTGGATACCATTCAGCAAATTATCAAGTTGGCTCATCGTCTCACCGACCAGGCGGTGGAGCAAAACAGACTGCCCAAACGAATCAGTGCCACAGCTACTTCTGATGCACCTACCGACAACAAGCGAAAATGGGATGGGAACTCCGGAAAGGGTTCTACTTCAGTTCAGTCTCAGCAACGAAAGACTGATGACTACCAGAATCCTAGTCAGCAATCTTCTGGTAACCAAGGACAGGGTGGATACCCAGGGAACCACCCCAAGTGCAACCGGTGCAACAAACATCACAGCGGGCAGTGAAACAAAGGTCGTTGTCTGAGGTGTAACAAGTTTGGTCATGAAGCAAAGGATTGCAGGAGCGCCCGACCAGCAAATCAGAATCGCCAACAACAGCAACAAGCCCCACAGAACCACCAGCAGCAGCATCAACAGGGCAATAAAGGATGCTTTCAGTGTGGCGCTGAAGGCCATTTTAAGAGGAACTGCCCCTAGCTGAACCAAAACCAGAACAAGAACCAAGGAAATGGGAACCACAATGGGAATAACAATGGAGGCGGCAATGGGGGAAACAACAATGGAAATGGGGCAAGAGGTCGTGCTTTCGTGATTGGTCAGGGTGACGCGAGGAACGATCCCAACGTTGTGATGGGTAAGTTTCTTCTTGATGACTTCTTTATTACTGTTTTATTCGATTCGGGTGCCGATACTAGTTATGTGTCCTTAAAAGTTAGCCAAATGCTTAAGCACACTCCAACACTTTTGAACACCAAACACGCAGTAGAACTAGCTAACGGTAAAAGTCTTGAAGCCACACACATAGTTAAAGGTTGTAACCTCGTCTTAGCTGGTCAGACCTTCTCTATCGATCTTATTCCTATCACACTGGGTAGTTTCGACGTCGTTATTGGGATGGATTGGCTATCTCATCATCAAGCGGAGATTGTTTGCAAGGAGAAAATCGTCCGCATTCCTCGTTCTGGTGAAGAACCCCTCGTGATTCGTGGCGACAAGAGTGGTACTGTCAAAGGCATCATCTCTTTCCTTAAGGCCCAGAAATGTTTAAGAAAGGGCCACACTGCCATTCTGGCACTCGTTACTGACACATCCACGGAAGAGAAGAGAATTGAAGACATTCCTATAGTGCGCAACTTTCCTGATGTATTTCCTGAGGAATTACCTGGTCTTCCGCCTCACCGCCAAGTTGAATTTCAAATCGAGCTAGCTCCTGGAGCAGCGCCAGTAGCTCGAGCACCATATCGTCTAGCTCCATCAGAACTCGAAGAACTGTCCACACAACTACAAGAACTCTTGGAAAAGGGTTTTATACGTCCTAGCTCTTCGCCCTGGGGAGCTCCAGTCTTGTTCGTAAAGAAGAAAGATGGTACTTTCAGAATGTGTATTGACTATCGCGAGCTTAACAAGGTGACTGTGAAGAATCGTTATCCTCTTCCACGTATTGACGACTTATTCGACCAGCTGCAAGGGTCGAGCTATTACTCCAAGATTGACTTGAGATCGGGATACCATCAGCTGAGGGTCCGAGATGAGGACGTCTCCAAAACAGCATTTAGAACTCGTTACGGCCATTACGAGTTTCTGGTTATGCCATTTGGGCTGACGAATGCACCAGCGGTCTTCATGGATCTCATGAACCGAGTGTGCAAGCCTTACCTAGATAAGTTCGTTATTGTGTTCATCGACGATATCCTGATCTATTCTAAGAGTCAGGAGGAACACGAGCAGCATCTAAGACTTATGTTGGAACTTCTTCGAAAAGAGCAGTTGTATGCCAAGTTTTCAAAATGTGACTTCTGGCTTCGCGAAGTCCACTTTCTAGGCCATGTGGTAAACAAGGATGGGATTCATGTGGATCCATCTAAGGTTGAATCGATCAAGAACTGGCCTGCACCCCGTACACCAACAGAAATCCGCCAATTTTTGGGTTTGGCGGGATATTACAGAAGGTTTATAAAAGATTTCTCCAAGATTGCGCAACCTCTCACTTCACTGACTCAGAAGGGTGTCACCTATCGTCGGGGTGATGCACAGGAGTCCGCATTTTAGCACTTGAAGGATAGACTTTGTAGCGCGCCTATCCTCTCATTGCCTGAGGGCACATATGATTTTGTGGTTTACTGCGATGCTTCCATCCAAGGACTTGGTTGCGTGTTGATGCAACGTGACAAGGTCATTGCCTACGCATCACGCCAACTCAAGGTTCACGAAAGAAATTACACTACTCACGATCTGGAGCTGGGAGCAGTTGTTTTCGCACTTAAGATATGGAGACATTACCTGTACGTACCAAGTGCACCATTTACACCGACCACAGGAGTCTCGAGCATATCTTCAAGCAAAAGGAGTTGAACATGCGTCAACGCCGATGGGTTGAGCTCTTGAACGATTATGAATGCGCAATCAAGTATCATCCGGGCAAGGCCAATGTTGTGGCCGACGCCCTCAGTCGAAAGGATACCATACCTAGGCGTGTACGTGCTCTACAGCTTACCATCCAGTCTAACCTTCCCGCTCAGATTCGCGATGCTCAGGTCGAAGCATTGAAGGCAGAGAACATCAGGGCTGAATCCCTACGAGGATCGAGGCAATGGCTAGAACAAAAGGAAGACGGCGCTTACTATGTAACAGGGCGCATCTGGGTTCCACTTTATGGCAACTTACGCGAGCTTGTGATGGATGAAGCACATAAGTCTCGTTATTCGGTACATTCTGGTTCGGATAAAATGTACCACGATCTTAAGACTACGTATTGATGGCTTGGCATGAAAGCCCACATAGCAACCTACGTCAGGAAGTGCTTGACTTGTGCGGGAGTCAAGACTGAATATCAGAAACCATCAGGCGTACTTCAACAACCAGAGATACCTAAATGGAAATGGGAGCAAATTTCCATGGATTTCGTTACTGGCCTGCCTAGATCTCAACGCTGAAACGATACCATTTGGGTGATCGTAGATCGACTGACCAAGTCTGCACATTTTCTGGCCATCAAAGAAACGGATAAGTTTTCTACTCTTGCAGACATTTATCTAAAAGAAGTAGTGTCAAGGCACGGAGTGCTAACCTCTATTATATCTGATCGTGACGCGCGTTTTACTTCAGAACTGTGGCAAGCAATGCACAAATCTTTTGGCTCACGTTTAGATATGAGCACCGCTTATCACCCACAGACGGATGGGCAATCTGAACGCACCATCCAAACCTTGGAAGACATGCTTAGGGCATGCGTAATCGACTTCGGAAATGGCTGGGAAAAACACCTCCCGTTAGTGGAGTTCTCATATAACAACAGCTACCACACCAGCATCCAAGCCGCTCCATTCGAGGCATTGTACGGACGCAAATGCCGATCACCTCTCTGTTGGGCAGAAGTTGGTGACAGCCAAATCACTGGCCCAGAACTTGTGATAGATACCACCGAAAGGATTGCTCAGATACGACAGCGAATGGCGGCAGCTCGTGACCGTTAGAAAAGCTATGCCGGTAAGGGAAGAAAACCACTCGAGCTCCAGGTTGGGGATCGAGTGCTACTCAAAGTCTCACCTTGGAAAGGTGTAGTCCGCTTTGGAAAACGAGGCAAGCTCAATACGCGTTATATCGGACCATTCAAAGTCACCGAGAAAATTGGCAAAGTCGCCCACAGGTTGAATCTACCTGAAGAACTCAGCGGAGTTCACAATGTTTTCCATGTGTCGAATCTGAAGAAGTGTCTGTCAGATGACACCCTCATAGTTCCTCTCAAAGAACTCACTATCGACGACCAGCTGCGATTCGTCGAGGAACCAGTAGAGATTACGGATCGAGACGTTAAGATCCACAAGCATACCAGGATACCTCTGGTCCGAGTTCGTTGGAATGCTCGTCGTGGCCCAGAGTATACCTGGGAACGAGAAGACCAAATGAAACTCAAGTATCCCCAACTGTTTAAGAAAAACGCAACCACTGCTGAGGCTGAAGCTACTGCAGAATTTCGGGACGAAATTCCAAATCAACGGGGGGATGATGTGACACCCCAGGAAAATCAGGAAAACAACGCAACTTAACTAGCTTCCTCAGTAACCACGCGCTAAATTTCGGGACGAAATTCTCTTAAGAGGGGGAGGATGTGACAACCCTCAAATTTACATGTAACCGTACAGTTTATTAATAATAACTAAAGTGCTTGATGACTGTGTGGAACTACGTAACTGCTTCCTGATATATGTGTTATACTTACATATATTTATTAACATACTAGTAGGATACAGAAAAGTTACTAAATAGTCCGTTATGATTTCCTGAGTATTGAAAAGTAAAAACGTCACAAATATATATATATATATATATATATATATATATAGGACGCTTACGGATTAATTAAGCGCTTTAACGGAACAGTATCAAACTGAACAACCGGACTTTACCCGGAACATAAAAATATTGTCAATGACATTGTTTTGACTTTTCTGAACTAGTTAGGGTCCCCCGACACCCTAACACCCTTTATATTATTACACACACACTAATACACTTACTTATCACTTTGAGATCCAACTAATTAGTAACTTCACAATTTAATCCCAACCCCATAACCCCCCTTTTCTAAGGTTTCTTCTGTGTTGAGCTACATCATCAGTCTTCCACCATCATTTCGAGTTGCATCAGGAATTGACGTTGATATCGGCTGGAATAGGGCATCTTCTTCATCAGGTAACATCTCTTAACAAGCTTCGTGTTTCGTGTTCGTGATTCGTTCTAGGGTTTTTGGAGTTCGTTGGTTCTGTGAATTTGTTGGGGGATTCGTTTCAATTCCTTTGTCTCCGATCTGTTTCTGGCTCAATTAATAAGCTACTGCTTCAATCCGTCGCCAAGTACAAGTATTTCTCATGTAGAATTGTTGCACACCAACTGTTTGTTCATATGTCTAGCTGAAATTTTTAAACTTCTTTGAGAAATCAGTGGTTGTGATTTGCACGCCAGGTGTTCGATGAAACGTCTCGAGGTTATTTCAGCTATTTTATCGACAAATTAACCATTGTACGTTGTGTGGGTCTTTTTTCTTATTGACCATGGTGCGTAATGGTGTTCTTGGCACCTCTTCGGAGCCGAGTTCGTCTCTTGGGTTTTTGGCGTGCCCATTTAGTGGGTTCCATTGTTGTTCGGGTGGCCGGCAGGGGTCTAGAAAGGTTTTGCGGATGATTGGCCATTTGAAAAGTGACCATTTATCTTCTGAAACTCGTAAAGTTTCTTTGCGTGAAGCCCTTTCGTATGACGGGAACCTCTTTCAGGCTACGGGAGTGGTTCTTAAGACAGTTGGGCAGTGGTTATGCGGGGAGTGTATGTCTTTGCACGGCCTATCGCGTTTTTGTCATCATGCTGATCGGGTGGTCAAATTTCAAGGGGACCGCGGCTGTGCGGATAGCTACATAGTGGGGTTATGCCAACCGGTCCCCCCTGTTGAACCTGTTGAGAGTGGGGGTATTGCCCTTGATGTGTCACTTTTGGAACGTGTTTTTAGCCTCCCTATGAAGACTGTCAAGAGCATCCCTTACAGTTGTCGGATGGCTTTCGCACAGGCTCTCTCCCTTTCCCTACGGGGGGTTTTGGCACATCCTCACTCTATTGAAGCTTGGGTTAAGTTAATGGTGCTACCTCGCTGCACGCTCAAGGTTTTTAGACCTTCGTGTAGGCAGGAGCGTAAATCGGGGAATCGTAAATCTTTGCAGTGTTCTGCCATCCAGCGTGCGCTCTCGGTATGGGGGGATGGAGCTGGTTGTTGTGACCTTATTAGAGATTTGTTCGCTGATCAAGGGAGCCCCTCTCCTGCTTCTGACAAGGTTTTAGGTGGTGCTGCCCGGTCGGAGACCAGTGTAAATGTTAAGCAGTGTCTCCGAAAAGTGGCAGATGGACATTTCACGGCTGCTGTGAAAGTTCTCTCTTCTTCTGGGGTAGCCCCCTGTAATGGCGCTACCATGCAGGCTTTGCTTGATAAACATCCTGTTTTGCCTCCTCCCTTGTTGCCAGGCCCATTGTTCGCTGATCAATCGTTGGTGGTAGATGTGGAGGATGTCTTAGGGGGTATTAAATCATTTCCGAAAGGGACCTCGTGTGGTAGAGACGGGTTACGGGCTCAGCATCTTCTTGATGCTCTGTGCGGAGAAGGATCTGTTGTTGCAGGTGGGGTTCTTCAAGCTATCATGGGGGTGGTTAATCTTTGGCTGGCTGGACGGTGTCCGGCTTCTCTGGCAGAATTTGTTGCCTCGGCCCCTCTAACCCCTCTTCTTAAGCCGGACAATGGGGTACGGCCGATCGCAGTTGGGGCTATTTGGAGACGGCTTGTCTCTAAGGTGGCAATGCGCCGTCTTAGGGAAGATATGGTTAACTACTTGAGGGACTTCCAATTTGGGGTTGGAATCCCCAATGGGGCAGAAGCGGTTCTCCATAGTGCAAATAGGTGTCTTGATTGCTATCATGCAGATGGATCGTTGGTCATGCTGACCATTGACTTTTCTAATGCGTTTAACCTGGTGGATAGGTCGGCAATGTTAAAGGAGGTGCATCGAGTTTGTCCGTCCCTATCCCCATGGGTGAATTTTTTGTATGGTCAACCTGCTAGGCTTTACGTAGGGGATAACTGCCTCTGGTCTACCACCGGGGTTCAGCAGGGGGATCCGCTAGGACCTTTACTGTTTGCTCTGGCTTTACACCCCCTCATTACCCGGGTCCAAGAGCAGTGTCACCTGCTTTTTCATGCTTGGTACCTTGATGATGGTACGATTATTGGTCCTGTTCGTGAAGTGGCAAAGGCTTTAGAAGTTATCTCAAGGGAAGGCCCTTCTTTGGGGCTCCAACTAAATGTTCGGAAGACTGAATTGTTCTGGCCATCATGCAATGGGGAGAAGTTTGCTGCGGGGTTGTTCCCAGAGGATATTGGGAGGCCTAAGCTGGGAGTCAAGTTATTGGGGGGTGCCGTCAGCCGTGATCGGGACTTCATCAGTGATCTGGCTGTTAAGAGGGCCTCCCGGGCTGTCGATCTCATGAGGGTACTCCCGCAACTTAAGAATCCACAATGTGAACTCCTTTTACTGCGTTCGTGCATGGGAGTTGCCAAGCTTATCTTTGGTCTCCGCACATGCCAACCTTCTTATGTTGGAGCGGCTGTTACTTTGTTTGATGAAGGACTTCGGCAAGCCATTGATGATATCGTGGTTGGCGGGAGGCCGTTCTTTGGGGACTTGCAATGGCGATTGGCTTCCTTGCCAATCAAGGAGGGTGGGCTTGGATTACTATCGGCCCACCCTCCTTGACGTTCTCAAGCGAGCTGGTATCGCTGCTAAAAAAGAGGCTCCGGTTAATTTCCTAACGGACCCGAAGGAGGGGAGGTCTTCCCATCGACCAGCCGATGTGCTGGTTTTTGGATGGTCCGGGGGTAAGCATGCTTGCATTGATCTCACGGGGGTGTCGCCTCTTGCCGGTTTCAGGGGCAGTGGTTTTGTTTCAGGGCAAGCGACGCGGAAGGCTGAGGCGGGGAAAATATCCAAGCACGAGCAGGCCTGCATAGATAATCAACATGCCTTCCTTCCTTTCGCGTTCGATACCTTTGGTTGTCTGGCCCCTGTGGCGACCGGTTTCTTGAAGCGGGTTCAAAAGGCAGCACTTGCGCATGCGACAGTGTCTGTAGGCCATAGTTATGTGTTTAGCCGAGTAGGATTTGCAATTCAAAAGGGGGTGGCGGCGCAGCTTGTTGCCCGTCTACCAACCCATGATTTGTAATTTGCTCTAACAATATATATAAGTGTATTTATTATAAAAAAAAAAAAAAATTCTAATTGACGGTTACATGTGGGGTGACACCCCCACATTTCTTTTAAATACTAAAATACTAATGTTGGAAATCAAGAGTACATATTGCATGGTGGTCAATGAGAAAATTGGATATTAAATAAACACCAAGGGTTATGGTTCTCATTTCACAAACCAACAACTTTAGCAAACTCTTTCCCCTCCTCCTACACCTTACGGCAGCCACCCCCTCACCACATACCACCATCATCAAGTTGTGATCTAGTCTTTTTACATTCATACAAGTGTGTAACGGATCATACAAGAAGGCTCGGTGCACTCGGAATCTCAAGAACCGCTCTAGTTTTCTTTTATCCACCACTTTTACGTCTTGTTTCTCCCCTAGCCTCGAGCTAGTAGTAAGTGACTCTAAACATCTTCTTGATCTATTCTAAAGTGGTTAATAAGAGTTTCGTCGGTTAAAAATCACTAACATATAAGATCACCAACTAAAAGTCTACTAAAGTGATGAACAAGGTGGTTAATGGATGAATATTAGTGTAAATCATATAGATCTTGTGTGATTATGATTATTGGTTGATAATCTGATGTTTTGCTGATTAATATTAATATGTGATGTTGTTACGATCACTAAGCATAATTAACGGGGTCAATCGAACCCAAACTAGTAAGCTAGAGACTAAAAACAGCAATCTGTCCATACTTTACAGCCAACTTCAGTTGGCTGTAAACAGGTCTTAAACTCAACGAAAAACTGATAGTTTGAATCTAAAATATGTTATTATGAAATACGGTTCTAATGGCACCGGAATCGTAATTTTTGGACTTCGTTTACTATTTTTAAGGTGTCGATTTGTAACAACAGCTTAAGCTGAATTTTGACAGCAATAAATGGGTGTCATACTTTCAGTCATAACCTGAGTTTTGTGATGAATCGGACCATGAAATTTGTACAGTAGATGAAAACCGATGTATTTGTAATTAATCCACTGGAATTTTTTAAATCGGACGCTCGATGAATTTTTAATAAATTGTTCCATGGACTGTGGTCAGAAATACATAAATCTGAGTTCAGTCCGGAATATGAATTTTTATAAAATATCGGTAATGAACCGGACCCCGATATTTTTACACAATAAAATATGGAACGTTTAAGACATCCTGTAAAAATTTGGGAATTTGTGGAATAATTTAACTATTTTATTAAAATGTCCAAAAACAGCCGGTTTTGAATATAAATGCTGAAATGACATAAGTTGTGACTCGCGTGTCTAAATGTCGAGTATGCTATCTGTGAATGATCTAACATGTTATATATGTTATGTGCATTATCGTATGTTTTATTTTGAGTGGGGAATGGATGAGAAACTTAGATGGGCATAAACCGTTAAAGTGATGCATGTTGTGTGATAGATACGTGTAGGAACTTTGTGTTCTATTTGAAAATCACTAAATGACTAACTGGTAATTATATTAGGACGTGATTGACCGACCTTGACTGTTAGCTATATTTGAGAATCTAACCGAGCAAACCGAGGTGAGTTCACACTTTCTACAAGGCATGGGATTCCCGGTGGTTTGGGAATGGGTCAAAGAATTTAAAACTAAATCTACATATCCCCTTGGGGAGATATGTACGACCATCCTCCATAGAGAGGATGCCATTATTAAACCTACGAATTCTCCTGGTGCAGAATACGTACGTTCGTCCTCCTGGTGCAGGACAACAACCTTAAAACTAGCTAGACAAAACTCTATCAATAAGTCCCTCTTCATATCGACTTAATCGCCGAGGCCAATGGTGAGCGGGTCATTAGTTAATAGCGCTATTAGGTTTAACAAACCTCACACCGTGCTGTTTGGACGGGCATGTACTAATGGACTATGGCAAACTGTCAGTGATGATAGACACTGATGTAGGACACAACTATTGTTCGTAGTAGTCGATATCATACCGTCTAGTAGTTCACACGGGGAAAGCCCCCACTAGTTATGGATACGGTTTGGGTAAAGAAAAAGGGAAATGGTTAAACATACTTTCAACTTCGGGGTAACCCCCGTGGCAAATAAGCCAACGAAAGTCAAACCACGTTTTTCAGAAACAACTTAAAACCAAACAACTAAACGTGAACTCACTCAACTTTGTTGTTGACTTGTTGTTACATGCCTTACAGGTCGCTAAATGCTTGGAGCTTGCACGAGGAAGAAGTCGTTGTGGTGTACGGACTGCTATGTTCCGTGCTCATTGTTTAAATCCTTATCAACTTATTAAACTTGTGTTTTGAACCTTAACTTATAAACTATGGACTTATGCTTTTGGATTTACTTTTATGCTTCTGCTGTTTAAACTAAACATGGTTAACTAGCTTTGGTCACCAGTTGTATTGAGGTTGGTCTTATTTACTTAATTACGATGTTCAATATGATTGGTGGCTCGATCCTGGCCATGTCACGCCTCCAAGCGGTGGTACTCTGCATGGTGGATTTTGGGGGGTGTGACATACCCTCCCCGAGACGGCATTCCAACGACTACGTCGGACAGAACCACGACAGCCGTTACGGAACCCTGGATCAATCGGGCAGCGTATCTAATACGTAACCGGGGTTATAATACTTACAACGGGGCAGAACTTCGTTAATTAAGGGGGTATTTTGCCCGCTATTATAATTGCTATTCAGAATATTGAGAGAGAGATCGAGAGATTGAGCGATTGAAAACTGAAGGCTCATGCCTCTTATTTATAGGTGACCTTTCGCCTTCCCTCGTGGCCCGCAAAGAACTTAGCCAAGGGCTACGCGGCCCGCGTAGTAGGATCCGTAGGCCCTAGCCTTGATCTGTCACCGGTCTAGCTTTGCCATGTGTCGACGCAGGGCAGCTTCCGGGTGTCGCCTCGTATCCGGTCTGTCGCGCCCCGAGTAGAAGGTAGCCAAGGGCTACGCGCCCCGCGAGAGACCATTAAATATTGTTTTTAATTAATTTTAATAAAAATAAAGGTATTAGGGCCCTGTTTTCGGATACGGGATGTATTTTAGGACGTATTGGGACATTTTAAAATATATTAGGGGTGTCGGAATATTTTGGAGGGTTGTTATAGACCATCATCGTACAACGGATTTTCATAAAAATAATCTTGCACTAGACGTTCATGAGCACCTAACCGATCCCGTTCAAGAGGCGGTTGTCTGGTACGCGATGTAGAGGATTCGACTTCTTCTCGCAAATAATTCATCGCCTCCTGCGTAATTGCGATAACCATATCGTCAAGAACACCGTCGGATGAAGAGCTCGAAGAATCGAATGACATTTTTTAGTTGTGATTTGTGTGTGTTTTAGTTGTGACTGGTATGAGTTTTAGTTGATTAGTGTGTTATTTAGATTGGGATATGTTTATATTTATATTTGAATTAAAAAAGTGTTTTTTTTAAATCGAACATTGCCAAACGGTCAGATTTGACCAACACACCTCGATCCCCTCAATTTCCTCCCGTTACCACCATGGAGCCCCTTGATGTGGCCTGGGTGGCGCCCCACACCCTCCGGCCTAACATCATCACTCAAACCATCCCTCTCTTGCTCTCTAAAAATGTGAACATCAAGATTACCTTAGCCATCATAATTGTACACTTTAAACGGGAACTTTCCGATCAGTAAAAAATATGTCTACATCCATCTCAAATTCTCAACGATTTCTTTATTAACATGTACACATGTTATACCATCTTTTTGTTTCTATCTTGTTTCTCTAATGAATTAATCAACAAAATTAAGTATATAAAGCTATGCATCAGCACACCAACATGTCTAAGGTGTTGTTTGTTTTTTAAGATGTAAAATGTCTAGAGTCTGCGGACCACATTTGTAGACATTTGTAGAAGAAGAGGTGGACCAAACCTCTGCAGTTTGCAAGAATAAGGTTGTTTGTTTTATAATGTATGTAGACTTCTAAAATAAATTGCTGGTGGTGGGTGGTGGATGTGGACAGTGGGTGGTGGTGGTGGACGGTGATTGTGGTAGACGGTGGTGGACGGTAGTGGGTGGTGGTGAAGGACAATGGTGGGTGGTGGACGGTGGTGGTGGGTGGTGGTGCTTAACCCTCTGCAGACCTTAGAAGATCTTAGAAGTGGCTGGGCCAAGTCTGCACCAAGAAGAGCTTGCGTAGACGTTTTTTAATGAAACGTCTTCGAAAAACAAACAGTCTACAGATGGCAACGTCTGCGCAGCACAGACAGAAGAGGCTGCACATATCGTTTTTAGAAAAATGAACACCACCTAAGTGGATTGCGCACTCGGAGAACAATCTTTGAGTGAAGTCAGACGCCACATAACACCAAATGTTTTGGCCTTTTTTGAACTCTTTGACAAAATGTTTCGGCAGAACCGCACAAAGTTTTTAAGTTTATGAATCTATATTTTTACTAATGTAAACACCTCAAATTAAAAAAAACAAACAAACTAAAAGCTAGCAATGGAAGCCTTAGAAGAGATTAGCTACTCTTGATTGATGATTGATCTTCAAAAACGTTGATTAAATCTTGAGACATGTAATGGAATGCGAAATTTGACGGATTGAAAGCCTTAGGATCACCCAAAATTGCCCTCTAGATATCCCTAAAAGAGAATGATGATTTAAATTTTGAAAAACTCTTTTAATTCTAGTCAAATCCACCGATTACAGAGCTAGGATCACAACTATCCAATATTGTTGAGGATCGTGATGCCCGTAACTGTGGTCATTTCACCTTTTGCATTAACACACATGCATTCACTTGCTTCATAGAACGACTTTATGTGGCTGTCATGTAAATTGTTGTTAGTAACTTGCCGAATAGTTGTATGATTTGTTAATCTTAACCGACGCTATTTCTACATTTGAATAGTGAACTTATAGAAGTCCATAATCAAGAAATCTATCATGCCATTAAAGGGGATATGAACCCAAGTGATTTTTCCTTGTGATTATTATCAACAACTATCTTTTACTTTTGTTTATTTATATCTTTTACTTTTGTTTATTTATGCTTTTAAGTATACCAACGAACAATGTTTTACTTTTGTTTATTTATGCTTTTAAGTATAAAAACAACTAAAAACAACCTTCACTTATGGATTTGACTAGACGTTGACCATACTCCAGTACTAAAATCTCTTGTATTTTTGGATTGTGTTATGAATTTAAGGCCTTAAATTGTGTTAAATTTGAATAAAATTGATTAATATTGATATAGCACACAATACACGTCACAAATAGTTTTGTTTCCTAGCGGCAATGTTATCGGGAAATGTTTTTGAATTGATTAATGCAACGTTTTGAAAGATAGTTATTGAAATACAACCTGATCGATATACACACACACACACACATATATATATAGGGAGGATAAATGAGAAGAAAATCAATCTAAGAAAAAATGATATACTGGTAAAATGTTAAATAGTTTATAACTCCTTACATTAATTATTTTCTCTCTAATTGATTAGTCGGTTTTATTTTATCCTACATGTATATCCTACACATTGCAGAAATTTATACTACACATGTCGAAATTTATACTACACATCTCGTAATTTATCTTATACGCATTTTATTTATCCCAACTCTCTAAAATTTTTATTTTGGAATAAGTTACAAAATTAATCTAGTTAGCTATTAAACAGGATGATTACAAATTAATGATTTATGTAAGTTATAATATACTCTTACAATAACATTAAATATCAATATTAAATGGAACAAAATAAAGCATTCTTATTTGTTGAAATTTATTCTTACAAAAAATTTCTTCTCATTTGAACCCTAAGTCCAAATCTCCTAAAAAGTATACAAAGTCATAAAACACCATAATTTCAGCCCTAAAACACACCTACAACCCACAAGTAAAAGAGTGAAAATTACTAAAACACTATATTCAAACCCTAGTAGTCCATAAACAACTCCAAACACACTATCGTAGGAGTATGAATATAAAACACAATATGATAATCAATATAAAACACATAATGTTAGTCACTGGATAATAAAAACCTTAACATCCAAAACACAAAACAAAATCCACAGATATGGGGTTTTAATAATCTTTATCATGTTATTTTTGGGTTTTTAAATGTGTTTTATGGTTGACATTATGATATTTTATGACTTTTTACACCTTTTAGTAATTTTGACTTTGTAGCAAACTTCTAGCCTACATACATGCATGCATAGATACATACATATAAAGTAATTAGTAGGGTGCCCGCGTGATGCGGCGGGGGCGACACTTTGCATTGCGGCACTCGTTTCTAGTTGTTTTCTTATTCGTATAATATTTATGGTAGCATTATTGTTGTGGATATATATCATAAGTAATTATTAAATTTAGAATTTAAATTATCAAGTACTTCAAGAAACCATTGATGCAATAAAGTAATACACGAATAAGGAAAAATAAGTCTTAAACATAAATAAAAATATATAAAATAGCACACGAGTAAGGAAATATAAGTTTTAAATATAAAAGTTGAAAACTAAAAGCTCAAGTGTCAAGTACTTTGCATCATGATGAGATCAATTTAGTAATCATATGGCTTAAACATCTCAAGGATGTCATCTATATATCACACCACCATTTATCATCACCGAGATCAGCGTGCTCTGGAATTCCTTGAATCTCTTCCTGTTTGATTGTTACATCCTTTGGAGGATGAATGTCTTCTATGTTCTCCTCTTTAATTAATAGAGTAGCTAGAGAAATTTGGGGAACTGAAAAAAAAATGTTAAGTATTTTAGTTACATATTTTTATCATGTTTTCGTTATATATAATATAGGATAAAAAACGGCGTTCACAGTTAAACATAATATAAAGAAACAAACATTATATCATGTTTTAGAAAACATACATACCTGTGTGAGCATAGAAGAATAAATCAAACTTATACATAACAAAAAAATTAAAGTACCTGTAAACCAAGAATTATAAAGAACAAGAAATTTCTTAAAGTGACAAAAACTAATGAATTATACTATATATAGAACCTATAAACCAACAAATTGAATAATCTTTAGCTTTTCTCAACTAACTAATATATATCTATAAGAGTATTTTTGAACTTATAATCCCTAAAAAATGCTACAAAATCTAGTATTCAGTTTTTGAAAATGTATTATGTTTAGATGATGGAGTTTTTTCCTAAAAGTTTGATGGTGGAAAACTTATTTACCAAACTTCTAAAAAAGTCTTTTAAAAAAAAGGTTTGTGAAAACAAAAATGCTTCTAGAAACGTTTTTATAATTTTTTTTATGAAAACTAAAATTTCATTTTGTTGAATATGGTATTATATAAAGTTTTTTTTAATATAACCAATTAAATAAAACAAGTGAGCTTGTTTTATGTCAATTTACTACCTGCTAACCCATGTAAGTATGTGCACCCAACCAAATAAATACACAAACATACAGAATATGAACAAAGCTCATATCAAACCCGTATGTGCAATGTTTTGAAATTTAATTTAGTCGCCGAAACAAATTGGCGAACAATCTTAATGAAACAAAAATCGGAGTGAAAAGGGTTGGAATATTATTAAATTGATAATAATGACAACAACGTAGAAAGTTTTGAGCATTTGAAATGTGAAATGACACATTGCTTTAACCACGTGTACACTATTGCATCATCCACTTGTACATTTTAATCCGCACAACAATACTGACAAAGATAACTATCGAAACATCGACAAAAATAAGTAGGCCATCATGGTACCTTTGAATTTGTTTAAACATTATAGTTTATAAGATATGACATGAATACGTAAAATAATTATAAGTTTGTTGTGAAAGGGGATAAGTGTAACTAATTAGCCATAATTTTGTTAAAATAAAGGGATTTAAGTGTAATAATATGAGGGACTAAAATATAATTAGTATTTAAAAGACCAAGTTACCCTCATTTTAGAGGTGTTTTTATAAATAAAGAGGAAATAAGTTCTTATTTTTTGGGTATCTTAAAATACGCCTCGCTCATGCATTATAATATAGTATATAAATATAGATGATAAAGGCAAATAATGAAAAACTGAACAACTAACAAAACCAAATCGAAATAATTAACCCAAACTAATAAATGGCAGTTCGATTTTATTTTCTGTTTAATCGATAAATACGATTCGGTTTTGTTAATGCTTGTTCCAAAACCAAACCACACCATACCAACCATGACCTTTGTTTATGAGGCATGTGATTGCACATTGTTATTAGCAATGTTTATAATTTCATTATTAGATATATAATGCATATTGTGTGGTGACATTTTCTTTACGAAACGAATTATATCGTCAAAAAGATACATGCATTCAATATTTAGACAATAACAACATCCCAAACGAGGACCCCTAAGCCAAGTGCATTTGTGGCAGACGCCACGTTGCGTAGGGCTGGAAATTCTGACACGAACACGATAACACGACACGAACCTACACGAAGTTATCGTGTTTCGTGTTTGACCTTAACATGTTTCGTGTCTAAAACAAATCGACACGATAAGATCTTAACAGGTTTCGTGTCTAAACAGGTTAAAACCCGTTAACCTGTTAAGACCCGTTAAGTAAATGTTAATAATTAAAAATTAAAAAATATTATATGTGGGTGTGGACATGGGGTCATCAGTCGTGGGACCTGGGATGAATTATACACAATCACACGCGGTTATTTTTCACAATCCAAACCCTAATTTTTAAATCACTCTCACAATCACCACCATTCCCAATTCGGTTCACAGCTTCCCCAATTCGGTTGTGTTTGTGTCTTATACAGGTCGTGTTCGCGTCTTAGCGTGTCGTGTTCGTGTCTTAAACAGGTCATGTTCGTGTCTTAACATGTTGTGTTCGTGTCTTAAACAGGTCGTATGATACGTTGGTAATTTTTTTCGTGTCTTAACAGGTCGTTTCGTGTAACCTGTTTATTAACAGGTTCGTGTTCGTGTTTTGAAAATCTAACACGATAAGATTTCGTTTCGTGTTTATGTGTTTCGGGTTCGTGTCTTATCGTGTTCGTGTCTTAACAAATCGGGTTGACCTGTTATGCCAGCCCTAACGTTGCGCAAGGGCCATGAGGCATCTGTGGAAGAGTCCGTATTCATGAATGGGGACGAACGAGAGATAATAACGCAATATATGTCTCCTTTTTGTTTGTTTGTTTACTTCATTATCGTATTATTCTTTTAAAATAATCTATGAAATAAGTTAAAAAGATTAACAATACGTAAAACCATTGTATCCATAATAAATTGTATAACGTGTATTTTTTTAAAGTTTGTAAAATTTTAAAAAAGAAAAGTTAAAACTTCATAAAATTTGTAAACTATGAATTATGTAACCTTTTAAATAAAATAATATATTCTATTAAACATAGAATTTTATTATAATGAAGTGTTTAGTTTATTACAATATTCATTTATTTTAGTGATGATTTTTAAAATATATGTATTTATTATTTATATTAGTTAAATACTTTTATTAATGATCTGATATATAATTAACATTCTTTTAACTCTATTTGTATAGTTATCGTTATCATAAACTTTAACAATTCATTACAATTTATTAATATAGAGTTATGGTTAGTACAAATATGTAAATATCTAACAATATATATTTCTGAAATTTAAACATCCACCCACTAAATTATATATTTATTTAATCCCGCGAACTTTAAAAGTTCAGTCATTTAGCAAAACACATATTTTATCCCTTGAACTTCAAAAGTTCAGTCATTACAAGTACTTTTAAAACAAGAAATTAGCAAAATACATATCTCAGAAAGATTGCAAAATGCATGATGGAAGCCACAACTTACATGTTCTATTTTGCCTTATAATATTATTTCATCTTATACGTATGAAATTGAATTATCTTCTGCGGGGGGCATTTTCTCTTTGAGCATGGAAGTACATAGCAGCAACAGGCAACCCCAAGTCGTTTTCTTGAGAAAAGGCACGAGTGTTGAATCGATCTCGTGAAACCGGTGGCCTCACCGACTGCCTAGCTCTTTGCTTGAACAATAACAACACATAGCGATGGATTCCTATCACTGGCTTTGGTTTTTCATAGCTCACAATCTCCCTTCCTGTAACATATGTATGTGTGTGTGTCATAATTAATCAATATAGTTTGACAATATATATAGTCTATGCATGACATATTGACTTACCAAAAGTTGCATCAGTTGTACCAGGAATGTCTGTGACAATCCTGTAACATATATATATATATAGAGTCTAGTTAGTTATATATGAAGATGTTTTATATATTAATGACAATATTTACCAATGAAGATGTTCTCTCAAGTATGGGTCACTTGGACCTGGAGCATCCGGGTCAGTCATGACCTACAAGTAAACTTAATTGGATACATAAAATATATGTAGATATTTGTGGGTGTAAAGATAATTAAGATATAGAGAATGTATTACAAGAGTATAAAATGATCTCATGTCAACACCGCCAATATTAACACTAGGTTTAGAGGTAACAAGATTAGGCTTGAGCTCATGGCCGTTAATGACAATGGGGTACTGGGGATTAAAGGCTACTTCCATCGTCACACTCGGTGTGAATTGGTCGACAACATCGCCTATCACCCTCCCAGCAACCAGTGACATGCTGATAAACACTCTAATTCTTTTGTGAATGAAACAATGTGTAAGGTCCCTTTTATAGACACAAAAATCGTGGGAGTGCATATGCATGAAAATGATTTGGAAGTGTTGGAGTGGGTTAATAATAAAAGCTAAAAAGATTCATTTCCATATACAATATTTCCAGATCTGGAAGTTACCATGTCAACGCCTTTCGGATGAAAAAGAATACATTACAATTGCAAATGACTGAAGAACAATTAAAGGAACCATCTTTTCTTACTTTTCCATGTACATCAAAATATACCATGGCCTTACATTCTTGCCTTCAAAATAAACATCAAGAAAGAAAGGGTCCATTTAGCAACACCCTTTGAGAGACTGAAAACAAATTAATAAAAAAATTGTGCATCAGCGCACCCAACATTTTTAAGTGGAGTGCGCACCCAAAGAACAATACTTGTGTAAAAACGCACTCTACATGACACCAAATTTGGTAGAAACAAACAAAGTTTTTATGTTTTTGAATTTTTATCTTTTTATTGTAAAAAAAACTAAAATATTTTTTAGCCCTAAACTTATTACACTTAAATCCCTAAGGTTTTAACAAAATTATAGATAATTAGTTACAATTCACACATCCACAACAAACTCATAATTTTTTTATGTATTCTTGACATAGTTTATAAACTATACTGTTTAAAAAAATCCAAAGATAGCATGACGACCTACACATTTTTGTCGACGTTTCGATGGTTGTCTTGTTCAATATCGATGCACGGATTAAAAGGTACAAGTTGATAATGCTTTAATGTACAAGTAATTAATACTTGTGATCTAATGCGCCTAAACTACAAAGATGTGTCCATCTATGCAAACAAAAACAAAAAGAATTAAAAGTACCGTAACATAAAATAAGGATATTATGTGTCGCATTTTATTTTATTAAAACAGCCTAATATCTGTACTTAGATATATCTTATAAAAACTTAAAACTAAGTACAACAAACTTCCTAAATAAAGGGGTGACAAATCTAAAATTAAACCATAATGCACTTCTATAGTTACTACTATAAATACATAGCAGGACACCCCTATATCTATTGTTAAACAAAGTTAAAAAATGGATCCAGTTCTGAATTCAATTGTTGCGAAAAACCAAGCATACGAGATTGAAAATTCTAAGGTCAATTCTTTTATATCGCAACAATGAATAATTGTTTTCTTTTATTTACTTTTATGTGAATGTTAACTTATTTGATTTTTCAGATTCAGTTGCATGATGAGCATGCCAATTTAAACAACCCATTTGTGGAAAAAGCTTCTAAGGTTTCGATTTTGCTGGTTTTTAAGTATTATTTTTGCGTATATCTTTCATATTAACATGTTCGTTATGTTATTACATGTGTATTTTGTTGCAGGATGATGGTGATAAAAGTGTTGATATTATTTCTTATGGTGCAATCTTTGGTCCATACAAGTCTAATCTTCAATGTGAATTTAGTGAAGATATAATTTTAAGATTTATTTAATCTTTTTTTAACTTTTGTATTCAATTTTTGTCTTTTTTAAGGATCGAAAGTTTAAGACTCAAAGGAAGAGATCCAAGAGACTCTCTGAATGGAAATGGAGTGAGGTTATTAATTTAGACGATTCTGAGGACAATGACAAAGAAAAGGAATTAGAAGATACTGCCGACTCAAGCACAAATCAGAAAACCCGATTAAAAATACCTCGAGTGTCAATTCAGAAGCGGAACAGATTTCATGCAGTCTAATATGAAATCTATCAAGTGTTTTTATGTTTTTTTTTTCATTTTCAGTTGTTATGTTTGATATGAATAAAGTTTATTTTATATTTGAACTTTATTTTTAGTGTTAATATAATGCAGTTGTTGACCATATTAATAAAGTTCAAAATAAAGTTAGTATCCTAAATTTAAAAGTCAGCTAAAGTTATATAAGTTAATATCCTAAAGTTGCAATAAATAGATATTACTGTTAGATATAGTTAAGCTGAAATTATAAAATATTGCAGTTATTTTTGGATATTAATCTAATAATTTGTATTTCTAAATTAAAAAATAATAAAGTAATAAACTTTAAAGCTAAACAAAAAACTGAACTTACTATGATATAAAGTTAACAAAGATATTGTGACAACCCGAACTCTCAAGGTTAGTCTGATAATTCGTATTCTCAATGATTCTCTTTCACAACCTTGTTGTGATAAATTTATTAAGCGCAAACGGGATGGATCATGTTTGAGTATGTATTTGGGCCACCCTTAGTGGCAAATGTTGTTATGTTGGGCCACGGATGTTTGAACCGCACACACACACTTAACACCGGCCTACACGTATCATATGTTTCCTCGGCCCATTTCACGAAACCAAACCCGAACACACACACACCCACACTTATTATTATGTTAAGTATTCATGGTTAATCAAAGCCCAAATAGAGATATAGAATTGGGCCGGCTATTGTGAGATGATATAATCACGCACACACATAAGTAATTGTATGTGTGATCCTCATAAGTTAACCTTCACAATCATCACAAACCCTAAACACCTCTTGCGTGCATTGAAGTCGACGGCAGCCCTCATCTTTCCGAAGTTATATTTTCCTTGAAACTGGTCTCGTGTCTAGCAACATCCAGTATTCGGTTAGTATAATTACATTGTAATGAATCTCAGGGGCGGAGACAGCATTAAACCAGCCGTAGCACGGGCTACGGCTCAAAGTCGTGTTCGCAGTGTTTTGCAGTGTTAATTTTTTGTTTTTTTTTTTGGATTTTATATAAAGGATACCCCTAAAAAAAATACGAGGATACCCCTATAAAGGATTTTATATGAATACACCGTAAATTATTTTTTTTGATACCCCTGGTTTTAAGGTCTAGCTCCGCCACTGATGAATCTGATATTGCTTGGTTGTTCTTGTTTACGTCCAAAGTATGGCTGATATGTATAATAATAACTGATATGTTTAATGTTAAATGACGATTTTTTTTTTCCTTTCAAAAAAAAAAATTAAATGCTAGAAAGTAGGATTTGTTGTGTAAATTTTTGTGAACCAAGTGTTGTTTAATTACGTGATAATAATGATGATGCGATGCTACAAGATTTGGATATAAACTGCTAAATGAACTGAGCCCACTGATTCAATCAAGTGAACTGACCAAACTCATTCGATTGTTATTGGACCTTCTCTAAAAGTAATCAGACAACAATAATGACCATGTGGGCTGCCATCTCTCGTATTATAGTGATTGGACCAAGATCTATTTCACATGCATTTTCTTTACAAAAGTTATTAAACTTGGGCCACCACTTATCAGATCACGTTGTTAAAAAAAAAAAAATATTTGATCTAGTTAAGTGAATATTGGAAAGGATTGTGTGTTGGAAATTGGTAGTAGGCTTCTGAAACTGTTTGGGTTGCATTAAGTTATTTGGGTCTCACATATAAATAATCAACTGGGCCCTAGTCGCCTTTTATATTTGTGATACAAATATGTTGATGGTCCGAATGGTTCTATGTGGGGATTTTTTTTTTCATGTATGACAAGTAATAGAAAGTGAATAGGGTATTTGTTATGTGATTTGAATTACTAAGTGCATGGAACTAGGTCACTGTTGATGTTATGGATGATAGTAAATTGAGTGGGCCGATTCTTTGGATTAAGTACATATAAAGTCATTGGGCTTCACACAATGATCTGGGCCCAAACGAGTAACAGACCCACAACTAGAGGTGCACAAACCGGTTAATTTAAATAACCGGATCGGTTAACCGGTTATACCGGTTAATTTGACTTTTTGACTTTAACCGGTTAATGCTTTAACCGGTTATTACTTTAACCGGTTATTTTTTTAACTGGTCCGGTTAATTACTTTAACCGGTTCGGTTATTTAACCGGTTATTTTCGGTTAAAAACCGGTTTTTTTTGCCTTTTTTTTGAATTTTTCGGTTATTTTATCGGTTAACCAGTCTATCGGTTAAAAAACCGGTTTAAAAAAACCGGTTAATAACCGGTTATTATACTAAAAACTTGTAACCGGTTACTAACCTACGGTTAAATAACCGGCTGGAGCGGTTATTCCTAAATCGGTTATTAACCGGTTACGGTTTCGGTTAATAACCGGTTACGGTTAATTAACCGGTTATTTTGTGCACCTCTACCCACAACAACATATGGAGTCGCACAACTGTTACAGGTGGGGTAACAGTGAGTTGCTGTTGGGCCGGGCTGTTATGGGCTGAGGTATGGTGGACTGGTATAACCCAAACTGCAAAAATTAGTAGTAATGATAAGTCATGTTACAAACTGAGGTTTGGGCCGAGTGATTCATTGGGCCGCACACCCGTACGATGTAAGTGAAATTGGAACCCAGATATGCAAAGTAAACTTGTGTGTGGAACCATGGACTTTGTTAACATGAACGGTGTGTAACGTGGTTAACTACTGTGACTTGCATGAAAGATGTGAATACTTTATGAATGTAACATGTATGAAGTGTGATAACATGCGTGGTGCAATGTGAACATGCTTACGGCTAAATACTTACTACGACTTGTGTGGCATTACATACTGTGTTAGTTGTTACTTGTGCAATGTGTACTTACGGGTAGTAACTTGTGTAACTATGAAACTGACTGTCTCTGGTAACCACGATAGGGTTTGATTGATCAGCTGTAAACGAGCATTTAGTCTAACTGAGCAAACCGAAGGTGAGTTCACACTTTCCACAAGGCATGGGATTCCCAAGGGTTGGGAATGGGTAAAGGATTGAAACTGAAACTGCGTGATCTCCTGGTTTGGAACACGTACACACCCTCTTTATTGAAGGGTGACAACATGTGATAAGTATTTAATCGGAACCTGCGTAATCTCCTGATTTGGAGATTTCGTACACACCCTCTTTATTGAAGGGTGACAACACGGATACTAGACCAAAACTCTCTATCATGAAGTCCCTCCTTTTATATCGACTTAATCGCCGGGCCAATGGCGAGCGGGTCGTTAGTTAGATAGCGCTATTTAGGTTTGACAAGCCTCACACCGTGCCGCAGAGGACGGGCGTGAACTAATGGATCTGGGCACTAGTCAATGATGATAGACATTGACGTCAGGGCACCAACTTACTTTAGTCAGTGGTCGATATGGTAACGGTCTAGTGGTTCACATGGGGAAGCACCCACTGGTTATGGATATGGTTTGGGAAACAAAGATACTGGTTAACTCGTGGTTTACGAAACAACTTATGGTTTTCAAAACAAACTTTTAAAACTAAACCACCAACTGTGAACTCGCTCAACTTTGTTGTTGATTCGTTGTTACATGCCTTGCAGGCCTTTAGGTGCATATTGTTGGAACTTGCTGTCTGGGATGCTGGAGTGGTCATGGGTCGAGATACATGGAAACGCGAGACGAATCTAATGGCTTTCACACACTTGGTTTATGAATTTCTTAATTAATGTATTATGCTTCCGCTGAATGTTAAATAATGTTTTGTAACACTTCTATCAATAATAAATGAAAGTTTTATTTATTTATAATTACGAGTTCAATGTGATTGGTGGCTAGATCCTGGTCAGTCATGCCTCCTGCGGTGATACTCCGCTTGTGAATTTTGGGGGTGTGACAGATATAAACTCTTAACATCCTATTTTTTATAAAAATTGTTTTTAAAATTTTATAAAAATATAAAATTTTTTATATCTATAAAAACGAAATTTAACAATTAAAGTTAATGTGTTAAATGTACTTACGAGTCAACTACTATTTTTTATTATTATAAAAACAAAAGTTTTAAACTTAAAGTTTATTAGATGAGTACCATGTGGATATTTAAAAAAAGTTATGAACTTTAAAGAATAAAATTATAAACTTTATCATTTAACCAACAAAATAAACTTACTTTACAACTATAACAACTTATCTTTTATTTTTTGTCATTTGATTATCATTTTCTTTATAAAAAACGAAACGTTACATGTGTAAAACAGTTTTTACTTTATTTATAAACAAAAGATTTTGTTTTTATAAAAAGATAATTCTTTTATAAACATTTTTTGTAACAAGTAATATAAATAAAATACTCCAGAAATTTTTAATCTTTACTAAATAAAAACTAAATTGTGTTGTAAATTTTTAGGAATTATAAGTTCAACTATATTGTTATAGATAATATTAGTCAGTTTCAAAAGAATTCTTTACCAACTTAACTAGATACATAGTAGATTGTGTTGCATAATTTTAGGGATTATAAGTTAAAAGTAGACTCATATAGATAAGATTAGTTAGGAACTAAAAATCTGAACTTAGTATGATATAAAGTTAATAAAGATATTGTCACGGCCCCCGTCCTGGTGTGACCCAGTCCAGGAGCCGCGGGACAGAAACCCGTGGTATTTATTATTGAGTTGACAGCGGAAGTTTAACAGGATCTTTTAACAACTTGAAACTGCCCAATTATTTTATTTCATAATTTGGGATAAATCCCGTAATTTACAATAGAGGAATTTCTCGAGGAAATTCCCTGATTTACAAAACATGTTTATTTATTTAATTGAGCCACCACTTCAAGCTTTATTAGTGCTCCGTAGCACTTCCCTTCATTCACAGCAGGTCGCCTGAAACATGTTTTAAAAATATTTTTGTCAGCGGGGAAATACTGGCGAGTCATTCAAGTTATGTAAAACGACACATTAGTTATAGATTACAGCATAAGAGCGATTACAATGGCTACTATCTTATTTTTATCTGGTGCCGTGTCACAACCTGGTGACGATGGTCATACCATTATTGGGTCCTTTCACCCCAAGTAGTGATGATTATCACTGTTAGGTTGATGAACCTAACCGTGAGAGATTAGTAATGTGCACAATACCCCACTTGCCAGTGATTCAAGATAACCACGACTTAATCCCTTTAATTATAACTTTTGAAAATAAATGGAGTATTGTAAAACATTGTTGATAAAAAGAGAATGACTCACATTGCAAGTTTAAACGGGCAGAGTTTAGCCTACTGATAAGCCTTGTAACCTAAATTAAATGACAATGCATACGAACTAGGTCAGTAACTTAATACAACATTTACGATAACTCACGAGATCAAAACCCTCACGACGAATGACAAAGTGTAGCCCGAGTTTGGGCAACACTTAAACATCCATCGGATTCACGACGAATGACAAAGTATAGCCCGAGTTTGGGCAGCATTTAAACATTCATCGGATAGTTTCAATCGATCGGACATTATATCGTAGTAGTGATCGAGTTATTACCCTTGATCGTAGCAGCGTTTTGCTATTGTGAATGTAAATTTCGAGCAGTAGAACTTCGTTTTTGATCAAAACTTTCGACACAGATGAACTGCTCATGGCCAACCCTTTTATAGCTGATTTTTGGGTTTTACGCGGCCCGCGTAAACCCCTTCTTAACATTTACGCGGCCCGCGAGGACCACCTAGTCTACGACTAGGGCATCCGTGTCACAGGTAGATCCGCCATGTGGCCTGTATCACTTATCTGGTCAACTTTGGGTTGACGAGGCCCGCGTAAGGGTCCTCTTATGTTTTACGCGGCCCGCGAGAAGACCAAATTTCATGTTTTCTTGGTTTTTCATGCACATTAGGGTTTCAGGGGTCCGGGTTTTCACTTACGGGTCGTTTTGGGACATTTTTGCAGGTCCTTACATCCTCCCCACCTTAATTAAAATCTCGTCCTCGAGATTTACTGAAATAAGTGAGGATATTTTCGCTTCATTTCTGATTCCAGCTCCCAAGTGTATTCGGGTCCTCTTTTCGAATCCCACTTGACTTTGACAAGTACCAATCTTTTCTTCTTGAGAAACTTGACCTTTCTGTCTTCTATTTGAAGTGGTTTCTCCACGAACTTTAACTTTTCATTCACCTGTATGTATTGAAGAGGGACTACTAGCGATTCGTCTGATAAACACTTCTTGAGGTTAGATACATGAAATACATCATGTACTCCTGCTAGCTCCTCTGGTAGTTGTAAGCGATAGGCAACTGGTCCTATGCGTTGGATCACTGGAAATGGTCCTATGTACCTTGGACTTAACTTTCCTTTCTTACCGAACCGAATTACCCCTTTCCAAGGAGAAACTTTCAATAGTACCTTGTCTCCAACCTGGAATTCTAACGGCTTACGTCGATTATCTGCATAACTTTTCTGGCGATCTCGAGCCGTCTTTAGTCTTTCCTTGATTTGAGTAATTTTGTCGGTGGTTTCTTGTACGATTTCGGGACCTGATAATTGGCTTTCTCCTATTTCTGCCCAGCAAACTGGAGTTCTACACTTTCGTCCATACAGTGCTTCGAATGGGGCAGCTTCAATACTTGAATGACAACTATTGTTATAGGAGAATTCAATTAAAGATAGGTGGTTATCCCAGTTTCCACCAAAATCTATAACACATGCTCTGAGCATGTCTTCCAGGGTTTGAATCGTCCTTTCACTTTGTCCATCGGTTTGGGGATGGTAGGTTGTACTTAAATTTAATTGCGTTTCCATTGCTTCTTGGAAACTGGTCCAGAAGTGGGAAGTGAAACGACTATCTCTATCTGATACAATGGAGAGTGGGACTCCATGTAAGGATACTACTTCGTCTACGTACAACTTTGCTAACCTTTCCATGCTAAAGGTTTCCTTCATGGGTAGAAAATGAGCTGATTTGGTTAATCGATCCACAATTACCCAAATCGCATCATTACCTTTTCTGGTTTTGGGTAACTTAGTAACAAAGTCCATGGTTATGAGTTCCCATTTCCATACCGGCATTTCTAATTGTTGTAGTAAACCTGACGGTTTCTGGTGCTCTGCCTTAACACTAAACACTTTGCGCACGCCTCCCCGGAAACGGCGCCATTTTGATGTCTGTTGTTAGTGACATGCAAAAACCGAAATAAACTAGTAGATAGGATAAGTCGGATATCGAACCAGAGGAGGATTGTGGAAAGTGTTATTATGCTAAGTATTAATTAACTAATGCTAAAAAGTAAAAATCAATTGAGAGTTTGATTGTTTAAGAATTATCTAAATTAACGAATAAAAAACTAAGGTTTAAATCAATAGGGAAGAAAATGGTTCCTCCAGATTTCAGGTTTTACAGTTAGTTTCCACTATGTGTTTAATCGTAACCTACATAGACATGGGTATTAAACTCGATTAATTAATTGTGATAACCAACGACTAAGTACTCCGGTCAATACATAACAGGGGGTTATCGAATGATTATCAATTACAATTTACAAACCCTAACCCCATGTCAAATATATCCCAATTACTAGAACTCTCGGGAACTGAATGCTTAGAAATTAAGGTTTAAATAAATGCAATTGTTTACAATCAACAAATCAAATCAAGGTGAAAAGCATCGAATGCTTAGATCACCGAGTAAAACGATTGTAGCAAACACATAGAATTATCCAACTTACAAAAACCCTCCACCCGGAGGAAACCACTAGGAGATTAGCCGCTCATGTGATAAGATTGATCTTCGTCGGCTTCTCTATCTTCGTGCCCCCTTCTCTCTTGCCATCTACTGCCGTCGAGATGTGTCAATAGATGTGATGTTATGATATCTTTTCAAACCTCCAAACATTGCTGCCTATTTACGTGTACCTTGCATGGGCCGTCCACTATATGTTTTGTTATCGGCCCAATCCTTATTCACTCAATATTCATGTGCAGCCCCTTCAAGTCAGCCGCCAAAGATGATGTCCCCTCCATTGTGTGGCGGCCCAATAGAAATATAGTCCAAAGGCCCAATCATGTGAGCGCCAAACAAATCCAGCCCACATGTGCACCTCTCGATGATTAATGATGATGATTATGTTCATATTTTATAAAAATAATAATCCCCTCACAACTAAAAGAAATCTTCTACGTGACTTTTGATGATGTTGATGATTATGTTATTTGACTTCTTTTCTTGTGATGACTGCTACTCCCCCCAAATATTTGTGCCACCTTCACGTGACTTCACTTTTTGAGAATATGGCGGCCCACATGTGCTACCTTTCTTTCAACCATCAAACGTAGCCTACGGTTTCATCCGTAGGTTACGCTCGTTGCATTCTGTTTCTTTTTGTTTCTCAACCTTAATGAACCGTAGGCTATGGTATAGTCACCATAGCTTACGTTGCAACATATAAGCTCCTCCATAGCTGCATCTTAACCTTCGTTTAATGACCAATCACCCCCTGAACTCCATTCTTTCATAATTCTCACACACACAAGCTATGCATCGACTTTCACATAATTACTTTTAGGTCCCTAAACTTTATTTCAGCACATATTCCGCACAGTCGAATTATCTCCTCACCCGAACAACTCCCGTTTAACTTGATATCTTTCTAATAATCCTCCGTGCTTGTCCCGTTTCATCACTAAACTCTCTAATTTCGCCATATTACGTGTTCTACCTGTAAAACCATAAAAACCCGTAGTTATCATATTCGAGACGTATAATCATGTACAATGCATTAAAACACGTAATAAAATACACTCTAAGGCACGGGTTTCACACTCTCCATCATATACCGGCATTTCTAATTGTTGTAGTAAACCTGAGGGTTTCTGGTGCTCTGCCTTAACTTGTGAACAAGTTAAGCACTTAGAAACATACCTGGCTATATCCTTTTTCATTCCTATCCACCAGAAGTTATTTCTTAAATCTTGGTACATCTTA
Source organism: Helianthus tuberosus (assembly GCA_030545235.1). Classification (NCBI taxonomy): domain Eukaryota; kingdom Viridiplantae; phylum Streptophyta; class Magnoliopsida; order Asterales; family Asteraceae; genus Helianthus; species Helianthus tuberosus. The sequence goes on from CM060372.1 coordinate 2,118,994, forward strand.
TTATTACCAGGATGCATGGTATACCTAGATTTATGGGCTTCCTCTAAAATTTTATTTCTTAATTCTCCCTGCTTAGGTACCCAAATTCTTTTCTTGTGGAATCTCCAAATTCCATCACTTCCTTGCTCTAATTCTTTTATTCTTCCCTTCATTCCTTCAGCATCATCCTTGATTGTTGTTTCTTGAATATTCCTCAGTTGTTCCATTAAGTCTAAGTGTAAACTTAATCTAAGAGCACGGACTTGCTTTTGCTTTTCATGATACTTACGACTTAAGGCTATTTGCCTTTGCTTTTTGATATTGAATATCATAGTCGTAGTCACTTAAAATTTCCATCCATCTTCTTTGCCTCATGTTCAATTCTTTTTGCCCAAATATGTATCTTAAGCTTTTATGGTCTGTATAGACAGTAAACTTACTTCCGTACAGATAATGTCTCCAAATCTTAAGGGCAAAAATTATGGCTCCTAACTCTAAATCATGAGTCGTATAATTTTCCTCGTGCTTCTTTAATTGCCTTGAGGCATACGCAATTACCTTTTTGCGTTGCATCAGCACACATCCTAATCCTAACTTAGAAGCATCACAATAAACTTCAAAATCTTCTGTCCCTTCGGGTAAGGCAAGAATTGGGGCATTTGTTAACCTTTGCTTTAAAATCTGGAAAGCTTCTTCTTGCTTAGGTCCCCATTCAAACTTAACTGATTTACAGGTTAGCTTAGTTAATGGTACAGCAATTTTGGAAAAATCCTTAATAAACCGTCTATAGTATCCGGCTAACCCTAGAAAACTTCTAATTTCCATAGCTGATTGCGGGACCTTCCATTTAAGGATTGCTTCTATTTTGGAGGGATCTACGTGAATACCTTCGTGATTTACCATGTGTCCTAAAAATTGTACCTCTTGTAACCAAAATTCACACTTCGAGAATTTGGCGTAAAGCTTCTCTCTTCTTAACAAAGTTAAGAGTACATGCAGGTGCTCACAATGTTCTTCCTGGCTTTTGGAATAAATAAGTATATCATCGATGAAAACAATTACAAATTTATCCAAATACGGTTTACAGATTCTATTCATCATGTCCATAAATGCTGCAGGAGCATTTGTTAACCCAAAGGGCATGACTGTAAACTCGTAATGACCATACCTAGTTCTGAAGGCAGTTTTAGGTATGTCTTCTTCTTGTACCTTCAACTGATGATATCCGGAGCATAAATCTATCTTAGAAAAATATCTAGCTCCCAGAAGTTGATCGAAAAGATCATCAATCCTAGGCAATGGGTATCGATTCTTAATTGTAACTTTATTCAATTCCCTATAATCAATACACATTCGCATTGAACCATCTTTCTTTTTCACAAACAACACTGGAGCTCCCCACGGGGATGAACTAGGTTGTATAAATGCTTTGCTTAACAATTCATCTAACTGCTTTTTCAATTCTAACATTTCGGTGGGTGCTAACCGATAAGGTGCCTTGGCTATCGGTGTAGTTCCAGGAATTAAATGAATTCTAAATTCTACTTCCCTATCAAGTGGTAATCCGGGTAGTTCTTCTGGAAATACATCTGAGTATTCTGCTACTACAGGAATTTCCTTAAGTTCCTTACCTTTAGTGTTAATGATTACAGAAATCATATACATTATTCCTTGTTTTCTTGAATAATTGGCCATTTTCATAAATGAAATGAATTTCATTGGCTTACGTGGCTTATCTCCTGTAATCACCACTATTTCTCCTGTGGGTGTATGAATTTCTATGGAATTCTTATCACAGAGGCTTCGAGCATGGTTGGCTACTAACCAATCCATTCCTAACACAACATCGAATCCAGCTAATTTCATAGATAACAGGTTTGCAGAAAATTTATGGTCTAAAAGTTCTATTTTTCCGTTTTCCAACACCTTATCTATGTTAGCAGAATTCCCTTATGCCGTTTCTACCGTAAAAATTTGTCTAAGGTTGGTTAAGGGTAGATTAAGAGCTTGGCAGAATGAAGTATTTACAAAACTTTGGTTTGCACCAGAGTCAAATAATACTTTTGCATATACGTCGTGAACTAGGAACGTACCATCTATCACATCAGGGATTAGTTCTGCTTCCTGGGTAGTCAGCTGGAAGGCTCTTGCGTTTTTCTTGGTAGTTCCTTCTGCAGGTTTAGCTTTGGTGTCAGCTGGTTTGACCAGTTTAGGGCAGTCTGGTCTAAAATGTCCAGCTTCTCCACAGTTGAAGCAGATTGTGGATTTCTTTCTCCTGCAGTCTTCTTCTTGGTGCCCTGGAATTTTGCAGAAATTGCAATACCCTTTGCATCTTCCAAAATGCTTTCTTTTACAGATACCGCAGAATGGAGCAGTGGGAGATGGCCCGGTTCCCTTTTTCTTGAAGTTACTACTATTACCCACACGGAATCCTTGGGTAATCTTTTGAGCCACTTCCTTCTTCCGGTTTTCTTCTCGCGTACGCACCAGTCCGTCTGTCAAAGTGTTGGCTAATTCCACTGCATCGTCAATTGTGCGGGGTCTCACAGCTTTGACGATATCACGGATTTCACCAATCAGCCCCCAAATATAGCAAGAAATAAGTACCGGTTCTGGCAAAGCCAGGGTTGGTACAATTCTAGCATACTCAAAGAATGTCGAAGTATATCCTCGACAATCCACATCCACCATCCGGTGGTTCAGGAACTTATTTGTCATTTGTTCCTTTTCATATTCGGGACATAATTTTCTTTCTACTAGACTCTTAAATTCTTCCCAATTCATGGCATATGCCACATCGCTTCCCTTAGCTTGTAGTACTGTGTTCCACCATTCTAGTACCCCTTCTTTAAAAAGATGCGATGCGTACATGACTTTGTCTTCTTTGGCACATTTACTTATTTTAATTACTGCTTCGGTTTTCTCTAACCAACGCAGTGCAGCAGCCGCCCCTTCGTTGCCTGCAAATTCAACCGGTTTACAGGCAAGAAATTCCTTGTAAGTGCAACCAGGCATTGCAGCTTTCATTCTCTTAAGGAGTGGGGCTTGCATCCCATCATTATCATCATTATTATTGTTGCCACCTCCGTTTACACTGTTACTGAAATTATCGCCGTGAGTACGTTTGCTAGGAATGATTGGTTGAGGTTCAACTGGACTTCGGGCAGCAGCAAGGATTGCTGGAATAGCATTGGCTATTCCCTGAGAAACGATATTCTCTATATCTTGCCTATTCAGAAATTAATCTTCATGGCTTTGCTCAGATTGGTTAACTTCATTAACTGGTTCATTATCAGCGTGTTCCATCTGGTAATTATTATATATAAGTGATTAGCATAAAATAAACCACAACCAAACACAATAAAATAATTGCACATAATCACGTCAACACATATAGCCAAAATTGTCGACTTTGTGACGTCCATTTTTATATATTGTAGTATGCATCCGTACACACTAAATATATTACAAAAGTTTTATTTTTAGTTATTCTTTATATGATTATATTTTTATCATTATACTATTATTAAACACATGCTCCCACAACCCCACAACCACAGTTAGCTGGCATCTTAGAAACGACGTTCTCTCTCGTCGTATTTCCATGAGATTCTTTCTCCCACATCCCTTATTCGGTTTCCTACATCAATCAGCTCTTTACCGTAATGACGGAGTTCAGCCAAATTCTCAGAGCTCATAGGCGGGTATGGTGCAGGCTCAGGGTCAAATGGAGGGAAAAAGGTATTAGGGTTATTCAGGAGATTTTGAAATTGCCAGTCAGTGGTTCGCCATTCTTCCAGCTCTCCTAGAGGTCGGGGGTGGATAATAGGATCTGGGATAGCAGGTTCCAAATTGACTGGAAGTTGTGCTTCCGCTGGGTAATCGAAGACGTTTCATCGGCAGGTCCGATGAGGTCGCTATTTGCCAGTTGGCGGACCAGCTCCTCCCAGGGTGGCATTTCTGGGCTTGCCCTGAACTTTCTCTGATCTCTATTCCTTTGCCTTTATCCTTCGGGTCCTCAGTCATTATAACTTTCTATGTCGCTGGTCTCTTCCTACGCACACGCCTCCAGCCTATGAGTATTCTTCTCTTTTTCGGCTTAGGTTTCTCCTGGGCTTGAGCCTGGAACTCCATAGGTTCTTCAGTATCGGCCAGATAATCAGGAAAGTCTCTGGAAACTTCCATTCCAGCAGAATGGATATTGAGATTCTGAAGAGCTTCAGACAACTCATTCATGCTGTTAGCATACATGAAGAAACACACAAAATTCTAAGTTAAAATTTTGTAAATTAAATTTTAATAGAATCACAGAATAGCAATCAGAAAAAATTAAGTATTTCTAAATACTTAATTGGCTAAAATCAGTGGCGGTGGCTCTGATACCACATTTTTCTGTCACGGCCCCCGTCCTGGTGTGACCCGGTCTAGGATCCGCGGGACAAAAACCTGTGGTATTTATTATTGAGTTGACAGCGGAAGTTTAACAGGATCTTTTAACAACTTGAAACTGCCCAAATATTTTATTTCATAATTTGGGATAAACCCCGTAATTTACAATAGAGAAATTTCTCGAGGAAATTCCATGATTTACAAAACATGTTTATTTATTTAACTGAGCCACCACTTCAAGCTTTATTATTGCTCCGTAGCACTTCCCTTGATTCACAACAGGTCGCCTGAAACATGTTTTAAAAATATTTTTGTCAGCGGGGAAATACTGGCGAGTCATTCAAGTTATGTAAAACGACACATTAGTTATAAATTACAGCATAAGAGCGATTACAATGGCTACTATCTTATTTTTATCTGGCGCCGTGTCACACCCTGGTGACGATGGTCATACCACTATTGGGTCCTTTCACCCAAATAGTGATGATTATCACTGTTAGGTTGATGAACCTAACCGTGAGAGATTAGTAATGTGCACAATACCCCACTTGCCAGTGATTCAAGATAACCACGACTTAATCCCTGTAATTATAACTTTTGAAAATAAATGGAGTATTGTAAAACATTGTTAATAAAAAGAGAATGACTCACATTGCAAGTTTAAACGGGCAGAGTTTAGCCTACTGATAAGCCTTGTTACCTAAATTAAATGACAATGCATACGAACTAGGTCAGTAACTTAATACAACATTTACGATAACTCACGAGACCAAAACCCTCACGACGAATGACAAAGTGTAACACTTAAACATCCATCGAATTCACGACGAATGACAAAGTGTAGCCCGAGTTTGGGCAGCACTTAAACATCCATCGGATTCACGACGAATGACAAAGTATAGCCCGAGTTTGGGCAGCACTTAAACATTCATCGGATAGTTTCAATCGATTGGACATTATATCGTAGCAGTGGTCGAGTTATTACCCTTGATCGTAGTAGCGTTTTGCTATTGTGAATGTAAACTTCAAGCAGTAGAACTTCGTTTTTAATCAAAACTTTCGACACAGATAAACTGCTCATGGCCAACCCTTTTATAGCTGGTTTTTGGGTTTTACGCGGCCCGCGTAAACCCCTTCTTAACATTTACGCGGCCCGCGAGGGCCACCTAGTCTACGACTAGGGCATCCATGTCACAGGTAGATCCGCCACGTGGCTACCATGTGGCCTGTATCACCTATCTGGTCAAATTTGGGTTAACGCGGCCCGCGTAAGGGTCCTCTTATATTTTACGCGGCCCGCGAGAAGACCAAATTTCATGTTTTCTTGGTTTTTCATGCACATTAGGGTTTCAGGGGTCCGGGTTTTCACTTACGGGTCGTTTTGGGATATTTTTGCAGGTCCTTACAGATATAAACTCTTAACATCCTATTTTTTTTATAAAAACATTTCTTGAAATTTTATAAAAATATAATTTTTTTATATTTGTAAAAAAACGAATATTTCAATTTAAGTTAAAGCTCTAAAACGTACTTACGACTCAAATACTATTTTTTGATTTCTATAAAAACGAAAATTTTAAACTTAAAGTTTATGGATGAGTATTATGTGGATATTTAAAAAAAGTTATGAACTTTAAATAATAAAATTATCATTTATAATTTAACCAATAAAATAAACATAATTTACAGTTATAACAATTTCGTTTTTTTTGTCTTTTGATTATTAATTTTTATAAAAAAAACAAAACTTCACATATGTGTAACACTAATGACATATATCCACCACAATAATGTTATCATAAACATTATACGAATAAGAAAACTATCAAAAATGAGTGCCGCAATCCAAAGTATCGCCCCGCCGCATCGCGCGGGCACCCTACTAGTATATATATGGTGGGGTTTGGCTACAAAGTCTAAATCTCCTAAAAAGTATACAAAGTCATAAAACACCATACTTTCAGCCCTAAAACACACCTACAACCCACAAGTAAAAGAGTGAAAATTACTAAAACACTATATTCAAACCTTAGTAGTCCATAAACAACTCTAAACACACTATCATGGGAGTATGAATACAAAACACAATATGATAATCAATATAAAACACATAATGTTAGTCACTGGATAATAAAAACCTTAACATCCAAAACCCAAAACAAAATCAACAGATTTGGTGTTTTAGTAATCTTTATTATATTATTTTTGGGTTTCTGAATGTGTTTTATGGTTGACATTATGATATTTTATGACTTTTTACACATTTTAGTAATTTTGACTTTGTAGCCAACTTCTTGCCTACATATATGCATGCATACATACATACATACATACATACATACATACATACATACATATAAAGTAATGATAAAGGCAAATAATGAAAAATCGAACAACTAACAAAACCAAGTCGAAATAATTAACCCAAACTAATTAATAAATGGCACTTCGATTTTATTTTCTGTTTAATCGATAAATACGATTCGGTTTTGTTAATGCTTGTTCCAAAACCACACCATACCAACCATGACCTTTGTTTATGAGGCATGTGATTGCACATTGTTATTAGCAATGTTTATAATTTCATTATTAGATATATAATGCATATTGTGTGGTGACATTTTCTTTACGAAACGAATTATATCGCCAAAAAGATATATGCATTCAATATTTAGACTATAACAACATCCCAAACGAGGACCCCTAAGCCAAGTGCATTTGTGGCAGACGCCACGTTGCGCATTTGTGGGGACGAACGAGAGATAATAACGCAATATCTCTCTCCTTTTTATTTGTTTGTTTACTTTGTTATCGTATTATTAATTTAAAATAATCTATGAAATAAGATAAAAAGATTAACAATATGTAAAACCATTGTAACCATAATAAATTGTATAAAGTGTATTTTTTTAAAAGTTTGTAAAATTTTAAAAAAGAAAAGTTAAAACTTCATAAAATTTGTAAACTATTAACTATGTAAGTTTTTAAATAAAATAATATATTCTATTAAACATAGAATTTTATTATAAAAAATGTTTAGTTTATTACAATATTCATTTATTTTAGTGATGATTTTTAAAATATATGTATTTATTATTTATATTAGTTAAATACTTTTATTAATGATCTCATATATATTTAACATTCTTTTAACTCTATTTGTATAATTATCGTTATCATAAACTTTAACAATTCATTACAATTATTTAATATAGAGTAATGGTTAGTAGAAATATGTAAATAGCTAACAATATATATTTCTGAAATTTAAACATCCACCCACTAAATTTTATATTTATTTAATCCAGCGAACTTTAAAAGTTCAGTCATTTAGCAAAACACATATTTTATCCCTTGAACTTCAAAAGTTCAGTCATTACAAGTACTTTTAAAACAAGAAATTAGCAAAATACATATCTTAGAAAGATTGCAAAATGCATGATGGAAGCCACAACTTACATGTTCTATTTTGCCTTATAATATTATTTCATCTTATACGTATGAAATTGAATTATCTTCTACGGGGGGCATTTTCTCTTTGAGCATGGAAGTACATAGCAGCAACAGGCAACCCCAAGTCGTTTTCTTGAGAAAAGGCACGAGTGTTGAATCGATCTCGTGAAACCGGTGGCCTCACCGACTGCCTAGCTCTTTGCTTGAACAATAACAACACATAGCGATGGATTCCTATCACTGGCTTTGGTTTTTCATAGCTCACAATCTCCCTTCCTGTAACATATGTATGTGTGTGTGTCATAATTAATCAATATAGTTTAACAATATATATAGTCTATGCATGACATATTGACTTACCAAAAGTTGCATCAGTTGTACCAGGAATGTCTGTGACAATCCTGTAACATATATATAGAGAGTCTAGTTAGTTATATATGAAGATGTTTTATATATTAATGACAATATTTACCAATGAAGATGTTCTCTCAAGTATGGGTCACTTGGACTTGGAGCATCCGGGTCAGTCATGACCTACAAGTAAACTTAATTGGATACATAAAATATATGTAGATATTTGTGGGTGTAAAGATAATTAAGATATAGAGAATGTATTACAAGAGTATAAAATGATCTCATGTCAACACCGCCAATATTAACACTAGGTTTAGAGGTAACAAGATTAGGCTTGAGCTCATGGCCGTTAAAGACGATGGGGTACTGGGGATTAAAGGCTACTTCCATCGTCACACTCGGTGTGAATTGGTCGACAACATCGCCTATCACCCTCCCAGCAACAAGTGACATGCTGATAAACACTCTAATTCTTTTGTGAATGAAACAATGTGTAAGGTCCCTTTTATAGACACAAAAATCATGGGAGTGCATATGCATGAAAATGATTTGGAAGTGTTGGAGTGGGTTAATAATAAAAGCTAAAAAGATTCATTTCCATATACAATATTTCCAGATCTGAAAGTTACCATGTCAACTACTTTTCGGATGAAAAAGAATACATTACAATTGCAAATGACTAAAGAACAATTAAAGGAACCATCTTTTCTTACTTTTCCATATACAATAAAATATACCATGGCCTTACATTCTTGCCTTCAAAATAAACATCAAGAAAGAAAGGGTCCATTTAGCAACACCCTTTGAGAGACTGAAAACAAATTAATAAAAAAACTGTGCATCAGCGCACCCAACATTTTTAAGTGGAGTGCGCACCCAAAGAACAATCTTTGTGTAAAAACGCACTCTACATGACACCAAATTTGGTAGAAACAAACAACGTTTGTATGTTTTTGAATTTTTATCTTTTTATTGTAAAAAAAAAACTAAAATATTTTTTAGCCTTAAACTTATTACACTTAAATCCCTAAGGTTTTAACAAAATTATAGATAATTAGTTACAATTCACACATCCACAACAAACTCATAATTTTTTTATGTATTCTTGACATAGTTTATAAACTATACTGTTTAAAAAAATCCAAAGATAGCATGACGACCTACACATTTTTGTCGACGCTTCGATGGTTGTCTTGTTCAATATCGACGCACGGATTAAAAGGTACAAGTTGATAATGCTTTAATGTTCAAGTAATTAATACTTGTGATCTAATGCGCCTAAACTACAAAGATGTGTCCATCTATGCAAACAAAAACAAAAAGAATTAAAAGTACCGTAACATAAAATAAGGATATTATGTGTCGCATTTTATTTTATTAAAACGGTCTAATATCTGTACTTAGATATATCTTATAAAAACTTAAAACTAAGTACAACAAACTTCCTAAATAAAGGGGTGACAAATCTAAAATTAAACCCTAATGCACTTCTATAGTTACTACTATAAATACATAGCAGGACACCCCTATATCTATTGTTAAACAAAGTTAAAAAATGGATCCAGTTCTGAATTCAATTGTTGCGAAAAACCAAGCATACGAGATTGAAAATTCTAAGGTCAATTCTTTTATATCGCAACAGTGAATAATTGTTTTCTTTTATTTTCTTTTATGTGAATGTTAACTTATTTGATTTTTCAGATTCAGTTGCATGATGAACATGCCAATTTAAACAACCCATTTATGGAAAAAGCTTCTAAGGTTTCGATTTTGCTGGTTTTTAAGTATTATTTTTGCGTATATCTTTCATATTAACATGTTTGTTATGTTATTACATGTGTATTTTGTTGCAGGATGATGGTGATAAAAGTGTTGATATTATTTCTTATGGTGCAATCTTTGGTCCATACAAGTCTAATCTTCAATGTGAATTTAGTGAAGATATAATTTTAAGATTTATTTAATCTTTTTTTAACTTTTGTATTCAATTTTTGTCTTTTTTAAGGATCGAAAGTTTAAGACTCAAAGGAAGAGATCCAAGAGACTCTCTGAATGGAAATGGAGTGAGGTTATTAATTTAGACGATTCTGAGGACAATGACAAAGAAGAGGAATTAGAAGATACTGTCGACTCAAGCACAAACCAGAAAACCCGATTAAAAATACCTCGAGTGTCAATTCAAAAGCGGAACAGCTTTCATGCAGTCTAATATGAAATCTATCAAGTGTTTTTATGTTTTTTTTTTTCATTTTCAGTTGTTATGTTTGATATGAATAAAGTTTATTTTATAGTTGAACTTTATTTTTAGTGTTAATATAATGCAGTTATTGACCATATTAATAAAGTTCAAAATAAAGTTAGTATCCTAAATTTAAAAGTCAGCTAAAGTTTTATAAGTTAATATCCTAAAGTTGCAATAAATAGATATTACAGTTAGATATAGTTAAGCTGAAATTATAAAATATTGCAGTCATTTTTGGATATTAATCTAATAATTTGTATTTCTAAATTAAAAAATAATAAAGTAATAAACTTTAAAGCTAAACAAAAAAACTGAACTTACTATGATATAAAGTTAACAAAGATATAAACTCTTAACATCCTATTTTTTATAAAAATTGTTTTTAAAATTTTATAAAAATATAAATTTTTTTATATCTATAAAAACGAAATTTAACAATTAAAGTTAAATGTGTAAAATGTACTTACGAGTCAACTACTATTTTTTTATTATTATAAAAACAAAAGTTTTAAACTTAAAGTTTATTAGATGAGTACCATGTGGATATTTAAAAAAAGTTATGAACTTTAAAGAATAAAATTATAAACTTTATCATGTAACCAACAAAGTAAACTTACTTTACAACTATAACAACTTATCTTTTATTTTTTGTCATTTGATTATCATTTTCTTTATAAAAAATGAAACATTACATGTGTAAAACAGTTTTTACTTTATTTATAAACAAAAGATTTTGTTTTTATAAAAAGATAATTCTTTTATAAACATTTTTTGTAACAAGTAATATAAATAAAATACTCCAGAAATTTTTAATCTTTACTAAATAAAAACTAAATTGTGTTGTAAATTTTTAGGAATTATAAGTTCAACTATATTGTTAAAGATAATATTAGTCAGTTTCAAAATAATTATTTACCAACTTGACTAGATACATAGTAGATTGTGTTGCATAATTTTAGGGATTATAAGTTAAAAGTAGACTCATGTAGATAAGATTAGTTAGGAACTAAAAATCTGAACTTAGTATGATATAAAGTTAATAAAGATACTGTCACGGCCCCCGTCCTGGTGTGACCCGGTCCAGGAGCCGCGGGACAGAAACCCGTGGTATTTATTATTGAGTTGACAGCGGAAGTTTAACAGGATCTTATAACAACTTGAAACTGCCCAATTATTTTATTTCATAATTTGGGATAAACCCCGTAATTTACAATAGAGGAATTTCTCGAGGAAATTCCCTGATTTACAAAACATGTTTATTTATTTAACTGAGCCACCACTTCAACCTTTATTAGTGCTCCGTAGCACTTCCCTTCATTCACAGCAGGTCGCCTGAAACATGTTTTAAAAATATTTTTGTCAGCGGGGAAATACTGGCGAGTCATTCAAGTTATGTAAAACGACACATTAGTTATAAATTACAGCATAAGAGCGATTACAATGGCTACTATCTTATTTTTATCTGGCACCGTGTCACAACCTGGTGACGATGGTCATACCACTATTGGGTCCTTTCACCCAAGTAGTGATGATTATCACTGTTAGGTTGATGAACCTAACCGTGAGAGATTAGTAATGTGCACAATACCCCACTTGCCAGTGATTCAAGATAACCACGACTTAATCCCTTTAATTATAACTTTTGAAAATAAATGGAGTATTGTAAAACATTGTTGATAAAAAGAGAATGACTCACATTGCAAGTTTAAACGGGCAGAGTTTAGCCTACTGATAAGCCTTGTAACCTAAATTAAATGACAATGCATACGAACTAGGTCAGTAACTTAATACAACATTTACGATAACTTACGAGATCAAAACCCTCACGACGAATGACAAAGTGTAACACTTAAACATCCATCGAATTCACGACGAATGACAAAGTGTAGCCCGAGTTTGGGCAACACTTAAACATCCATCGGATTCACGACGAATGACAAAGTATAGCCCGAGTTTGGGCAGCACTTAAACATTCATCGGATTCAATCGATCAGACATTATTAATGACAATATTTACCAATGAAGATGTTCTCTTAAGTATGGGTCACTTGGACCTGGAGCATCCGGGTCAGTCATGACCTACAAGTAAACTTAATTGGATACATAAAATATATGTAGATATTTGTGGGTGTAAAGATAATTAAGATATAGAGAATGTATTACAAGAGTATAAAATGATCTCATGTCAACACCGCCAATATTAACACTAGGTTTAGAGGTAACAAGATTAGGCTTAAGCTCATGGTCGTTAAAGACGATGGGGTACTGGGGATTAAAGGCTACTTCCATCGTCACACTCGGTGTGAATTGGTCGACAACATCGCCTATCACCCTCCCAGCAACAAGTGACATGCTGATAAACACTCTAATTCTTTTGTGAATGAAACAATGTGTAAGGTCCCTTTTATAGACACAAAAGGCGTAGGAGTGCATATGCATGAAAATGATTTGGAAGTGTTGGAGTGGGTTAATTTTAAAAGCTAAAAAGATTCATTTCCATTTACAATCTTTCCAGATCCGGAAGTTACCATGTCAATTGCTTTTCGGATGAAAAAGAATACATTACAATTGCAAATGACTGAAGAACAATTAAAGGAACCGCCTTTTCTTACTTTTCCACGTGCATCAAAATATACACTGGCCTTACGTTCTTGCCTTCCTTCAAAATAAACATCGAGAATGGGTACATTTAACAACACGCCTTGAGAGACGGAAAATAAATTAAAAAAAAACCGTGCATCAGCGCACCAAACATGTTTAAGTGGAGTGCGCACCCAAAGAACAATCTTTGTGTAAAAACGCACTCTACATGACACTAAATTCGGCATAAACAAACAAAGTTTTTATGTTTTTGGACTTTTATCTTTTTATTGTAAAAAAACTAAAATATAAAAAAAAAATAAAAGCTACTTACCACTGGCGACAAACCATGGCCGGCCAGCGCCACACACAAAGTTTTACTGGCAAGATTCGAGGAGCATTCATAACACACCAAAGCAGAGCACCAAAAGCCATACGGTAAACTACAACCATTGGACATCCCGGTTTGGAAATGGAACAAATCACAATGGACCTATTAACCAAACTGCCAAGAACAAACCGCGGATTCGATGCCATATGGATGGTTGTAGATAGGCTGACGAAGAGCGCTCACTTTATTCCGATACGTGAGACTTACTCGTCAGAAAAGATGTCAGTAGTATACACTAACGAGATAGTAGCACGCCATGGAGTACCGGTTTCTGATAGGGATACCCGGTTTACTTTGAACTTTTGGCGTGATTTCCAAGAGCAAATGGGAACATAATTGCTTATTAGCACTGCGTACCATCCTCAAACGGATGGACATAGTGAAAGAACAATACAAACATTGGAAGATATGTTGCGGGCATGTAACATCGACTTCGGAGGTAGTTGGGATGTTTATCTACCGTTGTTCGAATTCTCATATATATAACAACAGTTATCACGCAAGTATTGGTATGGCACCGTACGAGATGCTCTACGGAAGGAAGTGCCGAACCCCGGTGTGTTGGGGCGAAGTGGGACCACGCGAAGTCGCACATAAAGAATTAGTTTGAGCCATAAATGAGAAGATTGACATGGTTCGGACTCATCTAAAAGCGACTCAAGATAGGCTAAAGTCATATGCTGATAAGAGACGGAGACCGATCGAGTTTCAAGTTGGTGACAAAGTTATGCTTAAAGTATCTCCGTGGAAGGGGTTTATTCGGTTCAGAAAAAGAGGGAAGTTAAGCCCGAGGTTTATTGGGCTATTTAGAATCATCGAACGGGTTGGTTGATGTATTGCAAAATACATCTCTTATTCGTGTACAGTTTGTATAGGTTTTCGTTATATTTAGTTCTGTTTTCGTTAGAATATGCATACTATTGATTAAATCTCGTTTTACAGGTCGTTAATGCTAAAAATGTTGAAAAACGATGAAGAATGAGCTGATTCTGGGAGTTAGAATTATTTCTGGGATTTTGGAGTGTTGAAGTTGATTGAAAAACGCAACAGTCTGTGAAATTTGAGTCGTCGTGCTACGCCACCATGATCCAGCTTTGCCGTCGCGTGCCGCTACCATTTAATTAAGAATTTCTGGATTTCTATATGTAACACCTCATAAAAATCACGTCCAGTGAAGTGTTGACACGTGTACTAAACTCTAATGAAGTCAAACATTGACTATTAGGGACTAATTTTGCGAAAAATCAAAAACTTTGAATGTGGAAAGTGTTAACATGCTTAAACTAAGCCTCTGAATAACAATACACGGTATTCATAATTATATTTGAGCCACTTGTTGGTCGAAAGGAACCGTTTACGTAATTAATTAAAAGTTTGCGCAACGAAGGGTTAAAAGCGTCAACATGTTTAATTATACCTCTGAGTGACCTTTTAACAAACCCGGAGAGTTATAATATCTGATTGTATTCTGGGCAATACATAATATTGGCCATATAGGGCTTTAATGCCGATAAATGATAATACGCACTAGTTTGGGCGTTAAAAGGGTTAAAAGTGTCAACATGTTAATTCTTACCCCTGAGTGACCTTTTAACGAACCCGAAGCATCGTGATGTTTGATAATACTCACGAGAATGCCTAATATTGGCCGTTTAAGGCTTTGATGCCATTAAACGATAATACGCACAAGTTTGAGCGTTAAAAGGACTAAAAGCGTCAACGTGTAAATCTACATCCTTGAGAGACCTTTTAAACGAACCGGGAACTCCATGATGCTCGGTCATACTCCTGGGTGTGCCTAATATTGGTCATAATGGGCATATATTATTATTATTATTACTATTACTATTACTATTACTATTACTTAAAGCCCACACATAATTAAATTGATGAATCTATGGACTTGTTAATGGTTTTAAAAACCTAGTATAACACTTGTAATCATCTCATGAATTCCCTAAACACATGGCATGATCTTATCATTTCTCAAAAACTATATAAAGGCCTTGAAATTTCATTTTCAAAGTGCACCATTCATTCTTTCTTCCTATCTTCTCATCTTGGAGGATCCTAAGAAATTTGGAACCACCTTTTAGTTTTCTTCAATCCATAGGACCACTTGTAAGTGTTCCTTTCTGTAACACCCTAAAACATTTTGGCCATAAGAGACGCAGCGGAAATACCGACTCAAAAATTCTTTCTTATATTGTCTATATGACATACTTGAAGGTTCATTTATAATCTGTCGGACACTTCTTGAAATGATTTACAACATTCATTCTTGATTAACGCGTTAAATTTGATACCATAAATACAAGCTATGAGACCGCTCTTCCCATACAATCCTTGCTCTTCGACTCGATCTTCAACCTCTTAGTCTCCATAATGATGTTAATTCCGTGCAACCTGCAATCACCACATACATGCGCGTCATTAATATTTGTTTACGTCATTCTTAATCTAGACATACTCAATTAAATGACCATTCCGCATTCTTCTATTCATGCTATTCTTTTATGTTTATCTTTCCGAGTACAATCTTGCATCCAATCATCAAATCTTCATAAGGACACAATAGTATACCTGCATTTTCATTTCATTCTCAAGGCACACGATTAGTAACATGAATACTCAAATGTATTGAAGCCATGTATACATATATACAAGCCCCATTCTTTCATAAACAATAAATCCTACTTCGTGCATACGTACATTCATACGTATATTTATGCACACATACATACATACCTACATACATACATACATCCATACAAGCTCTTACATACCACTTACATTCCCACATGATTATACTTACACATCCTAGTCACAAACATCCATATAAATAAGTCTCATACGTATCAACCTACATGCATACTTATTTCTAATCGTGCTTACCTATGGATTTCATTACTAACATGTAGGTAAATCCATACCCATACTTATACATGCCTCTAGACTTAATTCATTCCCACACATACTTTTGTACACGCTCATCACACCTCATAAACACTCTTCAATGAATTTGTGTAATGATAATCCTTTCTTTAACATTCCTTCAATCATACTTTCTAACGGGTATAAATGTCAAATCCTTTTTAACTTCTATATCTGGTTAAACATCAATTCCTTATCAGTTAATCTCTGAGGTATAACCCAGACAAGTTACCTGGTCATCTAGGTTATCAGGCATAACCCAGACTAGTTACATGGTCATCTAGGTTATCAGGCATAACCCAGATGAGTTACCTGGTCATCTAGGTTATCAGGCATAACCCAGACGAGTTACATGGTCATCTAGGTTATCAGGCATAACCCAGACGAGTTACCTGGTCATCTAGGTTATCAGGCATAACCCAGACGAGTTACCTTGTCATCTAGGTTATCAGGCATAACCCAAACGCGTTATCTGGTCATCTAGGTTATCATGCATAACCCAGACAAATTGTCACAGCCCATACGTTTATTTCACCCTGTCGGTATGCCAGCCGTATGCTACGACAAGCATCAACAAAGAATTCAAACCTTGTACAAAACTTTCATTTAATCATAATCAAGCTCCATATCCTTCTAAATCTTAATCTCGTGATCAAACCAACTACTACATCACGCCATACTCCTTTCTACATTTTGACCCGTTCGTTTCTACTGTGTAGTTTTGACATAAACAACTATCTTCGACTTACTATAACAGATAACACTTCTTACTTTGGTACTTACTCTTACCCATAATCTTCTTACATGGCTCGCTATATTCGACACACCAAACTTCATTTATTAAAGAAGAAGTGATTCCAGAAATCACTTACCTTAAACGTTTGTATTTGTATCCGTTTCCTTGCTTCCTTTTGACCCTTTAGCCTTCCATGCTTCCATCCATCTTGACATGATCCCTATAATTTCATATCATTGCATTCACATTCTTGTTAGTATACATGATTGTATATATTAATGATCATATCAAATTCATATTCCACATTTGACCTTCACTAGTCAATCATAACAAACATAAGGCATATTCCCACAATCATATCTCTTCAACTCATATAATTCATCACGTCGTCACATATAACACACATTGATATAACACGTACCATATAACTTTCTATAATCTTACAATTGTGACAACAAGTCCAACCATGCTTCTTATGCGCAGTTGACTTTCAAAAGTCAACAGTTTATCATATGAACTTTCGACTTAACCTCATACATCTGTGACATCATAATAGGCTATAGAAATGACGCTATATACATTTCATATTCACAACACAAATGTGCTTACAACCACATTCAAACTAGTAATTTAACATAATCTCAGCATCATTATCATATTTCATTCATATATATATATATATATATATATATATATATATATATATATATATCAAGCCGTTTCATACAATTTCGCATCCTAACTTCACTTAGACATTTCATCATACACCTGGTGTGCATACTACTTTCTAAGCACAATGTACAACTAATTCATGCATAATCTTCTAAGCTCTTACTTAGTTCATCAAATTTTCTTACTAATCAACAAGTTTCATTCACACATAGACATCAAACATATCAAACACTAATTTCTTTCAATTCATCTAACAAGAATCCATCATACATAACATGATACATCAATATTGAACAAGAATTGGACATGGATAATATATCCATGTCACCATCTTCACCATAACAATTGGGTTTCACCTTAAAACATCAAATTAAGCAAAATCATGCATAATTCATGTTCTATATGGTGATTCTAACACCTATACATGATCAATTTCATACTAATTTGCGGATTAAACATAACCCACTTCATACAAGATCATCAATCTAAGTTTCAAGACATACCTCATGATCCCCTTGTGTAGGTGATCATTAATTCATGTTCATTTATAGGTTTGAGCTTCGATTCACCCTTTAATTTGAAGATCTTTCATAACTAGGGTTTGGCTCCCCTTGTGTTCTTCTGAACATTCCAGACACACACACATATGATGTGTGTGTTGTGTGTTAAATTCATGTTTTATAAAACAAGGGTTTTCCCATGTTACAATTTAGTCCCTCTAGTTTGCCATCTTATCTATTCTCCTATAACTTTCTTCCTTACTCTTAAAAGTTAACATTGCATTTAACTAGGTTATTTGTTCCTAGTTATCCAACATCATGTTAAATTTTTTAAACACCCACTTGGGTCAATAAAGGGGTTTTGGGGCGTTACACTTTCATGGCTAGTTCTTTTATTTGGCTTAAAAAGCCGAAAAGTTAAGCGTTTACGATAAACGCTTTGACTTCTAGTTAGACCGTAAACGGTCAAGCCATTGTTCACAACGAACATGGCTACGTGATTGTAATTAGGTAGGTGTTAAACCCTCAAAAGGGCACCTTCTAAGAATCACATTTGCTTGGTCAATTGACGAGTCAACGTAATATTGTTTTAAAAAGTCAACGGGTCAGTTTTTGAAATAATTGTGATATAAGTTTAGAAATGTTCTAAAATACATTTTATCACTTAAACAACTTGGTAATAATTATTAGAACATGTGTAAACATGTTCGGCTCGTCAATTCCAGTTTTAGGGTCGGTTCGCAACCGAAAATCGTGAAGTTTGACTTCTCCGTTGACTTTCGATTATGAACCGAATTAGATTAGTTTGCTACTGATTATAGGTTCTGTTATGATCGTAATATAATGTAGCATAACCCTATAAGGTTATATTACACGATCATATTAGAAATCTGAGTTTTTGCACATGTTCCGTTAATATGCTGTACTTTGACTATTATGCCCTTTTTTAGCAAAAATAAGGTTTTAGACATCAATAATCTTTCAAACAACTTAGGTACTGATATGTTAACATGTTTAACATATTTTGATATTGAAAATCTGATCATAAACTGAGTTTGCATATAATATCGTAAATTATGCTTTAAATTGACCAAAATGCCCTTTATGCGCGTAGATCGGTTTTAAGCATAATTTTTCATACCAAACTCATTGTCTACTGATGTAATATCATAATTAGGATAATTTGGGATGTTCATTCAGTTTACAAGCTGAGTTTACGCATACGTTCTTGAATTACGTCCTTAAATGATGATAATGCCCTTTTTGCACCTAAAATGATTTAAAAGCACAATTTTCATACAAAACCTTTTTATTACTGATATGTTATATTAATTAACATATTTTGGTCATATAAACCTGATCATAACATTAGTTTTCCTAAAAGATCGCAAATATCATCATTTAACGACTTTAACGCCGTTTCGGCGCAGAGTAAGATTTTAAACCATAACTACCAATCAAGACTTGTTACCTACTGATTTTATAAATCATTTAAATATTTTTACAGTAGGTATATATTATAAACTCGATTCCCAAATTAGCCTTCAAAACTATGTGTGAAATTACCAAAATGCCCCTACGGAGCATAGTTTGGTTTTAAACTATAAAACATACATATGTTTGGTATCATACTGATATTATATCATAAATAAAGTGTTTTAAAATATTGTTTATGATCACAACATCAGTTTGTGCTCAACTTTCTTTTATACGTCGTAAAATGACCAAAACGCCCTTATGAGGCATAGTTTGATTTTAAAATCTTAACGGGCATACGAGTTAATATCCTACTGATATTATGACTTGTCTAAAGTATATCGGCATATGGAACTTGTTCATGACTTATCCAGTTACTCGTTATCGCATATACGCGTACGGTTAGACTTATGTAACTAGTTTGCGTAAGTTTACCGAAGCGGGTTAAACCCTATCATTTTTACTTTAAAATCCAGAATATATTTAGTTTACCCATATTATACAAGTCTTCATACTTTTTGGGTCTAAATTACATTCCCTTCCGGTCATCGCTTAATCTAGCGTATCTTACCGTTTCTAATACTTTAAGTTAACCAGTCTGGGTCCATGACCTAATCAAGACCCGTTAGCATTCTAAATTGGTTGTTTATACCATCTTTCCAGACTAGAGCCTTCCGGTAAATTGTACCTACGCTTACTTAATTGAATACGGCTGAGTTGTTATAAATCTTGCAATTTAAGACAGGAGCTAGCTCAGGTAAATACTTTTAACCTATTTTCCCTTATACGGGCTTGGGATACGGTAATATAATTACCGCATGGTCAGGTATGGGATTCAAAGACCAATAAGTCGGGAAATTCAAATACCTGTTTTAATTCGTATTGCTTGACTGAAACATTTGGGGGTTAATGCGACCGTGTCCTGGATATCCTTGACTCATTAATTGCAAATGGCCACGACCTAAGCACGAGGTGTAGGCATGCACCCGATAGATGCGATATGGTTTATTAAATAATTTTATACCCAATTTGGGTTTCCCAATAAGGGAATAAGTGGTGTGTCGGTTAATCATGAACCGGCATAGTACCGGGCCCTGTTTGTAGAGCAAGTTATGTAAAACTGATAACATGAAAAATAGTTTGTCCCAAGTATGAGATATTTTTGTGCCTTGTGCACCTAAAACAATTTATGAAACATTTTTCAAATGTGTCGGTTGATTGTATTTACCAGTGAAAACTGACGTATTTTCAAAAGTCTAAGTGACAGGTACAAATACGTAAATTGGCTGGAAGCTGCTCGGGATTGTTAGACGAGGAACTTGCAACTCCTTCGCATAAGCCATTAGTCTGATAAACTTCTTTTGTTTTAAATGATCCGCCTGTGGATTATTACAAGCTTGTCTGTACGTAATACTTTGATATTTTCAGACATTTGTGTTTGTAATAATATTTTATATTCTAAGACTTCCGATGTGCTATTCTGTGTATGTTTGACCATGAAGATACCAATCTTACGTCACGATACTCCCCACCGGGCTGAGTTGTAAATATCGGGGTGTGACACTATACTGTCGCGCTACTAAACTGCTTACGAGGACACCCATCACACGACGCGACGGGGTTAATTGACGACAATT
Organism: Helianthus tuberosus; assembly: GCA_030545235.1. Lineage (NCBI taxonomy): Eukaryota > Viridiplantae > Streptophyta > Magnoliopsida > Asterales > Asteraceae > Helianthus > Helianthus tuberosus. The sequence goes on from CM060372.1 coordinate 2,140,337, forward strand.
ATTCGTTGCTGATTAGGGTTTGGTATAAAAACCAAGGAAAATCATCATTAAACCCTAGTTATGAAATGAGGCAATCATAGGCGATTTGGAGAGCATTCTTGGAGCAATTTTGAAGGTTTGGAAGCATAGGAATCATTGGTACGAGTTCGGGACGAAGGATTGAAGACTTACACAGGTTTTCTAGTTCTTTGTTTTTGATTTTTCTTTCGAAACTCATTATCATGAATTCTTGTTTGAATATCTTTGATTTGTTTTCGTTATTTAACATGGTTGGCTAAACTTTTAAGCCAATTAGACTATGATGAATGGATTGAAATAAAGTTTTAACCTTTTTCGTTAATTGCATGTATTTTATGGGTTAATTGTGTCTTGTAAAAGGTTTGGTTTATTGATTTGATGTGCATGCGTACTTTAATTTGGTTTACTATTATCAATTGCTTCGTGTGAACCTTGGTGGTTGTCTGCTACGGAATAGGTTCATGCTAGATCTTTGACTGTGTGTTTTTGATCTTTAGGGAGAATTGGCCAATAAACCCTAGAAGTAATTGTTAGTAATTTGGTAGATTCTAGTATTCTACTAGTCCTAATAGCTGGAAGGTGAGGAGCTATTGGTAGGTCTTACCCGGCGAATTGCTTTAGACAGTCTTTGGAAAAAGTCGTGCCTTAGTTGCCCCGTCGGTTTATTAGTCTATCAAGTCAAATTAATAAACCCAAACTACCCTAGATCTATAATTGGAAAAGAGTAGGTCAATATTAGGGTACTTGCACAATAGTTAGACAACTGGAAGGAAGTCTAATAACCGGTAGGATTAACGGCCTAGGTAGTGCCATAAGTTTCACCTCGAGAAGGGTTGAGGGGCTTAGTTGGTGTCTAAATAGGTTTAGTATCATAAGATCCCGGTTCCATAATTCATGCAGTTAACCTAATTGGTAATTTCTTAAAATCAATCCAGGATTCTAGTCTAGGTGGTCTTTTTCATCGTCCGAGTAAAGTTTTCACTTTAATTCGTATTAGTTTAGTTCTAGCTTAATAATTAGTTTAATAATTTGGTTTGATAGATTTCCTTAGATTTTCAGTAACCCCCCCCCCCCCACCCAAAACAATTAAACAGTTTCAGTCGTGTCTGTCAGTGTCTGTTAGAGTCTAGTTAACGTGATTAATAGAGTCTCGTGGTTCGATATCCGGACTTCCTTAGGTTATACTACAGTGATCGGTACACTTGCCGATTGTGTGGTTTAGGTTGAGTCTAGATTTAAAGCTTTTTAGTGTCTAGCTTAGAGAATCTAATTTAGTTAATTTTAGTAGTCTGTTTAGCACACATCAAGTTTTTGGCGCCATTGCCGGGGAATCTTGGCAATCGCGTTTATTTGCTTTGATAGACTATATTGACATATACGTGCTACGTGTTTTACTTTGTTTTATGTCTTTTATTTCTATTTTGAGTCTTAGTGACTAGTGTTTGTTTTTCTCATATCTAGGTTTTTGCTTGTAGTGGATGCCACATCTGCGATCGCAAGGACCGCCGCCGAAGCCACCAGTCAAGGAGTCATCATCTCAACTGGGCCAAGGCCCAGAGGTTAGTACATCTTCATCTTTTACTACTTTCCCAGATTTCGATACCACACCAATACCCGTCCCACCACCTTCACCAAACCGTTCACCTAAGGTTTCCCCACCCGATAGTCCCACTTCTAGCACCTCTAGCGCCCCGAAAAACATAGACTTAGAACAAATAGCCAATGCAAGACAGACCGTCCATCAACAAGCCACCCAAAATTTCACCGGTCTTGCTTCACCCATCACCGTTTCACCCATAGTTAGCGAAAACTCATGGCAGATTCCATCTTATGCCATGTAAGCCATCACCAATACCATTCAGTTCCACGGCCGCGAGGACGAGGACGCCCCCGCCCATATAAACCATTTCTCTCGTATACTTGCTACCTTTAGTGAAAACTCATGGCAGATTCCATCTAAGTGGCAGGTACTACGCGAAATTGGCTGGAAGCTTCTGGGCATTAGTTAAAGAATCTTGCAAGTTCTTGATGCTTATAGTCTGTTGAACAATATTTTATATTATGTTTTAGATCCGCATGTGGATCCTGTTACAACCGTCAGTATAATATTTACTTATACTTTGTGTTTCGGTTTATAAAATTATTTTCATCTAAGACTTCCGTTGTGCATTAAACTGTGATTATTTGACTATGATGATATCAACTACGTCACGATACTCCCCGCCGGGCCCACCGGTAATACGTGGAAATATCGGGGTGTGACACTATCCCCAACCTTCATATCCTAGTTGGGAACATAAACCTCTTCAGCTTCAGGACCCTCCAAGCTTTCAACGCTTTTGCCCGATGAACCCTGGATGGTAGGAGTGGCACCTTTCTTAACCAGCTTTTTCTTCTTCTTCCCAGAAACAACTAACTCTTTTTCCTTACCCTTCCCCATATCAACCTCAGGAACCTGTTCTGCAGACACCTCAATGTCATCACTAATGTCAACAGCCTCTGAGCCAGAGGGTTGATAAACACCTTTCAAGCGACGGTTTGAACGACGGACATAAACCTTTGAACCCAGAGCCTTCATGAAACCTTTAACATTGGGAACATTCACATAGCCAGAACCCTCGAACCTATGCTCGGATCCCCTAACAACTGCATCTTCACCCGGAGTAGCCGCAGCATCCCCAAACACAACATCGAAAGTATCATCACTCTTAATAAAATAAAGTGCAGACATAACTACAAAATAAACAAAAATAAAATGTATAAGCAAGAAAAAATAAGAACATAACAGCACAACGAGACAAATGCATACCCTGCCCGTCTCTCATAAGCACTGGATCTCGATCAGGTTTGTCCCACAACTTACTGAGACCCAACAACACCAGTAAGTGCTCAGGAAAGGGACGAAGCCTTGAAGAGCACTCCCTGAGAGTTTCAAGAAAACGGGTATTTATCTCAGAAGCAGAGGGTTCAGGTTCATTTAAAACGGCATCCGGATGCCTCCAAACAAGCTTAAAAGGAACAATTTCATCGGAAACCTAGAAAAACCGGTCTTTCCAAACACAAAGACTAGAAACCATAGATGAAATTAAACAAGTATCAATTTGAGATGTTTCTAATGTAAACCAGTCACCATTCTTGGCCAACCGGAAAAAGCGACGGAAGGATAAAAGGGTGGGATTATACCCGGAAGCCCGACACAATACTTCAAAGTGCAAAACCCTAGCTAGAACCTGAGGGTGAATCTGGCCAAATGACACACGATAGTACTCTAAGATATTCAAAACAAAGTTCGAGAAAGGGTGACAAAGGTTTGAAAATTCAAAATGGCGACAGTAGAGGGCAACAGAACCAGGGGGACATCGATCGATTGAAACATCGCATCCCGGTGCAACCGGTTTAAACCTCAACCCAATCCCCCATTCCATACAAAAATTTTCTACTTCCTCTTGGGTTAATCGAGAAAACGATTTCGCTAAGTCTTTACGAGCACCCATGCTATAAGAAAATAACCAGAAATATGGAATCAGAACTAACCTGGAAGGAGAAAAGTAAAGGAAACTTGAGAGGAAATGTGTGAATGATTGTTTTCTTCTAAGTGATAAATGAAAATTAATGAAACAAAAAACGCTATAATTACACAGAGGGCTATTAAAACCGCCTCCTGACACAAAAGAAACTGCCAGAACTCATATCAACTATCATGTCAAAATTCAAAAATCAAAAGGCTTAACCGCTTCCAACCTTCCAAGCTTTGAAGCCTTGAAGCCTTTAGGCAAAACAAAACATATGTACAAAAAGTCAGAAGTATTTGTGCTTACACCCAAAAACCTCTGACTTGGGGGGCTGATGACGGGGGTAGCTCAAACCTCAATAAAATGACTGAGATTACATGATAGCTTGAAGGGTTAAAAGGTTCAAAGGTTTAAAGCCCGGGAACTGAGCTAAGGCAGCACGTGTACAGTAATCAGTCATTTCACTGATTACTTGAACAACTCTCCCAGCTGCAAAAAGCAGAACGTGTGCACAGAGTGTAGTCTTTTATCCGCAGGTCCAAACGCTTCAACCCCTAAAGGGGTAAGTCCTCCACTGCAAGCAGGGTTCACTAGTCCAAGGTTTCCTCTTTGGGTGATCTCTTCCTCTATAAATGGCACTTCATTTAGTGCATTTCGGACATTCCGATCGGTCCTGATTCTCCTAGGATCTCTGATTTTTCTTGTCGAGCACTTGTTTCACACAAGTCTCCTTTCTTCACATTCAACACACACATTTCGATTGCTCTTGCATCCAAGGCTGAACACCCTTCAGCCGAAGATCTTGAATAAACAACAAACATAACTAGTGAACCTCTCTCCATGTCTTGCAAACGTGGGGGGACCCCACGACCCGCGTTAGGCAAACCGGAACCCTCCAAGCCTTTTGCCTAACCAGACTACTCACTATTGTTGGTCTTGTATTTGTTGCATCAACAGATGGTGTGATTTTCGACTCACAATCGACATTCTTATCCGGTAGATACATCCACGATGGGCCTCTAATCATTAGCGAGCTTATTACTTGGATAAAAAAGGTGAAAAAGAGAGCTTTCTTCTTCAAAATTGATTTCGAAAAGGCTTACGATAATGTTAGGTGGACTTTTGTGGTTAATATCCTCCGCCAAATGGGTTTTCCGAGTGCTTGGTGTAAATGGATTATGGCCATTCTTAAGTCGGCTAGATCGTCTATCCTTGTGAACGGGGCCCCGACGTTCCAATTTCGATGTGAAAAAGGTATGAGGCAAGGTGATCCTCTATCTCCCTTCCTTTTCCTAGTTGTGATGGAAGCCCTTTCTCGCACGATCTCTCGGGCTAGGGAGGCGGGAGTTATTAAAGGCATTCCCACTCCTAATAACGGGCCGGTTATGTCTTATCTTCTCTATGCGGACGACGCTATTGTGTTGGGGGAGTGGTCTAAAGAAGAAATGGGCAATCTTATGAGGATTCTTCGTTGTTTTTATCTTTGTTCGGGTCTCAAGATAAATGTTGACAAGTCTAACCTTTATGGTATCGGTGTTAGCTTGAAGGAGATCGGAACTTTGGCCAACGAATTTGGATGTCACCCGGACGTTCTCCCCTTTAAAAATCTTGGTTTGAAAGTTGGAGCCAACATGAATCGGGTTAATAATTGGCAACCGGTTTACGAGACGTTTAGGAGTCGCCTTGCTAAATGGAAGTCACACCTTTTGTCTATAGGAGGAAGAGTTGTCATTATTAAGTCGGTTTTGGAAAGCTTGCCGACTTATTATTTTTCTCTATATAAAGCTCCGAAAAAGGTTGTTTCGGATTTGGAATCCTTGATTAAAAGTTCTCTTTGGGGCGGTTCGGTGGAAGAAAAAAAATGCATTGGGTTAATTGGGACCGCGTGGCTAAGCATAAAAAAGAAGGAGGCTTGGGGCTTTGTAAGTTAAAAGAGGTTAACATTTCTCTTTTAACGAAATGGGGTTGGCGGTATAAGACGGAAAACAACAATATTTGGAAGAAAGTGATCGATTCTTTTCACTGTAGTAGGGTGGGGTGGGAATCTATTAATTTCGAAAGGACTTTAAGTGGTACATGGAGCAACATAGCTAAGGTTTTTATCAACTCCAAGGCTGGAGGATTGCCGTTATGAAATTTCCTTAAAGGAGAGATTAGAAACGGCGAAGATATTTTGTTTTGGTTGGATCCTTGGATCATTAACGAGCCTCTTAAGTTAAGATTTTCGGAGCTATTTTCTTTGGAGGCATTTAAATAATGTAAAGTTGCGGACAGAGTTTCGGGTCAAGGTGACGGGTCGGTTTTTAACTGGGCTTGGAAGTCGCCGCTGCTATCGGCGGATCATTCTGATAGCGTGCAGCAGCTGAGTTTACTGCTTTCTGATGTGCGGCTCTCGGCTGAAAAGGACCAATGGTCCTGGCAGGTTGGAACGAATGGAGTTTTCTCGGTCAAATCGGCCAAACGTCTTCTGTTTAGTGATAATTCAGCTGGTTCGTGGTTCGTCATGGATTGGTGTTGGTGGGTCCCGACTAAATGTAATATTCACGTGTGGAGGATGGAGATGAATAAGCTTCCGACGGGAGACGCTTTGAGAAAAAGGATCATCGCTATCGAAGATATCACTTGTCCGTTGTGCAATTCGGAAGAAGAATCGGTGGATCATGTTTTCATCGCTTGTAGGGTGGCTGCTATCATCTGGAATGGGGTAAGCTTATGGTGCAAGATCCCGTAAATTTATGCCTTCTCGATCAAGGATCTGCTGTGTTTTCATGCTAATTTAAGAGTTTCGGAAAGAAAAAAGGTTGCGGTGCAAGGTATTATTATGTTAGTTTGCTGGAGCTTGTGGCGCGCGAGGAACAATTTTAAATTTTCTAATTCTCCCGTTAAAGTCGATAGTATAATGAGCGAAGTTAAGGCGTTGGGTCATTTTTTGTTTTCTAATAGATCTAAGTTCAAAGGGGTAGATTGGAAGGATTGGGTTTCATTTGTAAATATGTAAGTCGTTTTGTCCGTTTTGTTTTGTCGGCCCGGTTTGGGTCGGCGGTTTTGTTAATGAAGTAAACGTTTAAAAAAAAGTTTGATAAATACTCCCAAGATATGGATTAATATACCAATTAGTCAAACTTAGTAACCATTAAGCACTTTATTACATTATTTTATTATAATAGTCAAAAGTAATAATTATGTTTTTATGTTATTTACTTTATTACATTATTTTATTATGAAAGTCAAAAGTAATAATTATGTTTTTTATGTTATTTTATTTTATAATACTTTTGTTGTTTTTTTATATTTTGTTATACTATTATTAGTATTAATAGCAATATTAATAAATAAATAGTCAAGACACTTTATTATAAACACGAAAGTGAAAAAGTTCATCATAAATAAATAAAAGTTCATCTAATAAAAAAGTAAACGTGCAAACATTAAAACAATTAATCACTTAGATCGACAAAACCACTTTCACGACGATAAAGCTGGGTATATAATTCTAGACACCACCTATACATGGTCTCCCATCCAGCCGCAGACATGCTAATGTTATGAAAATTCCAATAAGGCGTGATTGTAGGCATTGGGTACCCTCCTTGTAATTCCACCATGACATAATGGTTCTCGTCATTTACTAGGGCAATTGTAAAACGATCAAATGCAGCAAATTATATATAATAAACAAATTATATATTTTTTTTTACTTTAATTATATTTTGTTAAACTTTTCCTTTACCGTAAAAAAAAACAAATCACAAGAGTATGCCATGAAAACTTTGTCTGTTTTAAATTATTCGCCATGAAAGCTAAAATAAAAAATCTAAAAAATATAGCTATAATATTTTCAAAGCGTCTTTGCTTCATTAATTTTAAATTATAAAATAAAGGGAAAGAAATAATTTAAATAGCTGTTTTGTTGTAATTATTTTAAATAATAAAAAGAATAAAAAAAGTAAATAATAATATAAGATTTCAGTTTTAAAATGAAAAACAAAATTAAGAATTGAAATAGAAAGAAAATGGAAAAACGATAAAAAAATGGAAAAATTAAATGGAAAGAAAATGAAATAAAGTTGCTTTATGAAAACTTGTTCCATTAAAGTTGGTTTATGAAAAAAGTTGAAAAGTTGATTGAATTGGCTTGACTTGTGAGTAAAAGTAAAAAAAGTTTGACTTTTTGGGTGTATTTAACAACACCCCAACATGAATTCATAGGAATATTGTTGAAGTGAGGAGGAATTAATTTCCTGGCGGATTATTATTCTAAAAACATCATCTCAAAACATCATCATCATTATATTGGTGGGCTTTTTAATGGCACATGCAAAAGACATTGAAAGAGGGGATGCACATGAGTAGCTTAGGGTGTTAGGGTGTTAAGTGTGGGAGTTGGCCCACTTTGCCACTTTGGTAAAGTGTGGCAAACCAATGCCAACACCTTTGCCGCGTGGGTGTTTGACGAAATGGGGAGAGAATCGGTGGGTGCATGCTGACGCGGGGAAGGGAGGAAGGAGAGAGAGTGGGGGGTGTGGGGTGGGGTCCATTCCAATCTCAACCAATCACATCTTTTTCCTTTTTTTTATTTAAAAAGTTTACCACTTCACCAAATGTCTAAACCATTGCCAACACTTTTCACCAAAGTTTAAACACTTTTCACTGATTGACGTGGCGCACTCTGATTGGTCGATTTTTTAGTTTGCCACTCTCAAGTGTTTAGCCACTCCTAACACCCTTAGGAGTGGAGCGGGCAAACTTGTCGGCAAACGGTTTTGCCGATCGGCAAACATCGCCGCCAACAGCTTGCCGACTCGGTGAAGGGTTTGGTGCAGGGAGTGGAAGCCGACACGGTGAAGGCCAATTTTGACATTGGGGGGGGGGGGTGGGGCGAGTTCTAACGGTAATATTACCGTTTAAAAAAAATTATTTTTTTCTTCTAAAAATTAAACTATAAATAACAAACCAAACCATAACCAAATACCTTCAAATTTATATCCAACCAAACCAAAATATACCACCAATTTTTCCCAAACATTTACAAAACAAAATGGCGGATGAACTCCCGTTATGGTTCCCACCCATGAGTAGCGACGATTCATCCGATAGTAGCATTCTTTTTTTCAAAATCTCATCGAAGAAGCCGAACTTCATGACACGGGCACGTCTAACCGAAGGAGATATATTGAACGTCAACGTGAGGAGGGGCATGAGACACTCATGGCGGATTATTTTGTCGAAGACCTGAAGTACAACGAAGATATCTTTCGACATAGGTTCCGTATCTCGAAACGTTTGTTTCTAAAAATTGTGGACGACGTGGTAGACCAAAAGAAATTCAAGAGGCAACATGGCGGCAAGAAAAGACGTCGAACGGGCTGTTGGTGTTTTGAAGGCGAAATGGGGTGTATTGAGTCGACCGATGCGAGCAAGATCCGTTAAAAAAATTAGGAGTGTCGTGTACACGTGTATTATTTTACACAACATGATTTTGAAAGATGAAGGAAAGACGATAGCACCGGTGCACATTCGGGATCCTCCGGTCGAGCCTGCTCTAGACGATACGGTGTTGGGCGAGTTGATGGATGAAGACACGCATTGGAGACTAAAACACGATCTCATAGATCATCTCGCAAGTCAAGATTTACCCCACATTTTGGTCGATTCCGACGAATACTAGTTTAATTTATTTCAAGTTAATGTAATTTTATTGTTTTTTAATTTAGTGTAATTTTGATGTTTTTAATTTAATTTATGAAAGTTTATTGTTTTTTAATTTAATGTTTTAATTCTACATTTATTAACTTAAATATTAAATAAACTAGTGCAAAAAAAAAAAAAAGTTTGCCACTCAGCAAGTGTTTAAACCGTTGCCAACACTTTTCATCAAAGTTTAAACACTTTTGACTGATTAACATGGCGTACTCTGATTGGTCGGTTTTTTGGTTTGTCACTCCAAAGTGTAATCGAAAGATTGGCTGACTTTGGTGGCATTTGGTCATATCCTCATCATCACATGGATCTGGTAAATGACTTCTTGTGAGCACTAATTAATCCATCATCATCATACAATATATGTTGGATGATTGGGATTGGAGGAATGTGAGAGTTCTGTTGACTTTTTGTCCTATTGTTCATATCTATTAATTCCTAACACCTCGAGAAACAGTGACCTTTTTTAGTTTTTTTGTCCTTTATTTTGAACGGAAATTTTTTTGTCCTTTATGGTTTATTTTTTTTTTCATCAGTAAACCTTAATATTTTTTTAATGTAACTTTGATGATATAATTTTACAACAAAAGTCGAATAAGATTAGTTTTTTAAATTAATTTTTGTTTTACGCTTTTATTTGTTTGGTCGCCGTTTGATTGTTACTAACATTTAGTCCCTCAGGTTTTTCTTACCCCCTCAAATTTTTAATATGTGTCGGTATGCATTCAAGTTCGTCCATGTTTTACGTCATGTGAATCACTCGATGTTTAAAATTCATGATTTTGTTTTACGCTTTTTCCCAATTCTAGTCGTCGTTTGGTTATTACTTAACATGGTTTTACACCTCACGTCCTGTACCACGCAACGCTGGTAACATGGTTTTACGCTCTCGGCTGCAAAGCGGGGGTCAAGGCTAGTTATATACAATTATACATACACGTACACGTACACATACACATACATATAATACATTATTTTAAACGGACAAACACAGTGGCGGATCCAGAATTTTATTCTAATGGGTTCCTTTTGATAAATTCTTTTTAATTCTTACTAATTTTTTCTAAATTTTATAAGGTTCTCACTAACTTTTTTCATTTTTTCCAAACGCACTGAGTTCCTAGGAAAACATAAACGTGGACTGGACGCTACTAGAAAATTGTCAAGTTTGTGACAACCAAATTTGTAGCAAATTTGTCTGAAATTGGCCTTACCCACAAATTTCCTACAAAAAAATTCGTAGGAAATAAACTTGTGGGTAACCGGATTAGCTACAAAAATACGACAAAATTTGCTACAAAATTCTTGCAAAATCTCTCGTCGCAAAATTTGCTACAAAATACTGACAAATCGCTCTTCTTGTATATTATTTTATGATATTTTGTTTTTAAAATTAATAACATTGTTAAAAAAAAATATTCCTAATTTTTTATTTTCCTGACAAAATTCCTACAAATTATAAAACGTTCTTGCGACAAAATTCCTACAAATTATAAAACTTTTTTGCGACAAAATTCCTACAAATTATAAAAAATTTCTTGCAACAAAAATTCCTACAAATCATAAAACTTTCCACAAGTTTCCTACAAATTTATAAATTTTCTCTAAACAATTTGCTACGAATTATCTACAAAACTAATGGTTTCCAACAAATTTCCTACAAAGTTATTAAACTTTCTCTAAACAGTTTGCGACAAATTTCCTACAAATAAAAAATATATTTTTTAGTGTAGCTACAAATTTCCTACAACTTAGAAATTAAGATTTGCGACAAAATTCCTATTTTTGCCACAGATTTGTGACAAAATAACAATATCAGAGAATTTTAAAAAAACCATTTTTTGTATAAAAAATGCAGCAAAATATAAAACATTCCATAAAAAAATTGCAGCAAGCAAAATTATAAAACATTCCAAAACATTTGCAACAAGCAAGATTCTAAAACATTCCAAAAGTTCCAAAACATTCCAAAACACAAAAAAAATCTTAATTAAGAGCAAGTTTTTTGATTCAAAACTAATCCAACTTTCCAATACTTAACAAAACGAAAGCTTTGTTTACTTCTTTCCGATGTTTTTCACCAATTCTTCTATATTTTTTCGTCATGCGTCTTGGTAGGCCCGCTCTTTTTCACGCTCTTTTTGAAATTGTTCGAAACGGGCTTCTATGTTTTGTCGGGCCTCACGTTCTCTTTCTAATTCCGCCAGAACTTTTTGAAGCTGAAAACTATAAAACCATAATTATCACATATCAACCCGAACAGATGTCACACCCCTTTCTAAGGCGGAAGCACGAGGTGTGATCTTGAAAGGTTCTCATTGCATACGAAAGGTAAACTTACTACATGCTTGTAAAATAACTCCAAATGCCATCATCATTGCATAATTAAAACATAACATAAGTGTTTACATCACTAGACAGCATATTGTCTGAAAAGTTTACAACTTTATTTAAAAGACGAACATCGAGAACTTGGTTCTTATACCCCACATAGGATATAATAACCAATTCCCACAAAAACAGGCATCGGAGTCTTGACACAAGATAGCTAAAAACATAAACAACATCCAAGAGCAAGAGTATGACCGCGCGCACATCCACTTTAGTTACCTGAAATACATGTGAGTTTTTGGAAAATCGTCAACATAAAGTTGGTGTGAATTCATGCAGTTTTTGTATTGAACGTTTGTATACTTAACATAAAGTTGGTGTGAATTCATGCAGTTTTTGTATTGAACGTTTGTATACTTGTATGAAAACATGGTATGTAATTTGTATGAACAAGTATTTCTGTAAATATAAGGAAATCGAGATCGCTAATGGTTTGCAAGGCCATTAACATGTGACACGACATAGGAAGCATCCAAACCATAGGCATTTTTAGCTGTCGAATCCACGACTGTCGATTCACGACTAGAGACACAAAAGCACTGCTTGGTACTAGAGTGACCAAGAGTGTGGCTGCCTGAAACCCATTAGATCTAACCTTTTGTTCCGCGGTCTTGGTATGTAACTGATTAATGGTGCTTATGGCACCCTATTCGTGACATGATCTAAAGTATCATTCCTTAGTTTTTGTATTCAACATACCATAACACATGTATTTTCCCCAAGTTTAGAAAACAAGTAAAATTTTTAAAAGTGGGGACATGAACTCACAACTTTGCGTATCCTGCGCCGTAAACTTCACCGGTTGTTTTTATAGCGTCGTGACCTATACGTGTTTTATTAACGTTAGTCACTAGACTTGTATCGCACAAGTACAAGTCATCAACTTTTGTGTATGTGTTCTTTGTTGTTAAAAATAATTTATATTTTTAACTATGTATCTTACTTATATTATTTTCCCAAAAACAAATATAAGTGTCTTGTATTTTTCACCCGAGTTATATATTTTCGTCCAAAAATACATTTTAAGTTCATAACTTGTCCAAGTTACATAATCTATTAAGAAATATATTTTCATAAATATATTTTCTTGTATTTGTCTATGCATGTTGTATGTGTATTTTTTGTATTTTTACTCCTTAGGAGTATTTAGTGTATTTTTAAGTCCTAATACACTATTACATATAATACATATTACATACACTTAGCACAAAATTTGGTGACCAATAAATATATATATTTTCCTCAAAAATATACATACTTAGTATCAATTTTTATCTTGAAGAAATCGTCATTCCTTAACTTTGAAATTTACCCAAAAATTAGGGAAACCTTGGTAAATATTTTTAGGTAAATTTTTAGGGAATAAGTTTCACCAAAACTTATATTTTTCTAAGTGTCAAAATTTTATAGAAATTTTGACATAGTTTCCCCTAAAAATGGAGGTTTCCCATGTTTTCAAAACATGTGCTTATTTTCTTTTAAAATCATCACAAACAATCAACAATCTACCCTAAGCAACTTACACTTACCAAGTGCCAAAACAATGCTATTTTCATAACAATCAAGAACTTGAACTTTCATAAAAACTTGTTGTAACTTGGTAGTGTGTTTAGTAGGTTTAGTTACCCTTTAAAGTGTGTTTACAACTTACTAGATGATTTTTCCAAAAATCATTCTCTTAAATTTTTTCTTGTAATCAATGTATTCTTATACTTGTTTCACCACTAGAAACATGGTGAGTTTCTTTAAAAACAATGTTTATGTAAGTCTTGTGATTTAACTTGGTTTCTTTGGAAAACTATTTTTGAAATCATCCAAGTTTATATCTAGTAATCATGTTATATGCTTCACAAGATTACCACCTTAACTTACTAGATCATCCAAGTTTATTCCTAAAATCATTTTCAGATTTCAAGTTCATGAAAACATAAAGCATGATGATCTTAGTCTTTCACAAGATCACCACCTTAACTTACTAGATCATGTGTTTAATCACAATCTAGTAGGTTTCTTATGATGTCTAACATCATTAACACAGATCATCAATCATCAAGAAGCAAATCAACACTATTCTACATGTATTCATGTGTTAATAAGCTTATGTTAAAGATTCATGTTTATGTTCTTTAGGGTTCTTCAAGATTAACAATGTTCATCATCTTTTAACCAACAAAACTAGAAGTAACAAGAGATTATAAGGGCCTTACTACTAGCTCTATGGCTAGGGATGAACACAAGATGTTGAAGATGACAAATGTGTTGGATAATAGCAAATGGGAAAGGTCCTTCAATCTCCAAGAGCTCCAAACTTCTTTAGACACCTTCTTGCACCTTAGGATGAACTTGGAATGGATGATTAATGGATGAAAATGGTGGTGGTGTGGTGGGCTATGTTCAGCCAAGAGAGGAGAAGGGAAGAAGGAGAGAGTGGTGTATTGAGTGTGTGCAAGGCAATGAGCTTAATGGTCTTCTTATAACCATGTTAAGTGTTTATCCAATGGATCATATGTTCATTAAGTACACTACAAGATCTCATAACAAATCAAAGGAGATTTAGTGTGATCAAGGGTGGGCCACACCCTTGATGCCGTGAATCATGAGGGGGGTATAGTTGGTGTTTAATGGATGGTTAGGAGATCTAGTTAGGATTTAAATGTATTAGTTAGTGTTCAAGCATATCATGTGTTATATAGTGTGTTAGGGTGTTCGGGGATCATAACTGTCACACCATGGCTTTTGCGGAAGCGTGGGTTTATTTGGTGTGACTTCTTAATACGATAGCAACAATCATAACAATGCTATATGATAAAAACTCAAGTTGTTCATCCAGTATTATAGTTTAGAAAATGCCATAACATAATTGTCTTGAAACAACTACCCAACATAAGTTACAACCATGACTTGCTTAAAAATGAGTTCACAATGGACTCAACAAAAGACCTTAAATAAAACGAGGTTTGGAGACATGTGACCCGTCCAGGAAAGGGTTACACCTCCCAAACCCTACACCCTTGGATGACATCTTTTATTTAATACCCAGCTTAACGTGCATCACCCGCCAGATCCGATCAATTCCCTGAAATACATGTAGTTTGAAAAATCAACAAAAAGTTGAGCGAGTTCATGTGTATGTGAGTATGTATAAACCCTTGTAAACGATGTATGTATAATCCTTTGTAAACGGTGTATGAAAGTCCCTGGTATGTAGCATTAAGGAAAAAAAAAGAGATCACCAATGGTTTGCAAGGCCATTGATATGTGTGAAGTGATGCATGAAGACTCAAACCTAGCGGAGTTGCACCGGGCTTCCGGCTGTAAGACACAGTCACCACTATGGGCCGCCCCGGCCTCATGGGTGTGGGCTCGCTACACCCAAATAGATCTATCACTCATGTCCCTCGGTCCTACGACGAGGATTAATGGCCTTTAGTAGCCGCCTACCCACTCACATGATCTAACGATGTATGATAACGATGTATGAAAAGTCCCTCCTTAAGCTAACCATACCATGTATAAAAATGTCTGTATAATTGTAACATGTATTTCACCCCCGAAGTATAAAACCGAAAACAGTTAAGAGAAAAGGGGGACATGAACTCACTGAAGTGCGTCTCCTGTATCGTACTCAAATCTCCGGTCTCGTCAGCAAACATGACTCCCTACAATGTACTAATGTCTATTAGACGATCGGGCCGTGCCTTGCCTTGCCTTGCCTTTGTAATTACGATTTGAGTTACGTTACTTTGATACTATTCCAAGTTATAACTGATTGTTAAAATAATAATTATTCATTATATTTTTAGGTCTTGAAATAATAGTTAGGCAACTATTTCGTATTCATACTTCTCAAGTATTTTTATGTGCGTATTTCCTTCCCAAGGATGGGGGTATTTATACATGTATTTTTGTGATAATTCATATTTCTCGTTATCTAAAATATTATCCATCCAAAATATACTAGTAACGGTATTTTGTTAAGTTATATTATTTTTCTCTAAATAATATAACTAGTTCCCAAATCATAACAAATATTCACTCAAGCGTTTTAGTATAAAATATATATTCTAAATATATATTTATCCGCTTTTCTTTACGAAAACCCACCTCCGATACTTTGAAACTTTGTAACCAAACTTATGGCGAGGTTTACTTCCGAAAAACAAAGTTAACACATTTGTAAACACTTGTTAGAAAATAATTTTCTAAGTCTTAGGATTTTTAGAAAATTTCGCCAGAGTTTCCCCTAAAAACGGAGGTGTCCATGCTTATGAGCATATCATTTTCTTTTCGAAATCAATCAACAATCAATCCTTAAACAATTTTACATCACCAAGAATGAAAACTATGTGCGTTACATATTAATCATGAACTTGATACATTCCGAAAACGCGTAGTAATTTGGTAAAGCTTTTAGTGGACTTAGTTACCTTCCGAAGCGTAATTATTTCTTTAAAAATCATTTTCATGAATGAGTTAAGTGTTTACAACTTGTAAACAATTTTACAAAAATTAATCTCTTGAACTCTTCTTGTAAATAAAATGTTTCTACACTTGTTTTAGTTCTAAAAATAGTGTAAGAGTATGTAAAGGTCATAACCTTTTAAAAATCGCTTCTTGAACTTGGTTCGTTTAGAAAAGACTTTTGTAAAACCCGGATCTACATGATCATCCACTTACTTTGTTCATTTATATTTCAAGAAATCTATTTCTTTCAAGTTCATGTTTAACTAGAAGATGATTATTTTGTGTGACATAATATCATCTCCTAATCTTGTTAAGTCATGTTTCTAATAATCACTTAACAAGTTCCATATGGTGATTAACATTACACAACCAAGAATCATCATACAATCAACAACATATTCATAACAATATCCTTCTAACAACATTTCATCTTCAAGTAAGCTTTTATGTTCAAGTTTCTTGTTTAAATCTTTAAGTTCATGTTCTTAGTGTTCTTGATATTCATCATAATTCAACTTTTGGCTACTCAAAATAGAAATAAACAAGGGTAAATCAAGACTTACTACTAGCTTAAAGCTAGGGAAGAATTCTAGTGAAAATGGTGGTGAAAAAGCAAGAAAGAAAGCTCCTTGAAGTTCCACAAGTTGCAAGCTCCTTTAATCCTTCTTCTACACTTGAATGAAGCTTAAAATGGATGAAGATGGTGATGTTAAAGTGGTGATGGTGGCGGCGGTTATGTGAGCCGAGAGGGAGGGAGAAGGGAGTGAGGGAATGGTGTGAAAATTTGAAGTATAGTGATGATCTAGGCAACCATGCTTTATAAAGATGTCTTCATATATTTTGGTAACATGATCAAGCAACATCTAATAGAATAATGGAATTAAATCTAAGTACAAGATATGAAGTATGGTGGGGTGGTCCTTGGTGACCGAATTCGGTTAAGGGGGGGGGGGGGGGTTGGATGTAAATTTTTGTAACAAGTTGGTAAGTATTAGTTAGTTTCCAAGTATATGTTTACATATGATATTTACTAGAGAAATTTGTGGGTGTTATGGTGAACGGGGATCATGACTAGCCAAAAATAATAAAAAAATGTATTTGACAAAAATTTGGTGTCCCGGGTAATGTTCGGTTGTTCGGTTAGCTACCGTTTCGTTAAAGTGTTTAATTATACCGTAAAGTGTCTTTTATATATATTTTTGTAACACTTTTAATTCCCGGCACTTAGGAAAGCATACATGACCAATCTGCCATATTTTTGCACCTTACTAGCCTATTACAATGCTGAATTTTATTAATAAATGCAGAATTCTGCACTTAAAGTGTGTTTTAGGCACTTCCCGGCACTTTAACTATCACCTAGTGAAGCAGTTTTATGGTCCTCACTTCCCTACACTCCATACTAGTGTAGTACCTTGTCCCTGGCTCATACTGGCCTCAAAAACATTATCTGTCTATGTGCTGGCATTGTCAGCATGTTTCTGAATTATCCGTTCAGTGTGCTAACTGTGCTTTGTGCATCAAGTATGTCACTAATGTTTGTATGTAATAAATGGAGTGACTGTATGAAATGTGATGCATATGTATGTATGATACAAAAATCATAAAGCAGTTTAAGTCGTCAGTTGTAATCAAGCACAATCATTAAGCACATAATTAAAATTAATTAATTGTACGGTACCTGTAATTGTGAGGGTTGTCACATTCTCCCCCCGTTAAGAAAATTCCGTCCCGAAATTTTTAAGTTCTGCTTCTAGTTGCAGGGGTCTTGGGGAATAAATGTGGGTACTTGGCCTTCATACGATCCTCACGTTCCCATGTGAATTCTGGGCCATGTCGTGCATTCCATCGAAATTTGACGAGTTTGACACTACTCCTGCGTGTTTTGTTAACCTTCCAATCCGTAACCTCAACCGGTTCTTCAATAAAGTGGAGTGTGTCATCAACATGAATTTCGTCGGTAGGAATGACCACGGTTTCCTGAGTTGGACTCTTTTTCAGATTTGATACATGAAATGTATCGTGAACGCCATTTAGTTCTGCAGGTAAATCTAACTTGTATGCTACGCGACCAATCCGTTCCAGAATTCTGAATGGACCAATGTATCTGGGATTCAACTTTCCACGCTTCCCAAAGCGTGCCACACCCTTCCAGGGTGAAACTTTCAACAATACCATATCTCCCACCTCAAATTCCAGAGGTTTTCTTCTGTGGTCCGCATAACACTTTTGTCGATCACGAGCCGCTTTGATGCGTTCTCGGATCTGGAAAATCTTGTCTGTTGTCTCTTGAACCAAATCCGGACCAACTAATTGTCTATCACCCGCGTCTGCCCAGCATAAGGGTGATCGACACTTACGCCCATAGAGAGCTACGAACGGTGTGGCTTGAATGCTTGCATGGTAACTGTTATTATATGAAAATTCAACCAATGGTAGGTGAGTGTCCCAACTCCCACCTAAATCCATTACGCAAGCTCGCAACATGTCTTCTAACGTTTGAATCGTTCGTTCGCTCTGTCCGTCTGTTTGCGGGTGAAAAGCAGTACTCAGATTCAACTGAGAACCAAAAGCTTCTTAAAAGGATTGCCAAATCCTTGACACGAATCTTCCATCTCTATCAGAGATGATTGAGGGAGGCACTCCATGACGTGCAACAATTTCTCTAGTTTGCTCGTGTTATCTTTTTCCCTGATTGGCAAAAAGTGTGCTGATTTCGTTAAGCGGTCTACAATTACCCAGATCGTATCATGACCTCTGGGCGTTCTTGGCAATTTGGTTATAAAATCCATGGAAATCTGTTCCCACTTCCACTGAGGTATTTCGGGTTGTTGCAAGAGACCTGAAGGCTTCTGGTATTCGGCCTTAACCTTGGCGCAAGTTAAACATTTGCCAGCATATATCGCAACATCGCCTTTCATCCTTAGCCACCAATAAAAATCCCTTAGATCTTGGTACATTTTGTCCGCTTCGGGATGAATCGAGTACCTTGACTTATGAGCTTCATTAAGAATCACTTCTCGAAGACCACCAAAGAGGGGAACCCAAATTCTTCCCAAGAAACACAATGTTCCATCCTCCTTTGGTACTAATTGCTTCTCCATTCCCCGGAGATACTCGTTCTCAAGATTCTCCCTTTTAAGAGCTTCCCTTTGCGCAGTACGAATGCGCAACGTGAGGTCTGTCTGAACAATCATTTCCAAAGCCCTAACCCTTATGGGCTTGATCCTTTCCTTCCGACTCAGGGCATCGGCGACCACATTCGCCTTCCCTGGGTGATACTTGATTTCTCAGTCGTAAGCGTTCAATAATTCAACCCAGCGTCTTTGTCTCATGTTAAGCTCTTTTTGATCAAATATGTGTTGTAGGCTCTTGTGATCAGTGAAGATTGTGCACCGCGTGCCGTATAAATAATGTCGCCAGATCTTCAATGCAAATACCACCGCACCTAATTCCAAATCATGCGTGGTATAATTCTTCTCGTGGACCTTCAACTGGCGAGATGCATATGCTATGACCTTCTGTCGTTGCATCAGCATGCAGCCTAAACCTTGACGCGAAGCATCGTAATATACCACGAAGTCGTCCGTGCCTTCGGGTAGTGATAAGATTGGTGCGTCACAAAGCTTGTTTT
The DNA here is from genome assembly GCA_030545235.1 of Helianthus tuberosus. NCBI lineage: Eukaryota > Viridiplantae > Streptophyta > Magnoliopsida > Asterales > Asteraceae > Helianthus > Helianthus tuberosus. Next base: position 2,160,056 of record CM060372.1, read on the forward strand.
TCAACAACTGAAATGCTTCTTCTTGTTTGTCTCCCCATTCAAACTTCTTATCCTTTTGTGTGAGAGCAGTCAGAGGTTGAGCGATTTTTGAGAAATCCTCAATAAATCTGCGGTAATACCCAGCCAAACCTAGAAACTGTCGAATCTCGGTTGGCGTCTTTGGAGTCTCCCAGTTCTTGATTGCCTCGATCTTTGTGGGATCCACATGAATTCCATTTCCATTAACTACATGGCCAAGAAACTAAACTTCGCGTAACCAGAACTCGCACTTTGAAAACTTCGCGTATAACTTCTCCTTCTTAAGCAGCTCTAAGATGGCTCTTAGATGGTGCTCATGTTCTTCTTTTGTTTTTTAGTAGATCAGGATGTCGTTAATGAACACAATCACAAACTTATCAAGGTAGGGCTTGCAGACTCTGTTCATTAAATCCATGAACACGGCTGGCGCGTTCGTCAACCCGAACGGCATAACCAGGAACTCGTAGTGCCCGTAGCGAGTCCTAAAGGCCGTCTTTGGGATACTTTCTTCTTGAATCCTCAACTGATGATAACCTGATCGTAGATCGATCTTTGAGTAAAAACTTGAACCTTGTAACTGATCGAACAGGTCATCGATCCTTGGCAAAGGATATCTGTTCTTGATTATCAACTTGTTCAGCTCCCGGTAGTCGATACACATGCGAAAACTACCATCCTTCTTCTTAACGAACAAAACTGGAGCTCCCCAAGGCGAGAAGCTTGGTAGGATAAATCCCCTGTCTAATAACTCCTGAAGTTGTGTCGACAATTCCTGCATTTCCGAAGGCGCAAGTCTATAAGGTGCCTTAGCTACAGGCGCGACGCCTGGAACTAAGTCAATATGAAACTCGACTTGTCTATGTGGCGGAAATCCTGGCAAGTCTTCTGGAAAGACTTCAGGATACTCCTTCATGACTGGAATATCTTCTATCTTTGGCTCAGCGGCTTCTTTATCCACGATGTGTGCCAAGAAGGCAACACATCCCTTCTTCAAACACTTTCTAGCTTTCAAACAACCAATGATCCTTAAAGGCGTATCACACTTCTCTCCGTGAACCACAATTGTTTCTCCATTCGCCATTGGGATGCGAATGGTCTTCTCGTGACATACAATTTCGGCTCTGTTGCTTGACAACCAATCCATCCCTACTACCACGTCGAAGCTTCCCAACTCGACTGGTAGTAGATCCAGTGTAAATTCATGTTCGCCCAGCTCTATTACACATCCTCTGATGACTTCGTTCGTTTCTACTAACTTTCCATTAGCCAGTTCGATTGAGTATGGAATGTCTAACTTACTAGCAGTTAACCCAAGCATATTCTTAAATTCTAGCGATACAAAACTATAGTCGGCACCAGTGTCAAATAGAACAGATGCAAAGCGTTGATTTATAGGGAACATACCAGTGACAACATTCGGGTCCTGGCGTGCTTCCTTGCTTCCATATTGAATACCCTTCCACGAGCTTGATTGAGTTTTGGGCATTCTCGTTTGAAGTGCCCGATGTCTCCGCAGATAAAACATCCCGGTCCTCGACCGTTACCATCTTCATTACTGCCTTGATTGTTGTTCTGATTACGGTTACCATTTCCTGCTTGATTCCCGGAGTTACCGCGATTACCATTTTCGTCGTTGCGGTTCCCATTCCCGTTACCTCCACGTTGTTGTTACCAAATCCTCTTTGACCACCACGGCCAGTACCAACCCAACAAGTGTCTTTTGAGTGACCCATCCTTCCACATGATTCACATTTGCTAAGTCTGCACCGGCCAGCATGATGAAACTGGCATAGTTCGCACTTGGGCAGAGTGCCCATGTATCCTTTCCCTTTGGCTTCAGCACCACGCTTATTTTCAGCTGGTCGGTTCACATCCTTCCTCTTGTTGGCACTGCCGGTACTTGTTTTAAAGTTGGAGAATTTCCTCTTGTTCTCCCCTGAAGATTCAACATGAGTTTCTTTCTTTTTCGGCTCAGAAATTGAAAACTTGTTGAGCCTAATAGCTTCCTCAGTCAGAGACACGCTCAGGTCTATAGCTTCAGTAATCATTGCCAGTTTTGAAGATGTTACCATGCTCATGATCTGGGGTGCCAAACCCCAGATGAAACGCTCCACGCGTTTGAATTCAGGAGTGACCATATATGGTACCACATGGGACAAATAATGAAACCTCTGAACATACTCGGCGATCTTCGGGCCATCCATTTTAAGATTCCAGAATTCAGTTTCTAATTTCTGGATTTCCGCCCTGGAGCAGTATTTCTTTCTCATGAGCTCCTTCAGCTCGTTCCACGTCAATGCGTAAGCTGCTGCCTCTCCAAGGGTTTGGACCTGGAGATTCCACCACGACAGCGCTCCATCTATGAACAGACCGGAAATGTAGGTAACTTGCTGCTCTGGTGCGCATTTGCTCATATGCAAAACTGAGTCGGTCTTTTCTGCCCAGCGAACAAATCCCACAGCACCTCCGGTGCCGTCAAAGTTAAGCGGTTTACAGTCTAGAAATTGTTTGTAAGTGCAGCCTGTGCAGGCAATAACATTTACAGAAAGCATTAGCGGATGTGTAAGAAATATCCGAATGTAATGTAGTGGGTCTCAATCGATTCGAATATTACCATTCGGCGGGTTGTTGTTATTTGAGGTATTCCTGCTTGTTTCGGCACGCGAGGCCTCATAATCAGCTATTGCTTTTGAAATACGTTCCTGTAATTCTGCCTCAGTAGTAGGCAAGCGTGGGTCTCGTCGCGGAGGCATCTTCTAGAAGAAGATTATATCGGTCAGGTCATAGTAAGTGTAGTAAGTAAGTAATATGCGTATGGAATAACATCCATCAACCTCATCACACATAACATCCCATGTTATAATATAAAACAAATAATTAAACAATGCATGTAGTGAGAACGTTGCCATTGAGCTTTCATTTAATCATGACCACAATATAGTTTTACATGTTTCACAGTACATCATACATCAAAATAAGGTCATAGGGTTACATCACCCCAAAATACAAGTCAGTCTAAACAAATCATATACAAAAACGTGGTCTTCCAAAAAGTCTTCATATGTTGGCCCAATTGCGACTTTCTCACCAAAACAATCTACCTGCACCAAACCAAAAATATAGCTACGCTGATGGCGGGGGAGGAGGTGGAAAAGAGAAAAGCAAACGGCGCATAAGCACCCAATCCTCCTCAAGTGCATGCACAACTCGCAGCAGGTACGCAATCTGCTGCTCAGGGGTAAGGAAACGAACATCAGAATCAGGGGGTAATGGAAGAGGGGCCGGTAGGGTAGCAAAAGGAGACTGACAATGGCACGGGGGGAGGACGTGGAATCCTCTCCAACTCATGAACTCTCCGGCTCAGTGCCTCCTGCTGTCACTGTAGGGAGATGAGTATATCGTCCGTCGTGTATCTCAGATGAAAAGGGTGATAAGGGTCTGATAACGGCATAACATTGGGCGAAGACCACAGAAATGGCTCGCCCGAGGGTACAAAAGATGATGTAGTGTGAGGAAGCTGAGACATGAATGGTACAACTGACGACATAGGCGGGACAAAAGCAGGCTGCTGTCTCGATGAACCCTCCCAAGGACGAGGTGCAGGAATGTCCTGGAGAAAAGTGATAGGAAGGTCGGTGCGATGGATATCAGATGTGTGCGGGTGGAACTGGGGGATATCAAGAGGTGCAGAAACAGGTGCGGTAGGGGTAGTGACTGGTAAAATAAACGGAGGATAATCATCATCATCCTCGATCCACCCGTTATGGGTGTCGGCATATCTCGGGTCAATGTGAGTGGCAAAAGGTGCACGGTCAACAAACGCCGGCACGGAATCAGGCAGAGGTGCATCAGCAACAGGAATATCCACCACCGGTGGTGCAACAATGGGAATATCAACAATAGGTGGTGCAATGGCTGGTGCATCTACAACAGGCGGTGCAACGACTGGAGCATCATCAAGAACATGGTCGTGCACAGGTACGAGGTCATGAGCAACAACAGGCTCTAGTGCCATGACAGGCTCAGGGTCAGCAAAAGCCATATCAAAGTCGGCAGGTACATTAACAAGATGATCAATAGGAACCACGGGTGCCTCCAAGGGCTGGTCATCAGGAATAAACTCGATCTCGTGATCGGGATCAAAATCAGGAGGAAAAACTGGATCAAACTCATCCTCGAACTCAGGATCAAACTCAAACTCGTGGGGTGAACCAGGTACAGCTGACATAGCTGTATCGGAGTCGGAGTCAGTAGGATATCGACGCAATCCGACGGCGTGCAAAGTGGAAGATGATACTGACTCAAAAGAATCAGTACCGGGCTGATCAGATAAAATCTCCTCAGCGGGAGCCTCAACAGGCGGTAAAACAACAGCATCCGCAACCGGAACCTCAACCAAAGGAATGGCGACATCATCAGCAATCGGGGCCCCACCCTCATGGTCGTCCTCAGGGGGACCCTCAACGAAAAGATCGATGTCGTCATCAGACACAACATCGAGTGGCAAATCCTCGACGGGAAATGCAGCAAGTGGAACGGGAGCAGGGATCTCAGCAAGAGGTAGATCCCCAGCTAGAATACCATCAGCATGCTGAACCTCGTCTCCAACAACCGGCAAAGCAAAGGGCTGGAAGTCGTCATCATCACTGCTATCGGTATCAGATGTAAAGACCTCCGGATCGGTGTGCATCGGGTCATCTGAATCTACTGCCACGGGGTCATAAACTCCACTCGACGAAGACATAGTGTCTGTAATAACACAACCACAACATGGGCACATATATCAATAATAGTCAAGTAAGCATATAAGTCACAACAATGCAAGCAAGTAATCGTCCTAGTCTTCCCCAGACTATATTCCCTGGCAGTGTTGTAAAAGTCAGATTACTCGGCCGAGTACTCGGTCCTCGGACCCTCTCCGAGGCGACTTCCTCCTAGGCGGTCTCAATTAGTCGGCATCGGGATTACTTGGGAGTACTCGGTGCCTAGTCGGCGCCTAGTCGGACGTAGTCGGCCTAGTCGGTCTAGGCGGTCAATGTGGTTTGTTGACTTTTAATCGGTCAAACTCGGTCAAAATTGGCCTACTCGGCCTTGTACTCGGACTACTCGGCCTTGTACTCAGACTAGTCGGACTTGTATTCAGAATATTTGAACTTTAAACATGTTTCATTTTAAATTATACTCAGTTGACATGAATTATGCTTATTTTAACACATAAATAATATATAACAATCAATTTTCTTTATATTTACCATGTCCGCGTACTCCCCGAGTACTCTCCGAGTACTCCGATTACTCCCAACTCCCCAGTCGGCCGACTAGGGACCGCCTAGCGACTTTTACAACACTGTTCCCTGGTCTCTAAGACCAACTCCCTGGTCTCTAAGACCAACCTTCCCAGTCTCTAAGACTAAATCCCTGGTCGCTAAGACCAACCTCCCAGTCTCTAAGACTACATCCCTGGTCGCTAAGACCAACCTCCCAGTCTCTAAGACTAAATTTTCCCCAACCTCTAAGATTGAACCCCTCAGTCTCTAAGACTGAACCTCCCCAGTCTCTAAGGCTGAACTCCCTCAGTCTCTAAGACTAAACCTCCCTAGCCTCTAAGGCTGACTCCCTCAGTCTCTAAGACTGAAATATAAATTTTGAAAGGTGTATTTGTGCCTTTTGTTTGTAAAATGTTTGTGCCCCGGATCTGGACTTTTAGTGTATGCAATGCAAAAATGTTTGGAAACATTTTCGTGAGAGCCGCAGTGATCATAGTCTAGACTCGAGAAGGAATCCTAGTTCGCTATGATCGAGGCTCTGATACCAAGCTGTCACACCCTGGCTTTTGTGGAAGCGTGGGTTTATTTGGTGTGACTTCTTAATACCATAGCAACAATCATAACAATGCCATATGATAAAAACACAAGTTGTTCATCCATTATTATAGTTTAGAAAATGCCATAACATAATTGTCTTGAAACAACTACCCAACATAAGTTACAACCATGACTTGCTTAAAAATGAGTTCACAATGGACTCAACAAAAGACCTTAAATAAAACGAGGTTTGGAGACATGTGACCCGTCCAGGCAAGGGTTACACCTCCCAAACCCTACACCCTTGGATGACATCTTTTATTTAATACGCAGCTTAACGTGCATCACCCGCCAGATCCAATCAATTCCCTGAAATACATGTAGTTTGAAAAATCAACAAAAAGTTGAGCGAGTTCATGTGTATGTGAGTATGTATAAACCCTTGTAAACGATGTATGTATAATCCTTTGTAAACGGTGTATGAAAGTCCCTGGTATGTAGCATTAAGGAAAAAAAAGAGATCACCAATGGTTTGCAAGGCCATTGATATGTGTGAAGTGACACAGGAAGACTCAAACTTAGCGGAGTTGCACCGGGCTTCCGGCTGTAAGACGCAGTCACCACTATGGGCCGCCCCGGCCTCATGGGTGTGGGCTCGCTACACCCAAATAGATCTATCACTCATGTCCCCCGGTCCTACGACGAGGATTAATGGCCTTTAGTAGCCACCTACCCACTCACATGATCTAACGATGTATGATAACGATGTATGAAAAGTCCCTCCTTAAGCTAACCATACCATGTATAAAAATGTCTGTATAATTGTAACATGTATTTCACCCCCGAAGTATAAAACCGAAAACAGTTAAGAGAAAAGGGGGACATGAACTCACTGAAGTGCGTCTCCTGTATCGTACTCAAATCTCCTCCGGTCTCGTCAGCAAACACGACTCCCTACAATGTACTAATGTCTATTAGACGATCGGGCCGTGCCTTGCCTTCGTAATTACGATTTGAGTTACGTTATTTTGATACTATTCCAAGTTATAACTGATTGTTAAAATAATAATTATTCATTATATTTTTAGGTCTTGAAATAATAGTTAGGCAACTATTTCGTATTCATACTTCTCAAGTATTTTTATGTGTGTATTTCCTACCCAAGGATGGGGTATTTATACATGTATTTTTGTGATAATTCATATTTCTCGTTATCCAAAATATTATCCATCCAAAATATACTAGTAACGGTATTTTGTTAAGTTATATTATTTTTCTCTATATAATATAACTAGTTCCCAAATCATACAAATATTCACTCAAGCGTTTTAGTATAAAATATATATTCTAAATATATATTTATCCGCTTTTCTTTACGAAAACCCACCTCCGATACTTTGAAATTTTGTAACCAAACTTATGGCGAGGTTTACTTCCGAAAAACAAAGTTAACACATTTGTAAACACTTGTTAGAAAATAATTTTCTAAGTCTTGGGATTTTTAGAAAATTTCGCCAGAGTTTCCCCTAAAAACGGAGGTGTGCATGCTTATGAGCATATCATTTTCTTTTCGAAATCAATCAACAATCAATCCTTAAACAATTTTACATCACCAAGAACGAAAACTATGTGCGTTACATATTAATCATGAACTTGATACATTCCAAAAACGCGTAGTAATTTGGTAAAGCTTTTAGTGGACTTAGTTACCTTCAGAAGCGTAATTATTTCTTTAAAAATCATTTTCATGAATGAGTTAAGTGTTTACAACTTGTAAACAATTTTACAAAAATTAATCTCTTGAACTCTTCTTGTAAATAAAATGTTTCTACACTTGTTTTAGTTCTAAAAATAGTGTAAGAGTATGTAAAGGTCATAACCTTTTAAAAATCGCTTCTTGAACTTGGTTCATTTAGAAAAGACTTTTGTAAAACCCAGATCTACATGATCATCCACTTACTTTGTTCATTTATATTTCAAGTAATCTATTTCTTTCAAGTTCATGTTTAACTAGAAGATGATTATTTTGTGTGACATAATATCATCTCCTAATCTTGTTAAGTCATGTTTCTAATCATCACTTAACAAGTTCCATATGGTGATTAACATTACACAACCAAGAATCATCATACAATCAACAACATATTCAGAACAATATCCTTCTAACAACATTTCATCTTCAAGTAAGGTTTTATGTTCAAGTTTCTTGTTTAAATCTTTTAGTTCATGTTCTTAGTGTTCTTGATATTCATCATAATTCAACTTTTGGCTACTCAAAATAGAAATAAACAAGGGTAAATCAAGACTTACTACTAGCTTAAAGCTAGGGAAGAATTCTAGTGAAAATGGTGGTGAAAAAGCAAGAAAGAAAGCTCCTTGAAGTTCCACAAGTTGCAAGCTCCTTTAATCCTTCTTCTACACTTGAATGAAGCTTAAAATGGATGAAGATGGTGATGTTAAAGTGGTGATGGTGGTGGCGGTTATGTGAGCCGAGGGGGAGGGAGAAGGGAGTGAGGGAATGGTGTGAAAATTTGAAGTATGGTGATGATCTAGGCAACCATGCTTTATAAAGATGTCTTCATATATTTTGGTAACATGATCAAGCAATATCTAATAGAATAATGGAATTAAATCTAAGTACAAGATATGAAGTATGGTGGGGTGGTCCTTGGTGACCGAATTCGGTTAAGGGGGGGGGGGGTTGGATGTTAATTTTTGTAACAAGTTGGTAAGTATTAGTTAGTTTCCAAGTATATGTTTACATATGATATTAACTATAGAAATTAGTGGGTGTTATGGTGAACGGGGATCATGACTAGCCAAAAATAATAAAACAATGTATTTGACAAAAATTTGGTGTCCCGGTTAATGTCCGGTTGTTCGGTTAGCTACCGTTCCGTTAAAGTGTTTAATTATACCGTAAAATGTCTTTTATATATATTTTTGTAACACTTTTAATTCCCGGCACTTAGGAAAGCATACATGACCAATCTGCTATATTTTTGCACCTTACTAGCCTATTACAATGCTGAATTTTATTAATAACTGCAGAATTCTGCACTTAAAGTGTGTTTTAGGCACTTCCCGGCACTTTAACTATCACCTAGTGACGCAGTTTTATGGTCCTCACTTCCCTACACTACATACTAGTGTAGTACCTTGTCCCTGGCTCATACTGGCCTCAAAAACATTGTCTGTCTATGTGCTGGCATTGTCAGCATGTTTCTGAATTATCCGTTCAGTGTGCTAACTGTGCTTTGTGCATCAAGTATGTCACTAATGTTTGTATGTAATAAATGGAGTGACTGTATGAAATGTGATGAATATGTATGTATGATACAAAAATCATAAAGCAGTTTAAGTCGTCAGTTGTAATCAAGCACAATCATTAAGCACATAGTGTTCGGTTGTTCGGTTAGATACCAGTTCGTTAAAGTGTCAAACTATTCCATTTAGTGATCTTTAAGTACCCTTTTATGACACTTTTAATTTCCGACACTTAGGAAAGCATTCAGGACCATTTTTTTCATATTTTTACATGTTACTAACTTGTTAAAATGCTGAATTTTGCTGAAATATGCTGAAATATGTAAAATTCAGTATTTAAAGTGTGTTTCGGGTGCTTTTTAATGCATAGTTTAGCTTCCGGAAAGTTTATACGTTAACCCTTGTATCCATACTTGGGTTTTAATGTATTTTAGACGTTGGACCTACTCCTAGGCCCTAATTCCGTTATCTGACTGCTTTCTGCAGAGTTGCTGACACAGTGTGTCTTACCGGTGAGTTTACTAGTCTTTCTGACGCAATGCTAACAGTAATGCATAAAGCAATATTTGAAGTATAAAACGTGCATGAATTCACAAGTATAGCATGAAATCAGACAATGTTGACATTTAAGCACATAATTGCAGATATTAAATAATAATTAAATTGTACGAAAATTACCGGTTTGTGCCAGTTGTCACAGTCTCCCCCCGTTAAAAGAATTTATTCCCGAAATTCAGGCTGAGCTATCTCTCACAGGAGTTTTCTTGAATAGGTGGGGGTACTTGTCTTTAAACTGGTCTTCACGTTCCCACGTGTACTCGGGTCTATGCTTAGAGTTCCAACGTACTTTGACAAGTTTGACACTACTCCTCCGGGTCTTGTTGACTTTCCAGTCTGTAACCTCAACGGGTTGTTCTGTAAATCGGAGTGTGTCGTTGATATGCACTTCATCCGCAGGGATGATCACTGTTTCTTGGGTTGGACTCTTCTTGAGGTTGGACACATGAAACGTATCATGTACTCCGTTAAGTTCTTCCGGTAATTCCAACTTGTAAGCCACGGTACCAATTCTTTCCAAGATCTTGAATGGTCCGATGTATCGTGGATTCAGCTTTCCACGTTTTTCGAATCTTACTACGCCCTTCCAAGGTGAGACCTTCAATAAAACTTTGTCTCCCACCTCGAATTCTAAAGGTTTTCGTCTTTGATCAGCGTAGCTCTTTTGTCGATATCGAGCCGCCTTAATGCGCTCTCGGATCTGCATGATTTTGTCGGTTGTCTCTTGAACAAGTTCAGGACCAACCATACGTTTGTCTCCAGCGTCTGGCCAACATAATGGCGAGCGGCACTTGCGGCCATATAGAACTTCGAACGGTGCGGCTTTTATGCTCGTATGGTAACTGTTATTGTAGGAAAACCCAACTAAAGGTAGGTAAGTATTGTGACAACCCGCACAAAACCAGGTATCCGTACAACTTAATTAATGATTAATTATTACTTGATTACTGTGCTTGATTGAACTAGCTGATAAACTGCTACCTGCATACTGATACATGCACTTACTTGCATCATACTTTAATTGCTGTCACTACATTGATTACATACTGAACCCTAGTGACAAACATGATGCACAAAAAGCACAGTAGCACTAAACGGATACACAGTGAACATGCTGATATAACCAGCATCAGGCAAATACTGCCTCAAGGCCTGTTAAGAGCCTCATATATTTTGACTACACTGGTAGTGAGTGTAGGATATAAGGGTTGTGTTACCGCGTCTCTAGGGGATAAGATACACTGATTCGGATGTGCCAGAACGTACTTTAAGTACCAAACACAGCACTTTAATAATTTAACCAGCTTCTAGCTGACTAGTAAAGTGCCAGAAATGAGAAAATATTACTAGACACTTTCTAAAGTGTCGGGAAAACAAAATGTGTCACTAAAATGTAATAACGACACTTTAAAGTCTTTTGTAACACTTTAACAGATTACTATCCAACCGAACACCCGGACTTTACCCGGAACATGAAAACTTTACTATTTTTTTTATTATTACTCTTTTTCTGAGCCAGTTAGGGTCCCTGGTTACCCTAACACCCGTCATAACACGCTGCTTATAACTAACGGAGTTTAAAACCTAAACTAACTTACTTAACTTCAACTAGACTCCTAACTATCTACTTAAAATCGAACTAGATACCCCCCCCCCCAAACCGATCGGTCACCTTGGGAGCACCACCTTGTACTTGAGATCTTGGTCAATCTAAATTGTCTAGTATCTAGTGAACATACTAACCAATGGGTAATGGACCTTGAACTTGCCTATATATATACACACTAACCACAAGAGCTTATTCACTAAACACCACAACACAAAGTTACTCTCTCCCTCCCTATCCCACTCTCGGCCGAACACCCTACACACCACCATCATACTTTTCGATCTTGCACTCATCATTCCAAGCACATACACACTTCAAGGATCGCGTATAAAGAGCTTTGGTGCAAGCGGAACGCGAAGGACCACTCTCGTTGGCTTTTATCCACGCGGTTTTCGTCACAACTCTTCCCTAGCCTTGAGCTAGAGGTATAACCTTTAAAACTTGTTTTTACACATATCTAAAGTGGTTAAAAGAACTTTCGTCGGTTAAATATTGTAAACACGCGTTTTGAATCTTTAAAGTCTAGTAAAATCACAAAAATGGTGGTTAATAGCATATAACTTGTGTAAAAGTCGTAGGACTTGAAATTTGTGCTTATTGTGACCCGATCTATAATGTGGTAGCTCAAATCTTCGTTTAACCCGACTTTGTAAAATCACGTATCATCACATAAGCTTGTTTTTGATAGATACAAGGGTTAAAGGTGAAACACTACCACATTTTAGAAACATGAACTTGTGTGAAATATTATACTTGTGTAAAAGTGATTTAACCGGTAAAATGGTGTTTAAAACTAGCGGATCTACGTATCCGCAAGTGGTATTTTTGAAAGACCACACTTTAAAGAAATCATGTTTTTCTAAAAGATGGATCTTGCACTAATAAATATGATTTTATAAACCACAAGTGTGTAGACACTCGTGAAATGGAAAGATCCGACAAAGAAGTATATTTGTCACTTGTTACTAGAAGTTGTAGAGACGGTTTTCTCTAAACACGAGGTTTTTACAAGATTAAAGCTACTTTATATAAAGATCTACACATATAAAGGGTGTTTACAAAATAGATTCGGGGAAAACTACAAGTTCATGCGATTATGCGAATATACATACTTGTTGACTAGTTTGATGTGTCGGAAATTGTTTGATTGAATAAAGAAGTTGATTGAGTTGATTTGTTAAAAGAAAATGATACGCTTGAAAGCGTGGCCACCTCCAGTTACAGAGGAAACTCTGGCGAAATTTTCTAAAAACCTAACACTTAGACTTTTTACACAACAAGTGTTAGAACTATTTTTTGGACATACTTTCGACACATAAATTTCGCCAGCACCATATTTTACTAAACCATCGGAGGTGGGGTTTTCACAAAGATTAACGTGATAAATATATTTGTCACAACACTGTTTATGATTATTTTGTGAAAACACATAAATATTATTTTAAGGTAAAAATAATATTTACAAGCGTTAATGATTCCAAAACTTTGCGAACGCTTCCATAAACATATAAGTTACACCGGTAATTACATTACCACATGATTGATAAAAACGTAACTTACGCACATGTATTGTATCCCCCATCCTTGGGAAGAAGAATAACTACCAAAGTGTATACGGAACATAAACACGAAATAGTTGTCTAACTATTTCCCAAAGACATAAACTGTAAAGCTAAAGCACGGCCGTCCGACTAATAGAATTAGCACTTGTAGGTCGTTGCACAGCTTACTATATTGGAGACGCTTGATAGAGATACGCACTCACTGTGAGTTCATGTCCCCCTTTTCTCTAACTGTTTTCAGTTTTCTTAACTGCGGGGGTGAAATACATGTTACTTTGTTTACAAGTACTTTACACACGGTATGAATAACGTAAGGAGGTTTAGATCATGTGAATGGGTAGTTAGAACACCGAGGGACTCAGGCGGTAGATCTATTTGGGTGTAGCGAGCCCAGCTTCAGGCCAAACGGACCTCTCGGAGGCTAACCACAACGGACCTGGAGTGACTTGGTTGCCCAACGCAAAAATCAGCTAGGGTTGTGTCTACTTACTTGCATTTCACAACATGCTAATGGCCTTGCAAACCATTGGTGATCACAAGTCCTCTTACACTGCTACATACCAGGAAACTTTTATACTTACAAGTGTTTTACTTACTCACTTGCACATGAACTCGCTCAACATTATTGTTGATTTTTCAACTCACATGTATTTCAGGAAATTAAACGAGATCTGGCACGGTATGGAACGTTTTCCGCTGCATTTGTCATGGAGTCATCAGGGTTTAAGGGATGTGTCTCTTTCCTGGACAAGACACAGTCCTTAAACCACGTTTATGTTATGTTGTAGTGGTTATGTCTTTTGAACAAGGTTATTGTTGTTGGAGTATGTTCTCGTCAAACAATGGTATTGTATGTTATTTTCAAACTTAATTGATGACTTGCATGGTTTTTAAATTCATATAGCTTGTTATGATTAAGCTATGGTATTAAGAAGTCACACCAAAATTAACCACGCTTCCGCAAAGCCAGGGTATGACAGCTTGGTATCAGAGCTCTGATCATAGCGAACTAGGATTCTGTCTCGAGTCTAGACTATGATCACTAGGGCTCTCACGAAAACATTTTTCTGCATACCACTTAAGTCCAGATCCACACTTTTTACAAACAAATGTTGAGCACATTTTATTAATTATAAGTTCAGCTTGGAGGGCTGAGGATCGATCTGGAGGATCGAGATGGTTAAGGTAGTTGAGCACGTTGGTTTGATATAGGATCGATCTGGAGGATCGAGGTGATTAAGGAAGATTGAGCACGTTGATTTGTTATAAGGTTCGATCTGGAGGATCGAGGTTTGGGTTAAGTAAAGGATAGAGCAGTCTTGTAGACTAGATGGTATTGGCTAGTAAGACTAGGAGGATAATTTGAATGCTTACTTGGTGATTTACGTGATTATTTGATTATATGATTGACAGTTTGTGCATACTTATGTTTGCGTTACAGGTACATGGACTCGTCAGATTCAGGTGGTTCAGGCACCACCGGACCCAGACCCATAGTGTCAGATGATTTAGAGTCCTCGGAGCACGAGGTGTACACGTCAGACTTTACCAGTACCGACGATGACGACTTCCAGCCATTCGCCCTACCTGATGGCGACGATGAGCTCCCTGTTGATATTCCGGCCGGGGATTTGCCACTAGCGGTGATCCCTGCTCCCATACCCCTCGCTTCTTATCCTGTTCAGGAGTTACCTTTCGATGGCGAGGAGGACGATGTCGACCTATTTGAGGTAGAGCCTATGGAGGACGTTCAGGGCGAGGCCCTACCTGCTGTTGCCCCATTGTTGATTGCAGATGCTCCGGATGCGGAGGCACCTGCACATTCCCCAGCCCAGGACTCCTCTGAGTCTGTGGCTTCTGCACCGACACATACTCTTAGTGTGCAGCACTATTCCCATGGGTCTGATTCGGACCAGGCTCTTTCTGTTACTCCAGTGCCTGGACTTGGTTATGCTCTTGACGATGAGGGGGATTCTGACCCTGTGTTTCCCCCAGGCTTTGATCCTGACCGCGATTTGGAGTTTGTCCCTATGGACGAGATGATGGAGGATCCTGCTGATCCTATTGATCCTTTTGATCCGATCGATCCTGATTTTGACTTTGATATGGCATTCGATGACTTGGAGCCTGCCCTTGCCCCTGAGCAGGCAGCTGCTCTTGATGTGTTACCGGAGCATGACCCTATGCATGCTGATATACCCCTTGAGCCCATCGCTGTTGATCCCCACCTAGACGTTCCCTTGATTGCAGACGATCATGCCCCTGTTGATCCCATCGATCCTCTACCCATAGTTGCTGTACCTGTTGACCCACCATTTGAGCACCTGGCACCCGTTGACCCGGTTGTGGCTCCCTTATTTGATCCTGTTCCCTTAGAGCCTGAGCATGCTCTGTTTGCTGCCCATATGGATCCACCGGACGAGCCGGCACAGCACGGGTGGATCCCGGCTGATGAGGACGTCCCACCACTACCCCCACAGATTCCAGACGCTAGACACGCTGACTTTTCGTTTCAGGTTCCCACATACATACCTCCAGCGGGGCCTGGAGAGGGCTCTTCAGCCCACCCATCAGGGCATGTACCGATGCCCATACCTTTCTTACCACAGATGCCTTTTGTTCCACCTATTACTGCTCCTTTTGGTGTAGCACCATTTGACCCCACACGAGAGCCATTGCTTTGGTCTCCGTTTTCCCCTATGCCACCCACCGATCCATACCACAGATTCCACGTGGGCCACACCATTGAGGATGTACTGATGTCTTTTGTTTACCAGCATGAGTCGCACGAGCAGCGACTGCAGGAGCTCGAGAGAGCTCGGCCATGTCAGTGCCATGGTCAGGCACCCTCTCCGTTACAGCCGTTTCGATCATTACCCCCTGACTATGCTGCTCGTCTTACTACTTTGGAGCAGCAGATTGCCTCCGTTATACGCACGCAGCAGGCGATGGAGGCAGATTGGTTAGAGATGCGCCGTTTGCTTTATACCCGTTTTCCTCCCCCTCCACCACCATCTGCTTGAGCTCATCAGTGCCACAGGGTAGGCGAGGTGAGAAGTCAGCGATTGCTTTTACTTGCACAGCATTTTGGGGAGACTACGTTATGATTTGACTTTTGTTATGTACTTGATGTTGTATTGATACTGATGTAGCTTTTGACAGGGGTGATGTAGCCCCGGTGATTGATGATTGTATGTATACATTACGATGTGGTCTCATTATTATGGCAATCGCAGTTTTCTCACCATATTTTGATTCGCTTGATTACTTGTTTATATTTTATGGCATGGGATGTTGTGTGATTGATATTTGTGATATGTGGTAACATGAGATGTTATGTGATTATACTATTATTATTACTATATACGTACACTGTACTATGTCCTGACCAACGTGAACACATCTTTTAGAAAGATGCCACCAAGACGACAACAGCAACCTATGCCTACCACTCAGGAAGAGCTACAGCAAGTCATTGCTGCTGCCATAGCGCAGTACGCAGCTTCTCAGCCAGGAGGGAGCGGAAGTGTTAATCAAGGCAATAACAATCCACCTCACGGTAATACCACGCCATTCGAACCTACCATGAACTAGTTGGAGATTTTAGCGGTGATGCTAATGCCAACCACATGTTTTAACATACGTGCAGGATGCACCTACAAGCAGTTCTTAGACTGCAAACCAGTTAACTTCAATGGCACAGGAGGTGCAGTTGCCTTTACCCGCTGGGCTGAGAAAACCGATTCCGTCTTACGCATGAGCAAATGTGCTGAGGATCAACAAGTCACATACATTTCAGGGCTATTTCTCGACGGAGCCCTATCTTGGTGGAACTTACAAGTCCAAACCTTAGGCGAAGCTGCCGCCTACGCCCTGACTTGGGCCGAATTGAAAGAGTTGATGCGCAAAAAGTACTGTTCACGCGCAGAAATTCAGAGGTTGGAGACTGAATTTTGGCACTTAAAGATGGATGGTCCGAAAGTAGCAGAGTACGTTCAGAGGTTTCATGACCTATCTCAAGTGGTTCCTTACATGGTTACGCCCGAATACAAACGAATCGAGCGCTTCATTTGGGGTTTGGCTCCCCAAATAATAAGCATGGTAACCTCCTCCAAACCAGCGACTATCACTGAAGCCATCGATTTGAGCGTGGCTCTCACCGAGGAGGGGATTCGTTTAAACAAGTTTGGTGATGTAAAGGCAAAGGAGAAAGAGACGCATGTTGAGTCGTCCGGAAGTAACAAAAGAAAGTTTTCAAACTTCAAACAAAGTGTTAGCGGTGATGGTAAGAGAGGAGCACCAAGCACGCCAGCTCAGGGTGCAGCTGGCAGTGGAAGGAAAGGAAGAGGATACATGGGCATCCAGCCCAGATGCAATACCTGTCAACGCCACCATTCGGGTCAATGTCGGCTAAAAGTATGCGAAGTATGTGGGAGACGAGGTCATTTGAAGGACACCTGTTGGGTTGGTACTGGCCGGGGAGGCCAGGGAGGATATGGAAATAGGAATGATAACCGTGGCGGAAATGGGAATCGCCAGCAAGGAAATTTTGGAGGAAACAGAAACCGAAGCAACAATGCAAACCAGGCTGGCAATGCCAACCAGAACAACACCCCAGCTGGAAATGGGGATGGTAATGGGCAGAGGCTCGGATGCTACAACTGCGGGGAAATCGGGCATTTTAAGAAGAATTGCCCAACACTGAATCAAGCCCGTGGTAGAGTATTCCAACTTGAAGCTAGAGAAGCACGTCAAGATCCAAATGTTGTTACCGGTACGTTCCCTATCAATCAACGCTATGCATCTGTTCTGTTTGATACTGGTGCCGACTATAGCTTCGTATCACTAGAATTTAAGAATATGCTTGGGTTAGCTGCTAATAAGTTAGACATACCCTACTCGATCGAATTAGCTAATGGAAAGTTAGTTGGAGCCGACGAAGTAATCAGAGGTTGTGTGATAGAATTGGGGGAACGCGAGTTTACTCTGGATCTACTACCAGTCCAATTGGGGAGCTTCGACGTGGTGGTAGGAATGGATTGGTTATCCGGAAACAAGGCGGAGATAGTATGTCACGAGAAAGTTGTTCGTATCCCAACTGACGATGGTGAGACAATTGTGGTTCACGGAGAGAAGCGTGACACGCCGCTAAGATTTATCAGCTGCTTAAAGGCAAGGAAGTGTTTACAGAAAGGATGTGTTGCTTTTCTGGCACACATCGTAGACAAGAAGGCCGCTGAGCCAACAATCGAAGATATCCCTGTCGTAAGGGAGTATCCCGAAGTCTTCCCAGAAGACTTACCCGGACTGCCACCTCAGAGGCAAGTGGAGTTTCACATTGACTTAGTTCCAGGCGCCGCGCCTGTGGCTAAGGCACCATACAGACTTGCTCTATCAGAGATGCAGGAATTGTCAACACAGCTCCAGGAGCTGTTAGATAAGGGTTTTATCCGACCAAGCTTCTCGCCTTGGGGAGCTCCGGTCTTGTTTGTCAAGAAGAAGGACGGAAGTTTCCGCATGTGTATTGACTATAGAGAACTGAACAAGCTGACGATCAAGAACAGGTATCCACTGCCTAGAATCGACGATCTGTTCGACCAACTTCAAGGTTCAAGCTGTTACTCTAAGATCGATTTTCGATCTGGATACCATCAACTGAGGATACAGGAGGAAAGTATCCCGAAAACAGCCTTCCGAACTCGTTATGGACACTACGAGTTCCTCGTGATGCCATTCGGTTTAACAAACGCGCCTGCAGTATTTATGGACTTGATGAATAGAGTTTGCAAGCCATACTTAGACAAGTTCGTGATTGTATTCATCGACGACATCCTGATTTACTCAAAGACGAAGGCTGAACACGAACAACATCTTAGAACCATACTAGAGCTGCTAAAGAAAGAACAACTGTACGCCAAGTTTTCTAAGTGCGAGTTTTGGCTATGCGAAGTCCAGTTTCTTGGACATGTGATTAATGGAAATGGGATTCATGTTGATCCCACAAAGATCAAGGCAATCAAGAATTGGGAAACGCCTACAACGCCAACCGAGATTCGACAATTCTTGGGTTTGGCTGGCTACTATCGAAGGTTCATCGAGGATTTCTCGAAAATCGCTCGACCTTTGACGCTCCTCACGCAGAAGGACAAGACGTTTGATTGGGGAATCAAACAGGATGAAGCATTTCAGATATTAAGGGATAAGCTTTGTAACGCGCCAATCTTAGCTCTACCAGAAGGTACCGACAATTTTGTGGTATACTGCGACGCATCGCGTCAAGGATTGGGTTGCGTGTTGATGCAACGCCAAAAGGTTATTGCCTACGCATCACGCCAACTGAAAGTGCACGAAAAGAATTATACCACACATGATTTAGAGCTTGGCGCAGTGGTTTTTGCACTAAAGATCTGGAGACACTACCTGTATGGTACGAAGTGCACAATTTTCACAGATCACAAGAGCCTACAACATATATTTAACCAGAAGGAGTTAAATATGAGGCAAAGACGATGGGTCGAGTTATTGAACGATTACGACTGCGAGATAAAGTATCACCCAGGGAAGGCGAATGTAGTCGCCGATGCCCTAAGTCGTAAAGAAAGAATCAAGCCCATAAGGGTTAGGGCTTTGGAAATGATCATACGAACCGATCTTTCCTTGCGCATTCGTGCTGCACAAAAGGAAGCTCTCAAGGAGGGAAACCTTGAGGAAGAATGTCTCCGTGGAATGGAGAAGCTTTTGGTACCGAACGAGGAAGGAACGTTATGTTTTGAGAAAAGGATTTGGGTTCCTCTGTTTGGTGGATTAAGGGAAGTTATTTTCAACGAAGCGCACAAGTCACGGTACTCTATCCACCCTGGATCGGATAAGATGTACCAGGATCTTAAAGATTACTATTGGTGGCCTAGGATGAAAGGCGACGTTGCTGTCTACGTGAGCAAATGTTTAACGTGCGCTAAGGTCAAGGCAGAATACCAGAAGCCTTCGGGACTTCTGCAACAACCTGAGATTCCCAAGTGGAAATGGGAACAAATCTCAATGGATTTCGTTACAAAACTGCCAAGAACGCCAAGAGGCCATGATATGATTTGGGTGATTGTTGACCGCCTAACAAAGTCCGCACACTTTCTGCCAATCAGAGAGAAAGACAGTACTAGTAAACTTGCGGAAATTTACTTGAGAGAGATCGTAGCACGTCATGGAGTACCACTCTCGATCATCTCTGATAGAGACGGAAGATTTGTGTCAAGAATATGGCAATCTTTCCAAGAATCTTTTGGCTCACAATTGAATCTGAGCACTGCATTCCATCCGCAAACTGATGGCCAGAGCGAGCGAACAATACAAACGTTGGAAGACATGCTGAGGGCATGTGTTATGGATTTAGGAGGTAGCTGGGATAAACACTTACCCTTGGTCGAATTTTCATATAACAACAGCTACCACACCAGTATTGGTGTTGCGCCTTTTGAGGCCCTATACGGACGCAAGTGCCGATCACCACTATGTTGGTCTGACGCAGGTGATAGGCAGCTTGCTGGTCCCGAGATCGTCCAAGAGACGACTGATAAGATCGCGCAAATTCTTAAACGCATCGAAGCCGCTCGCCACAGGCAAAAGGCCTACGCGGATCCAAACCGGAAGCATGTGGACTTCCAAGTCGGAGAGATGGTATTGTTAAAGGTTTCACCCTGGAAAGGGGTAGCGCGCTTTGGAAAGCGAGGAAAGTTAAATCCACGCTACATTGGTCCCTTTAGAATTCTAGAAAGAATTGGGACGGTAGCATACAAGTTGGACCTACCTGCTGAACTAAATGGTGTTCACGATACATTTCATGTATCCAATTTAAAGAAGAGTCCAACTCAAGTTGACGTTGCCATTCCTATCGACGAGATTCATATTGACGACACGCTCCACTTCGTTGAAGAACCTGTTGAGGTCACGGATTGGAAAGTTAACAAGACCCGCCGGAGCAGTGTCAAACTCGTCAAGGTACGTTGGAATGCCAGACATGGTCCTGAATTTACCTGGGAACGTGAGGACCGGATGAAAGAGAAATACCCCCACTTATTTCCTAAGAACCCTGCTTCTACAAGCAGAACTTAAATTTCGGGACGAAATTTATTTAACGGGGGGAGAATGTGACAACCCGCACAAAACCAGGTATCCGTACAACTTAATTAATGATTAATTATTACTTGATTACTGTGCTTGATTGAACTAGCTGATAAACTGCTACCTGCATACTGATACATGCACTTACTTGCATCATACTTTAATTGCTGTCACTACATTGATTACATACTGAACCCTAGTGACAAACATGATGCACAAAAAGCACAGTAGCACTAAACGGATACACAGTGAACATGCTGATATAACCAGCATCAGGCAAATACTGCCTCAAGGCCTGTTAAGAGCCTCATATATTTTGACTACACTGGTAGTGAGTGTAGGATATAAGGGTTGTGTTACCGCGTCTCTAGGGGATAAGATACACTGATTCGGATGTGCCAGAACGTACTTTAAGTACCAAACACAGCACTTTAATAATTTAACCAGCTTCTAGCTGACTAGTAAAGTGCCAGAAATGAGAAAATATTACTAGACACTTTCTAAAGTGTCGGGAAAACAAAATGTGTCACTAAAATGTAATAACGACACTTTAAAGTCTTTTGTAACACTTTAACGGATTACTATCCAACCGAACACCCGGACTTTACCCGGAACATGAAAACTTTACTATTTTTTTTATTATTACTCTTTTTCTGAGCCAGTTAGGGTCCCTGGTTACCCTAACACCCGTCATAACACGCTGCTTATAACTAACGGAGTTTAAAACCTAAACTAACTTACTTAACTTCAACTAGACTCCTAACTATCTACTTAAAATCGAACTAGATACCCCCCCCCCCCAAACCGATCGGTCACCTTGGGAGCACCACCTTGTACTTGAGATCTTGGTCAATCTAAATTGTCTAGTATCTAGTGAACATACTAACCAATGGGTAATGGACCTTGAACTTGCCTATATATATACACACTAACCACAAGAGCTTATTCACTAAACACCACAACACAAAGTTACTCTCTCCCTCCCTATCCCACTCTCGGCCGAACACCCTACACACCACCATCATACTTTTCGATCTTGCACTCATCATTCCAAGCACATACACACTTCAAGGATCGCGTATAAAGAGCTTTGGTGCAAGCGGAACGCGAAGGACCACTCTCGTTGGCTTTTATCCACGCGGTTTTCGTCACAACTCTTCCCTAGCCTTGAGCTAGAGGTATAACCTTTAAAACTTGTTTTTACACATATCTAAAGTGGTTAAAAGAACTTTCGTCGGTTAAATATTGTAAACACGCGTTTTGAATCTTTAAAGTCTAGTAAAATCACAAAAATGGTGGTTAATAGCATATAACTTGTGTAAAAGTCGTAGGACTTGAAATTTGTGCTTATTGTGACCCGATCTATAATGTGGTAGCTCAAATCTTCGTTTAACCCGACTTTGTAAAATCACGTATCATCACATAAGCTTGTTTTTGATAGATACAAGGGTTAAAGGTGAAACACTACCACATTTTAGAAACATGAACTTGTGTGAAATATTATACTTGTGTAAAAGTGATTTAACCGGTAAAATGGTGTTTAAAACTAGCGGATCTACGTATCCGCAAGTGGTATTTTTGAAAGACCACACTTTAAAGAAATCATGTTTTTCTAAAAGATGGATCTTGCACTAATAAATATGATTTTATAAACCACAAGTGTGTAGACACTCGTGAAATGGAAAGATCCGACAAAGAAGTATATTTGTCACTTGTTACTAGAAGTTGTAGAGACGGTTTTCTCTAAACACGAGGTTTTTACAAGATTAAAGCTACTTTATATAAAGATCTACACATATAAAGGGTGTTTACAAAATAGATTCGGGGAAAACTACAAGTTCATGCGATTATGCGAATATACATACTTGTTGACTAGTTTGATGTGTCGGAAATTGTTTGATTGAATAAAGAAGTTGATTGAGTTGATTTGTTAAAAGAAAATGATACGCTTGAAAGCGTGGCCACCTCCAGTTACAGAGGAAACTCTGGCGAAATTTTCTAAAAACCTAACACTTAGACTTTTTACACAACAAGTGTTAGAACTATTTTTTGGACATACTTTCGACACATAAATTTCGCCAGCACCATATTTTACTAAACCATCGGAGGTGGGGTTTTCACAAAGATTAACGTGATAAATATATTTGTCACAACACTGTTTATGATTATTTTGTGAAAACACATAAATATTATTTTAAGGTAAAAATAATATTTACAAGCGTTAATGATTCCAAAACTTTGCGAACGCTTCCATAAACATATAAGTTACACCGGTAATTACATTACCACATGATTGATAAAAACGTAACTTACGCACATGTATTGTATCCCCCATCCTTGGGAAGAAGAATAACTACCAAAGTGTATACGGAACATAAACACGAAATAGTTGTCTAACTATTTCCCAAAGACATAAACTGTAAAGCTAAAGCACGGCCGTCCGACTAATAGAATTAGCACTTGTAGGTCGTTGCACAGCTTACTATATTGGAGACGCTTGATAGAGATACGCACTCACTGTGAGTTCATGTCCCCCTTTTCTCTAACTGTTTTCAGTTTTCTTAACTGCGGGGGTGAAATACATGTTACTTTGTTTACAAGTACTTTACACACGGTATGAATAACGTAAGGAGGTTTAGATCATGTGAATGGGTAGTTAGAACACCGAGGGACTCAGGCGGTAGATCTATTTGGGTGTAGCGAGCCCAGCTTCAGGCCAAACGGACCTCTCGGAGGCTAACCACAACGGACCTGGAGTGACTTGGTTGCCCAACGCAAAAATCAGCTAGGGTTGTGTCTACTTACTTGCATTTCACAACATGCTAATGGCCTTGCAAACCATTGGTGATCACAAGTCCTCTTACACTGCTACATACCAGGAAACTTTTATACTTACAAGTGTTTTACTTACTCACTTGCACATGAACTCGCTCAACATTATTGTTGATTTTTCAACTCACATGTATTTCAGGAAATTAAACGAGATCTGGCACGGTATGGAACGTTTTCCGCTGCATTTGTCATGGAGTCATCAGGGTTTAAGGGATGTGTCTCTTTCCTGGACAAGACACAGTCCTTAAACCACGTTTATGTTATGTTGTAGTGGTTATGTCTTTTGAACAAGGTTATTGTTGTTGGAGTATGTTCTCGTCAAACAATGGTATTGTATGTTATTTTCAAACTTAATTGATGACTTGCATGGTTTTTAAATTCATATAGCTTGTTATGATTAAGCTATGGTATTAAGAAGTCACACCAAAATTAACCACGCTTCCGCAAAGCCAGGGTGTGACAAGTATCCCAGCTGCCGCCTAGGTCCATAACACATGCGCGGAGCATATCTTCCGGCGTTTGTATGGTTCGTTCGCTCTGGCCGTCTGTTTGCGGATGGAAGGCCGTGCTTAGATCTAGTTGAGATACAAAGGCTTCCTGGAAGGATTGCCATATCCTTGAGACAAAACGTCCATCTCTGTCTGAAATAATTGAGATAGGCACTCCATGACGTGCCACGATTTCCTTCAAGTACAGTTCAGCAAGCTTTCCAGTGCTATCCTTCTCTCGGATCGGTAGGAAATGCGCAGACTTTGTTAACCGATTGACTATCACCCATATCATATGATGCCCCCTAGGGGTCCTGGGTAATTTTGTTATGAAGTCCATCGAGATTTGCTCCCACTTCCACATGGGTATCTCTGGTTGTTGCAGCAGTCCGGACGGTTTTTGATATTCAGCCTTAACCTTAGCAGAGGTTAGGGATTTTCCAACATAGATAGCAACATCGCTTTTAAGCCTCGGCCACCAATAGTATTCCTTCAAGTCTTGATACATTTTGTCTGATCCTGGGTGGATCGAGTATTTCGACTTGTGAGCTTCATTAAAGATGACTTCTCAAATACCGCCATAGAGCAGAACCCAAATATGCCCCTTTGTTCCCTCTTCGTTTGGCACCAAATTCTTCAGCATACCTCGGAGATAGGGCTGTAAAAGAACCGAACGCTCAGCGAACAGTTCGTGAACTGTTCGGCGGGAAGTCCGTTTATGTTCGTTCGTTTAATAAACGAACGAACATGAACAAAGGTCTCGTTCGTTCAATTGTGTTCGTGAACGTTCGGTAAGGTGTTCGTGAACATTTGTTCATTTGCGTTCGTTTATGTTCGTATATTCGTGTTTTAATTAAAGATTTTTATACTTTCATATTTTTTGTCTATACTTTTTATACTATTAAACTTTTATTTATATCATTACCCTAACAATTAAACTAGGAAACTCTATTTCACCTTGTTTATGCACCATTTCCCTTTCTTTTCTTATTTATTTACATCGACGAATATGATCTACCTCCGTTCTACAATAAGGGATTCAAGTTCTAGTGCTACTCTCTGGGCCATCCACCTTTATCCTTCATCGCGTTCGCCAAATTTATTTGTGTTCGCTTGTGTTCGTGAACCATTCGTGAACACGCTCATTTCCTTAATGAACGAACATGAACATAAAATCTCGTTCGGTAAGTGTTCATGAACCGTTCGTGAACACATTTATTTCCTTAACGAACGAACACGAACAAGGCCTCGTTCGTGTTCGTTCGGTTCGTTTACAACCCTACTCGGAGATATTCAACTCTACGATTCTCCCCCTTAAGGGCTTCTTGTTGTGCATCATGAATGCGTGCAGTGAGGTTCGTCCGAATAGTCATTTCCAATGCTCGAACTCTTAGGGTCTTAACCCTTTCTTTTCGACTTAACGCGTCTGCTACAACGTTTGCCTTTCCAGGATGGTACTTAATCTCACAGTCATAATCGTTTAGCAGCTCGACCCATCGTCGCTGACGCATGTTTAATTCCTTCTGATCAAATATGTGTTGAAGGCTTTTGTGATCTATGAAGATTGTACATCGAGTACCATATAAATAGTGTCACCAGATCTTCAAAGCGAATACCACCGCGCCTAGCTCCAAGTCGTGCATGGTGTAATTCCTTTCATGCACCTTCAACTGTCTTGAAGCGTAAGCGATGACTTTTTGGCGTTGCATGAGCACGCAACCCAAACCTTGTCGAGAAGCGTCGCAGTATACCACGAAGTCTTTAGTGCCTTCGGGTAAGGATAGTATCGGTGCATCGCATAGCTTATTTTTGAGGAGTTGGAAGGCTTCTTCCTTCTTATTACCCCAGTCGTACTTCTTGTCCTTCTGCGTAAGGGAAGTCAGCGGTTGGGCTATCTTGGAGAAGTTCTCGATAAATCGCCGGTAATGGCCCGATAAGCCCAAAAATTGTCAAACTTCAGTTGGGGTTTTGGGGGCTTCCCAATTCTTTATTGCTTCAATCTTGGCTGGGTCTACATGAATGCCCTTCTCATTCACAACGTGACCAAGGAACTGTACTTCGCGAATCCAGAATTCGCACTTTGAAAATTTTGCATAAAGTTTCTCTTTCTTTAGTAGTTCCAAAATGGTCCTGAGGTGTTGCTCGTGCTCTTCTCTTGTTCGTGAGTAAATCAGGATATCATCGATAAATACAATCACGAATTTATCGAGATATGGTTTGCATACGCGGTTCATCAGATCCATAAATACCGCTGGTGCGTTCGTCAGTCCGAATGGCATCACAAGGAATTCGTAATGCCCATAACGTGTTTGGAATGCAGTCTTTGGTACGCTTTCCTCTTGGATTCTTAACTGAAGGTATCCAGATCGAAGGTCAATCTTGGAATAGTAGCTTGATCCTTGCAACTGATCAAATAAGTCATCAATCCTCGGTAGTGGGTACCGATTCTTGACAGTGAGCTTGTTCAGTTCTCTATAATTGATACACATCTGCAGTGTTCCATCCTTCTTCTTCACGAACAACACTGGAGCTCCCCAAGGCGAGAAGCTTGGCCTTATGAATCCTTTATCCAACAACTCCTGGAGTTGTGTAGATAATTCTTGCATCTCGGATGGTGCAAGCCGATAGGGTGCCTTGGCTACAGGAGCGGCTCCTGGAACCAAGTCTATATGGAATTCGACTTGTCGTTGCGGAGGTAGTCCTGGCAGGTCTTCGGGAAAAACATCAGGGAATTCCTTCACCACAGGAATGTCTTTGAGTTTCGGCTCCTCAGCCTTCTTATCTACAACATGCACCAGGAAAGCAACACATCCTTTCTTTAAGCACTTCTGCGCCTTCATACAATTGATGATTCACAGAGGCGCGTTTCGTTTTTCTCCATGCACGATGAGAGTTTCATCATTCGCAAGAGGGATGCGAATGATTTTCACATGGCAAACAACTTCAGCCTTATTCTTTGACAGCCAGTCCATTCCGACCACTACATCGAAGCTACCCAATTGAATAGGTAAGAGGTCGATGCTAAATCTTCGCTCCCCAAGTTCTAATGAGCAACCCCTAATAACTCCGGCCGATTTAACAAGTTTACCATTGGCTAGTTCTATGGAATAAGGAATATCTAATCTACTAGATTCTATTCCAAGCATACGTTTAAATTCCACATACATGAAGCTATAATCGGCACCAGTGTCAAATAGTATGGATGCAAAGTGATTGTTAACGAGAAACGTACCGGTGACCACATTAGGGTCCTCGCGTGCGTTCCTTGCTCCAATCACGAATGCTCGAGCCTGAGCATTGTTCTCCCTTGGGCAATCTTTCTTGAAATGATCTTTGCTTCCATAACCAAAGCGTCCTTGGTTCTGCCCAGCTCCATTGCCATTCCGGTTACCATTGCCATAGCCATTTCCACCACCGTTTCTATTACCAGCACCGTTGCGGTTTCCATTCCCGTTCCTATTACCACTTCCATTTCCTTTTCCCCAACATTTCTCAGTATGGTGACCCAGTTTTCCACACTTGTCGCATTTTGGAATGCGACAAACTCCTTCATGATGATGCTTGCACTGGTTGCAGATGGGCAGAGTGCCCTGGTATCCTTTGGCAGGAGCGTCATTCATGGTTGCAAGAGTTCTCGCCTCCTGTGGCGGATTGGGGTCGCACTTCTTATTGTTGGAACCATTGTTGTTGCTGCGGTTTGCTTGATTCAGATTTGAATGTTTCCTTTTCTTGTCACCGGACGACTCAGCATGCGTCTCGGTGTTTTCAGTGATAACTTCTTCATACGTACAACATCTTCAGTAAGGCTGACAGCCAGAGTTACAGCCTGAGTGATCGTTGCAGGTTTAGCCGAAGTTACCATACTGCAAAATTCTGGAGCCAATCCCCAGATGTAGCGCTCAACACGCTTAAATTCGGGAGTCACCATATAGGGGATCACTCTTGACAAATCATGGAACCTTCGAGTATAACCAGTAATGTCTGCACCTTCCATGGTCAAGTGCCAGAACTCAGTCTCCAACCTTTGGAGTTCAGCACGAGAGCAATACTTTTCTCTCATTCTCTCCTTCAACTCATCCCAAGTCATCCCATACGCAGCATCGTCGCCCAAAGTCTGGACTTGCAAATTCCACCAAGTCAAGGCCTCATCAACGAATAACCCAGTAACAAAAGTGACTTGCTAATCCGCGGTACACTTGCTCATACGGATAGTGGAATCAGTCTTCTCCGTCCAGCGTACAAAAGCCACTGCACCTCCGGTGCCATCGTAGTTCAGTGGTTTGTAGTCGAGAAATTGCTTGAAGGTGCAGCCTTGAGTTTTGTTTCCTCCAGATGAATCTCCCTACCCATTACGTCTAGCATTGCTTGGTCCTCCACTTTGTTCGGTGATGTTCGCCTCGTATTGGGCGATAGGTACGGTGATCCTTTCTTCCAGTAGGGAGTTCAGTTCTTCAACAGTCCTCGGTAGAAGAGGAGGAGGGGGTTGATCAGAATCCGAATTGTTCACAGCTCTCCTAGGTGCCATGTTCTGTCAGAACATAACACAACAGGGTTAGACATTTGTTTGATATCGTCATACGAGACAGTAGTGGTATATACACAGGCATATACCCACATAAGTGACATCAAACAATCCGCCAAACGTATAAATCAATTCATACAGCAACAAGCATGCATAAATAGATAAATACTGATGTGTCATAAGATATTCACCGAGTCTTTACACATATCAGGGCAACTTGTTACATCATTGTTTGTGAAGTAAACAAAATGCATAAGGGTTACATCACCCCATAGTACAAGTTTAACATATGTAAAGGACAAAAATATCTTTCTTCACATTGGCGGTTCTTGTCTTTATACCCTAAATCATTACTCCAATAGAGTATTTAATAGGCTGGGGGAAGGGTGGTCACGTTTGACCTTCTCTTGTATTGAAGGGATCTTGTTTGATACATGACAAGACTTGTTGTGGTTTCTGTGCACTGAATTCCATAATTATGTATGCATCCATAATTACGTAATTGCTTGCACAGTCCACACAGTTCGTTTCATCCTCGGATCACTTCCTTCAGATAGGCCACTGTTTTCAGACGAAGACAAGAGTACCTGAGGTATTCTATTTCTAGTATATGTATATATTAATTATTACACATAGTTGCAAGTAATTCTTAGTCAAAGATAAGTGCTACTCCAGTGCACCCTAAGTCTCGTAGTGTCCTTACTTGACTCCTTGAAAACTGTTTTAGGCAGTGGATGTCGCGGAAAGTTTTATGCAATGAAAACTTTTGAAAAATTGTTTTCGTGAGAGGATCCTAAAGATTGTAGTCTAGACTCGAGAAGGAATCCTGGTTCACTACAATCGCAGCTCTGATACCAATCTGTCACGCCCCTTTCTAAGGCGGAAGCACGAGGTGTGATCTTGAAAGGTTCTCATTGCATACGAAAGGTAAACTTACTACATGCTCGTAAAATAACTCCAAATGCCATCATCATTGCATAATTAAAACATAACATAAGTGTTTACATCACAAGACAGCATATTGTCTGAAAAGTTTACAACTTTATTTAAAAGACGAACATCGAGAACTTGGTTCTTATACCCCACATAGGATATAATAACCAATTCCCACAAAAACAGGCATCGGAGTCTTGACACAAGATAGCTAAAAACATAAACAACATCCAAGAGCAAGAGTATGACCGCGCGCACATCCACTTTAGTTACCTGAAATACATGTGAGTTTTTGGAAAACCGTCAACATAAAGTTGGTGTGAATTCATGCAGTTTTTGTATTGAACATTTGTATACTTGTATGAAAACATGGTATGTAATTTGTATGAACAAGTATTTCTGTAAATATAAGGAAATCGAGATTGCTAATGGTTTGCAAGGCCATTAACATGTGACACGACATAGGAAGCATCCAAACCATAGGCAGTTTTAGCTGTCGAATCCACGACTGTCGATTCACGACTAGAGACACAAAAGCACTGCTTGGTACTAGGGTGACCAAGAGTGTGGCTGCCTGAAACCCATTAGATCTAACCTTTTGTTCCACAGTCTTGGTATGTAACTGATTAATGGTGCTTATGGCACCCTATTTGTGACATGATCTAAAGTATCATTCCTTAGTTTTTGTATTCAACATACCATAACACATGTATTTTCCCCAAGTTTAGAAAACAAGTAAAAGTTTTAAAAGTGGGGACATGAACTCACAAGTTTGCGTATCCTGCGCCGTAAACTTCATCGGTTGTTTTTATAGCGTCGTGACCTATACGTGTTTTATTAACGTTAGTCACTAGACTTGTATCGCACAAGTACAAGTCATCATCTTTTGCGTATGTGTTCTTTGTTGTTAAAAATAATTTATATTTTTAACTATGTATCTTACTTATATTATTTTCCCAAAAACAAATATAAGTGTCTTGTATTTTTCACCCGAGTTATATATTTTCGTCCAAAAATACATTTTAAGTTCATAAATTGTCCAAGTTACATAATCTATTAATAAATATATTTTCTTGTATTTGTCTATGCATGTTGTATGTGTATTTTTGTATTTTTACTCCTTAGGAGTATTAGAGTATTTTCAAGTCCTAATACACTATTACATATAATACATATTACATACATTTAGCACAAAATTTGGTGACCAATAAATATATATATTTTCCTCAAAAATATACATACTTAGTATCAATTTTTATCTTGAAGAAATCGTCATTCCTTAACTTTGAAATTTACCCAAAAATTAGGGAAACCTTGGTAAATATTTTTAGGTAAATATTTAGGGAATAAGTTTCACCAAAACTTATATTTTTCTAAGTGTCAAAATTTTATTGAAATTTTGACATAGTTTCCCCTAAAAATTGAGGTTTCCCATGTTTTCAAAACATGTGTTTATTTTCTTTTAAAATCATCACAAACAATCAACAATCTACCCTAAGCAACTTACACTTACCAAGTGCCAAAACAATGCTATTTTCATAACGATCATGAACTTGAACTTTCATAAAAACTTGTAGTAACTTGGTAGTGTGTTTAGTAGGTTTAGTTACCCTTTAAAGTGTGTTTACTTCTTTAAAAATATCATTCTTGGAAGATTTATATGTTTACAACTTACTAGATGATTTTTCCTAAAATCATTCTCTTGAATTTTTTTCTTGTAATCAATGTATTCTTATACTTGTTTCACCACTAGAAACATGGTGAGTTTCTTTAAAAACAGTGTTTATGTAAATCTTGTGATTTAACTTGGTTTCTTTGGAAAACTATTTTTGAAATCATCCAAGTTTATGTCTAGTAATCATGTTATATGCTTCATTATTCCTAAAGTCATTTTCAGATTTCAAGTTCATAAAAACATAAAGCATGATGATCTTGGTCTTTCACAAGATCACCACCTTAACTTGCTAGATCATGTGTTTAATCACAATCTAGTAGGTTTCTTATGATGTCTAACATCATTAACACATATCATCAATCATCAAGAAGCAAATCAACACTATTCTACATGTATTCATATGTTAAAGATTCATGTTTATGTTCTTTAGGGTTCTTCAAGATTAACAATGTTCATCATCTTTTAACCAACAAAACTAGAAGTAACAAGAGATTATAAGGGCCTTACTACTAGCTCTATGGCTAGGGATGAACACAAGATGTTGAAGATGACAAATGTGTTGGATAATAGCAAATGGGAAAGGTCCTTCAATCTCCAAGAGCTCCAAACTTCTTTAGACACCTTCTTGCACCTTAGGATGAACTTGGAATGGATGATCAATGGATGAAAGTGGTGGTGGTGTGGTGGGCTATGTTCGGCCGAGAGAGGAGAAGGGAGGAAGGAGAGAGTGGTGTGTTGAGTGTGTGTAAGGCAATGAGCTTAATGGTCTTCTTATAACCATGTTAAGTGTTTATCCAATGGATCATATGTTCATTAAGTACACTACAAGATCTCATAACAAATCAAAGGAGATTTAGTGTGATCAAGGGTGGGCCACACCCTTGATGCCGTAAATCATGAGGGGGGGGGGGTATAGTTGGTGTTTAATGGATGGTTAGGAGATCTAGTTAGGATTTAAGTGTATTAGTTAGTGTTCAAGCATATCATGTGTTATATAGTGTGTTAGGGTGTTCGGGGATCATAAATAGCTCGGAAATAATAAAACAATGCTTCTAGTATAATTTTGGTGTTTCGGATAGTGTTCGGTTGTTCGGTTAGATACCAGTTCGTTAAAGTGTCAAACTATTCCGTTTAGTGATCTTTAAGTACCCTTTTGTGACACTTTTAATTCCCGACACTTAGGAGAGCATTCAGGACCATTTAGTCATATTTTTACATGTTACTAACTTGTTAAAATGCTGAATTTTGCTAAAATCTGTAAAATTCAGTATTTAAAGTGTGTTTCGGGTGCTTTTTAATGCATAGTTTAGCTTCCGGAAAGTTTATACGTTAACCCTTGTATCCATACTTGGGTTTTAATGTATTTTAGACGTTGGACCTACTCCTAGGCCCTAATTCCGTTATCTGACTGCTTTCTGCAGAGTTGCTGACACAGTGTGTCTTACCGGTGAGTTTACTAGTCTTTCTGACGCAATGCTAACAGTAATGCATAAAGAAATATTTGAAGTATAAAACGTGCATGAATTCACAAGTATAGCATGAAATCAGACAATGTTGACTTTTAAGCACATAATTGCAGATATTAAATAATAATTAAATTGTACGGAAATTACCGGTTTGTGCCAGTTGTCACAACAGATCGATCAACACAACCCTACAAAAATCTAACTAACAACGTAAAAATCCCTTATAACAAAATACAAACACACATACATATTAAAAAAATGAAATATCATATTAAAATGTTGTTATTTATTTGTACTTAATTATTTTAATAAATTACTAAAAAGTATTTATAAGTACGCAATTCCTTATGTTTCTTGCAATTTTACTTTTATTAAACATATTTATACATGAGTGGTAAAAATCATCTCGACTCATGCTTATTTTGTAAAAACTCCTGACACAAACCAAATAAACCTTGAAAATGAACACTTCTGGCCCAAATCAAAATTGATGTGAACCCGTTCTATCTCGAATCAAATTAACCCTTTTAAAAATAACCTATTCTGACCCGATCTATTTTGACCCGCACGGCTGAACCCATTCTGACCCGTGACCCAAACCCGCCCATAACAAACCTATTCAACCAGCAATGTACTCAATCAATCACAAACAAGCTACCTTCAATACCACCATATGAAACCCATATCAGCAAACTCATTCTTCCCATTTAAAGCCTAAACTATTACCTTCACTAATGGGACTATCTTAAAAATGTTTATGCTATCTAAATAACAAGAATAAATAATGATACCGCTTGCGAGTGTCGGGCATCATCGTTAGAACCGCAAATTGTAGATGATTTTTTTCCATTCACCAGAAAATCAGGATCAGAAGATCCTATCCCGAACATCTTGCGACCCTTACACTTAGGATGCAAACTTTTCCACAATGCTAAATCATCGCAATCCAGGTCCCCATACAAATCTTTAAGTTGTTGCGAGTACGCGACCTATAATTTTATCAAGTGAAAGTTATCAACCGGTAAAAGTGACACCATAATTCATATATATGTTATATTGTCACAAAGGATATGGAACTATTCCCTTACTCAACTTTGATTTTTTACAGACTTATTTTTAATTTTATTCAAATGAAAATGATTGAGATTAATATTAGACATTAACTCTTTGGTATGGTTTAAGAAAGCACTGAATTTAATAATAAATAATATATTAGAATATCACCAATCCACCATTATAACTCACATTCTTCCATAAAACTTTTGAAAACTTAAAACTTTTTTGCAATTTAACATGAGACAACATAGCTATGTTTTGCCTTCTAAAAGAGAGCTCCTAGGTCAAAGTTGACTTGACGAATGTACAACTTTCAGTATTCGTTTATAGGTTTCGAGTGATGTAAAATATGTATCAGTGTCTTTTTGAGAATTTTGGTTTTCTCTTCTGATAGTTATAGCAAGTGTCAGTACTATAAAGAATCAAACCGATATCAATCGAATACCCGCTGCGAAGTGCGAAGGAATTCCACTAGTTTACATAAAATGAACAGCAGGTATAACATGGGGATTACGGATGGGATTTGAGGTTTACGGCTGACAAATGAGAACTTCATATAGCAACCCCTAACTTACTGTTCTAAAACCGTAAGTGACGGCGGGTGTTTGGATTAGGCACGTGAGTTTTTGTTTGAAGGATTTAAGGGTTTTAAACCCTAAGGGTTGAAGACTATATATCATCCGTCGACATTGGCAGCCGCAGATGATCTTGGGCTCTCAATTCATCCTCTTTCATCATTATTTATCAACCACAACACACCAAGTCAATCATGAATTCATCGTTCTTCCAAGCTATCGAGGATCGTTCAAGCGTCATGAGCGGCTAGTCGTCCCGTGACTGTCTCCGGGAATAGGGTTTTTGTTTGAACATTGGGTTTAAGTATGTTTACGACTTTTTGGATTGAAAACCGATTAATCATTCGGTTAGTCGTTTTTATTGTTCTTGTTCGATTAAACAATATTTGATTATCGTAATCATTCTTGTTCATCAATTATTTGGTTTGTTCATCAATGACCGGGATTAAATTCTAGGTTGTCATTGTTTTAAACCTTTAATCATTGATTCTGTAATGTTTATGAAATCTAAGATTGGTAATTAACCAGATTACTATTCATTTGCATCAATCTTTCGGTTTCGATCATGGATCATTGCAATCAAATATATTATCAGTTAATTATTTATCAAAACAAGTTTTCAAATCATGTCTATGTGATTTCCAACTGGTCATAACTAAGTAAACCGATTTTCTGCATAACCTGAAAACCCGGAGATTGGTCCCTTTTCTCATCATTGTTTACAACTCTACTTTATATTTGTTTTTACAATCATTCTTAAACTGCAAAAAGCAATTAGTTTAGAAATAGATGATAATTAAAACAACGAACTTTTACACTTTCCACTGATTCCCCATGGACTCGACACCCTACTTGCCCTTTACTAGTAAAAGGTGAATAGGACACTATTATTTTATTTTTGACAGACCTTACGACATCGATCACCGACGTCCCCTGGCGTAGCCTACTGTCCCCAGAAAACTCGAAAACTGCCGACGCTCTATTTCACTGCCTTCGCGAATTCCGTCGACGCGGGTGCGTCGCCGACGGCCTTGGGGCGTCGCCAACGCCCCTTGTAGGGTGCCATTTCCTATTTTGCTTATCTCGCGTCCTCGATTGATCCCGTTCGCTCCTGATGCCCCGTATAGCTTCCGAATAGCTCCTTAAACTCCGTTAGATCTACAAAACACAATTCTAATCAAAAGTAGGCCATTCGAAACTAAAAGTTATGTAAAAACATAAACTTAAATACAATAAGACACCGGTTTCCAACCACGTATCAACCATCTGACATTTTGTCTTTGTATTGATGGGAGGAAATGACCAGCGTCGAAGTGGCTGACCGAAGATAAGTAAAATGTGTGTCCGAATCACCTTAAACTAGCTAGAGTAATAAGGGTGTCGAACCACTAAGAGTTTGTGGTCAGTGATTTAAAATTTGTTGATTATAAATGTTTATGAAGCTTGTTATTTATCTTGAAAGGTTGTTTGAATGGGGGAATCACAATATGATTCCAAATGGTTTATAGAAACACGACAATGAAATTAGTTTGATCACAAATTATCAAAATGGTAATTAAAAAAAAACAAGTTTATAACATAGTTGATAAAGATTAACATCAGGGTTTCATATTAACAAGTAATTTGGGAAAACTTATGCAAAAGGTTTGATTTTTAACGAAACACAATTGATTTCTTGAATTTGTTAATGTGAAAACCTAATTGGAGACATCAACACTCGTTTATCATATTATAAATATAAATGGTGCAAGAAACCTTCCCAATACGAATCATGGACAAAGTATATGTTATATGAATCAAGAACAATTAATAAACCCTAATATGAATCAAAACTTGTAGTAATTATCATCACATGATGTCAATGATGCAAGAAAATCTCAACAATCATGAGTTCATAACAACACTAACAATCAACACATGAAATTTCAATCAAAAAATTAAAATAATTACCATTTTAAACAAATTGTGCAAGAAAGAACCCTAAAACTTACAACCCTACACCCGAGATGATCTTGAAGAGATTATCCACTCATGATGGATGATTGATCTTCAAAAATGTTGATTGAGTCTTGAAATATATGATGGAATGCGAAAGTGGACGAATTGGAAGCCCTCTAGAAGTCCTCAAACAAGAATAATGATTTAGAATTTGAAAAACACTTTTAATTCTGGTCAAATCAATCGAGTACGGAGCTGGGATCGCAACTTCCCAACATTGTTGAGGATCGTGATACCTGTAACTATGGTCATTTCACCTTTTGCATTAATACACATGTATTCGCTCGCTTCCCTAGACTTTATGTTGTTGCCATGTAAATTGCTCGTGGAAACTTTCCGAAAAGACATATGATTTGGCAACTTTAACCAGAGCTATTTCTACATTTATATAGTGAACTTTTCGAAGTCCATATTAAAGAAATCTATCATGCCATTAAGGGAGAATTGAACCCAAGTGATTCATCATTCTAATTATTATCAACCAACTATATTTTACTTTTGTTTATTTATGCTTACATATAAAAACAACTAAAAACAACCTTCACTTATCGATTTGATTAAATGTTGACCGCATCCCAGTACTAAATGCACTTGTATTCTTGGACAATCTCGGTATCTTACCTTCGCCAAACTACGCCAATTGTGGGTGCACTTGCTCACGTGTATCGTAGTAAGTAATCGAATCTTACTGTATTATAATATAAGGCTTTATATTGTGTTCAAATTGACGAAAATTATTAATATTTATGGGTCAAGTTATTCTACAAAGGCTCCTAATTGTAAGAAGTGTAAGAAGGATTTATAGAGTGACAAGTGTCCAATAACCTTAAATTAAACCCACTACATCACCACCCAAAACCTAAACACCCACCCCCACCCCACCCGGGCCAAACATAGTATATATAAAAAATTTCGATCAAAATGCGGAAAATTAGCACTACGGCCGAAAAACGTGCCCGAGCCGTGGCCCTGCCAAAGCGCTATTAAGATCCGCCCATGGCCATACATGAGGCATCTGTGGTAAAACGTCCGTATTCACAAGCGGGGACGAGCTAGAGAAGTGGGGATAACACCGCATTTTCCATTTTCTTTTTGTCTACTTCATTTTCATATTGTTCTTTTAAAATAATTTATGATATAAGTAAAAAGATTAACGATATGTAAAACTATTTTATATATCTACTAGGTTATAATCCCGTGTATTACACGGGGTTGAATAAATAAATTTTATATATTAAATAATAAAACAATATATCTTTAAAAACCTCATTTATTTTACGGGTTGAATAAATATAATTTTATATATAAAATAACAAAAAGTTATATCTATAAGAACCATATTGTACGGGTTGAATAAATGTAATTTTATATACCAAATAAAAAAGTTATATCTTTAAAACCACGTATATTACACGAATTGAAAAAATGTAATATTGTTTACCAAATAATAAAATAATACATCTTTAAAAAACCTCATTTATTACACGGGTTGAATAAATGTAATTTTATATACCAAATAATAAAAAAAATTACATCGTTAAAAATATTCACATTACACGGTTTGAATAAATGTAATTTTCTGTAGTAAATAATAAAAATATATATCCTTAAAAAAAACCCCATGTATTGTGTAACACCCTTATTATTATTTAACGATTTTCGTATAATTTACGAAAATAAACGGGTAATTAGAATTTCAAATACATTGAAAATACGGGTTTCATTAAACTTTATTACAGAATTAAAACTATACAACATAACATGTGTGAGTTCGTCAATTAACATAACAACGATACATAGTGCGGAAACTTATTTCTTGATCGTGTTCGGTTCTTCGTTGTGCTTGATCGTCCTCCGGTGCTAAAATTATACCTGAAACTCATAAAACATGAGTTAAATTAGTCATACGTAACTTAGAACGTATCTAAACGAGTCCGGGAAGCGAAACTGATTAAAATAAATTTTTTTCGCTAAAACAGTGCCCTTTCGCGCCACGCGAAGGCACCCAGTTGCTCCCTCGCACCACGCGAGGGAGACCGTTTTCCAGCAGGTCTGGAGCTGGGTCCTACAATTTTCAGCAATACCAGTTTTTACGGAAACGGCCATAACTTCTTCGTTATTGATCCGTTTTACGCGATTCTTTTTCCTACGCGTCCGTAATTTAATTCTCCATCTTATGGAGTTAAAATCCTACATCCAACATAAGAAATTTTTGAGACTTCTAAGCCCTCGACTCATTACCATTTTACCGAATTTTATCCCGTTTATGCATTTTATCAAACAAACGTATTTGTTTGATTCCTATATCACATACACTTCTTCAAATTAATGTTATCTACCATTTTAGGTTCTAATCACAGGTTTATTACACAATTTAAACCCGTTTTCGCTCGTATGCTTATTTTGACCCGTTAAGGGTATTTAAGTATATTTTAAACATGAGTCGCTTTCATTTGTATCTAGCTTTATATTTCCACATTTCTTACTAAATAATCTTCCACCACAACTATATTTGTGGTGGATTTAATGTGGAGATCTATATAATCCGAATTTTAACCCTCGAATTATCATTTTACGGCAAAGACCCATATAGAGTCACTTGACCCAAGATTTACCCCTTTCGCTTGTTATACTTATTCAAAGTATTTGCTTGATCATGTAACTTGTTTTTAAACAACTCTTAAGATTCGTTTGCTCAATTTAGCTTATGAGGGCGTTTCGGTCATCTTAAATCCTTTCTTTATAATGAAAGACTTTTAGTGTCGTAATTGACCAAAATTCTACTTTTAAACTAGGCTCTTGATTTAAATAGCCATTATGTTTTCAAAACACAAGGACTATAACTTAAATCATTCGGTTTAATTAAAGATAACCCAATGTCCATTTTAACTTGTTTAGCCCTCATTGAGCTTCAAGTTCTAATGATGGTTTGACCAATTATACATACCTGGCTCGAATCAATATATTGACCCGTTTTGATACCTAGCCTTAGTTGCCGCTAAGTAATAGCGATGTCAACATTCAATCGATACTTATTCCTGTAATCATGCAACTCGACAAAACATTAGCCGATATTGTCAAAGGGTGTTATTTTCACCTTTTGACCCGTTTGGTCTATATGACCGATTACTTTTGCGAGATGGATTTATTATCATCCCGTCTACATGACTTGTACCGGTTTACACTGTACGGTCAATTTACTTATAAATCTATTTCTTGATTAATTTGACCCCTTTGTATCTTACGCCATAAAATGTCCTTCAAAACTAACGGTTATCGTCAACAAGTGACCACATTGCCGTTTTACCCTTATTAATTGTATTGATTTACCTTATAAGGTAAATCATTCAAAACTCGTTATTTATTAGTCATTACATGACTAAATGACCTTATTGGCTCTTTTTAACCATTCAACATGGTTTATCATTATTGTCTTTTGTTCCGAACCGCGTATGTCGGGTT
This sequence comes from Helianthus tuberosus, assembly GCA_030545235.1. Lineage (NCBI taxonomy): Eukaryota > Viridiplantae > Streptophyta > Magnoliopsida > Asterales > Asteraceae > Helianthus > Helianthus tuberosus. Next base: position 2,199,996 of record CM060372.1, read on the forward strand.
GAAACATCATAAGTCAAATGTGACTTTTGATTATTCAAAATCTATAAAACCAATAGATATTAAATAAAAAGGTGTAAGTTTTAACTTACCTCTCATCCGGTTTACGTTTTTCGTCTCGTACTTGATTTGTTTGACCCGCTCCTTCCTCCAAGCTTTCACCTAGCTTGTTACGCGTCAAACTATCATCATATTTCGTAAGATGGTTAGTTTAGTCATTGTCAATCATGACTATTACATCTTACGTATTTTCTATCAAAATTATCATTCGATCTTATTAATGGTCGGTTTGACTTTTTAAAAGTCAAATCACCAATTAACACATATGATTGCACTATCAAGTTCACAAGACTCAATTAGGCACATTATCAACGCTTAGTGAGCATCATCTTTTGAGACGCCAAATTAGCTAACATGTCATCCAATTCCTACCTCAAGTAATAATAAATCAACATGTAATTTCAGTTATTACAAGCATAAACACACTTTAGCCATCATAATCATGGCTTTAACTCTATGTCAAGACCCACTTCTAATCACTTATGAACTCTTAACAAAATCCCTAATTTGTTCAAGTAGTTCATTCATATGAGTTAGTATGATGTTTATAAACACCAATACAACATCAATTTCGTCAAATCATCAAAACCCACTTAGCTCATACTTGATTAGTTGACTAATCACTAGTTTATGGCACAATTCTACAAGTTCGTATCTAGGGTTTGTTCCTAGACTTATACTCACATCAATATCACTATAACATTCAACATTCATACGAGAATTTCATTCATGCATGTTTATCACAAATTCAAAATATCACCAAACATCAAAATTCAACATACCTTGTGATCCCCTAAGCTTGGTGATCACGATTTTATTAAAAGACCCAATTTTCCGGCTCGATTTCTCTTTGATTTTGTTGAATTTGTGGGTGTTTAGGGTTCTTGAGGAGAACCCCCTTTTTCTTCTCCTGGACATCGACCAACACACCTTGTGTGTGTGTGTTTTGGTTTTTGTTTTGTTTTTAATTATAAACTTCTTTCACATATTGCCCATTTTAGTCCCGCTTAGTTTAAAGGTTCTATAAATGGGTCAATTACTACAAGTTCCTTCTTGTTTTACTAAACAATAACTAACTAGGTTAATTATTCCTAGTTAACTTAGTGGGTTCCGGGAGTTATAACCCGTTTTATTTTAAGTCCCGTTAACTTGGGCATTTTTATATACTTTGTTTTCTCAAGGTATTTATGCTCTTTCAAATTAATATTAGGTTTATTTATTTAAATTCCTAATATTTACCGGGTTAATTTTTACCACTAACGGTATTTTACCCGTCTTTACTAATAACGTGGTTTGATTACCAAACCCGTTTTTGGGGTGTTACATATTGTACGAATTTAATAAATCTAATTTTATATATCAAATAATAAAAAATTATATTTTAAAAAACCTCATGTATTACATGGGTCGAGTAAATGTAATTTTGTATAGTGAAAATAAAAATATTTAATATATTAATACGAAGTTTGGTTTTCGTGATAAAAATAGATTATTCTGTTGTTGCAAAATTTGTTAACGAAGTCTCAATAAATTTAACCCTTTATTTAAAACTCCGTAAATGTATAAATGATAAATAATATTAGTTAATTTAATTTTAAGTTTCGTAAAATCTATTTGATACCAAACTAAAAAAAACCGTTCAAATATAATTAATTCAAATAAATCATATTATAAATGAGATGGAGATTAAACTAAATAATAATTATCCATAAGATATTAAACTAATAATATTTAGTAGGAGGGTTATCAATAATATAAGATAGAGTTAACTTCCGTTTTGCTCCCTGTGGTTTGGACACTTTAACGGTTTTGCCATAATCATTTAAAAACGGCCATTTTCCTCCTTGATGTTTCGATCTTGTCGCCAATTTTCTCCCCGACTCTAACTCCATCCATATTGTATGTTAATTGGAAGGGTATTTTGGTAATTTCAAGTATAACATAAGGGTACTTGGATCTTGTATGTTAGCTTGAAATTACAAAAATACCCTTTCAGTTAACATACAATATGGATAGAGTTAGAGCCGTGGAGCAAACTGTCGACAAGATCGAAACATCAAGGAGAAAAATGGTTGTTTTTAAATGATTGGGGTAAAACCGTCAAAGTGACCAAACCACAGGGAGTAAAACGGAAGTTAACTCTATAAGATATTAAATTAAATAATATTTAGTAGAAGAGATTATCTATAATTAATTAGAAGAGATTAAACTAAAATAATAATTATCTATAAGAGATGGTCTAATATGATGACAAGTGTCCCTAAGGTGGTTTCTTTTATTATATAGTACTAGCGGTAAGACCCGTGTGCAAACACGGGTCGTTTCTTAGAAAACCATGCATAAAGTTGCTTGATGAAATGTTTCCGGTTATAAATATATAATCCAAATATGAATATCAAGAAACCAACCTTGTCTTGGCTGAACATCCTAACACTGTTTCTAACATTTGTTATAACCCAAAACAGTGGTTTCACTTTTTCTCCACAAACATTGTTTTAACCCAACAGTGGTTTAAACACTATTTTATTTTCTAACTTCTGTTTTAACCCAAAACACTGTTTCTAACATCTGTTTTAACCCAAAACAGTGGTTTCACTTTTTCTCCTCAAAACACTGTTTTAACCCAACACTGGTTTCAAACACTGTTTTATTTTCTAACATCTCTTTTAACTCAAAACACTGTTGCTAACATATGTTTTAACCCAAAACAGTGGTTTCACTTTTTCTCCACAAAACACTGTTTTAACCCAACAGTTGTTTCAAATTCTGTTTTATTTTCTAACATCTGTTTTAACCCAAAATACTGTCTCTAAAATCTGTTTTAACCCAACAATTGTTTCAAATTCTATTTTATTTTCTAACATCTGTTTTAACCCAAAATACTGTTTCTAAAATCTGTTTTAACCCAAAACACTATTTCTAACAGATCAGAACTTCGAACCGCCTGTACAACCTATTTTTTCCTAACAAAGAAGGAAGATTTTAGTGACTTCGTAAAATCTCATCCAACCAGCAAACATAGTCGAATGAAATCCAAAAATTGAAATTAATTCTTTATAATAATACTCAAATAATCCAGATTCTTACTCCTACACAATGAGATAAAAGGACTCATAAAACTTCTTTCACTTAGCAGTCAAACAAAATTATTCATTCTAAGCCACCAATTCATCGTTGGTCTTTCGTTCTTTAACTACTAACGCTTGATTAAGCTCTTCCAAACCCTCGAGTTCCTCTTCTTTTTCTTTGAGATCATTTTGAAGTGATTTCATTTTGTTGTTTGCTTCAAGATCTTCTTCAGTCATGTGTTTCATCACTTCTATTGCTCCCTTCATTTGGGGTTATTGGATTTTATCACCCCCAATTATTGGTTATTGGCCGCTGCCACTCCCAATTATCACTTTGACGTCTGTCACCCCCAACTTAACATTTAGTGTGTTTTGTCACCACGTCGTTAACTGATCACTAACTTTTGATTATGTTACTATACTTTTGGGGTATCATAGGGATCTTAGGAAGGTTTTAGGGATCTTAGGACACCCCTAAAAGTATAGTAACAAGATCAAAAGTTAGTGATCAGTTAACGACGTGGTGACAGAACACACTCAATGTTAAGTTGAAGGTGGCGGACGTCAGAGTGATAGTTGGGGGTGGCAGCGGCTAATAGCCAATAGTTTGGGGTGATAAAATCCAATAACCTCTTCATTTGCTTGATCTCTAGCTCCAGCCGTTGCTTTTCATCAAGCTTCTTTTCAAGCTCGATGATTTTCTGGTGAAGCTTTTCTTTTTCTCTCTGTCATTTTTACACAACGTAACGTTCATACGAAATTAATCAAAAACACATGATTTGATCAGAGAAGTTTTTCAAATGTCAATATACCTTTTGATCCACAGCTAACTTCAACATCCGTTCATCTGCCTTAATCTGCTCCTGAATTGCCATTTCATTCTGCCAAAAAAAAACATAATTAGATTCACAGAAAAAAACATTCGTAAAACAAAATAAGAGTACCATTCTCTTCTCATAGTCAAGCTTCCTTTGCTCATTTTCATCTTTATCTTCACGTGCTCTAAGCTCCTTTTCACGATCTTCTAGCAGCCGTTTGCTCTGTTCATGCTCAGTCGTAATCATTTTAAGCTGCTCATTCGCCTTCTTTTGCATCATTTGCAACTCTAGTCAAGAACAAAAGTACATAAATTAAGATCAACTAAACATACAGTTTGTTAATTAAGCTTCAAGAAACAATCTTGAAAATAATACCTTTATTAAAGTCTTCGGTTATCTTTTCTTTCTGTCTCATAACATTCTTCAACTGAATATCCGTTTTCTTATTTCACTTTTAATTTTTTCACTTTATTGTCCTTTTCATCTCTTATAGTTTGCAAGCCCATAATGTATTTCGATCATATTACCTCATCTTCTTTTTGAACATCAGCCACAGTCTTCAACTTTTGCCCCTGGCTTGTCCTTTTCATCTCTTATAGTTTGCAAGCCCATAAATTTTGTCTTCCAATATTTAAATTAAAAAGAATTTAAAAATGAATTATGTGAAATGACGTATCTAACCTTCCTTCCTTGGGATAACCGGATCTTCGGGTAGTCTTTGGCACTGATCTCACTTGGGCAGCCAACTCGCTCCATTTCTTCTCTTTAACGCATCGGAAATTCACAGACAAAACAACCCAAATAATCACGAAAGCACAGCCAACTCGCTCCATTTCTTGTCTTCCATTTTTAACATGATAGAGATAAGAAACCACGAAAGCAAGCGAACCTGACCTGGGAGACTTGGTTGAAGAGTCTTTGGGTTGCAAAACAACCCAAATAATCAAATATGAAAGACTTTGAATCCAGTTATAAATATTGGCTGTACATAAAACAGTAAGGAATTGTGAATGAAAGGTGTCTCTAGATAAACACGACAGCACATATTTTGCAATTACAAGTTCATATAAAAACAATAAGTTAAGTCGCATTATGTTAAATGGGACAGTGCACCTGAATTGATGTAAGAATGGCAGCAACATCATAAATTGTACTCCACTGGTTAAGTCGCATAAATTGATGTAAGATCTGCATTGTACTCAAAACATCCTGCTACATCTTCCTAAATGATAAAAAACATACATATTAGCAACCACTGTCACCAACATATTTACTCCACATAGGATACACTTTGACCGGGATACACTTTTAGCAACCAGTGTTAGCAACCACTGCTACATCATCCTGCTACAAATTGTACTCCACAGAGGATACACTTTGACCGGGTTGTAACCCTTTTCGGTCCAGTCATCTTTTAGCTTTTTACCACTGTCACCAACATATTTACCGTTCTTATATTCAACAGGAATGTTAGCAACCACAGCCATCCATGGCCAAAAAAGTAGCTCTTCATTAGCGTTTTGCTTTGGAATTGTGTGTTGCACCTGTTGAATCTAAACACCTTCGTTTAGCGTAAAAGTCTTGCGTTGGTTGTTGTTGTGCCTCTAAACACTTGCGTCTAGCATAAAAGTCGTTCGCTAAATACTCGATTAATGCACCTCATCCTCTGAAACATGTTGTTCATGCTGTAGAATCTCCTTCTTCAGAGTATCTGTTTCCTCTTTGGTTCTACGTATCTCGGATTCAAGATTCCTGGTATTCTCTTTATTCTCAGTTTCAGACGCTGAACGCTTTAACTGAAAGTCTTGCTGCGTGTTTGACAATAAAAACTGATTAAACATATAACATAATAACATGATGATAAATTATTTAACAATCACCATTTATTTTCAAATAATCAATCATCTCAGCCATCAAACCGATATGCTCTTTCTCCCTTGTCAACTGAGTAATTGTTTCATTCAGACGTTTAACTTCTCGACTCCTTTCAACAACAAAATCCTTCATTTTCTCCAACGCCATCGAACTCAATTCATTTATGGTCTCCAACCCAGCTAACGAAGTCCGTATGTTCTCCTCTAAATCCGTTTCTTGTGGAAGAAACAACGAATCCGATAAATCCGCTTTCTTATCATCGTCAATCACCTTAAACTAAAACGACAATAAACCTATTTCAACTTCAATTTAATATTCAAATCGGTTGATTAGCAATTCCTACAATATTTTCCTTCAAAAAATAAAACAAATACCAGCATCAATGAAACTCGACTAAAAGTACAATAACCTATGGCGTTACTTACTTTCAGCGAATGGACAATGAACAGTGAATGGACCTGTTTGACCTTGGATGAAAAACAACCTGCAGATGGCTGAAAATGTACTGAAATCTGCACAAATTACAGAGAATAAACAGCAGCAAATCAATTTGTTTTTAGCGAATACTCGATTAAACACTTGCGTCTAGCATAAAAGTCGTTCTCTAAATACTCGATTAATGCAACTCATCCTCTGAAACATGTTGTTCATGAAGTGAATCCAGAATGAAGGAAACTAAATGTTGTATATATTCAAAAACTAAGTAAATCGATCAAAACCATACAGTATGAGCAACATGATGTTGACATTATATATAAACCTGGCTATCTTCTCAAATTCTTAAGTTCTGCCCTGTTGGATTAAGCAAGTCATTTATGACCTGGAGACAAGAAACAGGTTAGATTCATCGTGTATTCACATGATAAACAACAAAAATCTCAATTAGTTATCTCTTTGAAAGCGTGCATCTTTACAATTCAAAATCGCTGAAAAGAATCAAAAATCGGATCTCTGCTGGGATTGAGGTTAGAAATCACAGTCGCTGAAAAGAATCAAAATCGGATCTCTGAATCTGCGATTGAGGTTAGAAATCACTGTTGATCTCTTTGAAAGATTGAGGTTAGAAATCATTGCTTATCTCCTTACTTATTTATTTCTAAATTTCTTTTGTCATAATAAGACGTGTATTTACCCATATAAAACGACTCATGATATTTAATAAGCAAGTTCTTGTTAAAGGATGTAATGCCATTTGAGAGAATGCTCAACATAAAGGTCAATAATCGATATAAGCAACAAACAACGATTGATATAAATTTACATACCTGTGTAGCCAAAAATTGAGAGAATGCTCCCTAATTCTTTTAGCTTAACTCTACACTTACCAGCATCTCAATACCATATGTTGATATCTATCCACAATTTCATCAACCTACACATGAAAAGTTCACCTCTAAATGTGGGAGCTAAGAAAAATTCTTCATTCTTATTTTCTATATAACTCAATTCGACTCCCAATCATAACATAGACCGAAACAAATAAATGGACAAAGATGAATAAACCTCTTCTTTTGAAGCACATGAATAATACCAAATGCTCCCAGCCCATATTTTGGATAGTATGCACATGTTCTCATGAGTAAAATCCTGAAAATAAACAAATAAACAAAAATACCTCTATATATTTTTATATATGTAGGATGCTGTGATAATAGAAAAAATACCTCAGGTGGAATACCATTCCAGGCACTAAGTCTAGTCCAGGACATAAGTTTAGAAGATGCCATGGGGCTTGGGCTTCTATGCCGCAGTCTGTCCAGTTCATTCAACCCTTGGTTCTGCAGCACACCCGACGAAGTTATTGTTGGTGCATAATGTCTATAGCCTACGTCTACAGTCTAGGTCATGTCGGTAGCTTGTAGTAGGGTTAAAAGTGTCAAAAATGTAATTTTATATGTTTTGATGTCATTTCGCACGAAATAGCATCTGGCTATTTCGTACGAAATCATGTTTGGTCATTTCGTACGAAATGACATGTGGTCATTTCGTGCGAAATCAGTCGCCTATAAATAGGCAGTGTTGGTTTTTCATTTGGTACGAAATAGGTGAACGTGTAACGAAGTGTTGCCCAATTCTCACCGTGTAATCAAGTTGAATATCCATGAAAAACCTGTTTTAAGTATAAATCTTTGTTTCTACACCTTTCTATCACTGATTCTCAGTTGTTTGACTGTTTCCGCCTTTCAAACGACTTAGATTTGACTCTGAACGACTCATATAGGTCGCAAAACCATCCTACAAGTGGTATCAGAGCTCAGGATGAGTCAATTCGTTTGAATCAGTGCTTAGAATTCTGTTTTTCTACTCATTCTTGGATTTCTGGACAAATTCACGGACAAAATGGACTGATCTTTTGATATAACGTGTAAAATACAGTTTTAAGAAATCCTTGAAAGAATCAGACCTAAATTCGGACTAAAACTGATAAAAATGGGCCAAAAACTTGATTTCGTGTGAACGAGCAGTATTTCGCTTGAAAATTTGAGTTTATTTCGTACGAAATGAGCTATTTCGTGTGAAAAGTTTCTATTTTGCTTGAAATCATTTGTTCATTTCGCGCGGAATGAACCTTTTCGTTTGAAAAGTCACTCCGCTTGAGTATTTCGCACGAAAAGAAAGTTTTTGCTGATTTCGTACGAAATGACACTTCATTTCGCTTGAAAGTGTCATTCTGTTTGAAAGTTGTTTTCGTTTGAAAAGTTGATTTCGTATAAAACTTGATTTCTCTTGAAGTCCATTTCGTTCGTACGATTTCGTTCGAAAGTTTATTTCGTGTGTAGAAGCTATTTCGCTTGAAAGTGACTGTTTTCAAAACCTTGAAAATTTTTCGAAACTGCTTTCGTAAAATGGATAACCAAGAATTTTACAACTTGTTTGCCGGTGGGGGAATGACGGCTGTTCAATCTCCAGCCAGTATCGTGCAAAATGTGAACATGGAAAATGAACTCGGTACGATGCAAAAACCGCCGAAGTTGATGAACATTGACGAGTATGCTGGATGGTCAGATAGGTTTAAGACCTGGGTACAAGCTAATCATTTTGAATGTTGGATGAAAATCGAGTCAAAATATGTTCCTCCAAAGAATGGTTCGGGAATTGAGAAAACAATTAGCAGTTTGACTCCAATTGAACAAGAAGATTTCAAGGCAGAAAAGAAAATGATGAGTATCCTACAGCAAGCCATCAAAGAGGATATCTTAGTTCTGCTACAACATCAGGGTAATTCACAGTCCGTCTGGAATTCATTAAAAGTAAAATTTCTTGGAAGCGTGTCTATGATAAAGAGCAAAACAGCTGAAGAAAGAGTTTGATATCTTTACGCGTATAAAGGGTGAGACAACAAAACAGTTGATTGAAAGATATTGCCATCTGGTTATTGAGATGAAGCGGTTGAGCATTGAGAAAACTGATGAAGAGTGGGTTGATAAGCTGGCGGATGCCTTACCGTACGATGAATGGGGTACTTATCTGCTGGTGTTGAAAAACAACTTGGAGTATGTTGGATTCAACCTTAGCACATTCATTGAGAAGATTGAATCATATGAACTTGAGCTGATGAAGATTAGAAAAATGAAGTCTTCAAGTGTACAACAAGATGTATCATTATACTACAAAGGAAGTTCATCAGCAACATCGAATCTAAGTCCTAAATTCCAGACAACTTTTAATGCTGATTCTACTTCCGGAGTTTCACCTGGCACATCAAGCAGCAATTATTCACCATTTGCAAGTTTTGAACCAAATCCTAAGGTTCAAAACTCATCAGATCAATCATATACCCAAAGTTCGTCAGGATTAAACAATCAAAGTCAAGGTCCAGGAATTCTGTGCAACATAGCGGTGAACATAAAGAATGCTCAAGACTTTACTGAATCATCAGCGAAACAGCACATAGCACTACTTGCTTCGGTGCTTGAATCGTATGAAAGTTTGGTTGCAGGTAGAATTGGGAACCCTGATATGACAAAGGAAGATTATGATCAGATTGATCCAGAAGAGCTGGAGTTGATAGATATCAAGTGGGGAATGGCAAGCTTGGAGAGGAGAGCTCAAAGATTTATGGAAATAACTGGTCGGAACAGTCTTTCAGGACCGGATAGCAAGCTTGGGTTTGATAAATCAAAAGTCACATGTTTCAAATGCAAAGAGAAGGGACATTTCAAACGTGAATGTCCAAACCGGGAAGTCAACAATCATCAAAACCCATTCACAAACGACTACTACAGACAAGCAATCTATCACAAGACACAACCATTCACCCAAAGACCTCAGATCGAAAACAAGCCTGAAAAAGCTCTTTTAGTCAATCAGGATGATGAGAAGGTTGCTGAAGGTTTTAGTTGGGATAAGTATATCCCTGGTAGTGAGGGTATGGCCATGATGGCAGAGATTGTGGAAGAGCCAGAATTCATTGTTGAAACAGAAGAAGTCTGTGAAGTCATGTCTGAAGAAAGTTTGGCAGAGCTGGAAGAAGCTGTAGCAGAAGTTTATTACTATCAATCTGAACAGGAGATTATTGCTAGTTCTTTTAAATCAATAATGCCTCCTAACATGTTTGAATCTTTTGCAGGTTTCTTCAGTGAGCCAACTACCAGTCTTTGCCCACAATACGACGTTGAGAAAGCTCCAGTTGAAGAGAAAATAGACGTTTCCAAAGAAATGAATGAAGAGACTCTAAAAGAGATTGCTGACAAAGCGTTGATGGGCAAGCTAAAAGAGGTAGAAACAGAATCTATTGAAACAGAGTCTGTCAAAACAGAGTCGGTTGAAAATGTGTCTGTCGAAACGGAGTCAGTTCAAAAGGAGTCTGACAAGAAATCAGGAATTGAGGAGATCAAATCAGGAGAAGAGTCTGAGTCAGAGTCTGATGGGTTTGGTAAAACGGATGTTAAAATTGATAACGAAGAAAAGGTTTCTGAAAAGGTTGATTCAATTCATGAAATTCCATGCAAAAACTATTCAAAACCCTGCATGGATTGTCTTGAAAAAGACAAACAATTTCAAGAATTGAAGAAATTTACTGATGAAGTAAAATATGATCTCAGTGAGATAAAAGAAGCATATGACACTTTGGCACGTTCAATCAAAATGATTAAAAAAGAAAGTTTTGAAAATGATAAAGCAACGAATTTGCTAAAATCTGCTGTCATGGATAAACAGATGGAGATTAACATCCATCTGGACACAATTGCTTCTTTGAAAAAAGAACTTGAGTTAATGAGAATTGAAATTGAGAGAGTTGATAAGAAACTGATGAGTTATGTTGCTTCATCATATGTGATTGATCAAATTGTTCCGCAACAACCTGATGCGAAACCTGTCTTCAAAAGTGTTCCACCCCCAATGTGGAATCATTATACACAAAAATATCCAGATGGGGTGGAAACTGCTTTGAATCTCAAGTTGAGAACCGTTGAAAATGAGTTGCCTGAGAATATTGATGTTACATTTTCTCCATCTGACACTGATAACGAGTCACATGTGATCAAAATCGTTGTTGACCAAGTGTTAGATGAAGAAAGTGATAATTCGGAGTTTGGTACTGTGAAAACTCATTTTGAAAACTCCATTTCTGATTCTGAAGAAGATGTTAACTTTTTGGACAAGTTCAGACCAAAATCAGATAAAGTTATGAATGATGATTCGATCATTGTGGTTTACACAATGACTGGAACTGACAAACTCTATTCTGATTTTGAGTATCCAATTCAAAATGCCAGATTGGAAAATGTTGAGAGAGTGTTTAAACTTGTTGAGATTGACATTTCAGAGGTTAACAATAATGAGTTTTTATCAAAACCAAAAAGGCCTTTTGTGAAACCACAACCAAACAACTCGGCAAAGAAAGAGTGGGTGGGCAATGGTGGTAATAACAAGAGAAATGGAAACAATTTCAAAAACGAAGGTGTTGGTTTTGAAAAGAAAATGGCTAAGAAGAAGTCAAGCCAAAAGAAAAGATGAGTGATGTTTTTGTTGCTGATCCTAGTGTTGATGCTGAAAAGGATTATATTTTCAGTCAAAAAGCCATTGACGATTTCAATGCGGCTAAAAAGTTAAGAGAAGAGACCTACAAATCAACTTTTGTCGAATATGACAAAAGAATCTGTTACTGTTGCAATGAAATTGGTCATATGGCCAAGCAGTGTGTGAAAAAGATTGAAAAACCAGTTTCGCAAAAACCCAAACCTAAAACTCCAACTGATGTTAAGGGTAAAAAAAACCAATGGTTTCCCCCGTTCGTATTTTGAAAAGAGGTGAATCTTTGAAGACCGAGGATAAGCCGAAATCAACATTTGAGATTGGTGAATCTTCGAAAACCCAAAAGACTTCAAAGGTTTATCCAAAGACAAAAGTTTTTGAAAACCAATCATGGGTGGTAAAATCAAAACAATCAATTGAAGAGAAGAAGATGGAAAGTGTTCTAAAATCTGAATCAAAAGTTTTTGAAAATGATGTTGAAAAACTGGAATTTGAACTAGACAAGTTGCTTGAGGAATTCCCACCAATTAAAGAGGGAGATTTAAAACCAAAATTCAAACCTGCTGTTCCAAACGTTATCTTTAACATTCCGAAAGTTGATGTGTCATGTGATCTTGTGTTTGGTAGTGTTCCAAAGGTAAAGAAATCATGGGTTTCATTGTTTGAATGAATTTCTTTGATGGTTGCAGGGGCTTCCAAGGTCAATAATCTCAAAGTGGATCATGGATAGTGGAGCTTCGAGGCATATAACGGGAATGTTGGCTTTGCTCTATGATGTCAAATCTATCAACGGAGGATATGTTGGATTTGCAGGGAATCAGGGTGGCAGAATTGTTGGTGAAGGAACTCTAACAAATGGAGTCGTAACGTTTGACAAAGTGAACTATATCATTGAACTTGAAAACAATCTGTTGAGCATATCACAGATCTGTGACAAGTCATTCACAGTACACTTTACAAAAAAAATGAATGTTTAATCATAAAACCTGGTTTTAAAATTCCTGAAGACATGGTGTTGATGCGAGCTCCCTGGGAAAACGATTTGTATGTCCTGGATATGAGTGTCGCAACAACAACAGATCAAAAGAAACAGTGTTTTGTGACAAAAACGAAAGCAACAGAAAAGGAGTCAAGAATGTGGCATCGAAAGATGGGCCACATTCATGTCAGAAAAATGAATTTCCTTGTACACAATGATCTTGTTGAAGGTGTAAATCTTAAAAATTTTCATTTGAATGATGATTGTGTAGAGTGTAAGAAGGGAAAACAAACAAAGAAGACACACCCACAGAAGCTCTTAAACTCCATAAGAGTACCGCTTGAAAGGCTCCACATGGATTTGTTTGGTCCAATTAATGTGAAGAGCGTGAGTGGAGACTTGTATTGTCTGGTGGTCACCGACGACTTTACCAGGTTTTCATGGGTGATGTGTATTGAAAGCAAAGACCAAACATTTGATTCATTGATGGTTCTGTTCAAGAAGATGGAAACGCTGTACAAATTGCCGATCAGGAGAATACGAAGCGACAATGGAACGGAGTTTAGAAACAATCGCATGCTCGAGTATTGCAATGAGAAAGGAATTCTTCATGAATTTAGTGCACCATACACTCCACAACAAAATGGTGTAGCTGAACGAAAGAATCGTACTTTAATTGAAACAGCTCGAACTATGCTCACCGATTCCAAGTTGCTAATATTTTTCTGGAGTGAAGCAGTTGCAGCAGCGTGTTATACACTGAATCGTGTTCTCACAGTGAAGAAATACAAGAAAACCTGTTTTGAACTTCTTCATCGTTATAAGCCAAATTTAAAATTTTTAGAACCGTTTGGATCTCCTTGTACTTTTATTGATCCAGATGGTAAGTTTGGTGCTAAAAGTAACAAGGGTTTCTTTGTAGGTTATGCAAGTCCGCTGAAGAGGGTGTTCGTTCCGTGCCTGGGGAAGATAATTCAGGTTCAACATGTTGATTGTCAGAGGTTTACACCTCCACCGCAACTTCCCGGAAAAAGATTGTTGTTCGACTACGACAAACTATGGGAGTCTTTCCAACTGCCGACTCAGCCAAGTGAAGAGGAACTAGCACTATTGTACCAATATCAGCAGTCCATGTCACAAGAACAAATGCCAAGACCGCTAGTAGTTTCTACACCCACCGAGGGTTCAAACAATCACGAGGCCGGTCCAAGTGGAACTGCTCACGAATCTCCAGAGGAACCAGCTCCAGTATTTGATAATTCTGACGACTCAGAATCGGAAGACAGTCCGATTTTTGACGAGGAACCAAATACTGCAACAACAGAAGCTGTTGATCACACCGGTGATCAGGACATCACAAACCAGCAGTCGGAAGTGAACGTGCCTGACACTGTTATGCCAAGAACTTTGTCTTATCATCCTTCAGAACAGATAATTGGTGATCTTCAGAGTGGAGTAAAAATGCGGGATCAGATCAACAGAGCTCTTACATGTTTTTATACAACTGTTGCTCCTTTACAAGTTGATTTCTCACTAAAATGTTTCATCTCGCAGGTTGAACCAAGAACGTATAAAGAAGCTTTAACTGAAGAAAGCTGGGTAAACGCTATGTAGGAAAAGCTGTAGCAGTTTGAGAAGCTAGGAGTATGGAGATTGGTGGATCTTCCTGAAAATCAGAAGCTGATAAAGACTAAGTGGGTCTTTAAATGTAAAAGAGATGATAGAGGAGTGATTGTAAGAAATAAAGCACGATTGGTAGTACAAGGTTTCAGTCAACAAGAAGGCATCGATTTTACCGAAGTGTATGCGCCTGTTGCTAGACTCGAGGCGATTAGAATCTTCCTGGCATTCGCGTCTTGGAAAGGATTCAAAGTCTACCAACTAGATGTGAAATCTGCATTCCTTTATGGCAAAATCAAAGAAGAAGTGTACGTTGGATAACCGCCGGGGTTAACAGATCCAGTGCACAAAAACAAAGTCTATCTTCTCGACAAAGCGCTTTACGGATTACACCAGGCCCCGAGAGCCTGGTACGAGACGCTTTCCCAATATCTGCTGACCAACGGGTTCACCAGAGGGACGGTTGATAGTACCTTGTTTACAAAAGAGGTTGCAGGACATCAATTAATTGTGCAGATTTACGTCGACGACATCATCTTTGGATCGACAAATGATAATTTGTGTAAAGAGTTTGAGAAAGTGATGAAAAGAAAGTTTAAAATGAGTTCGATGGGGGAGATGAAGTTCTTCCTAGGGCTACAGGTGGAGCAAATTCCTGAAGGAATCTTCATTCATCAAACCAAATACGTGAACGATGTTCTGGAAAAGTTCAACATGTCTGAATCTACTCCAACATCAACCCCCCTGGCTCAAAATCACGGAATCTGTTCGGATGAAGGTGGAGAGAAAGTGGACGAGATGTATTATCGGTCGATAATTGGATCTTTGATATATCTGACTGCTTCCCGCCCGGATATCATGTATCCGACTTGCTTATGCGCCAGATATCAGTCCAGCCCGAGACAGTCACACCTGACGATCGTGAAAAGAATATTACGGTATTTGAAAGGCTGCCCAAGCACCGGCTTGTGGTATCCTAAGTCTGGTGACTTCTCTCTTCTGGTTTTGCTGATTCTGATTTTGGAAGCTGCAAGCAAAATACAAAGTCCACCACTGCAGGCTGTCAGTTCTTTGGAACTCGACTAGTTACCTGGCAGTGCAAGAAACAAACCTCAGTCGCTCTCTCTACGTGTGAGGCTGAATACGTTTCGGCCTCCAGTTGTTGCTCTCAGATCCTCTGGATCCAGCAGCAGATGAGGGACTTTGGTTTGCAGTTCTAGGATACACCCGTTTATGTGGACAATGAGGCAGCTATTAACATCACTAAAAACCCGGTTCACCATTCTAAAACGAAACATATTGAAATTCGGCATCATTTCAACCGTGATTGCTACGAGAAGAAATTGATTCGAATTGAACATATACACACCGATGATCAGAAAGCTGATTTTTACACAAAACCTTTTGATAAAAAGAGATTTAACTATCTTTTAAAATTAAATGGGTTGAAAAATTTGTTTTCTGGGAGGGTTGTTGAATGTGAAGCCGAGGAGGACGGCGATCAGAAGTGATCCACGTCGTGTTGTCAAGTTTTTGTACAGTTTATTTTCTGTTTTTGATAAAACCAAAAACACAAAAATATGTTTTTGTTTTTAGGGGAGAAAGTTTGCAGAAAATCCAAAAACATTGAAAAACTGGAAAAAAAAGTTTGTGTAAAAAGGGGAAATGATAGTACATCAGCTAGACAGTTGCTGTACGCTAAAGAAATGTAAAGTTTAAATGTGTTAAGCAGTCTTGCAGATGATATGCCGATAGGTTTTTACACATTTAGTAGGTTTGTTCGGGATATAAACCTAAAATCATTACTTGCTTTTACGTGGGGAACATCTCTCGGATATATGGGTAACCCCCGAAATCTTGTTTGAAAGGTCACTCTTTCTGAGATACTAGGTCTTTATGCTTAGTGATATCTGGGGTATTATCCCGGGACTTCTGATTTTGCGGAAGCAATGGCCTAGTCCCCAGAGAATACTTTACGCTACTTGAAATAAAAGTCCCCCCCTCAGCATAAAAATTGATGAAACATTGCAAAATGCTAATCATGTGTTGTTGAAGAAAAGATTCTCTAAAGGGAACACACCTTAAGTCGAAGCCATCATCTCTCTGATTTTGCGGAAGCAATAGCCTGAGCTCTCATGGCCCTCGCATTTAACCCTTTACAGATATCATCTAGGTATACTCACCTGTAAGACTGAATATTGGGATCTGGATACGGGAGTATATTCTGAGGTGGGACACGCGTATAAGTTAAGCCTTTAAAACACTAAATTCGTATCCTGAACAGATTGAAATTTGTGTGAAAATTTAAGAGGATCAGTATATCGACAATCATTGTGAATTGTTTAATGCTGAATATGAAATCAAAGCTTAACGATACTTGTATCTTGTCGGCAGCTGATATGATCCCCTAACACACTCACCAAAAATATGTGTGTATAGTTTATTGCTTATAAAATCCAAAAAGATTTCTTTTTCATCTTATTTTCGACAACGGACGTTGGGGATCTGATGATCAAAGTCTCAAAGTGCTGAACAAGTTTGGATCATGAGGGTTGGATAAGCAGATAAATGTGAAAATGTGTTGGTAATTGCTTGAAAAAGTTCATTAATTTGAACTTAAATCTATTTCAAAAGTCAGCAAACTTCATAATTTGGTCAGCCAAGGTCATTAACTTGGACTTGGCAGGCTAAACAGTTGACCAGGGTTATTAACTTGGACTTGGTTAACTGGGTGTGATGGTAAAAAAATAAAAAAGTTAAAAAAATTTTGAAAAAGTTTGAAAATTTGATATTTCACACGAAATGACTATTTCGCACGAAATAGCCATTTCGTTTCAAAGGTGATTTCGCTTGAAAATGTCAAAAGCTCATTTCGTACGAAATGAGCTCGCCTATAAATAGTGGTCGTATTTCACTTGAACTCGTCATTTTCGTCATTTCGCTTAAAACCCACTGTTAAGGCGATTTCACGCGAAAATACCCAATTCATCATTTCTTAGCCGAACTCTTGCCCGTTTATTGATGGTAATCAAGATTTAAGTTGGTTTACTCAATTTAGATCATGGGAAAGGTAAGATTTGTGATGATTTGACCCAGATCTGTATGTTTTCGTATGGACGGCGGTGAACAGGACATTAACATTAGATCTAGGGTTTGATGATAAACTAAAATGAACAATAATCATATTTGTGTGTTCGGAACATGTTGTGGATGGGTTCTAAGGTATCAATTTGATCTAGATAATCTGTTTTCGTATGAAGTCGGTAGATCAGGATCTTCGGACATAGATCTAGGATATATTTGTGGGTAAAACTAAGAATAAAACATACCCATGTGCTCGTAATTCATCATAGAACAAACCCAGAAGATCAATTTCATCATCAGTTCAGTTGTTAATCATGATTAAAATCACTATTCATAAATGTGTTTTTCAAACGAAATAACAGGCTATTTCGTACGAAATAGCACCCTGACGAAAGTGTCAAATTCACACGAAATGGCTATTTCGTTTGAAGTTGATTTCGTTTGAAATCAGGCTATTTCGTTTGAAGTTGTTTTCGTTTGAAAGCAGGTAATTCCGTATGAAATGACATTTCGTTTGTATGTGTGATTTCGCATGAATTGTCATTTCGCTTGAAATCATTTTGCATGAATGATATGTTTTTGAAAAATATTCTAAGTGTTAACTTGAATGTATGTTGTTGTTTTTCAGGCGTCGAATGTTCAATACGATCCATTACACAACATCTGTTGTGCTTATGATGAGAAACATCCAAAGATGGCTGCATTCAAAAGTATTCTGGAGTTTATGAAAAGATTACCTATTCAGAAGGCCTTAACTAATCAGCATCTTGTTTTTTAGTCACACATTGAGCGTTTCTAGAAGAATGCAACTTATGATGAAGAAAGCAAAACGATAAATTCGATTGTGAGCTTGAATGGCCAAGATAAACCGATCATCATTATAGAACAACTTGTTCGAGAAGTGTTGAACTTTCCGGACGATGAAAATTCTCCGACAAAGTTTCCTGAAAGAATGGTGAAGGGATGTATGCTAAGGATGGGGTATAGTGGACCATTGAACAAAGCAAACTATTTAAAAGCAAATTTCTCAAGGCCTTACAAGTTTCTTATACATTCAGTGTTGCATGCTCTTAGTCATCGAAAAGGAGGTTATGATGTGATGCGGGATTATCAAATGTGCATGGTGACTGCACTGGTGTTAAACAAGAAGTATAATTTTTCAAATATTGTGTTTCACTACATGATAGAGAATATTACTTCAAAAAGCAAAACATGGATCTATCCTAGATTTGTACATATGATGTTAGACCATGCATATCCTGGTTTGGAGAAAGATGAAAACAATGATTTGTTGGTGTTGTTCCACATGGATAATGAAACGCTGAAAGTATTGGCCAGATATCACAAAAATCATCTTGAGTCATCAACTAAAGCTGATTTCTTTGGATTCATCAAAGACAAAAATTACCAAGATCCAGATCCGGTTGATCATCAAAAGTGGAGGAATGACAAAGAAATGAAAGAAGCAAGCTATGCAGATGAGTTGAAGATTCTTGCAAATTTCAAGAACACAAGAAGTGAGTGGTTCTTGAAGGAAGAAAAAGAAAAGAAGAAAAGAGGAGGCAAGAGAAATCCTAAAGTACAAGATGAGGAAGGTTCGTCTTCTCAACCAAAGCAAAAGCGTCAAAAGAAGACTGTTGAGACATTGCTAATCGATGAACCAGAGGGAGAAGAACTAGAAGCTGATGTTGAAGGAGATCAAGTTCGTATATCTCGAGAACATGATCGTTTGTTAAAAGCTCTTAAAGAAAGTTTTAAAACTTATAAAGCAGTTAAAGCAGCTGGTGAGAATGAAAGTGGCAATGAAGAACAAAGTTCATCTAGTTCTGAATCAGAGGATGAAACTGAACGTTTGAAAAGAATTCAGGCTGAAATAGAAAAAGAAAAATAGTTAAAGAGAAAAAGAAGAGAGGAGAAGGATGATGATTTGTACATTCCAACTCCGGAACATGTTCATGATTCTCAAACACCACCATCATCTGGAGGTAGAAAGAAAGTAACAACAAGAAAGCGTGTTATATCTCCTAAAGTAACAAAGAGGTTGAAGATCTTGTTGAAGAAGAAATCTATCCAGGAACCAAGTCAACCACCATCACCACCACCTGAACCATCACCACCTCAATCACCACATCAATCACCACCGAGACAACCTACACCACCTCAATCACCACATCAATCACCACCACAACAACCACCACAATCACCACCACAACAAATTCAAATTACTTCACAACACATTTTTCAAACACCACCATCTTCACAACCACAAGTACAATCAACTCCTGGATCTTCTGGTTTCAAAAATTTTCCTCACATTCCAGAGAATATTCCTCTTGAAGACATTGGAGATTTTAATTTTGTGACTGATGATGTTGTAAAAAAGTTACAAAAGAAAGTGGATGAGGTGTTAGTTGAAAATAAAAAGTTGGTAGATCGTGAGAAGAAACTTGAAAAGCGTGTCAAGATAGTTGAAGCTGAAAACTCGTCATTGTTGAAGAGAGTTGAAGTGGATCAGACTGACATTGATATTCTTAAAGTACGTATTGCTGAGTTAGAGGAGGAAAAGGCTCGCAGAGATGAGCAGAATAAATATTTTGAGCTGAAAAACAAAGAGTTGGAGGCAAACAATGCTCGAAGAGAACATGAAGATTACATGTTAAAGAAAGTGTTAGAAGATTTGCTTGGAAAGCCTGTTGAACAAAGATTTGAAGAGATTCAGCTTGAGGAAGTTAGAGCAAAAAGAAAAGCAGATTTAGAAGCTCAGATGAAAGACAAGGGAAAAGGTCTTGTAGGTGAAAAAGTTGATGATGTGACGAAAAAGGCAATGGTTGTGTCTGAACCTATAGAAGAACCAATATCATCTGTTTTGCCAATTTCGTCAGTTTCTGGTGTATTTGATGTTGATGTTGAAATTGATGATATAAATGAAGATGATGAAGATGACGAAGATGATGATGATGTGATAGATGATGCAGATGATGTTTATTCTGCAAGCAGTCATGATGATGACGATGGTAATGATGATGACGATCAGGGTACTTCAGGGATCAAAGTTACTGAAGCATCTCAAGAAGAAAATGTTGATGATTATCTTCGAGATGATGCAAATGAAGAGCCTGAAAGTGTTGAAGGTGAGGGGGAGAATGTTGATGAAAGTGAAAGATTAATTCTTCCTCTTGAACCTGAGATAGAAGAAGGTGAAATCAGGCACACTTACACGTTGGATGAAATTATCAAAATGACACATATTTATGAGAATGCCTTCAAGTTTGATTTTGAAGAGGAGCTCAATCAGTTCGACATCAATCAGCAGTCCGAGTATCAGTATAAGTATGTGGAGGAAGCTGATAATTATGATAGGGTTGAGGTTGAAGACTGTTGTGATGAAGAATCGTCTGCGAATGTTGATACTTCAAACTTTCCAACGCTGGTTGAATTTTTAAGTCAAGAGAACATTGATGAATTGAAAAGGAAAGTTGAAGAATGTTTGAAAAACAAGAATTTTGATGGGACGACAAAGGATGAAAGTCGTGAAGAAAGGAAGAAATGGTTTAGAAAGAGTACTGAAAGAAAATTCAAACGTCCACTGAAGTTTTATAAGAGAGACTGAGAAATTTCTCTTGGTGACATTATCAGCTGGGGATTCTTGCCACAAGTGAAAGTGTATGCAATCAGAAAAGAATATGGGGTGCAGTATTTTGAGTATATTCAGGATATCATGTCTCTACCATGGTGGGATGTTGAAGAATTGTCAAAAGTTAGAACTTTGAACTATCCTATCAGAAAACATGATGTGCCTATTTGGGGTTTGATGAAGTATGAAGCATTCAAAGACTTCAAGCACTGGAAACCTCATTATCCAAAGAAAGTGAAGAGAGTGGATCCTAAAACAAGTGCTGAAGAGACAATCCTAAAGATAAAGAAGCCAAAAGTGATAAAGAATATTCCAGTACCAAAAATGGAGCAGGATTTCCATACAGGGTTCTTGTATTGGGTGTACAGCTGTCTGACAACTGAGGCTGTGATCACCTACAAAGTTGAAAATGAAATCAGATACATCTCTGTGTATGATCCTTTGTGGTTGGTTAATTGCTCAGCAAAAGACATAGAGTGTTTGTTTGTTAACAAGATTGGGTTTAAAGCTGAAGACATAGACCAGGCAATGCAATTTCAGAAGGTTGTAACTATATGTTTTCAGAAAGGGATTAACTCTGAGAATGCATGGTCAACAAAGTGGAGAAATATTGAGAAGAAAGAAGCTCGGAAGGCTGAGAAGGAAAGAAAGGCACGAGAAGAAAGAGACAATATGTTAAGGCATACTGTTGTGCAGAGAATGGCTGCAGAGGAAAAGCGAAAAGTTGAAGAGAATGAAAAGCTTAGGAAGATGTTGCTGAGAAAGCCTAAGCCAAGGGAAGAAAAGTTCAAGTCCCTGTGAAGATAGCGCTGAAGACCTGACTGAAGACTCCGGCAATATCCAAGGGGGAGTTTGTTGGTGCATAATGTCTATAGCCAACGTCTACAGTCTAGGTCATGTCGGTAGCTTGTAGTTGGGTTATAAGTGTAAAAAATGTAATTTTATATGTTTTGATGTCATTTCGCACGAAATAGCATCTGGCTATTTCGTACGAAATCATGTTTGGTCATTTCGTACGAAATGACATGTGGTACGAAATAGGTGAACGTGTAACGAAGTGCTGCCCAATTCTCACCGTGTAATCAAGTTGAATATCAATGAAAAACCTGTTTTAAGTATAAATCTTTGTTTCTACACCTTTCTATCACTGATTCTCAGTTGTTTGACTGTTTCCGCCTTTCAAACGACTTAGATTTGACTCTGAACGACTCATATAGGTCGCAAAACGATCCTACAGTTAAAAATAAGAATACGGGTTACTCACAGAATATGATGCTGTTAGAAAGCAATTTATAATCTGCCAGGTGTAACCAACAGCGTTAAATGAAAGATCAGTTATCCCTCCAGAGATTGCTGATATGATCTACATGGATAAAAACAAATTAGATGGATAAAAACAAAATCTTGATGAGTTAAATTAACAGAACATAAAGGGCATAGAATGAAACTGAGTTTAGCCGATCAACAACAGTTCAGAGACGTTCGTTACTTCACCTTAACTTAATGCGATTTACTCATCAATCAACCAATAAACAACTGGCAACATTAGAACAAAATCTGAATAACATCAACTTAATGCGATTTACTCATCAATCAACCAATAAACACATGCATCTCACAAAGCTAAACAACAACAAATGATCGACAAATTAGAAGAAAAACCTTGGTAACGAAGATGATCGAGGACTCATATTTGTTCAACTTCCGGCGACTGATCGATCGGAATGGGAAACGGTGGTTGTCTTCCTACGATGGATCTGATGCGACTGGAGCCAAGGCAGTTATCTCGCATCGTTATTCCATTGGAATCTGCTTATCGTTATTCCTCTGTAAGGATCACAGAGGAATCGGATTGATTAAGATGATGAAATCGAGTGAGAATTTGAGATAATTTGGCGAAGATGATGAGAAATTTGATGTCTTTAAGGATCGGTTCGAGATACCAGAGAAAATTGAAGCTCTGAGTTTTAGAGAGAGAGAGAGAGTTAAGAGTTGATTTGGATCTTGAAAGTTTTAAATTTAAAATGAGACGAGAGAAAATTGAAACTCTGAGTTTTAGAGAGAGAGAGAGTAATTGATTGAAGAAGATGATATGTTATATATCTGGAGCCATAATTTTGAATTTTGAATTTTGAGCCATAATATTGAATCGTCGGAGGTTTTGAAGTTTGAATTTTGAATCATCAGTGATTTGAATTTTGGAGTTAGGCAGTGGTTTGGAGATAGGCAGTGGTTTGAATTTTGGAGATAGGCAGCGGTTTGGAGATAGGCAGTGGTTTGAATGTGGGCCACCTTTGAATTTTAAAGTCTTTATATATTATGCTTTATGATGTAATAATGACATAAGAAAAGTCTTGTTGGACATGTTCTCTAGCTGACACATCAGCTTTTCTTATGTCACTGGGATTTCTCCTTTTATAGAAAGTATAGATAGATAATAAATTGTATAGCGTGTTTCTCTAAGAATTTGTAAAATTTAAAAAAGAAAAGTTAAACTTCATAAAATTTGTAAACTATTAATTATGTAATTTCTTAAATTAAATAACATGTAATTAAAAATAGTATTTTTATATTTAGTTTGTTATAATATTCATTTATTTATTTATCTACTTTTTTTATGACTTACATGGAAAATAAAACATGAATATATTCATTTTAGCGTTAACTATTCATTTTTTTTATCTTTTATTTTATTCTCACTTTTTTCTTCTACATCTATTATAATTTTCAATTTTCTCTTTTTTATTATAAACAAAATATTATATTAGTCATTCGGTATTTTTAAACCATCCCAGATCACTTGTTTATGAGGGATGGTCTTCTTAACCGTTTTTACCTATTGGATAAGGGAGAGGTGATGTGGTTTAGGCTTCATGGTGTTGTGGGTAATGATGCAAATCCCATCTACATGTGCTTCGTCTAGGCAGTGAGGTTTTACCCTCCAAAACACAAAATGGAAGAAGTGGTAAAAGGCAAGGGGGCCAAAGATAATGGGCTAAAAGTTAAGTCATCAAGGCAACACAAAATGAAAGAAGTGGTAAAAGGCAAGGGGGCCAAAGATAATGGGCTAAAAGTTAAGTCATCTACGCAGTGATGGTTTTACCCTTCAAAACACAAAGGGTATGTTTGGTATGTAGCTTTTAAGAGCTTCTAGCTTTAACCTTTTAAGAAAAAACTCTTACTTAATAAAAAATCTTGTTTGGTTGAATGAGCTTGAAGCTTTTAGGTTAGGAGCTTAAAGCTTTTGGTAGAACGCTACTACTAGTAGCGTTTAGAAGGAGCTACAAGCTTTTAGGTAAAAAATGATTATTTTAATCTTTAAAGATAATGAACTTTTTAATACACAAACTTTTAAATTTTTAGTTATGTCCATTTTGGTCATTTTATTAAAAGCTCCGTCTACTCTGCCAAACACCAAATATATCTAAAAAGCTACAGCTACTAGTTACCAGCTGCCAACTTCCAGCCGACAGCTACTAGCTTTCAGCCACTAACCAACCACCAGCTACTTTTGCCAAACATACCCAAAATGGAAAAAGTGGTAAAAGGCAAGGGGGCCAAAGATAATGGGCTAAAAGTTAAGGATGGAAGAGGGGTCAAAGGCCCAAATGCACGTGTAGATCTCCATGGGGAAGGGGCAACGCCCTTATCGTGTTTGTGGCAGGGTTGATGCGGGTGGCGTGAAGGGACTTGTCCTCCCCTCTTCATGCCTCCATGCCACATAGTCTTAGCCAGTCTTACGCACCCGGTCGACACAAAAACTCCTAAAACCCAATGGTGGTGGGGCCTCTGTAAGGCATTTTGAGGTTTTTATCGGAGATGCTTTGGTAGAACATTATATTTATTTATAAATAAGTTTTTATATAAATATATGTGTTTATTATTTGTCTAACTCAAAACATTTTTGTAAGTTAATTCAAATGTATTCAGCATCATTTTAACTGTATTTCTATTAGTATAGCCATCTTAAAATATAACAACTCGTTTTTTATTCATTTAAAAAAATGGTTAGTACAAATATCAAACAATAAATACTTTTAAAAGTTTAAAATATTCATTAAACAATAAATTTATTTGCTTCAAGTCATTACAAACACACTTAAAACAAGGAAGCAAAATACATATCTTAGAAAGATTGTAAAATGCATGATGGAAGCCACAGCTTGCATGTTTTATTTAGCCTTATAATATTTCATCTTATACGAATGAAATTTAATTATCTTCTGCGGGGGGCATTTTCTCGTTGAGCAAGGAAGTAGCTAGCAGCAACAGGTAGCCCCAAGTCGTTTTCTTGAGAGAAGGCACGAGTGTTGAATCGATCTCGCGAAACTGGTTGCCTCACCGACCGCCTAGCTCTTTGCTTGAACAATAAGAACACATAGCGATGGATTCCTATCACTGGCTTTGGTTTTTCATAGCTCACAATCTCCCTTCCTGTAGCAGCATATATATTTGTGGGGTTAAGTTATTCTACAAAGGGTCCTAATTGTAAGAAGTGTAAGAAGGATTTATAGAGTGACAAGTGTCTAATAAACTAAAATTAAACCCACTACATCATCACTAAAAACCTAAACACCCACCCCCACCCCACCCCACCACCACCCAAAAACCTAACCCCCCCTCCCCCCCTCACCCCCCAAAAACCTAAAAAAAACCGAACCCCCACCCCCCAAAAACTTAAAAAAAAAAAACTAAACACCCACCCCCACCACCCATAAACCTAAACCCCCTCCCACTCGGCAAAAAAAAAAAAAAAAAAAAATTTGGGTGGGTGATGGGGGAGGGGTGGGGGTTTAGGTTTTTTGGTGGTGGTGGATGTTTAATCTTTTTTTTAGTGGGTTTTTTTAGGAGCCTTTGTATCATTCTTACAATTAGGATCCTTTGTATTTGATCCTAATCCTATATTTGTGTGTCATAATTCAATATAGAGTTAAATGTCATTTTAGTCCTTGTGGTTTGAGCCATTTTGCCAGTTTAGTCCAAAGGTTTGAAACGTTGTCATTTTAGTCCAAATAGTTTCAAGCGTTGTCATTTTAGTCTACTGGATTAACTCCGTTCATTTTTTATGTTAGCTAGAAGGGTAATCCGATCATTTTATATGGTCAAATTGCCATTCTAGTTAACAGAATTACATATAAAATAACCGAAATGCCCTTCTAGTTAACAGAATAAAGGGATGAAGTTAACCCAGTGGACTAAAATGGCAACGTTTGAAACTATTTGGACTAAAATGGCAACGTTTCAAACCTTTGAACTAAACTGGGAAAATGATCCAAAACACAAGGACTAAAATAGCATTTAACTCTTCAATATATTTTCATTCTAATTTCTAACGTACGTACAGTTTGATCTAATATATAGTCCATGCATGACATATTGACTTACCAAAAGTTGCATCAGTTGTACCAGGAATGTCTGTGACAATCCTGTGACATATATAGAGTCTAGTTAGTTATATATGAAGCATTGGCGGATCTTGCCCGTTGAACGTGCCAGGGCCGAAAGACACGGGCACTAAAAAAAGATAGTATATATATATAATTTCGATCGAAATGCGGAAAATTAGCACTTCGGCCGAAAAACTTGCCCGGGCCGTGGCCCTGCCACGGCTCTTCTAAGAACCGCCCCTGATATGAAGCATCCATATGAAGATGTAATATATATTAATGACAATTCTTACCAATGAAGATGTTCTCTCAAGTATGGGTCACTTGGACTTGGAGCATCCGGGTCAGTCATGACCTACAAGTAAAATTAAAAGTTGTTACATGTATGTAAATATGTGAGTATGAACATAATTAAGATATAGAGAATGTATTACAAGAGTATAAGATGATCTCATGTCAACACCACCGATATTAACACGAGGTTTAGTGGTAATGAGATTAGGCCTGATCTCATGGCCGTTTAAGACCGGGCACTGGGGATTATAGACTACATCCATCGTCACGCTTGGTGTGAATTGATCGACGACGTCCCCTATCACCCGCCCTACAACAAGGGACATGCTGATATAGTACTCTAATATTTTGTGGATGAATAACAATGTGTAATTAAGGTCCCATTTATAGACACATAAAGTATGGGAGTGAAGATGCATGAAAATGAAAGCGTTGGGGTGGGCTAATCAAAAGAGCTTAAGAGATTCATTTCCATTTACAAGTGAGTGTATATTGATCGTACAATCTTACCAGATCTGGAAGTTACCATGTCGACGGCTTTTCGGATGAAAAAGAATACATTGCAAGAATAAAGGTAGTGCCTTTCTTTCCCCACTACACTTTTCCACCATCAAAATATACTCCGGCCTTATGTTCTAGGCAAACTATAATTTGCCTTTTTAGTATAGTATTTAAGTTTAACTTGTTTAGAACTTGATGGTACGGTATCAGTTTATCATAAGGTTCTTTTCTCGATCGTGTATCACTAGAGTTCTTTTCTCTATCATGAAGTTCTTTTCTCTATTGTGTATCACTAGAGTTGACCAAGTGCATTTTCAAAAATGTAAAACAGAGAGAACTCGCGCGATGTGGCGAAGTGGTCAATTTTACTACAATAAAGTTTAAATATGATTAAAAAACTGAAAAAAAATAAGCTGGAGGCGTCGGTTATTGGTAGGTTAAACGACCGTCACATTGAAGGGAGTGAGGTGATTAGTCATTAGGTTAGAATGATGGAGAATTAAATTTTAAACTTTCACTTTATAATCCAATATACTGTATCGTCTTAATATCTTGCGTATTAAATTCCAAGTTCTTGCTTTACAACCCAATATATCGTAACGTTTTAATATGTCGCGTATATCGCTTTTTGATATCATGTGGAAATTAGCTTTTTTATCCAAAAGAGTTATATTTTAATATGGTATAGATATAAATAACTAAGTTACACATATGTAAAACAAAGTCATACATATTATTTGTATGTGTAATTCAAATGAGCAACGCGAAGTCATAACTAATACATATGTAAATACTATTTATATATATATATATATATATATATATATATATATATAGGAGGGTTATCTTAAGAACGCTAAATATTGCGAGAATCGTAAGAACGAATGAGAAAATCAATCAAAACCAATTTTTTTAATACAAACCTCATTGTAACTAAGATACAACATTAAAAAAAGAATATACAACATCAAATAATTCATTTATTCTGTCAAAATCATTCTTATTAGATTTTTTACATACGTTTTAATTAAATTTTTAACATTGTATTCGAATAATAATGAGAAGTGTAGAAATAAATTTTGAATTTGAAATGTTTTTGACAAAGTTTATGTGGTTTTTTCATTCGTTCTCACGATATATAGCGTTCTCATTTTATTTAGATGCACTTTTTCACTTTTGACAAAGTGTGGCGTTCTCATTGTACGATACACTTTTGGATAAATTACACTTTTCGTCCTTTATGTTTGTATCGCATTTCAGTGGATAGCCTTTAACTTCAATAATTACAACTACAATCCTTTATTTGGAAAACGCATTACACTATACGTCCTTTAGCACTAACTAGGTTAAAATTTTCGATTAAGTATGACATGTGCCTTGCACATGAGGGGTAGATTGGTAATTTCAAAAATAAATTTAAACAAAAAAAATATATTTAAAACATAAACAATCTCTCTATCTCACCACTTTCTCTCTCTAAACCTATCATCCAAATCCACCTCCACTGCCCCTGCCGCCGCCGCCACCACCACCACCTTAACTTGACTCTACCACCACTCATCCCATTGAATAAGTCAGAACCACTTTAATTTACTAGCCCCATTTGAAGACCTTAATCAAGCTACATTAAACCTACTTCCCACTATCCATCCACACGAAGAAAAAATACACAGTTAAAAACAATAAAAAGATTAGGGTGGCGATGGATGGAAGAACACCTGGATCTCATCCTGGTGCCATTAGGGTTCTTGATTCTGGTAAATCTTTAACCAAGCACAACCCCTTCACTGGAAAACCTTGACCCGCCATCGTCAGAATCTGCTTCACAATCGCCGGCTTCTTGGAAAACCTAGGCCATCGTCAACCAGTTTTCTTTCATTCCCAACTTATTCTCCATCCAAGATAACGAAAACCCCCAATTTTTGAACTTTGTTTCAACAAAGCCACTCGATTGTCACGGACGATGATGATGACGTGGAGGAGGAGGAGCAATCGCGAGAATACGGCGGCGTAGGGTGGTCGTCAGTGGCCGGAGTGGTGGCGTTCATGAGTTGTACGGACGGTGGTTGTGAGGAGGAAGAAACTAATGTTTCTGCAGGTGAATATGATGAAGATACAGCTAGGGTTGGTGATGGTATAATTTATAAGTTTTTAATTTAATTTTTGTTTTATTTATAATATATTTTAATTAGATTGGTAAAAAGACCAAAGTGCCCTTATATAAATAGACTTAACTAAAATTTTTAACCTAGTTAGTGCTAAAGGACGAAAGATGTAACGAGTTTTCCAAATAAAGGATTGTGACTGTAATTATTGAAGTTAAAGGTTATCCGTTGCAATCCTGTACAAACATAAAGGACGAAAAGTGTAATTTACCCTACACTTTTTCTATACATGTAAGTAGTTAAGTTACATATATCTAAATCAAGAGAGATGGCTTTCAATATATTTCTAGATTACAAATAATTTTATTTAGATATGTATATGCAATAAAAAAAATAGAGTTTACATATGAAGGGTAAGTTATTAATAGCATATAGAAAAAAATAAAAGGATCAGTTATTGGATAATACACTATAAAAACATGGTTTAAATCCTCTTTATAGCGAACTTGTGTAAGAATTTATACGTCAAATCAAAATGGTGTGTATATTTATTATTATTAAATTTAAATTAATTTACTGATAAAACAGTGGGGACTGGGGAATAATATAGGCCTGGTCTATTCGCACACGCGCGTGGTCTATTTGCACACTCAAAGCGCCCCGCTATGGCCAAAGCGGGGCGCTTTGGTTTTTTTTTTTTTTCCAAAGCGCCCCGCTTTGGTGTTTTTTTTTTTTTTTTTTTTTTTTTTTTTTTTTTTTTTTTTTTTTTACATTTTGGGCGTATTTTTGACTGGTTTTGGTCCAAATTTTACAATATTTAATTTGTTTGTTTTTTTTTTCACAGTGGTGGTTTTCTTCGTTTATGGTGTTTCCTTTTTCTTGTTCCCCATGTCAACAGGTCAGTATGAACAGGCTTGCCAGTATGAACTTACCTGTTATTTATACATATATTATATTTTTTATCTAATACAGGGGATGTGACATGAAGATGACCACACAGGGGATGTCTTGACTTTCCTTTTAAGTGATGGAAGTGACATGAAAATGACCACAGTACAATGGCAACAACACAAGACAGTCGGTATTAATTGTTATAATAAGGCCTTCTTGGTTTATGTGTGGAGGGCTTGTTTGTACAAAACTAAAATATCTAAAGCCAGAGCATTGTACAACTCTCAACGCATAAGATACAAGTTAATGTAAGTGTGTATGTTAGAAACCGTTAAATATATGCGTTACATCACGTTAAAAACCGAATGTAAAAAATAAAAAAACAAACAAACGCCGAGCTTAGGCCAAAGCGGGGCGCTTTGATGTAAAGCCAAAATGTAAAAAAAAATAAAAAAACCAAAGCGCCGAGCTTAGACCAAAGCGGGGCGCTTTGATGTAAAGTCAACAGACAAGGACTGAACCTGTCAGACCTTGTCTGTTGACTTTACACCAAAGCGCCCCGCTTTGGCCATAGCGGGGCGCTTTGAGTGTGCAAATAGACCACGCGCGTGTGCGAATAGACCAGGCCTTTTGAAAGGGGAGAGATTACATAAATGTTAAAACAAGATATCTCCATAAGTCTCTCTATCTCTCTTTTCTATTTAGTTATTATTATCCATATCAGTTCATTTAATTACGTAATTGTGATATGATATAATAACACATTATTTTATATTATATTATATTATATTATTATACATATGAATTAAGAGTGGCGATGAATAGTACACATTAAATTTGAAGTATTTATTTTTTGTTGTTTTTTTATTTATTATTCAATTTGATTTGATTTATTATTAATAAATTGTGTTTGTTACTCTAAAAAAACAAAATTTGCATATATTTCAAGTCATTAGTTCACACGTTGTGACGGTACGTTACCATTGATATTGGATCGGTATCGATTCATTATAAAACAGGTCCGATTTATGCACTGTTAAATTTTAAGTATTTATTTTTTATTTATTATTCAGTTTGATTTATCATTAATAAATTGTGTTCGTTACTTAAAAAAAATCTAAATCCGCATATATTCCAAGTTATTTGCCCACATGTTGTGACGGTACGTTACCATGGACATTGGACCGGCGTCGATTAATTATAAAACAAGTCCAATACATGTACTCGGTATAGAAATCAACATATGTTTTACATCGACCGACCGAAAACGATAAAAACAAACACTGGGCACGAAACCAAAGTTGTTCGATCGATTCAGATTGTCACGATATTGGTATCGATATTTATTTATTGTCGCATAAAAAGTTGTATAAATTATAATTTTTCTAAACCGGAAATCATAAAAATGAGTACACGTACCGTTACTGGTGTAGTTCGATACGATACAGTAGCGGTACAGTGTCAATTTATCGAACGAAAAAGACTATAAAAATAAATACTGGTACTGAAACCAATGTTGTTTGTTTTGTTTCGGTTTGGTTCACTATGGTAGCGGTACTGTATCATATCTGATATCAAACAATAAACCATAAAATGAAGACATACCAATACTAATGTTGTTTGGTTCAGTACGGTATGATAGTGATACGGTGTAAGTTAACAAAAGAAAAATAAAATAAAATATACATTTGTACCGATACAGATGTTCAATTGGTTGCGGTTCGATATGGTACGATAGCGACATAGTATTTGTTTTCAAACCAACCGAACCGATATTAACCGAACATAGGAACCAGTGTCAATATTTGTTTTTAGTGTTTTTGAGTGATATAAAGTTTTCTTTTTCGATTACTATAGCGAGTGTCAATACCGTAAAAAAAAATAGACAGAATCCCCGCCGCAAAGCGCAGGATAATTTCACTAGTATATATAAATAGTATAGCAACACAATAGTATCATATTATTGTGAGGAATTTTATGTACATAAATGGACGTAAATATTCTTCGTTCATACAACCAGCAACATACACGGCACACTATAAGGGTTGAGGGGAATTCTTCATCATGCTCTCCAGATGACACATATGTGTCATATAAGCCTTTCCCAACCTTCTCAAATTCTTTGAATGCATGGAATCCTCTCACTGAAGCCCTCCACCAATCTATACCGTTCATCATAATCGCTTCTTAGGGAAAACCTACCATGCTCTCCAGATGACACATATGTTGTTTGGTATAGAGAACAATCTCAGATTTGGGTTTGAATTGTATTGAAAAATTGTATTGTACAAGATTAGGGTTACACAAAGATGGTGTTTATATAGACCACCATATTACACACTAGCCCCTATACTATTTGTTTCCTTCTTTCCGACACTCCCCCTCAAGTTGAGTAGTGAGATCTCAAATACTTAACTTGCTCAAACAGCTACTAAAAGTGTTTCCGTTGACTGCTTTTGTGAGAATATCTGCGAGTTGATCTTTTGATGATATATACGGGAGCTCTATGATCCTTTCCTCCAGATTTTCCTTGATGAAATGTCGATCTACCTCCACGTGTTTTGTGCGATCATGCCGAATTGGATTTTCTTAGATTTGTATTGCAGCAGTATTGTCGCACATAATTTTACTGGGTGCTGCCCTTTGGGAGAAACCAATGTCTTCTAGAAGTTTCCTGATCCAAAGAACTTCGCTTAACCCTCGAGCTATGCCTTTGAACTCTGCTTCTGCACTCGACAGAGCGACCACCTTATGTTTCTTACTCCTCCAGGTAACAAGGTTTCCACCAACCAAGGAGAAGTACCCTGATGTTGACCTTCGATTTCCCTTATCTCCTGCCCAATCGGCGTCAGTGTAGAGCTCAACATTTAAATGACCATTTGCTTTGAACAACACTCCATGGCTTGCGGTTCCCTTTAGATACCTTAGAATTCTCTGAGCAGCTTCCATGTGAGCAACTTGCGGTTGGTGCATAAACTGACTTACCACTCCAACAGCATAAGCTATATCAAGGCGAGTGTGAGAGAGATAAATTAACTTGCCCACGATCCGTTGATACCTTTCTTTGTCTGCAAGCTCGCCATTAAGTTCCATGTGAAGATTGTGGTTAACCACCATTGGCGTATCTGCTGGTTTGCAATCAATCAAACTAGTTTCCGCCAGGAGATGAAGGACATACTTTTTTTGGCAGATGAAAATCCCCTGTTTAGACCTGAGAACTTCTATTCCGAGGAAATACTTGAGATTCCCAAGGTCTTTCATTTCAAACTTTGAAAACAAATTCTTTTCCAGCAGTGCTATCTCTACCACATCATTTCCGATGATAATCATGTCGTCTACATATATGATTAGGCAAGTTACGAGGTCGTTTCTTCTTTTGAGGAACAGGGTATGATCAGCGTTACTTTGGTAATACCCGTATTCTTTCATGGCCAATGTGAACTTTCCAAACCAGGCCCGAGGTGACTGTTTTAGCCCGTATAGAGATTTTTTCAACCGACAAACTTCCTCATCTTTAAAACCCCCTGAAAAACCTGGAGGTGCTTCCATGTAGACTTCTTCCGCTAGGTCTCCATGGAGAAATGCATTTGTAACATCAAACTGATGGAGAGGCCAATTCTTATTGGCTGCCACGAAGAAGAGGACTCTGATGGTGTCCATTTTTGCAGCCGGAGAAAATGTCTCAGAGTAATCGATCCCATACGTCTGAGTGTACCCTTTGGCTACAAGTCGAGCTTTGTATCTTCCAATAGAACTATCTGGTTTATACTTAATTGAATACACCCAACGACAGCCAACTGTTTTCTTTCCTTTTGGGAGAATGCACTTTTCCCACGTATTGTTTTTCATAAGAGCTTGCATCTCTGTTTCCATTGCTTCTTTCCAGTTCTTCTTACCTTGCGCTTCCTTTACAGAGCCAGGTATTTGTTCGGAGTATAGAGAGGTGACAAATGCTTTCGCACTATTAGATAAGTTCCCATTAACTATATTAGCTACAGGATACCTTGAGGTTCTGGTTTCCCTCTCTGGCGAGTACCGTTTTGGAAGGACCCCTCTATTGGCTCTAGGAGGGAGAGGGTATCTTCCGGTTGTCTCTGCTGCAACTGGTTACACATGTTCAACGACTTGTTCAACCTCTTCCAAGTCTGGTTCACCCTGTTCCACATCTGGTTCAGCCTGTGGAGTAGGTTCCGTTGTTGTCGGTTCTATGTGTTCCCCTGTTGTCTCATGGTTATAAAACGTAGAACATCCAGGGTCCTCAGTATTTCTTACCTCAGGTATCACGTTGGATGGACTTTCTTCAGTGGTACTGTGCTCCGCAGATTGTGTGGCTGTGTTTGAAGGACTCGCAGTACTGTGATGATTTTCTGTTTTTACTTCTTCAGTTGAGCGAAGTTGGGTTAGCCAACTCAGGGTGTCTATACATTCATTCTCCCCTGACCACTGAGTTGGGTGTCATAAAAGTATTTTGTTTCAAGAAAGTCAACGTTCATTGTGGTGAACATTTGATGAGTTTTTGGATTATAACACCGGTAACCTATTTGGTCAATCCCATAGCCGACAAATACACATTTCTCAGCACATGGTCCGAGCTTGTTTCGGTTGATTTTGGGTATGTGGACAAATGCGGTACACCCGAAGATTCGAGGTTCAAGTGTAAGAGGATGGGGAATACTAGCAGACTTAGACAGACAATCTAAGGGAGTCTTAAATTTAAGAGCTTTTGTGGGAAGCCGATTCAGGAGATACACGAAGGTTGCAACTGCCTCCGGCCAGAAAGATTTAGGAACCTGAGATTCGATTAAAAGGGCTCGAGTCATTTCAAGAATAATACGGTTTTTCCGCTCGGAAACACCGTTTTGTTCGGGAGTATGAGAACAAGAGGTTTGATGAATTAATCCTTTGGTTTTAAAGAATTGTTTCATGGATGTATTGACAAATTCTCCCCCATTGTCGGATCGAAGGATTTGGATTTGTGTTCGGAATTGAGTTTGAATCATAGCATAAAACGTGATAAACTTTTCGTAAACTTCGACTTTGTTTTTTAAAAAATATACCCATGTCATGCGAGTGCAATCATCCACGAATAGTATAAAGTACCGAAGACCCTGCCCCCCCCCCCCATCACAGGAGCAGGACCCCACACATCAGAATGGATTAGTGAAAAAGGTGAAGCAACTTTCGTATTGCTAGGTTTAAATGGTTGTCGATGGCTTTTAGCACGAAGACATGTTTCACAATCTATTTTTCCATTTGAAGGGAAGAGTTTTGGAAACAAAAGGTGTGAATAACCATGGGATGGGTGTCCCAAACGTCTATGGCATAGCCAGGCTTCCCGGTTTTCAGTTCCATGAGCCAACATCACAGTACTCTGTTGAGCCACTTCATCCACGTAGTACAATCCGTGGCGCTCAGTACCACGTCCAATAATCACACCCGTCCTGGTATCCTGTAGAAGGCAGAAAGTAGGATGCATTAGTACCGTGCAATTTAGCTGTTTGGTAATATGGCTAATTGAGAGTAGTTTGTGCGATAATGATGGAACATAAAGACAATTTGATAATTTCATAGTTGGTGAAATTTCAATTGTTCCTCCTCCTTTCACTTGCATCGTTCCATTGTTTGCGGTATGGATTTGAGTTTTTTGAGGATTGGACATTGACCATATGTATAACGGTTCAAACGTCATGGTGTCAGTAGCACCAGAATCGAATATCCAAGAACTGTTTTTTCCATGATTGATTTCCATTTTTCCTTTTTTCCCCTTTTTTTTGATTTTTTTTTTCACAATAACGATACCAGACACTTACCAACCGAGCGTATTTGAAATACAATTAAGTACGCCGAAAGTAAGAGATACGTTGTCTAGGTACCGCTATTAAACAAGCAACTGACCCGGCGTATTTATCAAATACGCTGGATACTTGAACTCGCGTTCAAGATTTTCGTTCGGAATACCATTGCTAAGTAGCGAAGTTATCTTACCAGCGTATTTATTAAATACACCGGCAACTTGAACTCGCGTTCAAGATTTAAATTTTGCCTAAAAAACAAATCCGCTCAGAGACCACCCAAAACAGAAATACGCCAAGAACCTTCTTCTTTATGCAACAAACCCTAATGTCCTTTTGAACAGCCGCTAATAACCTTCCTTTTTGTTTGTATCGAACACTAGTAACATGCTCCAATTACAGATCCAGTTGCAATTACCTTCATTCTTCTTAGAGTCCTCTTCTCACAACAATACCTAATCCACACTCTAATTGATCCTTCAAAACAAATACGCAGCGGATATGTATCGGTTGCACTGTGCGGCGATTTCAGCGGCAGACTTGTTGTGGATTTTAGGGTTTCCGATTATCACGAGGCGGCAACAAATTTATCGCGGATTTTAGGGTTTCCGATTATCACTAGGTGGCAGCAATGATGAGTATTCCGGCGGCTCTGAGGAAGTTCTTGCAGCGGTTTTGCAGACGGATTTTGACCAGAAACAAAAGCAATCGGGCTGCGGCAGTATCACGCGGTAAGTATCCCGGCTGGAGTGTCTGATTCTGAGTATCACAGCAGCAATGTGTATCACAGCGACTGCGGTTGATGTTGTTTCGATTGAATTGGTTTGTTTTTTCGGAGTTTTGATTTGATTATCGGTTTTTCTAATTTGGGTTGGATGGGTAGATTGTAGATGATAAGCAAAACGGTTTCAAGGATCATAAACACCGCTCTGATACCATGTTGTTTGGTATAGAGAATAATCTCAGATTTGGGTTTGAATTGTATTGAAAAATTGTATTGTACAAGATTAGGGTTACACAAAGATGGTGTTTATATAGACCACCATATTACACACTAGCCCCTATACTATTTGTTTCCTTCTTTCCGACAACATATACGTCATGTAAGCTTTTCCCAACCTTCTCAAATTCTTTGAATGCATGGAATCGTCTCACTGAAGCCCTCCACCAATCTATACCGTTCATCATAATCGCTTCTTAGGCAAAATCTACTTTGTAATGGAAACCTCTCCTTCACACTCGCTAATTTTCTCTCTCTCTCTCTCTCTCTATGTGCCTTAAAGTGCTTATCACAATTTATAAATAACTAGAGTAATCTCTAGCCAATTTATTGTTTTTGTCTTATTAGTTTGTTAGATCTTGATAGTTATCATGTGTTGTACTATACCAATATATAAAGAAATATATATAAGTTACGAAATGCACAAAAGCATTAAATATTGTATCATTATATATTATGTTTTCTTCGTTCAATTATTTCATTGTATCAAAGCATATCTAAAAGAGTAAAAAACAAATTATTATCCATTTAAAAATGTTCTTCTCTTACAAGTAAAGACAGAGACCCTGATTTTTTTTTTTTCCAAAATACATTCAAACCAGACACCAATCCTAAAATCTTAAAACCCAAACAATTCAGAAATCAAGCACCTACCTTGAATGGTAAAAATCTTAGTAATTATTGTAGCAAAGATGAAGAATTTGAAACACAAGATCAAAATAGAAATAGAAGTTCTTACATCCATAACAACAAGAATCAATATCGACGTTTTTGTATTTTAATTTTATCTGCGTATACTTCAAGCTAAACATCGATTCATGGCCTAGCTTGAGGGGACTTATTAGCATGCAACACCATAATAACCTAGTGATCACAACATATATTTAATAGTTACGAAACATATGTATATAAGTACATGACCTTATATTAACGTTGAAAAATTTTTTCTTCTAAAAAGGTGTTAAATTAAATAACAATATTATACTTAAAATAATTATTAAAAATTTCTTGGTTTTATGATATAAATTAAAAAAATGACAAAGGTTAATTGCTTTTAGAAAAAATGGCGACCTAAATTTAACCAAAAAATGTCAACAATGGAGGTTTACCTGTTTTTAACTTTCTATTATGGTTCTTGGTTTCATACACCACTTGTGATTTTTAGGTTTTTTATAATAGCTGTGTTGTCAAGGCCAAAAACCTCCTGTGGCCCGTGTTTTGGTCAAAAATCACAACATGGATAATGTAACTAAATTTGATTTTTGTGAGGTTGAATGCTTGATTAGATAATCAAATGTATGAACAATTATCAAAAGGAAATGACAATGAACACAAGGATTTATACGAGGAAAAAGCTCTTGATCAATGAATGATCTCCGGCATAAAAAACCTCAGATAGTGAAAACTATCACTATCAACTATATTGAACAAGAAAGGTTACAACTTTGGAAGATAACAAGCTCAATACAATGAATTGCTAATGTGAATGTGTGTGTTCGCCAATGAAGATTAGAGAGTTCAAGTATCAGCTATTGTGTTTCTAAAATGAGCTTGTTAACCCCTTTAAAATTAGAAAATATCCTAGTAACTAACTTCCCGAGAATCATGCAAGCCTTCACACGATCCCCTTAACGGTTATGACTTATGACTCTCATGCACGTGCCAAAAATAGCATATTCCTCCGATATTTCTGTGTTGACTTAGATCACATAATCCCTGCAAACGTAAACTAAACACACAAGGAACAAATGTTAAAAACATAAACATTACTAAGGATCCTTGATCCTCAAACTCCCTGCATTATCCATTATGGATCCGTGATCCAGGTCCAGTCTCAGGATGGATGATCCTTAGCGTAAAATCCATGCCCTGACAATTGCCCCCAAAATATGAGGAATAAATTGTAACTAAATGAGTCATATTTTCATTTAATCCTGACTACTCGTTGCCAAGAAACTAGCTGTTGTAAGCGGACTAGCCGTTACAGGTCTGACGTCACTGATAAGACTCCTCCTTCAACAAACATCATTATAAATAGGTTAGAGATAGGGTTAAGATCCTCCATTTAAGTTGAAGATATTTCCTTCAAATCCTCATTCGAAGATCCAACAGGTGTCATCCCTTCCCTTTCTCTCAAATTCTCTAGGTATCATCCCTTCCCTTTCTCTCAAATTCTCTTCATTATATTCTTCTCTTCTGCATCTTATCATGACGAGAACCATGATCCGAGTCTCACCAAATAAGGATCAAGACAGTCCCCCAAAAAGCCAAAATCTTCTAAAGGAACCATCCCAGGAACTTTTAGATTCACCGACCCTGAAATCGATCAGATGCTCCCCCCACTTTCCAACGGGTACTATCTTTAGGCCCTTCAATTCTACCATGAAAAGTGATTACATGTCTGCTACTTGGGTGTGTTTTCCTGCTGCCCCTTTTCAAGTCGGATTCTCATATCCTTTTCCAGCTTTCACCCAAAGTCTGTTTACCTATACCGGCATCTGTTACAGCCAGGTTATGCCCATGTTGTGGAGAGTTCTCTACACCTTTGAACACATCATTGCTAAAGAAGGCATTGACCTTGGCCTTACTGAATTCAATCACCTATATAATCTGGTCAGCCACGGATCACACCGTTTTCTGTTCAAAGCCAAGCCTCAACACCCACATCCTCTCCTCAAAGTCACCAAGAACGACACCAACTGGAGAAACCACTTCTTTTTTGTTAGGAGAGGTTCCATTCCCAATGGGAATCATCTTCCTAAAAATGGAACTTGAAGGGTAGGATATAGGATTCTTAGGCTAGGACCACAGAAAATCTTCTTTTCTTTTTGAAGAGGATAACTGATGCTCATGTTTTTGTCTATGCAGCTGTCAGCTTAACATCTCTAACGGATACACCTGCCACACCTGAGAGACTTATCGCTTTCTGGAACCTTGACTCATCTGTCAGGACATATCAACCAAGGATAAAGGATTCAGAAGAAGCTTCCTCAGCCTCCTACACCATGTCAAGTAAGTATCTATATATGTAAGTATTTAATAAAAAATAAATTATGAATACTTATCTGTTTTGTATGTTTGTAGGTGCTGCTAAGTCATCCAAATCTGCCTCCAGGTTCGGAGTGAGTGACATTGAAGGCATCGTCTCCCCCAAGTACATCAAAAAGGAGCAGGCCGCAGGCCAAAGCCTTCCTGAGGTCAAGGGCACAATCACCAGAGCCAAAAGAGGAAGCAAAAGGAAGAAGCCCAGTGAGCCCTCCGGTGACCTTCCCCTGATTGAGCAACAACTCCATGATGCCATCTCTGAGGTAAGGATCACGTATCCTGCATCCTGTCTAAGGATCACTCATTCTAAATAATGTATCCCTTGCTTGCAGAAATTTGCTGAGATCCAAATCCTTCAAGGCCAACACCTAGCTGATGTAGAGGAGCGTATCCTGGACCTCCAAACAATTGCAACTCCTAAGGATAAAAGGATCTCCCACCTGGAGAAGGAGAATAAAGGCTTGGAGAAGCATATCCTCGTTGCTGAAATGAATGCTACTAAGGAACGACTGGAGATCATAGATGAAGCCAAACACTCCGTTGCTATTGTGACCCTCAAGATCAAGCTCCGGATGGCTAGAGAGGCTGCTGATCCTTCCTTCAACAGGGCTGAATGGGACACTGCTGCTTGGAGGCAAAGGCTACATGAGCTCGGGGATGATGAGGAGCCTGATCAGGTGCTGACTGCTAAGGCCGGTGGAAGCGACAGCGGCTGGTGGCAGTGATGAAGCTAAGGTGGATAAAGCGGCCAAGGTGTAGGTTGCAACAAATGGGCGATGATGGATAATATAGACGAGGCCGGAGCCCATTTTTTAGAATTTGTGGTTTGTGGTTTATGGTGTTTTTATTTAGAACAATTTGGGGTTGTACTTAAAACAACAGTAGCTTAGGATTAAGGATCACTGATCCTGTGAACAATATGGGGTAGCAAAGGTGGATGGATCCTTCTGTTTGTAGAGGATGGAGCCTTTGGTGCTCCTCGCCTTTTATTTCAGGCACTTTATGAACCGTTAGTATGGACACCCTTTGCCAACCTAAGTGGACAGGCCACGTTTTGCTGGTAGAAACTTGGGTTGGCAATTCTGACAACCTTTCAAAAGGTTTTTTGATAAATAAATAAAACTTTAAGCTTTTGACTATCTTTGGTGTTATTCTTTTTACTTTAAATATTGTTATGTTTACATTTATTAGCCAATTCCATATCATATAACTTTGGAATTTATAAGTTGTTAAAAAGAATACCAAATGTTAGGGATAGAATTTTAGTGCCTATGGATCATGTATCCTCAGTTTAGCCTGGATCAAGAATCCTCAGGAAATGGTGCAGGAAGACTAAGGATCAAGGATCCTCACTGGTATTCTTAAACTAATAATTGTTTCCATCACCTTTTAGCCTTATTTTACAGGTGCACTTCGAAGAGGACTTATTCCAACCGAGATTCTAGGGGAATATGCTCTTTATTTTGGCACGTGCATGAGTTGAAGACCGTTGGTGGTGGTCGTGGGTGAATGGCTGAATTTTCGGATAGTTAGTTAAGGATATTTTAGCTAAGATTAATAGGGGTGTTGAGCTAATTTTAGAAGGCACTTGCACTCTGGTTATTGAACAACATTTCTGCTACTCTCTCTCGAATATACACACACTAGAATTCATTGTAACAAGCTCAATACTTCCGAAGTTGTTACCTTTTTTGTTCAATATAGTTGATAGTGATAGTTTTCACTATCCGAGGTTTTTTATGCCGGAGATCATACATTGATCAAGGGCTTTTTCCTCCTATAAATCCTTGTGTTCATTGCCATTTTATTCAATTATTGTTCATACGTTTGTTCATTTGACCAAGCATCCAACCTCACAAAAATCAGATTTGGTTACATTATCCTTGTGTGATTTTTTACCAAAATAATTTGGCGCCCACCGTGGGGCAATTGGTGCTTCATCCTTGAAAATTCTGTTCTTTTCATTCATTCTTGTTCATTACCTTCAACCACATGGCTTCTCAGGGGAAAAACACTTCAAGCTCCATGTCGGCGATCACCTCATCACAAGGCATTCCACCGTTGCCTCCTGTTTCTTCTGGATCCCAGAAGAATGCTGAGAATGCAGCGAAGAAGACAACCCTCGTTTTCACAAAAGCAACTACTGATGATTCTTCCTCTACACCTACTAACAATGATCTTTACTCTTTGATTTTGTAGATGAGAGGATACATGCAAGAGCAGGATGAAACTAACGGCAGGATCCTTCGCGAGATTGATGAAATCAAGAAATTGAAGAAGTCAGCGGAGGATCACTCTCCATTGATGCCTAGGTCGTTGGATTTCACTACTCCACCAACAACCATCCAGCATTCCAAAGCATCCGGTGTCGAGTATCAAGGAGGATCATCAAGTATGTAGTATGGGTCATCAGCTATGACGCAGGCTCAAGGATCCTACTTCTAGCCTCAAGGATCCTCTTTTCAGCCTCAAGGATTCAAATTCAAATTTTTTTGGTGCTTATCATTGTTATTCGAATACAATGTTAGAAATTAAATTACACATTTAAATTTACGTGAATTCCTAAATAAAGAAAAGTTACAGTTGTTTAAATTTGTCATTTACACATGTGTAAACTTGTTATATTTACGTATGTGTAAAAAATCTAATAAGATTGATTTTGAGAGGAGAAATAAACTATTTGATGTTGTAAATTCTTTTTTTGATGTTGTATTTTAATTACAATGATGTTTGTATTAAACTTTTTTTTGGTTTTGATTGGTTTTTTCATCCGTTCTCACGGTTCTCGCAATATTTAGCATTCTCAAGATGACCCTCCCCATCCTATATATAGTGTTGAGTTCATTTCAGAACTCTAAATAATTGCAGAACTTTCAGAACTCCTAATAAACAATCATTTTATATATATATTTTTGTATTTAGGATCTTTTTATCCTCTATTATATGTATTTTAATGATTACATACATGTTAAAAGTAGTTTACATATGTTTAATTGCCAAATTATATATATGTGTAATAACTAGTTACATATATGTAAAAAAAAACTAGTTTACATATGTGTAATTATAAAATTACATCTAAAAAATTATAAAATTACTCTTATGTATGTAATCGTAAAAATACACATAATAAATGATAAAATTATCCTAAACATAAAAATATATAAATAAAAAGATTGTTTATTAGGAGTTCTGTAAATATTTATGGTTCTGAAATGATCCTATATATATATATATATATAGTTTATTTGTGAACAACCCACTTGATAGTGAACTAATCCTAGCCCTTGATTATCAATACACAAGTGTTAATCAATGGTCAGGATTTGATAATGAAAATACACTAGTGTATTTTATGATTTGATAATGTATATCAATGGCCAAAATTTGTTCACTCAGTTTACAAATACATTGGTGTTCACTCTAGAACCTCACTATATATATATATATATAGTGGAAGGTTCAAATGAGAAGAAAGTTTTTGTAAGAATAAAAAGAATAAGTTTTAAACCACTAGAAATGCTCAATTTTACTTCATTTAATATGTGTATTAAATGTTATTAATAAGGGCATGTAGGTAAATTTCTAATTGTAATTAATTAGCTAACTAATTAAATTTGTAACTCACTTTTAAATATACTCTTTCAAGATAAAATAATTTAGGGTGAAGGACAATTTTCGACATGTGTAGGA
Source organism: Helianthus tuberosus (assembly GCA_030545235.1). NCBI lineage: Eukaryota > Viridiplantae > Streptophyta > Magnoliopsida > Asterales > Asteraceae > Helianthus > Helianthus tuberosus. The sequence continues at coordinate 2,243,818 of CM060372.1, forward strand.
TAAATTTTAGTATGTGTAGGATAAATTCTTAAATGTGTATGATAAATTTAGATATGCGTAAGGTAAATTTCTGTAAGTGTAAGACATATGTAGGACAAATTTTGAAATGTGTAGGATAAAATGTTTTTTGCTTTATTAATGAGAGAATGAGAGATAACATAATTAATGGGAGGAGTTATAAATTATTTAATATTTACTATTATGCCCTTTCTTCTTTTTCTTCTCACATTAAATTTCTTCTCAAATGAACATTCCCCTATATATATATATATATATATATATATATATAGAGAGAGAGAGAGAGAGAGAGAGAGAGAGTGTGTGTGTGTTAAGATCGTGTGAAAAGCACTAGTCCAATTGAGAAACTTGAGAAGCATTTTGGACCACATAATTTCTCAAGCTTTTTGGAATATACACATATGTATATTTTAAAATTGACTATATACATATGTGTATACTTCAAAATTTGACAATATACATATATGCATATAGGCAATTTTAAACTATACATATGTGTATATTACGAAAAGCTTTGGAAAATGTGTGGTCCAGAATGCTTCTCAAGTTTGTCAAATAGAGTGGACTTCTCTTAGGATCCGTACCCTATATATATGGGGAAGGTTTAAATGATAATGCTAAATATTGTGAGAACTGTGAGAACGAATGAAAAAAACACGAGAACTTGGTAAAAAACCATTCAAATTCAAAATTTATTTTTACACTTATCATTATTATTCGAATACAATATTAGAAATTAAATCTACACATTTAAATTTACGTGAATTCGTAAATAAAGAAAATTTACACATATGTAAGTTTGTCATTTACACATGTGTAAATTTATTATATTTACACATGTTTAAAAAAGCTAATAAGAGTGATTTTGAGAGGAGAAATGAACTATTTGATGTTGCAAATTCCTTTTTTTATATTGTATTTTAATGACAATGAGGTTTGTATTAAAAAAAAATAAGTTTTGATTGGTTTTTCAATTGTTCTCACGGTTCTCGCAATATTTAACGTTCTCAATATAACCCTCCTATATATATATATATGTATGTATGTATATTATTTAAGTAAAAAAGGAAATATCAGAAAGGGTATCATCGTTCACACTAAAAGACATGTTTGCTTTAGATGATCCGATGTACCCATATGATAGGCATCTTTATTCTCTTTTATGTTGGATCATTTTCTTGTTGATTCCTTTATTTTGTACTAGGTACCACACATGAATGAACTGTGTGCAATTGTGATATTGAGCATATATAATAGTGAGTGGCCTTCTTTACTAGATCCTAACCATCCCAAAAATTCTTCCTAATCGCCGTAGCTTGCGTCATGTACACATCAAAATGAAGTCACCTTGGTATTTATCATATGCAAATGCGACTTTGAGTTACCGTGTGTTGTAGACACACTAGAAGAGCCTCCATTGACGAAATATGCATGTACCCTCTTCTAGAATATGCTTGATTAAGAGTTTCTACTGACACAATCAGACGACGCATTCACAAAGAGTTCATCTTCAGAAACTGTGCACCACTTTCTCTTAGGAGCAGTCAGAGCAATCAATGTCGAAGCAGTACTTATGCCTTTATCATTCGTTGATTTGGTTTTTCACTAACGTTGTATTCTTGGGTTTACTAATGAAAGGTGTGAAAGGAAGTGGAAAGAAAGCGAAAATATGTATACCAGGGTTTCATTAATGGAAGGAAGTGAAAGAAAAATCCTCCCTCGTAACTTTCCTTCCAAAATGAAAGGAAATGAAAAGGAAGACAAATATAAGGTTTTATCGTTTCCCAATGTTACCCTCTCACTTAATGTAGCACCCAAAAAATTTCCGTCCCACTATGTGACGACACGTGTCCCGAATCTCCAACTAATCCCGACTATGTGGAAGGAGAGAGACTAATATTTTATATATTAAAAGTTGAGTATAAATTGAGGGGCAATTGTCCCGAATTTCCGTCCCACTATGTGACGACCGTATGGTTATACCCTTGTGGTCCACACGATGATATAAAATAATCTACGCGTCTGAGACCCCTTACGAACCATATCCTAAACCCCTTACAATCTACAAGAATGTTAAAATAATTAAATTTCATCTCTGGAGGTCCCTTGCGGACCGTAAGGTATCTCTTACTGACCGTAACCTACCTCTTACAGTCCGTAAGAGGTGCCAAATGACAGCAGTTTGGCAGCTGGCCTGCCATTGCTGCTACACTGCCACTAATCCATGATTTTTGCCACCTTTCCTCATCCTTGTGACACCTATGAAGCCACTAATCAGCTTCTAATCAGCTGGGGTTACACTTGTCATGGTTTTGGAGCATCTTGATTAGTATAAATAGGTGATCATTATGATCATTTCACTCACACCATCACTCTCACTCAAAAACACTTTTTGGAGCAATCCCTGAAGCTTGGAGTTGCTCTCTAGTGTTCTTTAGTGCTCCGCTTCTCTAATAAGTCTTCTCCTAGCTCTGTTTCATTTAATTTAGCTAGCAATCAACTAAAAGTCAAACAGTTTGACTTTCGGTTCTGACCACTATGGTCAAGTCAAAGTTCAAGTTAAACTTTGCAACGTGATCGTGATAATGAAGGTATGAATCCCTTACGATCATACCTTCCGACGATCACGTTAAGTAGGTGAAATGACGAGTCAAGCATGTTATGTATAAAAGTCAAAACTAGAAAAATCTGCCTTTTGCGATAATTGAACTTTTAACTATCTAACCAATCATTTTGACATCATAACAATTTGTATAAACTTATAAAGCTTATTTCAACATGCCTAACTATCTATGTATAAAAGTCAAAACTAGAAAAATCTGCCTTTTGCGATAATTGAACTTTTAACTATCTAACCAATCATTTTGACATCATAACAATTTGTATAAACTTATAAAGCTTATTTCGACATGCCTAACTCATCATACTCAGTTTAGTATCCATGACTTGAATAAGACCCTTAACGTTCTAACGGATCATAATTCCGTCCATTCCAGACTATACGGGCTTAAAACATCTTTGATTTGTAAAGATAAGCTCAGGTAAATACTCTTAGCCTATTTTCCCTATATGGGCTTGGGATACGGCATTAGCCGCTTGGTTGGGTATTAAATCATGGGTGAATGATGCTTAAAATTTAAATAACCCGTTTTAATACCAAGCATTAAATCATGGGTGAATGGTGCTTAGAATTTAAATAACCCGTTTTAATCTGATTTGCTTGATAACTTAAACATTGGGGGTTAATGCGACCGTGTCCTGGATATCCTCGGTTCACTTAATTGCAAGTAGCCACGACCTAAACGCGGGGTGGAGGCACACACCTGACAGACGCTAATGCTATATTATATTTTTATTGAAAATGTGGAGTGTCAGTTAATCATGTATCGGAGTTTAGTTCTGGGCCCCATATGTATTGACAAGCATGTAAAACTGGTAACAAGAGATATCACTTTGTCCCAAGTTATTTATAAAATGATATACCATATGGTATAAAATGATTTTGAAAAGATTTTCAAAACGTGTCGGTTAATTGTATTTACCAGTGAAAATTGACTTATTTTCAAAAGACTAAGCGCAGGTTTAATAGAAAATAGGAAATAGGCTGGAGTTGCTCGGTTTATGCATATTGGAATTTGCGACTCCACACAAGGCCTAGTAGTCTTAATACTCATTTTGTTATTCCGATCCGCCTGTGGATCTTTTTAGTACACTTCAGTCAGTATATTTATTTTGAACTTCTTGGACACTTGTACTTTGTAATAAATAATTGATAATCCCAAGACTTCCGTTGGGCTATATGTAAATATCTGTTATCAATCGTCACGCATAAACCCCAAGTCCGGGCCCACCGGGAAATCAGGGTATGACACCATTAGGTCCTGATTTCGATTCCCACAAAGGAGTTTTTCCTAGATTTATTGGGTTTAATTCTGAATTGGTGTATAGGCATTATTGCCTAGTGGAGATGGATATGATCGGGTGGTTCCGTTGGTGACACGGTGATACACTAGTGGTCTGTTATTGATCTGAATTTGCCGTTAAAAAAGGAAGACGACACCTATTACAAGCTATCATAAACCATCATTTCCCATTTATCACCACTATCATAAATAACTACCACAGGCCCACATCGATCCATTATCTGCCATCAAATCAAACCCTCACTACTAGATAATACCACAGATTAGTAGGTAAGTAGGGTAATGATGAGGTCCATAAAATTTCGATGATAGAATTGTTGTGATTATGAGGGAGGAGAGAGAATGATTGTGTGGTGCAAATTTAGATAATTTTGGTACAAAGACAATGATGGATTTGCAAGTGTGATATATGTGATACGCTAATGTTGGTGCTACACAAATGCGGCTAGGCTAACATTGGTTAGAGATGATCGGCGGCAAACATGATCACAGAAGTAGACGGAGAATGTCGAGATATTAGATGAATATTCATATTTATATTGTATTTATTGTAAAATCTTTTATTTTAATCATCTCTTTAATTAAAGGAGTGATCTTTGTAATTTATTCAGTATATATTATATTCCCTCCTCATTGTGAGGACGTGTTTTTTGACCATATCTCGTTATATGGTATCAGCCTCCATCTTCTCTCTCAATTTCTAAACCCTATCTTCCCTTCAAACATCACGATCCATGGCCTCCTCTTCCTATATTGATTCATCTCTCTCTATGAACACCTTATTACATCTCATGACCATCAAGCTTTTGTCAACTAATTACCTCACATGGCCAAATCACATCGATCCTATTTTTGCCTTGCAAAAATTATCTGGTCATATTGACGGTACTTCATCTCCGCCGTCTTCCACCATCACCGTTGAAGATAAAGTTGCTCCGAACCCGGACACTGTCTCATGGAACGAAAACGATCAGAAAGTCGTTATCCTCTTGCAATCCTCCCTCACTGAAGAGGTTGCGGTAGAAATTATTGGTCTCAAAACGCTTCCATTGAACGTGTTCACTCCTTACGTGAATCCCTCCGGCAACTCTTGAAAGGTACGACATTGGTTACTGAATTTTTTCTTCGTTTCAAAGCTATTTGTGATCAACTTGCCGCTATCGGCCAGCCCGTTGCCGATATTGATAGGCTCCATTGGTTTTTATGTGGTTTTGGCCCTTCATTTGAAGCATTCTCTATTGCCATTAGTGTAACACCCCGTGTTTCGAAAGTCAAAGTCAAGATTGAAGCCAAAGGGAGACAAGATTGCTAATTGCGATCTGTCACTCCTTGCTCAACTCCTTTTTTGACTTCTTTGACTTGTAGATAGTCTTTTATGCTTTTACGTTAGTTGTATTATGTGGAGTACATATTAAAAATCGATGGTTATCGCATGTTTATTCGCTGTGTATTCGCTTATCGCAATCGCACTCGCAACTCGAATTACGCGTTCTGGTTATTGTTTTATGTGTGTGTGCTACTTATATGTTACTTGTGCATGTTTATTTATGTTTATATTGTGGTGAATAATCACAAATCAATCGCAATCGAATCGCAAACGCTAAACGCAAGTTAATTATGATGATTGTATGTTAGATATAGTAGTTGGGATTAAAAGTAATTTGATGAGAAACTCTATCGCATCGCAACGTTCGACACGCGAATCGAAACAGCAAAACTCGCCGCGCCAAACACTCCAAACGAGTGGCCAGCCGATCGAGGTGCCACCCGATCGACCAGCCACTTTCCCCCTTTCCATTTATGAAAACCTAATAAATACCCCTCATATGTCAACTTCACTTGATGTTGACAGCTCTCTCCCTCTCAACTCGCTCCAGCCGCTATTTCTTCTGATTTCTCGCGAATCTTTTAAGTTTTCAACCTAAATCTTGTACTTTCTTGATCTACACGCACTCCTACACCTTTCTATCTTTTGAATCTTAACTTTTAACCGTGAAATCACTAAGATTTGGGGTGTTCTAGGATGATGTCATCATGGTGTTCGTAAGAACTTCATGTTTTGGCTTCAATCCACCAAGAACAACTTAGATCTAAACGATTTCCACATAAATAAACAAAGATCTTTCACAGATCTGAACATATTCATGGTGAAAAGGATTGAAAGATGGTTTTCTAACTTTCTTTCAATTCTTTTACACTCAATGCACTCAAAACCGATAGAATCGGAGCTTGTTCTAATCTCCTACTCCTTCTTGTTGATGTGTTGGTTCAAGATCTGGATTCTATCCAAGAGATTACTGATTTCGGGTTAAACATGAAACACCGTCCCGAACAGTTAACTGGTCGGACTAGGGTGGTTCCTGTCCGATCGGGTCACCAAGTCTTGACGAGGTTTCTGTTATTTGACACGTTGTCATACAGTCTCGAGGAAACGCAAACTAATCAAAACAACCAAGGATGAAGACGATCAGGTCGTCTGGGACGGGTTGCCACCCGACCGGACAGGCACCCGATTGGCTTGTACCTTGGGTCCCACACTTAACTTTTATTTCAACTTTGAGGTTTAAACATCGAACGGATTGCCGTCCGATCGGATTACCACCCGACCATGTGATGTTTTGACTTCAACACTTAAACAATTTTCAACATGTTCAATGCATACGAATTACCACCCGATCGGATAGCCATCCGATCAAGTGACCGTCCTGCGGTGAACTTGTTCTCAACATGAGAAGCCTCGCCAATCGGATCGCCGTCCGATCGAGCAGCTGTTCGATCGACCGACCTGAAGGGTAGAGATACTTCTCTGTCTTCAAAATGCTACAACGAAAACTTCAAAAGACAAGCCATCATACACAAACACATCCATCCCACACGAGGTGATAATCCAATCGAATGGTCATCTGACCGGGTGACCATCTGAACGGTTTGTCATCCGATCGACCGGCCACCCGATTGGATTACCGTCCGATCCATTGACACTTGTCTCGTTTTACACGCCGCTTATCGTTATTGCTATCGTTCTGATCAGGCTAAACTTACTCTAGCGCTCCCTTCAATCCATCATCGATGTGAGTATACTTGAATCCCTTTTTGCTTTACGCACTTTTGGGTGTTACATACGTTTCTTATTCTAAATCACATCAAACACACTACTCTATACTTTAACGCTAACCGTTACCGCATGTTATACGTGACTTAATGAATGCTTGTTTGTTATGTTTACACATGGAATGCTGTCTACCTGCCTTAGCAATGATAGTACTATAATTTGGACTCAGCACCTGTTCACTCAGGGGTTGTTAAGGACAATTAATTACATGGCTCACAGTGGTAAGTGTGTATTACGAACTGCCTTGGGCAGTCAACCCGCAGTCATTGGTATCGATAGGTTCATGTCGATAACTAACGTGCTTCATTTTACACTGTGTACGTGCTGGTTATGCGTAAAGATTTCAAACTCTATTATATCTATTAAACTTGTATGCTCACCTTTACACTATGTGTATTGACTTTTACTTTAACGTATGTGGCAGGTGCTTAAGATGTTTAAATGATTGGCTTGCTGTGAAATCGAGGCTAGGAAAGGTCTAGAAACGAATAAACAAGTTGTCTGTATTTGAAATCTGAGTTGTCGGAACAGAACAATTTGACCTGATTTTGTCTGTAATAATTATGTTACTTTTTATGTCATGGTATAGGATGTGATGCTTTAAATAATTGGTAATAATAGTTGTTATGGAAACTTTTGGACAATCTGTTTCGCTCAGTGCCACGCCCCGATGTTTCTGCCATCGGTTGGGGTGTGACAATTAGAGCCACAAAACCAGCACCTTTGTTTAGAGATTTAGTGGCACAAGCTGAGAGTCATGAAATGTTTTCTCAATCATTGCATGGCACTAATATTCCTACTGTTGTTTTTCATGTTCAAACTACAAGATCTAATTCTTCTCAGGGGCGTGGTCGTGCCTCTCCTGCTCGTGGTAACAACTCTCATGGGTATAATTATAATGGCAGGGGACGTGGTCAAGGTGCTCGTCGACCACCGCATTGTCAACTATGCCGGAATAATGGCCATTATGCATCCGCATGCCCTAGTCTTCGTTCGTATGCTACTCAAGCTTCCTCATCGGACGAATCTTTGGCTCGAGCATTTCACGCTCAATGTCATGTTACCAATGACACCTCCGATTGGAATGCCGATTCGGGTGCGATCGACCACATGACTCCCAACAGTGACGATCTTCATTACACGTCACCCTACCAAGGTAAAAATCGAGTAATATTCGGTAATGGTGAGAAACTTTCCATTACTCGTATGGACTCGTCAACTATTTCTAATAATCTTCGATTAAATAATGTTCTTGTCATTCCAAATATTACCAAGAAATTGCTCTCAGTTAGTAAACTAACTAAGGATCATCCCGTAGATGTTCTTTTTTCACAATCTTTTTTTCACGTTCAGGATCGGAAAATAAAAAGAATACTCGCTAAAGGAGTTTGTAAGAACGGACTTTATGTCCTCAAGAATGATCCACATGCTTTGGTTGCTACTTCTGGATGTTCAAATAAGGCGGCATACGAGTTGTGGCATGCTCGCTTGGGCCACGTATCTTTTGATGTTATTGTCACTTTAAATAAGTTAGGTGCTTTATCTATTACTTCTTTGTTACCAAAACCGGATATTTGCATTCCTTGTCAACTTGCAAAAGGAAAACGCTTGTCTGTTGAACTTAATTCTAAACGTTCATCTTATGCTTTGGATTTGGTACATTGTGATTTATGGGGTCCGGCACCTATTTGTTCTAAAGATGGTTATCGTTATTATGTTGCCTTTATTGACGATTATTCCAGGTTCACGTGGATTTACCCACTTAAAACTAAAACAGGTTTTTATTTGGTGCTACCTGTATTTATTAATCTTGTTCAAACGCAATGTTCACGAAAGATAAAAGTTTTTCAAAGTGATGGCGGCACGGAATTTGTGAATCATACGGTTCGAAAAATCTTTAAAGATAATGGCACTTTTCATCGTTTCTCATGTCCGCATACTCCGCAACAAAACGTTCGGGTGGAACGCAAACATAGGCATATTGTTGAAACCGGCCTAGCAATGTTATTTAATGCGCATGTTCCGGCACATTATTGGGTGGAGTTTACTTCTACTACCTTTATAATTAACCGTTTACCGACTCCAGTTTTAAATAATAAGTCTCCCTTTGAACTGATTTTTCATCAAGAGCCTCAATATGGGAATTTTCGAACGTATGGCTGCCAAGTATTTCCCTATTTACGAGACTACTCCAAACACAAGCTTGATGCACGAAGTATTTCGTGTGTTTTTCTTGGATATAGTTCTCAACACAAAGGGTATCGATGTCTTGATCCTATTACTTCATGGATTTTTGTCACTCGCCATGCACGCTTTAATGAAACGCTTTTTCCGTTTCTTGGTACCACTAGTGACACTAATGTAACAGCCTTGGAATTAAGCACCTTTGTTGAGGAAATTCCAATACCCAAAGTGGCTACTGTTCAACCTCCTCAACAAACTGGGCCAAAATTTATGACTAGCCCACACCATTGCAATCTTTGCAATCCAACAAATCTCACTCCCCAGGCCCACATACCCGAGCCTACTGCTGCCCCAAACATCCCCATTCATGAGCCTGATAACACGCCTGAGCCCAATACCTCGCCTGAGCCAAACGTCCCACACTCACCACCCACGAACCCAATCCCAACCGAGTCCAATAACCTGCCTCAGCCCAATTATGTTCCAACTTCACCAGCCTCTAATGTTGAGTCCCACTCTTTTTCCCAAACGTCTCAACAACAACCTTCTAACACTATTAATTTAACTACTATTTCCTCTCATATTCAATCATCAACATCTGTTCATCACATGACCACAAGGGCTAAATCAGGTATATTAAAACCAAAACACCAAGCCAACTTTGCATCTCTCACTACCCATGCTCTTCATGTTGCCTTGGTGTCGGCGACTGAGCCACGAGGATTCAAAACTGCAGCTAAGGATCCAAAATGGACGGCTGCCATGCATGAAGAACTAGATGCTCCTCACCATAACCATACATGGACGTTAGTTCCGCGCCCATGTTCGTCTAATGTTGTTGGCTCAAAATGGGTATATCGTATTAAATATCATTCCGATGGCACTATTGAGCGTTATAAAGTGCGATTGGTGGCTCAAGGTTACACTCAAATTCCGGGTCTTGATTTTTCACATACTTTCAGCCCAGTTGTTAAGGCTACCACTATTAGCATTGTTTTATCTCTTGTGGTTTTAAACAACTGGAGATTGCATCAACTAGACGTCAAAACGCCTTCTTAAATGGCAATCTAACGGAGACGGTATTCATGGAAAAACCTCCAGGGTTTGTTGATTCACAGTTTCCTCATTGCTTCTGAAATTATCCAAGGCCCTCTATGGACTGAAACAGGCACCACGTGCCTGGTTTCAACGTCTGAGTAGCTTTCTTATCTCTTGTGGGTTTACGTGCAGTCGTGCTGACACGTCCTTATTTGTTTTCAAACGTGACTCTTCAGCCATGTATTTTTTGGTCTATGTTGATGATCTTATCCTTACAGGGAATAATGAATCAGCAATTGTTACCTTTATTGATCGTCTCAATCATGAATTTGCCATCAAGGATCTGGGTGACTTAAATTATCTTTTTGGGTCTTGAAGTTGCTTATACTGAAACAAGCCTTTTTCTTGCTCAGTCTAAATATGCAACAGATATTCTTACCAAGGCAGAATTGTATGATGCTAAACCGGCGTCCACACCGCTAGCTCCTCGTCATTCATTTACTGTCGATGGGACACCATATTCGGATCCTACTCGTTATCGTTCCTTGGTTGGAGCACTTCAGTACTTGACCATCATTAGGCCAGACCTATCTTATGCTGTAAATCAGGTCTCTCAGTTTCTTCATGCTCCAACTGATGATCACTTTCAAGCCGTTAAGAGAATTCTCCGATATGTTAAAGGTACTATCTCGTTTGGCCTTACATACGACCAGCCTCATAAAAACTCTATTGTAGGTTACTTTGATGCTGATTGGGCTCGGTGTCTAGATACACGTCGGTCTACATATGGATATTCCATTTTCCTTGGTGGAAATCTTATATCTTGGAGTGCGAAGAAGCAACCGACTGTTTCACGTTCAAATTGTGAATCCGAATATCGAGCAATGGCCAACACCGTTGCAGAAATTGTCTGGGTCACTCATCTTTTTGCAAGAATTGCATGCCTTACCACCAGACCGGCCTACACTCCTTTGTGACAACAAGGGTGCTTTATTCATGACTCAAAATCATGTTTCTCATAAGCGTGCCGAACACATTGATTTGGATTATCATTTTATTAGGGAATTTGTCAATTCAGGAAAACTTCTGACAAAGTTTGTTCCTACCAATCTTCAGGTGGCGCATATCTTCACAAAAAGTCTTTCGCGCGTTCCGTTCGAAACCATTCGTACCATGCTCCGTCTTGGACCGCCACCGTCTCGGTTGAAGGGGGTATTAGATTAATATTCATATTTATATTGTATTTATTGTAAAATCTTTTATTTTAATCATCTCCTTAATTAAAGGAGTGATCTTTGTAATTTATTCAGTATATATTATATTCCCTCCTCATTGTGAGGACGTGTGATTTGACCATATCTCGTTATACGAGATTGTACCAACATGTTTTAGATTTATTAAACAGTATTGATAACAAAATGTTTCTTTGAATTGTTTATATATCAAGTGTAAGCATTTTATTAGAATGTTTTAGTTTCTTTAATAAAACAAATAGTAAGGTACAGTTTCAGTCCCTGAGGTTAACACCCGCTCGCAGGTTCAGTCCCTTTTTCAAAAAAATTCAACACTTCAATCCCTGACGTTGTCAATTTGATTCAATTAAACCCCTAAGGCAAACTGCCGTTACTTCACCGTTACTAAACATGTGCTGGTTATGGCTTCCTGGAGAAGAAGAAAGGATTGAAATGTGCAAATGGAGGCTTTTAGAGGGATCATATTTGTTATAAGGGCTTCTAAAATACAAAATTATCATAATGCCTTTCGTTTTCTAGATAAAAGGACAGAAATGCCCAAGTCAACTAACAGTTGAATGATAGAAGTTTGCCCCAAGGGTTTAATTGAATCAAATTGACAACGTCAGTGACTGAGGTGTTGAATTTTTTGAAATAGTGACTGAACCTGCGAGCGGGTATTAACTCGGAGACTGAAAGTGTAATTTACTCTAAAACAAACTTATGTTTATGTTAAGTTAATTCAAATTTCAATTCATTTTTACTAACTATAATTTCCACAATTCAACCCCACTTTCATTCCACTAAGGGGATTATAACCTAAATTATTTTTCAGGGAATAAAACACCCCATCCTCCTTCGTTTTCTATTCCTTGTTTATTTTTCAAAGAATAATTCCGTTCTAATACGCCAAAAAAGATAAAATATCAAATAAAACAATTGTATAGAAAACAAATACAACATTTTTAATACAAAATAAGATAATAACATTTGATCCGTAGATTATTCGGCCGAGCACTAAAGTCTAAATTGACTTTTATATCTATTTAATATGCTATTAAAATAATATTCATACCAACATCTCTTTCAGTGATTCATGGTATTCAGATACAAAAAAACCAAACGGCACGTTATCAGAATTTATAATTAATTTAATATTGCAAAGAAAAAAATGTTAACATGTAAATATTTAAAAAGAAAATGAAAACCGAAAAGAGCTATTTTGACTTTTAGGAACCTTGGTCAGAATCAGCTGGAGCAGTCCAATACAATTTAACAGCAAAAAGAAGCTTCTCTCTCACTAATGGCCCATCTTCATGGTCAACTATTTGACTTTCCCAGTTTAACCCTTCTGCAATTTTTTTAATTTTCACCAATAAATCCACGTCATCTCTTATTATCACACTTCCTTCTGGTCTTAATATTCTGTCCATTTCCAACATAATATCTTCCATCTCACATCTGTCACACACACACATTTAAAAAATATATATTTATACCGTAAGAACCTGTCACCAGAAAACTCACAAACTCGTAACTTATACACTTATGTTACCTGTCTTTGTATAAGGTGAAAACTGAATCCGCATGGATGAGGTCATATGTCCTAGGATAAGTCGACATTGCTTCGCACCTATGTAAAAACAATATTGTTATGTTAACAACAATTTACGCGTTTTGAATATGTTTTGTGTTGTAACGTATATGTAATTATATAGCGTTATACCAGCTTTGATAAGTTCCAATGAGTCCACGCTCGTAAATTGCACCTAGCGTATCGGCCTTGGCTTCAACCGGGACAATGTTCATGACCCATAAAGGATCTTCAACAAGTGAAGCCGCGAAACCACCTAAAAACGCGTTCATGTCAAGAAGATTACGGTATCTTCCTGGTTGACCGAGTTGACTATTTACGGTTTTGTAGTATGAAATTCTCTTCTTCCATAAATTAACGTCTTCTTGGAAAATTTCGGGTGTTACACCATCAATGCTTCCACTACTAACCCTAGGAGGCACCATGTCTAGTCTCTTAGGCCAGTTTGCTATTGCACCACCCGCAACTTCTTCTTCGTTTGATACTTCGGGCAATCGAGTTAAACATGTCTCTATGTCCGTATACCTATAAAATGATATTATTTTTAGTTAAATTTTAAAAATCATATAGTGAGCTGTTGGGCTAGTGGCACCAGGTGTTTATCCCCACCAAAGTGATTTGTCATTGAAAATAAGTAAAAAACACGAACCAAGCCGAATCAAGATTTTGGACGGGGCAAAATGGCGGAGTTTGAGTGAATTTCGGACCCGTTTTACAACCCAAATGGTTGATTGGCTTTTGCCATATAGCAAGATCACCCTTTTGGACTAGTTTTTTCCAACAAAGACTCTTGGCAACTTTCTCAATTTGTGTTTGTTCCTCATTCAAATCCTCTTGTGTCCTCTCCCATCCTCTCCAATGGCTTTCCCAGTTAATCGGAGGCCCGGATAGGATCCAGTATCCACCAGGCCTAAGAACGCGATCCACTTCGATCAAGTATACTCCCTCTATACGTAAACCATCCCACATTAGTATGTTAACAAGTGTACATATAAGAATAAAAAGGTGGTGAAATGGAAATTACCATATTGACCCCATTGGATGAGACAACGAGAGCAATGAGCCATGTCGAAAGCCCTAGACGGATATGGAAGCCGCTTGGAGGCAATGACACCGATTAAAGCGGGAACACCTCGCTCTAACGCGAACTGGACTTGCGCTTCGTGTGTATCCCTTGGCGCAAACGACATCGCCATGATGTTACGTGACAAAAGATAAGCTCCCCAACTAGCTACCTAATTAACATTACATGATATTAATTAGTTATTAGTTATTACAGTTTCTTTGAATAAAAAAATTAAACAAAATACTAAATAAATCAAATGGACTGGTAAGTGTAAAAAAAAATTTCACAGAAAGTTTGTGATGCAACTGTTTTGAATCAAGTGGACAACAAGTTATGTATACCTAAGATAATCCTACATGCACATTAATTTCAAACTTATTGTGTACAAAAATATGTACTCATTATTAAATAGTATATCCCACCTGTAATCCAATAAATAAGTATTTCCTAAATTTAAACCTAAGATTGATCTTCAAATGACTAATATTCTAAAATGGCAAATTTCATCTGGAGTGGCTAACAAGTAAATATGATAAAACACATGGTTTTGGAACATTGAAAAATAGGTGTGGAAGACACTTTACCTAAATAAAACCAAATATTCTTTATTATAATTACCAAATCTATACTAAATAAATAAATAAATACAAAAAAAAAAAATTCCCATTCATTCAACTTCAACCCGTGTAATATACGTTTTTCTAAGTTAGTTTAATAAACTTACCCCACAACCCGTATCAATGGCGGTTCGAATAGATCCGTCATTAAGATTGATGAGTTTCCCAATATCATCGATATACGCATTGGCGCCATTGGGAAACATGGTCCCACCACCAGGGAACCTAAACCTGTCACCTTCAAATCTGATCCAATTCTGAACCGCTTTCTCGACGGTCAGATCCTTGTGTGGTACATTCGCGTACCACACAAGATCCCGGCTATCCGGCCACTTAAACGGGTTTTTATACCCGTAAGGGGCCGGAACCTGACACTTCAAAAGCTCGTGCTTCTCGGGACAATGTCGTTCGCGGTATATAAGGCGGTCACGTGGGAATTTCAATGATCTTTTTTGATCTTGACATGGTGTGTATTCGGAGAAGTTGTTGGGACATGGTGGGTAGGTTTTGATGAGGGCGTCGTTGACGGTGGCGGAGTGGTGGGTGGTGAAGTCTAGGTGTTTGTTTGAGTCGGTTTCGGTGGCGGTGGCGGTGGTGGTGGTGGTGGAGGGGCAGTTGATGGTGGTGGTGAGGGTGGAAGAGGGGGTGGTGGTGGCATGTGGTTGCCATGTGCCGAATAAGTAGAAGAAAGAACATAGGAAGATCACAAGACATGCTAGTACAACGTTGTCTTTACGGAGGAGATTGGTGGTGACGGCGGTGGTGGGTTTGGTGGTGGGGGTGTAGTACGGTGGGGTTTGTCCCGCCATATTGTTGAAGTGTTTATTATGGGCTTCATGTTGTTTGAAGTTATATATAGAGAATGTGAGTTAACTCGTGGGTGGTGAGTTGACTCAGAGTGATACTTTGGAACGTGTATTTTTTTTATTTAATTTTTTTTTTTGGGAAAGAGAAATAGAAGGTGGACTTGGGAAGGCCAGGCTGGGAGTTGGGCTGGGTCGTAATTAGTATATTTGATTTCCAATTTATTAACTATTTAGCGCTTATTTTATTCCAGCTAGCAAAATAACCCGTGCGTTGTGGTATGAGTTCGGTCGACTTCAGTTCCGTTCATTATGGTATCGTAACGATACCGGCACCCCCAGTATAACTACCGAAACAGAAAAACATAAAAATAAAGTCGAAAGAAAAGTTTATTGAAGTTCAGGGACTGTTTGATAACTTTGTAGAAGTTTAAGGTGTTAGAAGTAAACTTAGTAAATTACAAGGGGTGAAACTGAAAGATCACTAAATGATAAAAAAGGACCGGTTATGAAACCAAAAGAGAACTCGGAAGAAAAGTTTATAGAAGTTTAAGGGATATTTGATAGCTTTATTAAAGTTTAGGGTGTAAAAAGTAAACTGAGTAAATTACAGGGAGTAAAAACGAAAAGTCACTAAATGATAAAAATATATATAACACTATTCATCAAGATAAGCCTGTATATAAATATAAGGATTTTTTTTACTTTAACTCATTTTATACAGAAAAGTATGATGAAAAAAATGAGGTTTTTTTATTAAATTTGGACACAATTAATAGATTTGGGTTTTCTTTGATGAGAATGGGCCAAGAATTTTATAAAATGCAACTAAGACTGGTGAGACATCAATTCTCAAATAGATCAATTTCAATAAATATTTTTATTTTTTGTGACGATAATTTTTTTCAACGGTTTTGTTTTACTATTGCTTTATTTTATTAATAGCTTTCGAGACGCTAGTTGTTTTATTTTATTAATATCTTTTGTAGGTGTTAATTTCTTCTATGATTTAACGTGCTGCAACACGCATATACACAATTATAGTTTTCAATAAATTAACACTACAATTTCATAGTTATATATTATATTTTTTGTATAGCTCTCAAAACGGCATCCAAATTATTATACTTAAATATAACCTAAGGATATTGTTGGAGAAAGAGGAATTTTGTTTTCATTTTATATTAGAATGAATTTAAGGATTGGTCTAAACATGTTATTAATATATTATATTAGTACAGCATTATGAGTATAACGTGGGGTGCATGAAAGAACAATAGCATGACCCCAAATATACAACAACGTTGCAACGACGTACAAAAAATCCTATTAATTAAATTTTTTTTTTGTATAAAATTGTTTATTTATTAATTATCTAATAAAGAATGGGTGGTTACGAACATCCAACAATAAACAATTTCTTTTGTCTTTTTTTATCAACATTTTCCCTCTTGGTTTTTTAAAACATCTTTAGGAAAAAAAAATACAATAACATTACATTTTTGGAATTACCATTACACGCAATTATTAATCTTATCAACTTAACATATCCTTTGGTTGTCTGTTTTTGTAATGGTTCAAGGGGTCTAATATTAAAACTAATATCAAATGTTTATGTTAGGGTATGAAGAATAAGTGACGTTTCATTTAAAGGATAAGTCCATTAATAAAAGTAAGAGAGTTAAGGGTCATCAGTTCGATTCTTGGTTTATTTGTTCAAATTTTTCTGGTCGAAACCAAAAACCGAATTCAGAAAGTTTACAACCGAACCAAAACCAAATTTTACACCTTTCGGTTTGGTATTCGGTTTGAAACCAAATAGTAAACACTCTAAGCAATATATTTTTATATAGTGCTTTTATGATTTATAGCGTGTCCTTGTTTTATTGAGCGCGATGGGGACTGGATTGATGGTAACTTAGAAATTTGGGTTACAAACAATGATTCGAATGATGATGGAAAAAGAGAATGATTGGCTTAATTATCCATCTTAACGACACAGAAAAAGAATTGATCAAATTTTATTGAGTTTGACTCATATTGGGTCGATCACAATAAGTATTGTTTTTGTCTAAGGTTAATCTATTAAACATTAATAAGTTCCATAATTATTTTATAGAACTCATTAAGTTTAATCATTATCAAAAGATTTACAACAATAGAAAAAGATTAAAACATGAGTGATCTTATAGTTAAAAAACAATTCGGATAATTTTAAGAAAACAAATGCATACTGAAAAATTATTTTTATGTAACGATCCCATTAAAAAATATACATATAATGACCGTTAATTATGAGATGGGCGTCAGAAGGGGACGATAATACCGTAGTTTCATAAACAATCGGCAATCGAAGAATGTACTTTAACGGGTCGAATGGTGAATGGTAAAACTAATAAAAAAGGAAGTGTTTCAATTTTTCATGAACCATTTTGTGGAGGATAGTCTCGGCCTCGTGTTAAACATTTTCTAACTACAACAAAACACAATGTCGACGGTAATAGGCATCCTCATTGATTGGAGGAAAGGGGCGACAAGGGAATAGTGTCAGGCATCTGTCTGACACTCCTCTATTGGCCCAATAAATTTATGATTTTATCTCGCTTTGAATTTACGATTTTGCCATCAATTCAAAATTACGTATTTATCCCCAGTTAAAAATAACTTTACGCTTTTGCTCCCAGCTAAATATTTCAAATTTGCCCCCCGGTTAAAAATTACGACTTTGCCCCGTTTCAATTTACAGTTTTGTCATTAGCTTTTTCCCTTATAATTACGATTTTGCCATCAGTCCAAAGTTATGTTTTTACCCCCACTTAAAAATAAATTTACGTTTTTGCTCCCAGCTAAAAATTCCAATTTTGGCCTCGGTTCAAAATTACGATTTTGCCCAGTATAAATTTATAGTTTTGCCATTAGTTTTTTTTTTTTCTCACAGCCAAGTTACGATTTTGCCCTCAACTTATATTTACATTTTCTCTATCGTTTTTGTTTGTTTTCCTGGTGAAACTACAATTTTGCCCCCAATGTAAAATTACAGTCATGCCGGCAGATTCCTGGCACTCCCCCATTGGTCCATTTAATTTACGATTTTATCCCGGAATTAAAATTATGATTTCGCCCCCAGTTAAAAATTACGTTTTCCCAATCGTTTTGGTTTTTTTAGCAAAAGTAGAAAACATTTTTTTAATTGGTTGACTCGATTTAATTTTTTTCCATGTCAAAGAGCCGCCTAACACTCGCTCATTAGTCCTGAAAAATTACAGTTTTGCCATGATCCGAAAAATATCGTTTTAGTTTTTTTTTTTTTTTTTCCTAACAAAATTATAGTAGTGTTTTTTTGATTGATTGAGAATTATTCGGTCATCGCCCCGCAACGCGAGCGGGGCATCAACTAATTGTATATGTTTTAGTGATGAATAAAATGTAGTTTGCCGTTAAAAAATTTATATGCATATTTTCGGTCTTTACCAAGGATCACTAAATCATTGAGAACCATGTGAAAAGATGATATTCATTTTTCAGTTATCGGGTTTGCTTCATAAATTAAAATAAAGAATGATACGGTGGAACTTTTGTAAATAAATTGTATTCATTGGTAAATACTTCTCTCAATCATAGTTAAAGCCACAATTACCATCTGACCGAACATCTACAACCTATGTCAATAACTTGTGCAACAATGAGTATTTTTTACATGCTTAGAGGCACCTTTGATCTATACCGATACATACTTAAAAAAAAATAATAATAAGCAACAAAAAGAATAGGAAAAAACAAAAAAGAAAAGCAAATCACTCGTTTTTTTTTTTTTTTTTGAACGGCATATGGTTAGGATATCGCTAACCGGGTTAGTAGTTAGTATGTTAGTATCACCAAGTTAGTATTAAAACCCCCTTGCCTGGACTTGAACCCAAGACCTCCAAGAGAAGCAGAGCTTCCCACCTCCCCCTTAACCACTAGGCCAAGAGATAATATAAGCAAATCACTCGCTACCCATGGTATTATAGCCTAGTGGTATCTTGGGGTGGGATAAGGCTAATGATCATTAGGTTATGGGTTCGATTCCCACAAAGGGGGTTTTTCCCAGATTTATTGGGTTTCCTCCTGAATTGGTGTATAGGCATTATTGCCTAGTGGAGATGGATATGATCGGGTGGTTCTGCTGGTGGCACGATGATACTCCAGTGGTCCGTCAGTGATCCAAATTTGCCGTTCAAAAAAAAAAAAAAAAGCAAATCACTCGCTATAGTGATTTTACTTTGGGAATTGTTCGTGTTTCTCTATACCAAATGTAGTTTTACTTTTGTTGAATTAGAGATGATCTTAGACCATGGGGTGTGGTTTGATTGGTCTCTTTGGGGACTACCCGCCACGTAGGCGCCACATCACCATGGGTAGAGCACCATTCCCTTGGAGACTATCCAAGGGTGTGGAGGATAGTCCCAAATCTGAAAATGATGGCCCACAACAATTAAATCTCTCTCTCTCTCTCTATGGTGGCCCACTAAATAAACATCCAGCCAATCACATGCCTCGTCCCAAACGGCGGTTAATGGACGATTGCGACGCGACGGGGGGAGGGGGCGGTGTGCGACGGAGGGGACGAGCGGCGCCGGGGAGGGGGGCGACCCCCACACCCCATGGTCTTAAAATCGTAACTAAACTCGTTCATGAGCTTCAAACGGGACCGGTACATGTTTGGTCGGTCCCCGTTTGGTCGGATTGATGGGTCAGTCAAGAAATTGGATTGGGCCAAACCAGTTAATGAATATGGAATGTAAGTATTTAACCTTTTTGGGCTGCATTTGTGTTTGTTTGAACTTTTTTAGGACTATAACTATTTGGGCTCTAGCTTCATTTTCCAGTTGCACAAATTTTTTTTCCGGTTTGGGCCTTTGGGGTCAAGGATGAAGTTGTGATCCAGTACAAATCATACTAATTGTAAAATTGTGAGAACAGTTCTATGAAGTTGTGATCCAAACATACAAACCATACTAATTGTAAAAACTGCGAGAAGAAGTCTGTGTCATCTAAATTTTTAATCAGTGAATTGAATTGATTACACATCACTTTTTAGTATTATTATGTCAATTAGTAGTATTAAGTGTATTTTAGCAATTGTTCAATCTATATTAAATAAAAAGATTAATACTGAATTTTTTTCTTATGTTGACTTTTCCTACAACTTCCACCATTTTTTTTAAATAAATTTTACCTACCTTACTATTATTTTTTTAAAGTACATCATAAAATCAAGCATTTTTTTCTATCTATAATATGTGTATAACATTGCCATGTGTGTTTTTTAAAAGACATTTTTTAAAGTACTAGCTTGTGTTGGTCAGTTTCGAACATGTCAAAATTGTTTGTGTTGGTCGGTTTCGAACATGTTAATTATGTTTGTACTAGCTTCGAACCTTCGAACCTTCGAACCTGTTTTGTGCTAGTTTGGAATAGAAATTGTATGTGTTGGTTTCAACATTATTTGTGCTAATATCGAACCAGTCTGTGTTGCTTGTGCTGATGTCAATATGATCATAATCAAAACATAATTGATATGTTGTCCTGTTTGTGTTGCTTGTGTTTATGTCAATATGATCATAATCACAACATAATTGATATGTAGTCAGCACATAAATGTATACAAGCTTCATACATATTTATCTTATCACTGCATCTTTTTCTGAAGAATGAGTGCATCAATTTATTAAATAATTAAAGACGCTAGCCATTGTTCGTACCCTAGCCATTGTTCTTCGTTTGATACATCGATTGGGGATTTGAGGGTTTGTCGCTTCGACAGGGGGCTACCGAATTTATGTTATTAGTAATACAAAAGTCTTAAATTAAACTCACAAATATATTGATTTATTATTAAAAAATCTATAATTAGTAACAACTTAATTCATCATCCTCATTTTTTCTCAATTTTTTTTTTTTTTTTTTTGCAAAGTGGCTCATATGGCACAACATAATAGGTGACAAACGGCTACGAATGCATACACGTCATCAACATTATTTTTTATTTTAACATTGATACCTGTGATTAATAAAAAAGGGCCAGCAAAGATCGTAAAACCCGAGTCATCAACATTGATACGGAAGATATATCTAGACTATAATTAAATCAATAAAATACTCGAAAATTATCATCATCGATATATCTAGAGCACGCTATAAGCCTATAAATACCCCCAAAACCCACCATATTATTTTTCTGAATCTTTTAACACAAAAACTGTTCCCAAATTCACACAAAAATCAACAAGATCGAGTAATCAACAACTCATTTTAAAAGACATCAAGAGGAAATAAATCTTTACTTTTCTGTGAAGTTTAGCTTGATTTGAGGAGGATTGTTCGAGAAGATATTGATTTGCTGAACATGTTCTTGTTGAAATCTAAACAATTTAAGAATAAGGCTTCAAAGCTCAAGAGAGTTGGGCCTTTTAAGTTTCAATTTGGGCATTTGGGCCATTATAAAAGTTGGGCACTTCGGGCTTCGGCAAAATAAGAAAATTACAAAAAGAAAAACACTACTTATTTGCCAAACGGTGGGCCTGTCCCTCCACACAAGGTGTATGTGTATCCGCCACCATTTAGCAAAGGTTTTCGCGCCGGATTCCAAGCCCGCTTAGCGATAGGTTCTAGGATCAATTAACGACAAGTTTACGACGACGGTTGATGGATACTTTTTATTAGTTTAGTATCGTATTAATCATTTATATTTAAAAATGTTTAGCAATAGAACTAGCAACGGCTTGTGTTAATTATTTAATGAATAGCAATCGCAAAGTCAAGTCGCTATTCTATACCATCGCAACTAGGCATTCCAGCTTTGACTGGGTGGTAAAGACTTTGTCACACCCCAAAAAATACCCCTAGCGGAAACCTCCGTGGGGCGTGTGACGTACCGGGATCTAGCCACTAATCACATTGAACCATACGCAAAGATAGAAATTTCCATTGAAAGAGTATAATAAAATTCAACATTAGTTTTGAAAATCAAACATGTTCAGCGGAAGCAATAAATATTGTTCATTGAGTTTATCATAAAGTATTTAGAAACAATGCAGCTCCAATTGTTCATCCAGTTGCCACGACTCATGACCACTCCAGCTTCTCAGACAGCAAGTTCCTTATCAATGACCTAAAGGCCTGCAAGCATGCAGAAAAAGTGTATCAGCATAAGGCTGGCGAGTTCACGGTTTTGTTAAACGTTTGTTACCAAGTGTTTGTTAAACGTTTGTTACCAACTGTTTGCCCTTCCCCAATGCTCTATCAAACATTGGTCATGAGGTTAAGGTCATTAGTTCACGCTCGTCCTATCCAGGTACGTCGTGAGGGTGCCAAACCTAATATCGCTATCAACTAATAACCTCGTTGCCCTACAAGCAACTAGTTCGGTAGTAAGATGGGACTTGAGTGATAGAAAGTGAGTGTATTATATAACAACCCTCCAAAATATTTTCAACACCCTAAAAATATTTAGAATGCCCTAATATGTCCTAAAATGCACCCCGTATGCGAAAACAGGCCCCGAATACCTTTATTTTTATTAAAATTAAAAATAATTTTTATTGGTCTGTGGCGGGCCGCGAAGACCTAAGCTTGGTCTTACGCGGGCCGCGAGCGCTCATCAACGAGGCAGCACCCTAAGCTGCCACGTGGCAGCCATGTGTCAAAGCTAGAACGGTGAGCTGACCAAGCTAGGCCCTATGTACCCTATGTCGCGGGCCGCGTAAGATCCCCTCTAGGTCTACGCGGGGCGCGAGAGCTGGACAAATCACAACTATAAATAGGGCCGATCAGTTTCACTTTCAATTCGTTCAATCATTCTTTTTTCTCTCGAATTCTCACATAGTATAAGCTATACTCGGGTATAATACCCCCCTAAATAACGAAGTTCTGCCCCGTTGTAAGTATCATAACCCCGGTTACGTATTAGATACGCTGCCCGATTGATCCAGGGTTCCGTAACGGCTGTCGTGGTTCTGCCCGACGTAGTCGTTGGAATGCCGTCTCGGGGAGAGTATTACTAATGTAAATATTGGGTTATCATACTAACGCATGTACATTTGTGTAAATTATAGATAATCACCAGAAAATCCTTAAAGGAAACCCTAAGACAACAATGTGAGTAATCTCCTTTTTACAAATTGCTTTTACAAAACCTCACTTAATTAATGATATATTAAACAGTGATTGAGTATTTGTATTCTGCAATTATCGTCGGTATGTTGGGGTTTTGTATACAAAATTTGTTACTACCTTGCGAGGAGTAACATGACAAGTCGAGTTGACAGTACCGTGGGTGGTAATTAAAGTAGATGGAAACAAATGTAATTGTGCGACCGCCCTCAATACTGTACAATGGTTTTACTTAACTTGATTAAACTGGGATTCACTCACCAGTATTTCCCACTGACAAAATGTTTTTAAACGCGTTTCAGGTAACAAAATGTGAAAGCCAAATAGAAGTCAGCTGGACAGCACTGAAGGCTTGGAAAAGTGGCTATAAAGTTACCTAAAATAAAGAGATGTTTTATTTAAATAAAATAGGGTTTATCCCTATAAAAATGTGTGTACTTGAAACTTGGAATTTTCCCATATGTTTAATACATTAAAAGCGTGATATTTTACTCTGATAAAATATTTCCTAACTACGATCCTGATATGATTCCGCCGCCAAAATGATAAACACCTGGATACCACCGAATTTGGGTTTGTAAAGTATCCCATACAGGGATGAAATGTTTGTTCGTTTGTTAGGGGACGGGGGTTGTGACATATTATCCAACATCAACCTTTATTGAAAACTGCCTCATATCTCATACAAGGATATGGGTTTGTAAAGTATCCCCTACAGGGATGAAATGTTTGTTCGTTTGTTTGCCTGTTTGTTTGTCCCCACCGGACGTATGCTTATAAAGAGAGTAGTGAACTCACATTGGTTTTGCTCGGTAGGATTAGTTACTTGTTCACACTTAGTCACTCAAAGCCTAGTATGGTTATCATAACCGGTTAGTTTCGCATACACTCAACTCACATAAACAACATATTGTATTACACACACATCATCACATGATACACATCAGACATTTAGTATACATGCTAGCTCATAACACAGTTTCATATTTTCGATCAGTGGCTCAATATTACATGGCTCATTCACCCTAAAACCCAAAGTGAGTGTGCGATTAAGTTGTGTGATTCATTCCAAGAGTGCGGCCCAAACTAATAACCCGATATATGTGTGCGGCCCAAGCAATTCAGGCCCAACAAGAGTGTGCGATTGGGTCCTGAGTGTGCGATCTTACTTCTAGTGTGCGACTCAGTCTAGTTGCACAGTCTATGATGAGTGGCCCACTAATGTATAAAGCCCAACGAATGCTGAGGCCCAAATAGGTGTGCGACTTGTGCATTGAGTGTCCGACCAATCCTCAAATGTGCAACCTCGTTACGGCTCATGGCCCAACATGGCTGACCCATTTGTGGAGTGTGCGAGTCCAGCTTCATGCGGCCCATTTGTCCCCGGCCCACACTCAAGAGTGTGCGATCCAGATTCAATTGTTTGTCCCCAACTCGAGTGTGCGACCTGAGCGAGGGTGTGCGATCAGTTGCAATTGGCCGTGATATATGGTAATCGGTTACACTTTTATAGTTTTCACATTCAACCGCATAATTTCCAAATTAATCATCATACGACCCTAATCATGATCTAATGCAACAAAATTTCATAACAACTCTAACACCTAATCAATATCAAACCCATTCAATTATCGTCCAGCATAAGCAAATCATCGTGATCATCATGCACTCATCGACATTCATCATCATGTAACCCTAATTTGTTAGTTATTCATCATAAATGCAGTTCTTATCATACAACCTAATTCTTTAATCATTAATCATATGATTTAAATCAAATATAAACATGTTGTCTATCAGAACCATTGATCATGATATTAGCATGCATCAACAACAAAATCAAGTGTCATGACATGATATCATAAGAAAACACATTTGAAATCTAAGCCAAACCATGAGCAAGTTTACTAACCGAGATGTGGGGATTCGAAGATAAGTAATTGATCAGAAAGATGATGCTTCGAGTAGATGTGCTGCCGTCGACTTCGAAGGAGGGGTGAGAGGGATTAGGGTTTGGTGTTGAGTTTTGTGTTTTATCATTATGAGGAGTTACACACAAGTCATGTGTATGTATTCGATACATTGAGGATTGGGCCCAGCCTTCGGGCTTTGTTTGGACCGAGAACACATGGACAGGTTTGGGTCGTATATAAGGTATGCGATCCAGAGGTTGTGTGCGGCCCGATAAACCATCCTTACAACATACTTAAAGCATTCATACAATACATAACTCGTAACCATTCTTATTATGAAATCAAACATACTAGTTATTCAGATAACGAATACATAAGTCACATCAAAACACAAAACACAGTAGGACTAATACACAGAATTGATCGTGCAAAATGCGAGTTGTCACAGACTTGCCTTTTGGGAGAAGGCTATGGTTTAGTTCTTGGCGTATAAGATTAGGATTAACTGTTGTAATTTAGGAGTAAAGTTATTCTAAGATTCGCTATTCAAGAAATAATAATAATGTCGCAACTAGCGACTACTAGTTTCCATTTACCGTTACAAAATAATGTCGTCATCTTGCCTTTCTTTAGTAATGTTTGATAAATTACATAAAGATATTAAAATAGAAGTATATGGTTGCTAAAACCTAAAAAGGTTTAGTAAATATAATAGGAATATTGTATTTTAATAATCTCAACTATTCGTCGTTGGCCGCCAACAGTCTCAACTTCAAAAATAATCACTGACAGTCCCAACTATTAACATATTGGCGTACAATGAACCATGACTAACAGAACCCTAACTTCGTTAGTCTCCGGTCGCCGGAAAAAAACGTTTTTGGCCGGAAAACTCTTTTTTAGCCGGAAAACTCATCCTTTTCGTCACAAACCTCTTTGTAACCTTATTACGGACCTTTAGAAACCTTTTTTTTAGTAAAAGCCTCAATTATTGAGGTTGCCGGAAAACTTCTTTTTCATCATAAAACTTCATTTTGGTCGGAAAACTCAACTTTTTGGCCGGAAAACTCAACATTTTTATCTCAAACCTCTTTGTAACCTTAGATCGGATATTTAGGAACATTTTTCTGGCCAAAAACGTTTTTTCCGGCGACCGGAGATTAACGGCGTTAGGGTTCTGTTGGTCAGGATCCATTGGAGACCAACATGTTAATAGTTGGGATTCCAGTAAAGTTGGGACTGTTGGCGGCCAACGACGAATAATTGAGATTATTAAAATCCAATATTCTAATATAATATGTGTTATTTCATAGTATGCTAAAAGATGTATTTCGTTTATGAAAACAATATATATAAGTTAAACATCATGCTAAAACATAACATATATGGGCATATGGCTACTCACCTAATCGATTATAAACTGAAATCAACCCAAGTTGAATTTCCATTTAGGTTTTGACCTTTTTGTCAGAAAGTGAATTTGGTAGGGATGGCCGTTGAAAAGACATACCATATGGGTTTCACATGATTCATGTGGTTGTTTTTTTAAGCCTAAAATATAGCAAAACATGGCGTTAATAATGTGATATTATTCAAGTCATTAATACACGTCTTGAAATTTGATTTTTTTTTCCTTTTTTTCTATTTAACATGACAAATAGACTAAACTAGGAATTACCCATAACTTTAGTTGCTTAAGATCGGAATTGAAGTCCTTTGTTAATTGGAAAATACTGGTGCAAGCTTAATTAAAGACCATTTTAATTTGTAAAAGCAAATAATGATCAAGAGACTAGAGACCGAATACAACTATAGAAAAATGTTTAAATAAAAAGGTTGTTAACGTACATATAAAGTGAAAAAAAAAATGTACGTATAAAGTGAAAAAAATATTTTAGAAGGTTGCGTTATTTTGAATTTTGATTTTCTTTATGCGTAATTTTGATTTCCTTTATATGTAATTTTGAGTTTTTTCATGCATAATTACCTTTTACACTTTGTATGTTAGGGGGAGGATCATTTGAGAAAAAAATTAAAGTGAGAAAAAGAAAAAAACAAAGGGTATAAATGTTAAGTATTAAATATTTTTTCTCTCATTCCATTAGTTATACACTTATACTCTTTGACTAATTAATTAATAATAAACATTATTATCTTAAACATCAAAAATTTTGCCTACACACATCAAAATTTATACAACACATCTCGAAAGTTATACTACACATGTTAGAATTTATCCTACATTTTATTCTACGTAACTCGTAATATATCATTCAGATCTCGTAATTTATCCTACACTCTAAATTTTTTTTTTTTCTGGAAAAATTTATATTTTGAAAATAACTTAAAATTTAATGTAGTTAACTATTAAAGAAAATACTACAAATTAATTATCTATATAAGTTTACTAATATACCCTTACATAACATTAAATACAAATATTAAATGAACAAAATAAATCATTATTATTGGTTAAAATTTCTTCTTTTTCTTCTTACAATTTTTTTTCTCATTTAAATCCTCCACTTATACGTTGAGCTTACTTTGTATATTAACTTACCCCTACAACTATATGCTAACTACCCATTGCTAGAAACAGTTAAAATACACTTTAAAACTGATTTACACACAACGGTTTAAAGTCTTTTAACGAAGATTAATTATCATAAAAATAAGAATTTCTGAAAGATGTGAATGCTAATTATATACATACATTAAACCCATTAAGTCTAACTGTTTTCCAAATCATTCTCCACCATTAGATCTTGCTGAGATGAAATCTCAGCCACTTAAACTCATAAAAATAACTGCTATTGTAGCAGTTCAGGGCGGTTCTTTACAATTTTCAGCAGCTCCCCCTTTTTCTCCTCCCCACGTTGCAGGTAACCTCCAAATTTACTGTCTCTGTTTTTTCCTCCCCACGTCGCAGGTAACCTTCATATACCCTTCCTCTTCATCTTGTACAAATCTGATATATACACAGCTTTCATCGATCGCTATCTCAAACCTTCATTCAATCGCAACTGGTAAGCATCTAGATTTAAATTAGGGCTATGATTATAATTTTTGTGTTCGTGTTACTACCCCACCAGATTTGTCCCTAAATTCTTATCGCCTTTCAAGTTGCAGATGTTTTACACCCCTACTTTCCTGTTCTTTCTCTAAGTTGATCTTTAATCGCTTGCAGCAATCCATATCAGCTTCTTTAGACCAATAATTGAAGCTTCGTTTTGCAGAGTTGGTAGGTGATTGACAAGGACTTGATCATTATGCCGATTCATTTGGAATTTATCTTACACGAATCTTTTCAGTCTAATTTCAGATTTGATTTTTTTAATTTTAGATGTATATTTAGAAATACCCGTTTACAAAATGATTATTAGTGTATTAAGGTCTATTTGTTTTGTGATTTTCTATAACCAGAGAGACGTCAATTAGGGCTTTGAATATGTCATATTACTTTTTTGTGTTCTATCTCAGGCTTGTGAGTTTAGTTGCTCTTTTAATCGAAGGTTCGCCATTAGAAGAAAGATTTGATGGTTTCTTGAGATCTAGGATGGGAAATTTAGCTACGGTACTAGTCAATAAGAAAATGTTATTTTGTTTCAGTTGGGATCGGTATAGTTTAGTTCTTATTTAAGTATATTAATTTGGTGGAATTGAAGTTGATTGATTATATAGTGTTTAATCTGTTTTCTTGGTTTTGTTAATGGTGTAGTTCACTGGACGTGGGTTTCGGGGAAAATGATTGAACCAGGGGTTCATGTGCTCCTTAAAGAGGGGGATACGGTCAAGATTGGTGGTTCAAGTAGGGTTAATGAACTGCATGGGGTCCCACCTAATCAAGCGTATGATGTCGATGAACAGTTTGTGCTAGCTGTTTATACAATTAAAGGAGGAGGAGAAGAAGAACTGAATCAGGTGACTGTGTAATCTTTTTATGTTTAGAAATTGTTTTTTAAGGCCTCTTGCCTTGCACACGGTGATTTTTACCGGGGTATTGGTACGGCTTATAAGTTTTCTGTTGACAAAGCTCTCAGGGTTAAATTAGGTGGACAAAGATAGTTTTTTGTTGACACGGCTGATATTTTAGAGAATTTTATAGAATTTCCTATAAAAAATCTAATTACTTGCAATTGTTTCTCATATGGTGGCTGCACAGGGAAATCTAGCAAGTTATGAACCGCAAGATGCTTATGATTATTTCATTTCCATGCTTGATGGAATCCAAGGTGGACAAAGATGAGCGTGAACAACTGAACCTCATAGTCAAGGTGAACGCCGCTTTGATCTATTACTAATTTTTTTCCTTTTGAATCTGCAACTATTTAAGTGGGTCATATATATTTTTGTTAAAGTGACATTTTACAGGGACAAATGGTTTTTCTTCATCATGTTAATATATATCATACAAGTAAAAATGGCATCACAAGCATGAGTTTTCAAGGGTCATGTAGTGAATCAGATGGTAGAGGTTTTACATTGGAAGAACAAATATATTGAGTAGCATTAAGGTAACATATGACTATTTTGAATGTTTCTCTTCTCAGTGTACGTATTTGTGTCTTAGCCTAGCCATTTGAAGCAAGTTAAATGTTTATGCAAGGTCACTGATCTGATATTTGAATTCTTCCTTGATGTTTTTGGAAAGATAAATAATCCCTTATTCCCTTTGTTGCACAAGAATGACACCAATATGTGTGGTGAGCGCTTGGCTTCAGTTGGATGTTGTATACTTGCAATAATCATGGCGCTCCACATCTATTCTGGTATGTATTGAACCTATATAATAGCTTTGTGACATTATAAACTGTCTAGAAAACGGTTTATAACAATGCATGCGTCAAGCTATTTCAGCCTTGGTTTTTCAAGACTTATTATAAATCCATCTATTTGCTTTAAGAAGCTTCTTTTATTAGAAAAAAAGTAATAGTTGATGATTTTACAAATTCATAGGACTACATTACTACAAATGAACTGATCTGAGATTAGGCCCAGGCGTTTGGCACAATAGGGGACATGTGTTATTAGTTCATTTACAATATCAGAGATCATGTAAGGGACTAGGGGTAATGGTGTTAACATGAAGGATTTATATCATGAAAATAATAGGATAAATCATGTATGTCGATGTATGAAGGATCTTGGGAAATTCAATGAACTTTATGTTTCTTTTAAAGAATGAAAGGATCGGTCTAAACACCTTCAGACGTTCTTTAAATTTATTTTGTTTTTTATTACTTTGTTTTTTAATGATTGCAGGTTGACTCTAGCATTTTTGGCTACCGACGTGTTCTTTCTGTACACAGGAACATGCATCGGATGGTGAAAATCAGGAGCCTACCCAAATACAGATATGTAGTGTCCAATGCTGACGTGGAGCAGCCTGATGTTAGAGCATGTAGAATGATCCTTATGTGGACACATGGCCAATACTTCTCTATTGAGCGTGTTTTTCTAATTGAGATGCGGTATATATTTTCTCTCACTATTACTTACTATTATAAAGCTGATAATACCTAAGATTTAGCTATTTACTTATCATGTTATGTGTGTTAATTTTGAAGAGATTGCAATTTCGGCCCATTTACTTATGAATGGATCAAATGGCTGTGCTTCATCTTAAATGGGTCAAATAGAAAAGGTAAAATGGGAATGGTTCATACGGGTCAAACGGGTGAGAGTCATGCAAAGTCTATTACCGCATACAATATCCTATGTCGTCTTATTCAAAGGTTTATATTATTGTTGTAGTAATAAGAATAATGTGTGGTTTGAATTTGGAGAATCTGGGCAAGAATCATGGTTTACTTTACATAAATGGCTGGAATGTATGTCCTACTTAGTAAAGAAGATTCTTAGACGAACTTGATTTATCCATCCTCAATATGTATATATGCTCGACTTCTATGGCCTACAAATTTTATTCTTATTTTATTCTACTGTTTTTTTTATAATATCGCGGGGCAGTTATGCAGATTCTTTGTTGCACAACACCATAGTGGCTGAGATGATTTATTGTTTAGAACCAAACAAGATGGGTGAGGTTATTAAAGTGATTGAAGAATCATTAAAAACCTCGTGTGTCTGTGTAAGTTTGCTATATAAATGCATGATATATATTTTGTTTTTTGGGTTTAAGTTTTTGTTTGACTTCTGATCAAATTGTTTATTGTTTTTATTTTATTTTAACTTAGTCTTTTCTTATTTTTAGATAGAAGCACATGTATATATATTTGTCTCGCTGTGATTTAATGTTTCATTTCAACTTGACTATTTTCTTCTTCAGTTAGTCGTTAAAGATGGGCCAGAAGCAACCAGTGGGTCGGAACACCGTGGGTCAACTGGGTAGGAATGAAGACCCATGGACATGTCGGCAGTTGAATGGCCATGCACCCACATTTTTCAATCACTGCAATTCTTTTATTGCAATTTACTTTTCAATTTGTAAGACCCAGCTTTAAACAACAAGATTAATGATACGAAACAAGGATTTAATACTAAAATATCGAGTTTTACAAAAGCTTTCATGATTTTAAGACCATATGATATCATAATATTCAAGTTTAAGACCTATCCATTAAACATGCAAAACATAACTTCAAGTGTCTACTAGATAATGTTGAAAACATAGTTCGAGTATCTACATTTTTACTAAAACAAAATAGATCAAGTGCGGAAGCTTTGTTTAGTGCGTTCGGTTCTTGTCAAATGCTTGATCACCATCCGGATTTCGTTCGTCATCACCTACGGTCAAAAACCATGTAAATATTTAGTTTTGACACTTTGTAAATGAAGTATAACAAGTTCCATGCTCAATACATAACAAAAACAAAGAAAAATCTCGGTTTTGGATGCTGGCATCGCGCGAGGGAGGAAGGAGGCAGCCGTCGCGTAGCGCCACCGCCGTCGCGTCGCGCGACGGTGTGTGCCTACGGCCGTAGCGCGGCGCCAGCAACGTTTTTCGACAGACTGTTGTTGTTTGTTGCTGCTAAATCAGCCCAGCTCCATTATTCTTAGTTCTAAACTTTAAATCGGCATAACTTTTGACTCGAGCATCCGTTTTAGCCGATTCTTTTTCCTACGTGACCGTAATTTAATTACGGACGCGTTTATTAACATATTTTGCATAAACATATCAGTTTAGAAACAGTTGTTCTCTAATTTGTCTCTTGTTTATTTGATCCACTTGTTCACAAATTACACAACAAGCATTGTTATCAACATAAACTTTAGACCAATGCACTTGTTTCTACGTTTACCAAATACGAGCTTTTGCTCCCCTCCCGAGGGTTGCTTATGCAATAATTATCATGCTTAATTCCAAAAATTCACTCATACTTTTCGGAATCAATTGACAAGCAAATATTCTGATCTTTAATCCCTCTACAAGGGCTCATACTTTTGCAATGGAATCGTGTGTCCGTTACATGACCTACATATGATTATATAACCATTCACAAGTGATGGTTATTAATTTCTATGTTTGTAACATAACTTGTTTTGACCCGTTTGGATGCCGAATGGATGTCTCCATTGCTAGATACATCCAAACTCGAACTCTAACTCATGTTTTGACCCATTTCACTTGTTTAGGGCACTCTGTCACTTCTGTGACTTAATGGTTTCACTTGTTTACCAATTATCAATATAACAAAGTAAAACTAGCAATTGAACATAACGTAGCGAAACTATAAGTCGCGTACCTTCAAAGTGTACCCTTCAAGCGCGTATCTCCTCCTCCGGCTTGTCCGCTCGACGATCCGGATTCTTTGCCTAAGGAGTTCAATTCAACTTCAATTTAGAACCCTTTTTGTAATTATAAACACATAGTTTGCCATAGTAGTCAATTATGCGTTTTTATCCGATTTTTAACATATAAATCCCCACTTAGGCATTTCAACAAACACCTAGCGGGTCAGATTTTTCACATTATCAATACCAAGTTCATGACTTGTTATCTTATCTAAATCAACTTTAATTAGACAATTATACATATATTTCAACATCAATATTTCAGAAATTATCTCATAAATTCATATTACACTAGAACAAGAATCTTAATCCTAGTGTTTATCAAGTTCTACTAACTTATTAATCACCCACTATGGTGATTATGAACCTTACAAGTATCATGCAAGATTTTGACAAGAAATTATCTAGGGTTTGTCCCTAAACCTCATATCACTTTCAAGATTCCTCCGTGCATGACATATTAAAGCTCAATTTCAGTTTCTCACAATTAACCTAGAATTTATGGTGAATCAAAACATCACAATTTTACATACCTTATGATCCTTTCAACTAGGTGATCATGAATTTGTGCTCGAAAATTGATTTAGACTTGATTTAGGCTTCTGATTTTGAGCTTTTGTGAGGATTTGGGTTTGAAAAGAAAACCCTGGTCGCCCCCCTCTTGCTCTGTTCGACCAGACACTCACGTATGTGGGTGTTTGGTATGTTAATTTCTTATTTTATCATTCCACTTTCAATCTTGGCAAGTTTGGTCCCTTAGCTTTGTTTAATTTATAATCTAAGTGTTTTAACCTTATTAAATGCCACTACAAGGCTCGTAGCTGACTGGGTTATAATTTCCTAGTTAGCTGGTTCCTGTTTAATTAGCACTTTAAAATTCTGATTTAGAGTTTTATAAATTCCGGGTTGTTACACAATTTGTTTGTTTTCTTTAATTTATGTTGGTTATTTAGTTTTGTTTTAACTATTTAGTGTGTTTTTTTTTTTTTTTTTTTTTTTTTTTTTTTCTAATGGATAGGAACATGGCTTGTACTTTCTGTTATGTAACTATTGATGTGAAATGAACGCAGTGTGTTTTGATGATTAAACTTATTTTCCTGAGTTTTTCTCTTTTGTGAGTAACTAGGTTTTTCCATTGCTAATTCAAATTTGGCAATTTGAATGGTGTTATTCTTTGGATCCTATTGTTAATACTAGTGGCAAATATGTATATAGTGTTAATCGTGGGCTGCCCTACGAGCCCATTTCGAGTGGTGTTTATGTATCTCAATCGACCCGCAGCCTATCTATTTCATTTGACTTCAAATTATATACCCGTTACCTACTTTAAATACATGTACCTACTTTGATTCCTATCATGGCCACATTGAACAAATTCAAATCATAGTTGCCCTGCAGTTATTAACCCGCATTGGATCATTACTAGACAGGTATACTGTTTCTTTCGGCATTTGTGGTTTTCTTATCTATTAGGGTGTACGGGGTGGAAGCGGCAAGGGGTGCAGCAAGCCCCTTTGCCGCTCGGGGAACACCACCGCCCACATAGTTTGCCGCGCGGGTTGTATTCAAAGCGGGGGATATATGCCGCATGCGGTGAAGTTTTGATAGAGGGGATATATGTGGGGTCCACTAGTATTCAACCACATATTATGACTGGGTGGATGAAATTTTCCCCCCAACTCATGAGGAGTGCACCCCATACACCCTTATTGTGGGTGTATACTTTTCAGCAATTGTTGTTTACAAAGCATTGTACAAAAGCTTCGGTGGCTTTGCTGTTGATGTTGTTGTCATTAATTAGGTGCACATGAGCCAAATGACATTAATGCCCTTAAAATATTTCATTTTTTACTTTTCATAGAAAATGCACATGTTAATATATAATTGGTTTATACATTCAACGGATATTTATTAAAGTCTTATGATTAACATTTACTATTTCTTTATCTAGATGATTTATAGACTATTTCCTTATGTAGAATCGTTTTCTCTTTCTAGAGGGGCAATTCGGCTAATTTACACATTAAGGGATTTATATATATGGGTTGTGTTTTATTTTAGATTTATGTATAAAACCATCTAAATCGTTTTATACAAATTTTTAATTTAGTATTGTAATAATACATATTTTATATTCGTATTAACATAGAGAAAGACTGCATAAAATGTGGTTGGGTGTTATAAATATATTTTTATAACATTACCTAACAATGTTTATCCTCAAGTATGGGTTTGTATTTGACTCCAGATAGGTTTGCGGACCCTATACCTTGAGAAACAAGTTACGTTGGGGTTGGGGTTGGGATTGGTCCAGGCCATCTGTTTGAAAAACTGGGTTGATGGACTCTTGAAACCGATCAAACAGTCTTAAAGCAAATCGGCGTGTTAATAGGTCTGTTAAATGATGACACTAAACTGTACCAATCTTTCATAGTTAACTTACATTAATGAGTTGTACACGAACAAAACGGTTTTTTTTAGAATGCAATTCAATATAGTAATGCAATTCAATATATTATCTGACTCTCTATTCTATTTCTCTGTGTTTATAGGTTCGTTCATGTTGTTACCATACAATACATCAACGTAACCCGTCCACCGGACGGGTATTAAACTAGTTAAATGGATTAGTGGCCATTGTGTTTGAATTAGGTGTGATACGCCAACTATCATCTCAAATATTGTTCTCCCCCCAAAATCCATGAAACTATAAATATATGTTTGCCTAAAAATGCCATTGGCCCTTCTTATCGCAATAATTAAGCAAATCTTTATACATCTAATATATTTCATAATGATGGTGTTAACAAGTAAGACAACTTGCACGACCTTTCCATATCTATCAAATGGTCCCTACTTCACCAAGTTCTCACTTAATAAAACTTAATTAAAAGAATAAAATATTTAAATGTGATCGGGAAGTTTATGTAAAATAATTAGTGTACTCATAGATAAAAACAAAGAACATATGGGGGATTGATGTTCTGGTTCCAATGATTCGGTGACTCTGCGGTGTCAGTGAAAGCATGTTCAATAAACATGTTATGGAGGATTGACTTGTATATACGAACAATGTACGAGTAGTTGTCGGTTTCTCTTCCATAATTTGCATGCATTCATATCATATCCAATCCCATTGGTAAGTTTTTATAAATATTTAACTTTTTTTTAACAACAAACTCACTCAACTACTAAAATACACATGTAACTTTACATTGTTGTTCACCACGGGCCTAAAATCCGGACCACTTAAAGAGACAACACCTTCCTACACTTCTTGGTATCACCGGACTAGGGTATATTCCAGATGAGTAAAATAAAATAAGGGTTTTGGGACCCTGCTTCTCTAAGGCATGAAGTTCTAGAAAAAAAGTTTACATGTATGTATAAACATCATACATAAATTATAGGACCGAAGCAAATTTTGTGACGAAAATACCACGTTTTCATTATCTGCTTTGGACTCCTAACAAGCCTGAAGCGGCCTGACTCACAAACCCTTTTGATATAAATAAATGGAGTAGAATGTCATTTTCGTCAATGAGGTTTGACCACTTTTGAGACTTTCATCCTTGAGGTGCTATTTCTATCTAAAAAGTTTGGAATCTTGTCATTTTCATCTATGTGGACCAAATTTCGAGCGACGAAAGTCGCAATAATTTATCGAACTCAAGTATGAAAATGAGAATAAAATGCAAACCTAAAAAGACTCAAATGCACAAACAAATAATTTTAGATAGAACAAGCAAAATTTACTAAACCTTAGAGATAATTTTGGCATTTTATTCAAATATATGACTAAAACTTGAAGGGTGGTTACGGTACAAACCAAATTTATCATACAAATCGTAAGAACAAATCCTATCACTTAAAAAAAGTTAAATTAGCACATACTAAAATAATTCATACATAAAAGTTACACTTTTGAATTATATTAGCACATGAAAATTAATTAAGATAATTGATTTTAGCATATATGTGAATAATATAAACACTTTTCTGTATTAAAATTTATATTAGCACATTGAAAACAAAAGAAAGATCTAAATAAAGAATTAATTGCTTCTTAATATAGTTATAGAGAATTTAATATAACTGATATTATTTAAGATATGATTTTATCATTTCTTTATAATTGGTTGGATGCTAAATGACTTTAAATTGTTCTTATAATTTGTATAGGTGGTTTGTATTTGATTTACTCCAAAACCTGAATTCAAACTTGTAATAAAAATTCAAGTATTTGAATAAAACGACACAAGCAAGTGTGTTTTGAATATAAACTTGACATGTTACCCAAATAGTAATCCTAATATTTTTATATAACAAAATATAAATGAAAAACATTAACTCTCATAATTAAATAACATTTTTGTTGATTATGATATCTAAAACCTTATAAAAAAAACAATAGGTATACTGTATGCAATTTAATATAATAAGATATCGTGATCCACGTTGGTCAATAACATCTCTAACCTTTCACATATATACACTCTTTCTTATAAAATCATAATATCAAAGAATTATAACATCCTTCACTGTTCTTTTTTCTTTTCAATGGGGTCTGGATTTTCTACATCTAATGAAGGATCCACGATGAGGGCGATCGGTCTAGGAGACTTACCGGAGAACTGTCTAGCGACGGTTCTCGGCTATTTAGACCCATTGGATATTTGTAACTTGGCAAGAGTCAATCGAGCTTTTCATCGCGCATCATCATCTGATTTTATATGGGAACCGAAGTTACCCGAAAATTATAGGAATCTTTCGGAGAAACTTATGTTTTATGAAGGGAGTTCTGAGTGTTTGGGAAAGAAAGATATCTATGCTGGATTGTGTAGTCCTGTTAGATTTTCTAGAGGTACAAAGGTATGTATGATCTTTTTGTCTCTAACTATTAATACTTTCACCCACATATCAATATTAATGTTAAGACAAAGAGAGGTTATTAATGGAGATGCAGGAAGTGTGGATGGAGAAAGGAGGGGGGATTTGCATGTTGGCTTCTTGGAAGGGGATGAAGATAACAGGCATTGATGATAGGAGATATTGGAGCCACGTCCCTTCTCTGCAATCAAGGTTTCATTTTTCTTCCATTTTATGTATTTGAATTATAAAATATTTCATGGACAAACCTAGTATTTTATGAGGATTTCAACTAAGGCCACCCGGGGCGGTGGACATTTAGCCCGTGATCATTTTGTACAACGAGTGATAGCAAACAAAACACTCAGTCAAGATTATCACGCGTGAAAAGTTGGAGAGAATGAGGGAAATTGTTGGGTTGTGAGGAAAATTGTTGGGTATGGTGAGTGATGGGCATTTCCACTAAAATCCACCACTAGTGATGGAATAAAGCTCGATGACGTGGCGGAAATTGATTGGATGTTGTGAGTGATGAGTGAGTGGTGAGTGATGACCACCCCTACCCCCTAATGGATATCTTGGTCTAGTGGCACAAGATGTTTATCCTCGTGAAAGTGATGCAGGATCAAGTCCCAGAAAATAGGCTATAGTGAATTTTAGGGGTGGGTGGGTGGGGGGGGGGGGGGGTGTTTGGCGTTCCAAAAAAAAAAATTGTGAGGATTTCCAATCGTTGATTAATTATCATTGGTATGATTATTTGGAAAACGCCATAAACACGACTTTCTTCTCCTTTCTCCTCCAGATCAGCTTCACAAGGTTAATGTATTTCTAAAAAATGATTTTTACATATTTTCCCCTCCTAAACTGACTTATTACGTATTTCCCTAAACAAAAAAAAAAACAATTACATATTTCCCCTTCCTAAGTCATATATATTACATATTTCCCCTTTTCATTAAAATTACTCTTAGAATGACTATTTTACCCTTAATGAACCATTAAATGAATATTTGCATATTTCCCCTATCTCATATCATTAATCAATTACATATTTCCACACTTTATATAGTATTTCCCCAATTCATTGATTTTTATTTATATCAAAGAATGTTTGCTATATTTTTTAAGCGACCAACTCTCTTTATATTTTTTTCCACTGAGAAACTTTCATTATACATGGCATGGTGTGCAATTATTCATATCATACTCAGCAAAGTCTATATTCGAATTACAAATTCAAATAAAATCAAATAAATTTCGAATAAAGGTAAAACCAATTCAAAACTTAAAGTAGATGCAGGTTTAAAAGAAATATAAATAAAAGTAAAGGGCATATACATAATGTATTGGTAATATTTTTATCTGACTCTAAGTAAAATTGGTACTAAATTAAATTTAAAAAAATGAAAATGCCAAATCATATCTGAATACGCAAAATACAATTTGATAACGTGGTGAAATGATAATGATGAATTCAAAGGTTTCTTGTTCTTATGATGTGATTTAAATTAAATAAATAATATTCAAATTGAACTTTGGTTAGCAATCAAATTACGAGACGAGACGCAATTTAAATCATAAAGCGATAATAAGTTTTTGTTATATAATTTAACTATTTTTTTAAATGTTTATAAGTTTTGGGGAAATACTATATATTGGGGAAATATGTAATTGATTAATGATATGAGATAGGGGAAATATGCAAATATTCATTTAATAGTTTATTAATGGTAAAATAGTAATTCTATGAGTAATTTTAATGAAAAGGGGAATATGTAATATATATGACTTAGGAATGGGAAATATGTAATTGTTTTTTTTGTTTGGGGAAATGCGTAATAAGTCAGTTTAGGAGGGGGAAATATGTAAAAAACCCTTCTAAAAAATGAGTCATTATAAGTGATATAATAGTGCAATACTTATAGTCAGATTAAATCATTGTTAGAACTAAATTTGGCGTGATGTTAGAGTTCTACTCTAAGCGGATCAAGCCAAATTCAAACTTAAAGGATTACCAAATAGTTTTGATTTATCTTAATTTCTATAACTATTGCTGCTTGTTGTAGCTATTATTATTGTTGTTATTGTTCATATTACGTGTGCGTTGAATCTTCATGTTTATAATACGTAGTTCTAAGCTCTAGCCGACTTGTGAATGTAATACAATAAAGGTTGATACATGAGGTTGGCTCGAGTAAGCTCAAGCTCGCTGCGCCTCATAGAGTTGTTTTCAAATACTAAAAGAATTAAAATGGAGTCCAAAGCTTGCTTATTTACTTTTAATCAATGTTTAAAACTTATTTTAGAGATTAATTATACTTGTAAACTTCTTGACTGTGTTTAGGTTATTGTGCATTAGTCAAAAAGATAACTTGCTGGAAATAATTAACGTTGTTGCATGGATTAGTATTTAAAGTAATGCCTTGAAAGTCGATGATGAATTTTAATTTTTGTTGAACCTTTTTTTTTTCTTTTTTGAATTTTAGTCTTATTTAATTAATGAAAAAAATATTTTGTGATTAGTTTGTGAATTGAACATACCCAATAATATCTGACAGCTTGCTTCATATGGATAGCCATCGAAATGAATCCTCTTAAATTCAAAACTCAATGAACATATTAATAGTCAACTGTTACTTTGTTGCTTATTGTTTTAGTCATATCATTATTGGGACCTAAAGTTTATTTAGATTTTTTAAACTTATTTAATTTTTTTTTTTTTTTTGAAAAGTAAACTTCATTAAAAACCACCTCCTACCCAAACGGGCAAAAGGCCAAACAAAACAAACCCCCGACCCAAACGGGCAAAGGGCAGACAATTACAACATATACAACGGATATTTCACCATTCCTCCCATCTAATATATTTACATGAAGATCTATTTCTAACCCATCTATAACCCCTAGACTTGATTTCCCCTAAGATATCTTGCAGACTTTTTTTGACTTGATTGAAAACCAGTTCGTTTCTTCCATTCCAGCTACACCAGAACGTAATGATCACAAGACCGTGAATGATCTTCTTCGCTTTCTTGCATCTATTATATAAAATTAGTAATGTGTAAAATACTATTATGATCTTTATGTACATTCAAAAGTTGACTGTCCGAAGATATATCTCATTCTTGATTTATAACAAATTGATACCCACACTCCACCCTTTACATTTCGTCCAAGATATATCTCATTCTTGATTTATAACAAATTGATACCCACACTCCACCCTTTACATTTCGTCCAAGATATTGAAAGTCAATTATATTATATAATGTTGTTAAACGCACATTACTAAAGTATTTGATCATGATTATTAAATTGTAGATTTCACACAATTGCGTATCTTCATCAAATATGGTGGTTAGAAGTTGAAGGAGACTTAGAGTTTGAATTTCCAGCCGGTAGTTATAGCCTTTTCTTTCGTCTTCAACTCGGAAGACCACCCAAGGGGCAATACAAGACCACTCGACACGTTCATGGTTGGAACAAGCCCGTTCGGTTCCAGTTTTCTGTATCCAACGGTGAGCATGCTACATCTCAACATTTTCTAAACGAGTCAGGGAAATGGCAACGGTGTCATGTTGGGGATTTTGTCATCCAGAATTCGTGTAAGCCTACAAAAATCAACTTCTCCATGACACAAATTGATTGTACTCACCAGAAAGGCGGTTTGGCCTTAGATTCTGTGTTCATATGCCCCAAGAAATTACATAACCTAGTACGATGACATGTAAAGTGTTATGCTTTTTAATGCGTGTAAGATTGGTTCATACGTTGTTGAATAACTCATAGTTGATTATGAAATGTTTCATGTTTAATTAAGTTGTATCATATTACTAAATCAAGAGTTTTCCACCACCTTCGTATAACAAGAAACAACGGCGCGCTTACCACTAAGGTTGGCTGGTATGTAATGAAACATATAGGGGCTTCCTTACGTCATATCAGTAGCACGTAAGCCACACCAGATCCACTGAGCAATTCCCCTCCCTTAATAACCAAGAAACCCCCCCCCCCCCCCCCCCCCCCTGCTGGAAGAAACCCAAAGGCAACCGCCCTTGCTTGTTTGTCTGCTAATCTCCGAGGAGTTCGTGGGTTTGAGGCTCACCCCACACTATTTTCCTTTTTACTAGTTTTTCTATTTTTTGTTATTTCTTTAGTTTTTATCACCTTTTTTATGAGGTGCAAAAAAGTGGTATGTAAAAAATGGCCGAAAAAGTTTGGTTTAATCACACTATTAATAAACGCTCTCTAATCCTTAAAAAAAACGCTCTCTAGTTAATGTGGTTACCCAAAAAATAATAAACTGGTTGTTGCGGTTAAACCTATAAAAAGAAACCAGGTTATACGGGTTTTTTTTTTCTTTTTTTGTATTTTCCCAAATAACTAGCCGGTTTGAAATATGATCCCAACTAGTTCCTATAGGGTCAGATGATTTCCGCTAAAATCGGTTTGGTTTAATCCCGCTTTTAACTCTATTGACCAATCCAAACCCTGTTTTAAAACCGACTTGGTATATGAAAAAGGGGAAATCACGAAAATAAACAATTTGAGTCACTTTTTTTATCAAAAATTGTTAACTTTTACCTCATTGACAAATAGACATATCCGAAATGAATCAATCAGAAAGTACAATGGTACCACAAAACAAATCAATAATAACATAACACGTATAGCGAACCATCTCTTTTTGAGCCAGCTCAAGCGTGCTAACTAAAATTTACCAACTCTTTTTCTCATCCGAATTAATTTTTTCTAGTTCGTCACATATGTATTGTCTTGATTAGATTTATTTATTTATTTATTTATTTATTTATTTATTTTTTTGTGGCACTATAATAGTTTTCAAGGTATTTTGTGCCGGTTAACATAACCTGCTCCGTGTGTTTAGTATTTTTTTCTCATTGTTTATTTTTGGATACGTCTAGTTTTTTAAAGGGCAAAAAGTCTATACCTGTTTTAACAGAACTTTGGATTAAGATTAATTAGGGGTGAGCAAAAGAAAAAACCCGACCCTACCCGACCATCACCCGACCCTACCCGAGAACCGATCAAACATAAAATACAGAACCGATTCACTACCCTAAATATAGGGTCGGTTCTGTCCATATGTCCAAGTCGGGTTTCA
Source organism: Helianthus tuberosus (assembly GCA_030545235.1). Taxonomy (NCBI): domain Eukaryota; kingdom Viridiplantae; phylum Streptophyta; class Magnoliopsida; order Asterales; family Asteraceae; genus Helianthus; species Helianthus tuberosus. The sequence continues at coordinate 2,287,221 of CM060372.1, forward strand.
CCATGAAAAGAACCGAGAACCGACCCGACCCGATTTTATATTAAAAATTGGAACTGATCTAAATACCTAGGTACTTGGGTTCGGGTCGGGTTAAGTATATTTTCGGTTCGGTTCTCGGTTATTTTCGGTCCGGACCTAAAGTTGATCACCCCTAAGATTAATACCTGTGATTTTCACCCAAAAGATAAAAAACCGTTAATGCACCTGGGCCCAAAACACTTATCAGTATCTAACACCTGTAAAATCTATAAAACAGCCCGTTTAGTTTAGGCCAAATTTTATCTACAACGGCCCATCTTTCTAGTCTATTATTATTATACAAAGATCTTTTTATTGCAATCACTCGTCGCTCAAAATGAGCCACACCTGCACCCTCTTCACTCTTTCTTCCATTTTCACACCCAAATTTCTCAACAAGCCCGCTCATTTCCTCTTCAAGATTCCCAAAAACCTATCAAAATCATCAAAAATAACCTGCACTGGTGCTGACAACTCTCAAAATCAAAACCAACAGCTCAATCTCTCTGTTCTTCGCTTCACTTTAGGGATTCCTGGATTGGATGAATCCTATTTACCCAGATGGATTGGCTATGCTTTTGGATCTCTTCTGGTTTTGAATCACTTAGCGAGTTCAAATTCAACCCCAGCCCAGCTTGTAAGTTGTTCTTTTTTGTTATGTGACCACTCAGACATTTTCACAAACAGTTGGTGTGCAGTTTGTAAATGATTATGTACTCTTGAAATTGTATGGCTTATGCTCTATAATATCTAAGCAGACGTTTGTATAAACAGTTGGTTTGCAGTTTGTAAGTTGTTTATTGCAATTTTGTGAATCGGGCATTTTCACGAACAGTTGGAGTGCATTTTTTAAATAATTATATACCCTTTGAATTATACTTTTTTTCTTAGTTTTTTAGTGGGTTTTGTTTAATTTGATGATGGGTTTCAGAGAACAGAGGTTCTTGGTCTTTCTTTGGCAGCATTCTCTGTCATACTTCCTTACATTGGGCAGTTTCTTAAGGTAAAAGAATAACTTTCTTTAACCTTTTTGATCGCTTAGATATTACACAGAACTAATTGCTATTAGGGCTGTAAATGAACCGAACTGGGCCTTATTCATGTTCGTTTGTTTAGCATTAAACTTGTTCACGAACACATATAGAACGAAATTCTTGTTCGTTCATTATGGAATTGATCTTGTTCACGAACGCACACTAACATATACCTTTTTTTTTTAACAAAAACAACATTCTTAATCCCTAACATTTGACACAATCACCTTGTTAAGCACTTTATATAATAATCATAAATATGATTATCCCAAAATAAAAATACAAGTTAGACATAATAAAATAATAAAGATAAACATAATTATCCCAAAAATAATGACCGAACGTTCATGGACGCAATTGGATGTACTCGTTCATTTAATTAATTGAACGAAATTCTTTGTTCATTTTCGTTCATTTATAACAAACGAACGTAAACGAACTTCCCGCCGAACCGTTCACGAACGGTTTGTTGAACGTTCGGTTCGTTTACAGCCCTAATTGCTATAATTTGGTCACTTGGAGTTTAAAATTTGATACCAAAACCAACGTACTTTTCAAAACATAGTATTTTTACGTAATTTTGAATGGCTAAAACGAGTTAACATAATGCAGGGTGCTAGTCCAGTGGTTAAAGCAAGCATTCCAGAAGGCGCGGAGCAAATATTCGCAATGTCACCCGACATATCCGATACAAGTAAAGAGGATTTAGCGTGGGGATCGTATACTTTACTGCGTAACACAAACAGCATTTCTGTGGTATTTTGGAACTAATAACCTGTAACCACAAACCGACAAGTGTGATATTTGGACTTGCTAATTCTCTTATTATTGATCTAGCTTATATCTGTACATGATGTACTGTGCGTACGTGGCTATTGGAACACACCCAAAAGTATGGATTTATCAAAAGACCGAGCGGTTGAATGGTTTAAAGAACAGGTGCAACTGGTCGGCCTCGTTAGTTTGACGGATACCCTGTATTTTCCTCAGAGATCAGGTATATTATCATATTGTTGAGTAGATATGAGTTCAAAAAAATGAAAATAAATAACAATTAGTATTTTTTTTTAATAATGAACACCTCACGCATGTGACGCGCGTAGGGGTGCTAAACGGGTTGTGTTCCCGGGAAGGCAGGTTCAACCTGACCCGAACCCGAAAATCGTGTCATACATATGAACCCGAACCATAGTCACATGGATTGCGGTTCGCTCCGGTTCGTGGAACGAAAACGGGTACGTAGTTTGTGAAATTTTAAAATTTGGTACGAGGGGTAGGTTCATTTGGAACGTCAATTCGGTACGCGGTACGGCGTACCATATAGTTTGGTACGTCGTATCGTATATAAAACAATTATTACAATATAGTTTATAAAAAAAAATCCAATCTGAAAAACAAATTTGATAATCATATCCAAAATTCAAAAGCATTTCATAACCATAATCATGATTCATAAGTTCATAACAGAAAATTCATAAAACAAAAGCAGTTCATAAGCATAATTCATAGCATAATCCATTAAAAAGGCGGGAAAAGTGTCTAAACACGTTTGCAATTCGTGAATCTATTGACTGATACGCGAATCGAATTGTTCCGAAACGGCGAATTTTTCAATCGGAAACACGTTTTTCAGTGATTCGGAACGAGTATTGTGATAATCGGGTACGACCTTTTTTTCCGATCTGGTTCGCGAACCCAGGCCGAATGGTTCGATTCTGTACCCGATTCTGGTACGGCCGAACCGATTCGGGATTCGAGGGGGGATCTGCGTTTCCTATGACTATGACCCGAACACCCGTTAACCCGATTTTTTTTTTCCGCAAAGGCGCAAACTAATATATTAAAATTAAAATTTAATAAAAAATGCACAAATGTATATAGTACAATTACATTTAAATTATAAAATCTAATGTTAAATTTTTCTTTATAATTATGGCATAAAATACACCCAATTTAATTTATGACATAAAACATATTGTAAAAAAATGTAATATAATATAAACTAGGATTGCGACCCGCCGCAATGCGGCGGGGATTCTTTAGTTATAACTAAGTCGATCTTGGACCCGCACGTTATGTTAAACCTGTCAAACGGGGAAAAAAATACCCGATGTAAAAACGTTCACCCACACACGCACGTTGCGTCGTGTTAATTCGCAAAATTTAGAACAAAACGTAAAAACGTCAAACCAAAGACGCACGTTGCGATGTGTTAAGTCACAAAATTTAGAACCAAGAATAAAGCGAAAAATTTGCAGAAAATGAAAACTATAAAGGACGAAAGTTGAAAGTAAAAAAAGTTATGAGGATAGATTGCAAAAGATAAAAAGTTTTGGGTTAAAAGTAAAAAAAAACAAATAGTTTTGGGTTAAAAGTAATTTATGAACTACCTTTAGGTGGAATGTAAAAAAAAATCATTTTTTTTGGAAAAACCCCCAAAGCCAAGGTTACAACAACCATATGCATAACTATTTTTTCTTTGAAAAACCCCCAAAGCACACCTCGCGTTGCGGCGGGGTGTAAAACGGTGTCAAATAGTACTAATGCCACACAACCGTCATCGACCACCAACACTGACTCGACCTAGGATCTGTGTGTTGCGACAAACCTGTCAAACATGAAAAAATAGAGGTAAAAACGTTAAACTACACATGCACGTTGCACCGTGTTAACTTGCAAAATTTGAAACAAAACATAAAAAAGTTGAACCACAGTGGTACGTTGCGTCATATTAACTCGAAAAATTTACAACTATACGTAAAACGAAAATTTGCGAAAGATGAAAACTATAAGTGACAAAAGTTGTGAAGTTTAATTGCAAATAATGAAAAGTTTTGTGTTAAAGTTAAAAAAAAAACAAATTATGTAGGGTTAAATTTGCAAAAGGTAAAAACCTTTGGATTAAAAGTAAAAAATCAAGTTTTTTTTTTGAAAAACTCATAAAGCACAATGTACAAATTCTATTGCATGTTTTTATTGCTTATTTATAGTAACAAGGAAAGAACTATGAAGTTAAGTATAATGGTATATGAAATAATGAAATTAATTTTAAAAAGTGTTAAAATACTTTTAAATGTGTTCCTAATGTGTTACTCTTTTACTATCAAAAGTTTAAACTTATGAAACCGAAATTTGTCATTCTTGTTTCAATATTTAGAGATTCATAAAATTATCAAATTTAGTTCGTTAAAACATGTAACTCGATATGGTAACTGACCGGATGTATTTGTAATTAAGTGCATTTAGCACCTTGCACTCATGATGCTCTAATAACTTGAAATGGCTGAGAGTTGATGTCTTTTTATGTCGATAATTTAGGACTAAAGGTCATATGAACCTTACCACATATATATATCCAAATGAAGCTAGATTGAAGTAAAAGAATCCGAACGAAACCAACAAAGACATGTTTATTATCAATTATATTCCAGACGTTAAAACATTCAATGACATCTAGTAAAACCAAGTATTTAAAGGGTCATCTAGGTCATGATCGACGACACCATTTGGTTGAACCAATGGCTCAGAATGGCTCGGTGTAGGTTCAGCTGCTGCTAAGTTAGCATCAAGAAAAGAAAGTTCGGCTTGAGCTTTTGCTAGTTGGCTTTGTGCTATTTGGATTTGTTGATGCAATGATGATATTATTCCAACACAACCGTACACAGGATCTTGTATTCTACATTTGGCTTCGTAGTACAACGAATCTACTGCATCGGCCCGTAGGTGCACAGGCATTTCCTACATAAAAAACACGCGTAAACGATAAGATTATTTGCAATAAAAATAACCATCAAATTGAATATTTGAATAAGATTCATTCAAGATTTACCTCAAGCATCTTGCCAATGTTGCTAGCACCATAGAATCTATGAACACAAGTGAACTTTTGTGGGTCATTATTAGGAAAATATGGTGCAAAAATGCAATCAGGAGGACATCGTCGTCTAAAATACTTGCATACCGCGCATCGGGTGGAAGTCATCTTATCTAGCTTGTGAAATCTATTCATGAAGATCTTGACAAATCAAAAATTGTTGAGATCTTGAAGCAATCCAATGAAAGATATGGTTTTCTGAACTTTTTATATTGAAATTTGTATTAAGATTGGAATAGTAACGGCTAAATTTTTAAATTTTGGTTGTAAAATGGAAAGTTACATAAACCAATTTGGTAAGAACATAATGCAATTGACTAATTTAGTTTGTAACGGCTGTATTTTTTTTCATCAAGTTTGCAATATTTTAGCCCAGACTTTCTTGTTCAAATCCATATCCAAAGTTGGACACTTTTTTCAATGTTTTATGAAAACAAAATGCCATGACCAAATCTGAAATCTGTAGTCTTAAATTTCGATAATATTAGAGTTAATTGCCCGGATGGTCCCTGTGGTTTCACGTTTTTTCATGTTTAGTCCCCACCTTTTGAAAATAGCAGGTATGCTCCCTATGGTTTGTTATTTTGTTACTCGGATAGTCCCCTGAGTAGATGTCAGTTAGTTTGGAAATAGCAGGTATGCTTCCTATAGTTTGTCATTTGTTACTCGGATAGTCCCCTGGGTAAATGTCAGGGGACTATCCGAGTAACAAAATGACAAACCATAGGGAGCATACCTGCTATTTCCAAAAGGTGGGGACTAAACGTGAAAAAAACATGAAACCACAGGGACCATCCGGGCAATTAACTCATAATATTATGAATAATTTGTGTTGGCTCCAATAATTGCTGACCCCAAGTTTAAAAGTATATTGGTTTAAATCATATGTTTTATAAGTTTAGGTCGAATTTTCAGATACTATTGTTAGTTAGGGCTGTCAAACGGGAGAAATAGATGCGCTGCGAAAGGCCTGTCAAACGGGAAAAAAATAGATGAAAGAACGTTGTAACCGCACACGCACGTTGCGGCGTGTTAACTCAAAAATTTAGAACGAAACGTTAAACGGAAAACTTGCGAAAGATGAAAAGTATAAGGAACCAAAGTTGAAAGTTAAAAAATGTTGGGGTTAAATTGCAAATGATGTAAATCTTTGAGTTAAAAGTAAAAAAAAAATCAAAGTGGTTAAATTGCAAAAGATAGAAACTTTTGAATTATAAGTGAAAAATCAAACTAATCAAAGGGTTTCAAATTACCAAAAAAAAAAAAAAAAAATTGCCAAAGATTTAAACTTTAGTGTTAGAAAGGAAAAATCGAATTTTTGTTTGAAAAACTCCCAAAACCAATGGTACAACTTCCATATGCATAAAGTAGTTGCTTATTTATAAGGTTTTAATTTTAATGGGTTAAATGGGTCAACCTGCCAACCTGACCTGTTTAGCTAAATGGGTTCACAAGTTCAACCTGAAACTGACCAGAACCTGTTTAGACTAAACCTAAACCCGTATATTTCTTGTTTTGTTCGTGTCGTGTTTTCGGGTTGTGTCAGAAATTCACATCCCTAGATGCGCGCACATCGGATTTTGGGATCAAAATGCATGAATGCCACATGCTTTTTAAAACCATGTTCAGTGAATAGCTACTGTTTAGTGTTTGATTTATATAAAATAGTTAAATTTGGTCAATGTTTCAGATTCTGAGCTCTGGGAGATGCTACCTGAGGGTACGCGTTCAGTTTTGGTTTTGCCTGTGATTAAAAACGGAGACGAAGATGAGAACTCTAAGGACAAGAGTGCGGGGTTTGTCTTGTTGGCGTCTAGCATTAATTATGCATATAGCAACAAAGACAGAGCATGGATAGCAGCTATTGCTAAAAAGTTTTGAGGTAATAAAACATGTTGGAGATAGTCTTTGTCAAGGTTTAAAAGAACGGAAACGAGTTTCGAGGCGTTTTCCCTTCGCCTCACGAGGCGTAAGCCTCGAGGCGAAACGAGGCGTAAGGCCGAGGCGGTATTAATAAATAAATATAAAAATTATATATATTATAAAAATAATAATACTAACTAATTTCATCATCATATTCATCAAAAACATACATAAAAAAGACATGTAATGCTTGAAATTGACACAAAAAGTCAAAAACATCAAAAACAACTATGAAAATCCCATGAGGCGCACCTGAGGTGCAGCCTTTCTTAGCGCCTCAGCCCCTCTGAGGCACATATGCAGTAAAAACCCCATGAGGCACGCCTCATACTCGTTTTTTGGTCGTTTCTCCTCGAGGCGAGCCTTGAGGCGCACGCCTTAGACGTTTTTTAAAACTATTGTCTTTGTCAATATACGCTTTTAACTTGCCTGTTGTTTGACACTTTGACTAAGTTATTTAAGAAAGTGAGATAAAATAAGGGTATATTCATCTACCTTGCGGTATTAATAAGTTGATTATTTGGCCCCTAAATAGTTAGATAACCATAACTCCATAAGCAGAAGTTAGTTATTTATTGATATCGGTTAATCCAGACACACATTGCTGCTACTTGGGGTCGTAACAGTTTTTTTTAAATGGATATCCAGAGCTGCAAATGGATCCAGCTTTTCTCGTGTTATACGAGCTGAAACACAACACATGCTCTTATCAAGTTTGAGCTTGAATATCTGAAAGTTAATAATTCCTAGATTGATTTAAATGATCACAATACATAGGGCTGCAAACGAACTGAACGAACACGAACAAGACCTTGTTCGTGTTCGTTTGTTAAGAAATATAAACGAACTGCTCAATAACACTTACCGAACGAGATTTTATGTTCATGTTCGTTTGTTAAGGAAATAAACTTGTTCGTGTTCGTTTGTGTTTGTTTGTTAATTTTAGTCAACGAACGAAAACGAAGGTTGATAAACACAAATGAGCACAAACTAATGTTCATGAACATAAATGGAAACAAACGGACACAAACAATACACTTAACACTTATTAAATATTTTATTTGTCGGAATTTTGAAGTATTTAAATAAAATACAAAAACTAAAAACACTAATAAACTATCGAACACAAACGAACACGTTACCGAACTTTCACGAACATAAATGAACAAATGCAGCTTCTGTTCATGTTCGCTTATCTAACTAAACGAACGAACACACACGAACTTCCCGCCAAACGGTTCACGAACTGTTTGCCAAACGTTTGGTTCATTTGCATCCCTTCATATACATAACATTACCATAATCCTAGACTATGATTATGGTGGCAACTATCAATTAATAGATACAAAGATTAGTACTAAAAGATTCTAACTAATCTTGCTATGTTTACATGTGTTCTAACAAACTAGAATCAGAAGAAGGCCTTTCATAAAGATATCATCAATTGGATAGCGAGACGAGACATGTAAGACACGACGAACAAAATGAACACCATTCTGTATATGAATATGCTTAGTGTGTTGATGTTGGGCCTAAAGTGAGTTTGAAACATATGACAAGCTAAGATCCTTTTTATAAGAGCTTTTTGGGGCTTCAAGCCCAATGTAATATGTTAGTATTATGTAATTTATAATTTACATGTACATATTAGTTTGCAATTTGCAAATGAGTTCACCTTTTATTGGTAGGGACAAAGTAGAATGGTTACATGTCATTGTGGCTTGGTGGATGACCATATAATCATTGGTTAGTGAAGTATACAGGCTGTTTTAGCAGGGTGTGGGAACATGGCACATGGCTGTTGCTTTTGTTCTAAAATCTTTTGCAGGGCTCATGTTTTTTGGTTTTATGTCTTTGTGATGTTAGGTTTGTCTTTGTTGTAAATAATAATAATAATACATTTATTATTTAAAATTGATTAAAGCTAAGAGATGTTAATGTGATGTTAATGTTAGCCATGTGTCAAATGAAGAGGTGATAAATGATAATGGAAGTATGCCCCCCCTTGAAAGCAAAATAAAGACAGTAATAGTAAAAACTAATAAAGAGATGTGCAACCAATTACACTTAACTTGTGTAAGTATGAATCAATTATAAAGTGTTCATAAAACAACTTATGATAAGTTTTTTGCTTAAGAATTAAGAGTAAGAGTAACATCTCAAAAGAGAGAATTGACATTAAAGTGCTTATATAAAACTTGTGAAGATAATGTTAAAAGCATAAGGAGAAATCAAAGATCTTGTTTTAAAAGTGATAAGACAAGCTTACAAGAATTAATGATGCAATATATGTAAACCAATTTAACTTCTTGTAACCTATATTATTATTCATATTCATATTATAGTGCAATTGTCGGATTCAGCTGTAGGTCATGTTTAGAAATAATGTTTCTTCCTTGAGAGAATGTTAATTGATGATTTGATGTATTTGTTTCAAGGTATGTTTATTAGGGGTTGCGGCGTAACTTGTTGCCCGTTTATCTGTCATTCTTATGTAATTTTTTTATCGTTAATGAATATCATAATTTACATGATTTAAAAAAATGTCTTTATGTTTTTTTGACAATTGTAATTGAAGTGATAAAGCGACCATATTTAATACTTGTAACTTTATGTTAATCGTATCTTACCTAAGTTCTAATAAATATACCTAACTGTCTATGAATTATGTAATTGTGATTTGCACACATGAACTAAAATCTTAATCCTAACCCAAATAATTGTGCATCATTATAAAGCCTATTGTAAATATTAATAGTACTTTACATACATAACCTTGAGGAATAAAAAAAATGAAGATTTAATAAATAGTTCTTATCGTAGATGTCCGGGTAAAGTTATTCTAAAAAGACTCATAAAAATAAGAAATATACAAAGAACAATGGATCGCAAAATATAACGCAATGTTGAGCAAATATAACAAAATGTCGAAGAAAAAAGACACAATGGGTCACAAAAAAACACAATGATACTGATATAGAAAAAAACAGAATGATAAATAAATAAAAAAAACACAATGATGTAAACAAAAAAGTGTAAAATCTACAAGCGAAACATCTAAAAACAAAAACCTAAAATCTCACATCGTAGAATTTGATGAGACAGTTTCAATGCTGCATGAATGAGGTCAATCGGAGTTTATTTGCTACTCTTCTTACGTCTTTTCATTTTTAGGAGACTTTTTATTTGATGTAACGCGTAGATCTTATGGTATTTAATATTTATTTAAAAACTTAGGGGCTGTTTGGTAGCCTCTTAATGACCATTCAGATACTACCTCTTAATGGTTTAAAACATCTGAATGAATAAGAGGTAACCTCAAGTCTGAATGGTTAAGAGGTAACCTCTGAATGGTAAATCATCACATGTCACATTCATCTACCTTCTCATTGGTAAATTCTTAATGGTTCCATTAAGAAGTAGCCTCTTAATGACCATTCAGAGGCTATCAAACAGCCCCTTAGGCATATAATAAAAGTTGTTGGGTGGAAAGTAGAAACTAGAAAGAGGTTCGAAAAGGGCAGTCAAACTGATACGTCTAGATTCTAATCGGTTCGAGTGTTCGACTTCTAGACAAACATACAATCAGTTTTTATTTCTTGAAATACTTTTCATATTATTTGTGTTTATGATAATTATCTCTTCTTTACACTCTTATTTTATTGTTTCTGCTAGAAGTGTGCAATAATCAAACCATCAACCGAAAACCGACGAAACCGAACGGGATTAACCGAAACCGAATTAACCGAAATTCGGTTATCGGTTATTTTCTTTTACCATCGGTTAACCGAACCGAACCATTTATATTTTCATATATTTCTAGTTTTTATATCTCTTTTTCATGTATTTCATATTTTATACTTTCATTTCATATATTTATACCTCCATTTCATTTATTTATACCTCAATTTCATGTATTTAAACCTCTATTTCATGTATTTATACCCCAGTTTCATTTATTTATACATCCATTATTTATACATCCATTTCATGTATTTATATATCTATTTCATGTATTTATACATCCATTACATGTATTTCTAAGAAAAATTTTTAGCCCTTGATTGAATTAGTTATTAACCGAAAATTTACCGAACCGAAAACCGATAGATTAACCGAATTAACCAAACCGATTAACAGATGACTTTGGATACGGTTACGGTTACGGATAATGCTAATAACCGAACCTTACACACCCCTAATTTCCGCATCCAAACCATTAATTTATTTATTATAACATAGATATATAACTAAAAATGTTAGATGTATTCGACCATAAAACTAACCTTTCATGTTCGTTAATTTGAGACTTATATTGTTATATCTTCCAAAATGTTTTTAAACTATTCATAATAATTCATGATCGTTACAAGTTGATGAACAATTCTCAATGGTAAAGTTCTCTATAACTCATGATTCTACCACTAAATAGTCATATTGTTCTCGACACTTACCAAGGATAAGTGGATAACTATAGTCATGAAAGTATTGGTGCCTCATTTGAGAGTTTACATTCGGCTTTCACCCTTTTGTCATTGCAATTCTCATGTCGATGTTTATTGCATAATTGTTGCATTGCCACATCATGACCACCCCTTTGTCTATCTCTTCTCAAGAACCAATCACATCTTTTGAGTGTGACAAAAGGACCCACCATCATAATCGCTTCCCATGCAACCGATCTTCTTATCCTCCTAACACGTCGCACCTTTCGTGCCTCTTGGTATGCTAATGTGCCTTGGATGACGCTCATTTGGAACCCCATAACTATGCATATTTATCTACCAAATGAGTTTATAGCCTAGCCATACCAAAATATTTGGAAAGGCATCCCTCTTCATGAGGCTGTGGATTCAATTTTTAGACCAAGTGTAGTTGGACGTTTTTTGCCCAAAAACGCCAAACAATGCCCACATACGGCCCCTAGGGGCGTTTTCTTGTTTGAAAATGCTTGATTCGTTTTATTTTCCACGCCTTGGTTCACTAGTCTTGGCCAATCACCATTGATCTTCTTTTTGTTGTCCAATAAGATTTTTTGATGGTTTTTTTTTATTTAATTTTATTACACTTCTTTTAACATAATGCCTCACATCCCCACTACACCCATTTTAGAAAACGCCCCATAATGTCCCATTGCTGACTGTGATGCCACATGGCACAAAACGTTCAAAGGTAAGAGCATTACCACTACACATGGTCTTATAGTGAAAAAAAATGTTAATTTGGAAGTAGAATTAAAGAATGCAAGTTAGCCGGTAAAAAAAGTTAAAAAAGAATGTAGGTGTGTTTATTAATAGAGACGTGAATTTGAGTTTAACACGAAAGAATTGTAATTCAAAATTTTGTTGGTTGAAAAATAACTATTAAAAAACATAAAAAGTAGGAGTAGGAAGGAATGTAGGGCAGGCATTGTTAACTACCACACCCTCCATTTAACCAAATTCTCGTTTCGGGATATTCTCGAGGTCCACAAGTGGGTGGGCTTGGATGGTCGAAGGAAGGAAGTTTTCCATGGTATTGCTATTTTAACCTGCTGGATGATATGGAGAGCAAGGAATGATTTGGTTTTTTCGGGGAAGCCGTTCTCGATTACAAAGGTTTTTTTGTGATATTAGATCGATGGGCTATGTTATGTATAGAAATAAATCGAATGATAGAGGTATTTCGTGGGAGAATTGGTGTAAATATGTAATTATGTAATTGGGGTTGTTTTGGTTTGGGGGTTGGCCGCTCGGTTTTGAGCTGGCTTTCTGTTTGAATGAAGTATTCTTTTCAAAAAAAAAAAAAAAACTAACCACCCTCTCGCCTGTCCTACAAATTTACTTTGTCATTAAAAAAATAATCAATACTAATTTATTCTTAGGTGATTTGTTATTCGTCATGGTTTCGTGAAAAAAGGTTTGTTACGTAATTGTCCCGTAGTCAGGTGTGCTTTAACCATCCATATTCCCTAAAGGTTGAAACAGTTTTACTAACTAAATAATTTTTAAATTAATAAATAATAAAAGTTATAAAAAAGAGTGAGATGTGTGTGGAGATGATTGGGTAACTTTATTTAAGAGCTCAAGCGAGTTTTAACATATCTCGACCGAGAGTATTTTTCACAATCAACTAATATCTAAATCGGGTGAGATACATATGTTTTCCATTAGTTACAACATATGTTCTTACAAGAAAAAAAAGGATTATTTTTTCTCATTCTAATTTTGTTCGTTACAATCTCATTAGACATGATTTCATCAGAAAATATTGTTACCTATAAAAAATATGAACATATATTTTTAATTTATTTATACCATATGATAAATAAAATCTATTTTGACAACATGTGTCACGTTTGGTGTTTCCTCACCCTAATTTTCTCAAATCTATAAACTATTTAGTACTAAATCATTGTTTTCCTGTTTGTATTTCTTATTAAATAATAATATTAAATTATAATCCCCACCCCCCTCCTTATTTATTTAATATTTCTTCCCTCAACCATTTTTTTTCCGCTTCTTAATAACTATTTAATATTTCATTGATCTAATCCCATATAAATGTATAATACATATGGTTTTTTAATATTAAGATAATTACACCCCAAATGTTCTACAAGATCTAACCCTTAAGATAAATGACTATCCATATAAACAAATACAAAGTAATAAAAAGTTTTAATCAGTAGGTATAAATTATAACTTTTCGGTTTAAAATCTATAATTTGAATAAAACGCGTATTACTTTATTTTCCATATAATTGTTCATATAAAAATATAATTTCGCCGCCCATTCATTTAATCTAGTTTTCATATATCATCTCTCTCATACTTTCCTTCAAGACCGAGTATACCTCAAATATATTAGTCTTATTCATTTTAGTTTTAGTTTACCCACTTTCCTACTTCCAAGATCTCAGCCTTAGATTTTCTTAATTTTCCCAACAGATCTCCACACACACTCTCTCAAAAACATTAACAAAAATCTGTTAATGTTATTGCCACTATTTATGATTTTGGTGACACCAATTGTTGTCACTTGTCAAGTCAATACTTTGATCTGAGCCTTGTATCAATTCTACTTAAGTCTATAACCACTTTGGTTAGATCAAAGATGATGCCCATGAGAACCACCGCAACCGAGCCCGATTTGAGTTCCCGGGCCACCGGTGAATGGGAGGTCCGGCCCGGAGGAATGCTGGTCCAGAAACGAGATCCGAATGACGAACACAACCCGCTAACTATTAGAGTTCGTGTGAAATACGGGTCTATATACCACCAAATCAATATTAGTTCTCAAGCTACATTCGGTATAAAAGTTGTTATAAAAGTTAAATACGTTTTGTTTAAAATTCGACTGTTTTCTAAGATTTTACTGGGTACGTTTGTTTTTTTTTTTTTTCAGGGGAATTGAAGAAGATGTTATCGGGCCCGACAGGATTACACCATGAAGATCAAAAACTTATGTACAAGAATAAAGAGAGGAGCTCGAAAACATTTTTGGATGTTGTCGGTGTGAAGGATCGGTCGAAAATGGTGTTGGTGGAAGACCCGATTAGCCAAGAAAGGCGGTACGTCGAGATGAGGAAGAATGCAATGATGGAGAAGGCTGCTAAAGCGATTTCGGAGATTAGTTTGGAGGTCGATAGACTCGCAGGCCAGGTACACCGTGTAAAAATAATGAAAACCCGACCAGTTATTATGTATTATTAATTAATCAACTATATATAAAGGAACAGAATAGTGATCAATTAAAAAGATAACATAACTAATACCTAATATATTTGAGTTAAATGACATTTTAGTCCCTGTGATTTGGGCCATTTTGACAGTTTACTCTAAAGGTTTCATTTTTCACCTGTGGGTCTAAAAAGGTTTCACCGTTGCCATTTTAGTCCACTGGGTTAACTTTATCCATTTTTTCTGTTAACGAGAAAAGCCAATTCGGTCATTTTATATGGCTGAATTGCCCTTCTAGTTAACATAATTACATATAAAATGACTGAATTGCCCTTCTCATCAGAGGCGGACTTAGAGTGTTACTAGGGGTAGCACGGGCTACCCATCGACCCCGTCTCCGTAGTGTAAAAATACCCCTTAACTCCATTTCCGTAGTGTAAATATATTTCTCAACTCCGTTTGCGTTATATAAAGGATAACCACTGAGCCTAAAAAAAGTTAGGATACCCCTAATTTTTTGGACTAGTTCCGCCACTGCTTCTCATTAACAGAAAAAATGGATGAAACTAACCCAGTGGACTGAAATGGCAACGGTGAAACCTTTTTGGACCCACAGGCGAAAAATAAAACCTTTGGACTAAACTGGCAAAATGGCCCAAACCACAGGGACTAAAATGGCATTTAACTCAATATATTTTATCTGATATACAGAAGATAATTACAATAAACGCGCTAACACTCGGGTTAGAAAAATGAAAATTTTGATGATGTAAAATCCTAGTGGTTGCGATTTTGTACGTGGGGCAGGTGTCGGCGCACGAATCAGTTATCTCGAAAGGGGGGAAAGTGGCGGACAAGACGCTGTTAGTTCTGATCGAGTTATTGATGAACCAACTACTAAAACTGGACGAAATAACCGCGGAAGGAGATGTAAAACTACAGAGAAAAATGCAGGTGAAAAGGGTTCAAAAGTACGTGGAAACTCTAGACGTTTTAAAGATTAAAAACTCGAGTCAAGTCCAGGAGCAGCCGGCTTCACGAAACCAAGAACATGGAAGTTCAAGGCCGCGGCCATTTCCTAATTCGAGGCGGTCGGTTGGGCATTTTTCGTCGATTCCAGCGGTGCCAAAACCGCAACAGCCATCCACATCAGGGGAAGTTGTGGTGACTACAAAATGGGAGACTTTTGATTCCATGCCCACACCTTTGCCAGCACCACCATCAAATACAATACACCCAAAATTTAGCTGGGATTTACTTTAATAAATATATAGATAGATAGATAATAATATGGTCTAGTGTGTGAAAATTGGTCTCTATAGTCTATGTTCTATTTTTTTGTGTAGCCACAACTTTTTGTCATCTTTCCTTTCTTAGGGTCATTTGTTATACTAATAAACAGGATCAGTTACTGATATACTAATAAAATATCACTTCTGTTATTATTTGATGTTCATATCATACTTTACAAACTCAAATAAACAAGATCTAAGTGCACTTACAGATAAAGAAACAGTTGCTTCAAACAGGGGCGGATGTATAGTGTATCAAGGGGTAGCCTCCGCTACCCGCTTGATCGGAAAATTTTTGACATTTTTAGTGTAAATTTTGGAAAAATTTGACGTTTTTTCGATTTCGTTACCGCTTATTTATAAAACGCTCCCGCTTGGTCGGAATCCTAGATCCGCCACTGGCTACAAAAATGTGTGAAAATGGTGACAGAAACAATAGATTAGATGGTATCATGGTAATAAAGCAAAATGTACGCTTCCATTCATTTACCAAAGTGCTTGTAGCCGAGCATCCGAGAGTGTATAGAAATGGTCTTAAGCCAAGCTTGAGCTCTGCTCATTTTGAGCTCTAAAGGTAGAGCTTGGTCAAGCTCGAGCTCTACTTGGTTCAACTTGCTTATTATTATATTATATTTATAGACACATGCTTATTTTATCTACATCACCAATAGTTTTGCTATGGTGAGATTTTACTGGGGGTATCGTTATTGTTATTATTATTTATTAGACTATTTTTATCTACAACACCAATAGTTTTAATATGGGTGAGATCTTACAGGGTATCATTATTTTTAGGGTAAATTACACAAATCAACCTTTATGTTATACCTAAACTGCACTTCATACCTTTCACTATGAGATCGACCAAACCCAACCTTTATGTTCATGTTTTGTTACATTTTATAACCTTTACAGCTAATGCCGTCCAAAAACTCAGTTAAGTTACCTCACATGCTTTGCACAGTGAGGGCACTATGGTCTTTTATAACATAAATGTTGATGTGTGCAAAAATATTATTATACATATAGTAGAATATATATATATTTTTTTTTTTGCAAAAACATTATTATTGATTAATAATTATATGTTTATAAATATAAAAATACAGTTTTGAATTATTTTATAAAACTTCTGATTTTATTATTTTTATAAAGTAAATAATGATGACAGGATTAATTACTTTTTATATAAAGTATAAATAAAACACAAATTATTTTGAATAAAGTTATTGTAATATCCGGAATACTTTTATAAATATATATAATTATAACGGACGTTTTAAAGCTACTCAAACTAAAAAGTATGTTTTATGTATATGTAAGTATGTTTTTATAAGAACAGAATATTAGATAAATTTATATCGATAAAGAAACTAATAAATAAATTTGACGTTTAAAAAAATCGTTAGTAAACTTTAGTAAACAAATTGTATTATTTACATATTATATATTTAGAATTTTTTACTGAAATTTATTAAACATTTTTTAAACATCAAATTAATTTATTAGTTTCTTTTATCGATATAAATTTGTCTAATAACTTTTTTTATAAACACATACTTAAATATACTTAAAAAATACTTTTTAGTTTAAGTAGTTTTAAAATGTCCGTTATGATTATATATAATTATAAAAATATTCTGGATATTACAATAACTTTATTTAGAAGAATTTGTGTTTTATTTATACTTTATATAACAAGTAATTCTTGTCATTATTATTTTCTTTATAAAAATATTAATATCATAATTTTTATAAAATAAATTTAAAACTTATTTTTATATATGTTTATATAAATAAATATATAATTATTAACAAATAATAAAGTTTTTTGCAAAAAAAAAAGTTATTCTACTATTATATATATAATAATAATAATATTTTTGCACAAATCAACCTTTATGTTATAAATAATATTTTTACAAAAATTAACCTTTATGCTATAAAAGACCATAGTACCCCTCACATGCAAAGCATGTGAGGTAACTTAACTGAGTTTTTGGACGAGGTTAGTTGTAAAGGTTATAGAATGTAACAAAACATGAACATAAAGGTTGGGTTTAGCTGATTTCATAGTAAAAGGTACGAAGTGCAGTTTAGGTATAACATAAAGGTTGATTTGTGAAATTTTGTCTTATTTTTATTATTTATTAGATTATTTTTATCTACATCACCAACAGTTTTGCTTTGGGTGAAATTTTACTGGGTATCGTTATTGTTATTGTTATTATTTATAATTATTTTTTATATATAACATGACACAATTTAGTTCTTTGCTCATAATATTTAGTTCTCTGATCATAACATAATTTTATATAAAATAATCTGTCTTTATGTATACATATTTAATCTATAAAAAAAAACTAAATTTCTATAATATGAAGTTTAGGCTCAAGCTTATTTATTAAACTTTTTTCACTATAGGCTTAGAGTTCGGTAAAGCTTGACTCGATTCATCCTTTTAATGAGTCGATCTCAAGTAGATAGCGAGTATGTCGGCTCATTTACACTTGTAACTACCCGGTATACCGGAAAACATGAACTTACCTCATATTGTAGGATTGGTACAAGTATCATTCACATTAAATTGCATCTCATAAACATGACATGACTATCAGAGACCTAGTGCCAAAATGACAGTGAAAGGTTGGCCCTGCTTTCATCAGTTTGTCACATGAAAACTATATTAATGTTACAGAATTTGTTCACTGCAAATCAAGAGAATAATATATATATATTTCATATCATGTGATTCAGTGATTGTGAACAATCCACATATACTTGATATATCCAGCCCAACTAATGATTGACTTTGTGGGCTTTGTTACTGGAAACACTCACCTTAGTTTGTAAGTGGACCTGGGCCCAATCAGAAAATGTTTTTCTACTTTTTTCTTTGTTACACAACCATTTTTCAAATTAGATTATTTTGTCAACATAGCTAATGGAATAATGATGGAAATTTTGAAGCACACACCTAAATTAAGTATCATTAATTTTTTTATTCAACTGGGTCAAGTTGATATAATTTAAATGTTTAAGTTATAAATAAATTAGTTAATGGCAAATTAGTTAAATGCTTCTACCTCTTAAATCTCTTACTTTTTCATGAAAAAAAAAACATATTTTTATGAAATTATTTTTATAATCGTATTTAAAAGATTAGCTAATTAAAATTAAAAAGACCTTAAATTTTAAGTCAAAGGTCAATTATGGAGTCCATAAACAGCTAAAGCATGATTCGTTTAAAAGAAATTGTATGCAAATCAAATGTGACCCTCAATTGACTTCAAATCCATGAGATATCTGGCATGGGAGACATATTCTGCTAAAACAACCATCTTTGTTTTTAGGAATATTAGATTTTAATAATCCAAACTATTTGTCGTTGGTCGTCAATAGTCTCAACTTCAAAAATAATCATCGGCAGTTTCAACTATTAACATTTTGGCCTCCAATGGACCCTGACTAACAGAACCCTAACGCTGTTAGTCTCCGGTCGCCGGAAAAACGTTTTTGGCCAAAAAACTAAACATTTTCATCCCAAACCTCTTTGTAACCTTATTACGGACCTTTAAGAACCTTTTTCTAGTAAACCCCAATTATTGAAGTCGCCGGAAACTCTTTTTTCGCCGAAAACTCAACTTTTTGGCCGGAAAACTCAACATTTTTGTCCCAAACCTCTTTGTAACCTTAGATCGGACCTTTAGAAATCTTTTTCTGGCCAAAAATGGTTTTCCAGCAACCCTATACTAATAGCGTTAGGGTTCTGTTAGTCAGGGTCCATTGGTGGCTAATATGTTAATAGTTGGGACTGTCAGTGGTTATTTTGAAGTTATGACTGTTAGCGGCAAATGATGAATAGTTGGGATTATTAAAATCCAATATTCCATTTTATTAATCGGTGACACGTTTATTTAATTAATCAGAGACTAGACTTTTAGTTTTTTTTTTTTTTTTTTAAACAAGACTTTTAGTTAATTAGTCAATCAAAACTTATGTCGACTTCTCAAAACAAAGGTTAATTAGCATAGAAATTCCGTCGTGTGACATGATTGCTTGATGACGATGCTCATACCCATGTTTATCTTGCTTTTTTTATATTTTATAATATTCACGAAAAGTTAGAAATAACACGTTTTCGTATTCCTTTATACTTTTCTGATCTTCTATATAATAAATCAAGTCATAATAACAAATCATGTTTTTTTAAATGTCCAAACAAGATTCACATTTAATTGTTTAAATAACAAAAAAAAAAAAAAAAAAGCTAGATAATTTTAAAATAATAAATTATAAAAAGTCATGAAGGCATGATAGAAATTAGATGGAAATTGACACTTGTCACAAAATATAAGAACATATTCTAAAGGAAAGGAGATATCAACGTTATAATTGTTATCATTTTATCTATATAATCTCAAACCTAAATAATTCCATTTTTATTTGTTTATTCCGTTTACACTTTACATCATAGTCACACTACAACAAAATTTTGGATCATTATCCTTTATTCACACGCTATAAGAAATGTGTAATGGTTTTCATATATAACACAACAAGAATCACATTTAACAACAAGTAGTGTTTTTTTAAATGTCCAAACAAGATTCACATTTAATTGTTTAAATAACAAAAAAAAGAAGATAATTTAAAATAATAATAACAATAATATAAAGTCAGTCCAAACAAGATTCACATTTAATTGTTTAAATAACAAAAAAAAAAAGAAGATAATTTAAAATAATAATAACAATAATATAAAGTCATGAATGGTTTTCATATATAACAAAACAAGATTCACATTTCCAAACAACAGTCACATTTAATTGTTAAATAAAAAAATCTATAAATAAATTAATAATAATTATTAAAAATGTTATGAAGGCATGAATGCATGATAGAGTTTAGATGGAAGTTGAAACCCATGACCGAGTGATCTAGTAATGATGTTTTTCTTTCGTTAAAGTAGTATGTATTTAAATTCTTATTACTACAAGGTTACGTGGTATTTAAATGTAAAAAAATATTATTTAAAAGAAATGTAAATTGAGTTCTGGATTTTACAAGTGACAAAATAAAGCAACACATTTTAAATTTATCAATATTACACATGCTAAAGGAAAAGGAATATATAATATAAGTATCAACATAATAATTAAGGGTAAAGTTATTTTATAAAGTCTACTAAATTTAGGAAGGGTACAGAGATACGTTAGATCACAAAAATATAACACAATGACGAGGAAAGAAACATAATAAATCGGGAAAAAAAAGACATAATGACAAAAAAAAAAAAAAAACACACACACACACAATGCCAAATAAAAAAGACACAATGATCTAAACGAAAATTTTAAAATCTATAAGATAATAATCCAAGACTGAAAACCTAATATCTAAAGTCGTAGAGGTCGACGAACCTGTAACGCCCTAAATCGTTTTAATCAAATTTAACGCAGCGGAAAATACGTACTAAAAATTTCTTTTATGATATTCTTTCTTTCACTTAAATACATTAATCCCTTTTCATAAATTAATTAAAAAAAACTATCATACGTATATCGAATTAGGTGACCACATACACACCCACGTACAATTCATGTCTTGACTCGATCTTCAATCGCGTACACATCTTGAGCAAACATTCATAAACCTGTACAACCTGCAGTCACCACAACCAATTAGTTCATTAGCAACCAGTGACATAATATATATACCTTAAAAGGTGCATCATCAAACATCAACGTCTCTTATTCTCGTTCATATAAGTCCATTCGTCCATCCATTCGGACACTCTCGTCTGACCTCCATACTTAACCTTCATTCTCCATTATTAGTTTACCTGCACTTCCATTTCATTTCTAACAGAAAACAATTAGCATCATTATACTTTCCTATCACATTCGACTCTTTTTTTCCGTAAACTTACCTATTTACTTTCATTGTTTAATGCTTTCTCACATGTATCACAATAATCATCATACTACAATGTATTTTACATCTAAGTGTAAGTCCGGGATTTACTTACCTTATGCGTCCGTATTTGCATCCGCTTACTTGAGTCTTCTTGTCCCGTTAGCCTTCCACGCTCCCATCCATCTTGACATGATTCCTATACTTTCATGTCATTACATTTATATCCTTATTAGCATACATGATTATTCATATCAAGTTCATATCTCACATATGTATTTCATTAGCCGATTCAAACAAGTATATAACATACTCAACATCAACCTAACATAATCTTCACATGAACTATATCTAAAATACATTCCTCATGATTGTTTACTATCAATTTCATTAATACCACATTCTATACATGTTTACCCATTAATTGCATACAATTTCACATATTATTGTCATTTAGACATTTCATCAAACACTTGGTGTGCGTACTACTTCCTAAGCATAATGTACAAGTATTTCATGTGTTTCTTCCTAATTATCACCTTCATTTATCAACACAAGTAAACATCACACAAATTCCATACCATAATCACTCTATATACAAATACCCATCACATACTACACATATCCCTAATCAAGTTCATACCATTTCATGGATTAAACATAAACCCACTTAACTAAGTGTGGTAATTCATCCAAACACCTAAATTCTAGCAATTTACTCAGGGTCTTCGCTTAGGGTTTGTTCCTAAACGTGCATACATCACTAATTTGGGCATAACCTTCATGATTCATACATAATTCACCACTAGTGATGATTATCCAGATTTCTCAACTTCATTAAACATCAAAATTCGACATACCTTATGATCCCCTAGCTTGGGTGATCGTTAATTCATGTTCCTTCTTGAATTTGAGCCCCGATTCCTCCTTCAATTGGGTGATATATGATGAACTAGGGTTTGGCTCTCTAGAGCCTTCTCCTGATCACGCACAGAACACACACGAAGTGTGTGTGTGTGTGTGTTATTTTCATTTATTAAAACCACTTTCAAGTTATCCCACTTTGGTCCCTCTTGTTTCGTTTTAATTAAATAGGGCTACAACTCTCCGTTTGATACCAACGATATTAAAATCAACTAGGTTAATTATTCCTAGTTATTAATCATTGACGGGTTTACTTTTACCCCTAATGGTATTTTTACCCGTTCCTTTATATTAACCGGGTTTAAATTACCAAACCCATTTTTGGGGTGTTACAGAAACGGTTCCAATGCCGCTGGAATAAGTTCAATCGAAGTCCGTTTGATACCCTTTCTACGACTTTCGTTTTTTTTTTCTAATAATTAATCATCAGTTTATCTTTATAATCTCAAACTTCAATTTAATCCGTTTTTCAAGGCAATTACCTATTCTTTTCTTTTTCTTTCTGGCTTTTTTCTTAAGGCGATTGATAATAGGATAAGTACTGTTTTTATTTGTTATGGCCTTTTATAATCTGGTGGACGCATTATTTTTTAAATTTACTTCAATGTTGTGGTAAACTCTACTAAATTTATATGGAGTTCAAACAGAAACCCAAACTTATTTTACAAAAATTGGTATGCAAGACAGCTATTAAAGAGTTTGTACACACTATCATTTGTATTTGTGTTAACCGTCAATCAAGCACCCTTGACAATTAAATGTTGGAGACTCAAGTTTCTGCCTTTCTGGTCACATTAACAGAATATATGGATTAGGGCTGTTCAAATCGCTCGCCGCTCGTCGCTCGCTCGACGCTCGTTCGAAAATTGCTCGGAAAATGCTCGTTCGATTTGACGCTCGGTTGTAAACGAGCCGCTCTGCTCGGTTCGGTTTGTAAATGAGCCAAGCATGAGCAAAGGTCCGCTCGGCTCGGTTCGGCTTGAATTATTATTTTTATTTAGTATATATATATACATATACACATACATATATAAACATGTATATACACATATATATACACACACACACCTATATATATACACACATTACACAGACATATATACTTGAATATAAACTAAATTTATAGTTTTATATATACCACTCTATTAAATTTTGGTCCGCTATATATAAATTTACAACTGTATCTATACGTACTAACCCAACCACGCCAATAAAAAAATTAATATCAAATCTAAAAGTTAAACCCTATACCAATAAACGACAGGCTGCTCATCGCCTCAATGTTTCATGTCGTTACCCTAAGTTGATCGCCTCCTACTCTCAATGTAATTGTTCGTGCAATATGATCATCGCCTCGTCGGCCACAACATCTAAGTTGATCGTCTCTTGCTCTCAATGTAATTGTTCGTGCAATATGATCATCGCCTCATCGGCTACAACATTGTAATTCATAAGAAAAATATTATGCCACGAAATGTGTATGTTTTTAAGGACATAAAAGCTTGAGACCAAACATTGTCACTATCTCTCTCAGCAAATTTAAATCGGGTGACACGGTTGTTCAAATCGCTCGAACTTCGCTCAACGCTCGCTCGGAAAATTTACTGCTCGAAAAACGCTCGCTTGATTTGAGGCTCGGTTTTAAATGAGCCGCTCCGCTCGGTTCGGTTTGTAAACGAGCCAAGCACGAGCAAAAGTCCGCTCGGTTCGGCTCGGCTCGTGAACAGCCCTAATATGGATACATCATCTTTTCTTAATTAGTTGATTTGTATGCGTAAAAATTTGTATTTGTATTTATTTTTTTTAGTAGGTGATCCACCGAACGACATGTTCTATAATTCAAGTTAATAAAAATTCAAAAACAAAACTTCTATGAAAAAAATTCCAAAATGTCGTTATACGAGGTATGACTAAACAATAGTAATTACGTTCCTAATGAAAGTTTTCAAATTAAACAAGGAAATTATGAATCATTAGTGTTAAGGTATTGTTGTTCTTGAGGTCAAGGGTTCGAATCCCATCAAAACTGAATTTAATATAATTTAAGCCTTAAAAAAATCATTGTTTATTTTTTTAAAGAAATTATAAATATAATTCTTTATACGCAAATCAAACAAGTTACATTAAAATAGAAGGTAGACGGACAACATGCTGCGCCGCCAACCTTTTCTGAATTGCAAACTCTAATATACCAAAGACAAAAACCTACCCTCCTGGGGCTGAACAATTGTTGTGAATGACTCGTTGGACCCTGGTCAGGAATTGAATAGCTTCTGGCGCTAGGAATTGGATGACCCGTTGGACACTGGTCAGGAATTGTTTATTAAAATAACTAGGTTAGAACCCCGTGTATTACACGGGTTGAATAAATGTAATTTTATATAGGCAAATTGGAAAATAATAATCTCATCTTTATGAAATTGGCCGATAATAATTCCAAGTCAGTTATTAGCCAATAATAATCCGACCTCGTCCAATTTTTTTGTAAAATAGTCTGCCGTTAAAATAAGCTTAACAGAGTTAAGTGTTTTTCCGAATTACAAACCGATGTTTTAGGGCTTTTGATCAGAACGATGATACGAGTCGATTGATGTAAAACTTACCTCGAAATTGTGTTCGAAATGGCTTGATTTTTGTTAATTGGAAGTTAAACACCCAAATTGAAGCACCGTTTTCGTTGGTTGGGGGCAGTATTTCGAGGAGAGTTTTACATCAATCGACGCGTATCCTCGTTCTGATCAAAAGCCCTAAAACATCGGTTTGTAATTCGAAAAAACACTTAACTCCGTTAAGTTATTTTAACGTGAACTATTTTACAAAAAAAAATGGACAAGGTCGGATTATTATTGGCTAATAACTGACTTAGGATTATTATCGGCCAGTTTCAGAAAGATGGGATTATTATTTTCCAATTTGCCTTTTATATATTAAATAATAAAAGTTATATTTTTATGAACCCCGTATATTGTACAGGTTAAATAAATGTAATTTTATATTTCAAATAATAAAAAAAAATATATCTTTACATGTGTGTTACACAGATTAAATAAATGTAATTTTGTATACTAAATACTAAAAATGACGTATCTTTAAAAAACCGTGTATAATCGGGTTGAATAAATCTACCAAATAATAAAAAACTTACATCATTAAAAACCCCATATATTACTCATGTTAAATAGATCTAAAATAGAGTTATATCTTTAAAAACCATGTGTATTACACAAATTAAATAAATTTAATTTTGTATATTAAATACTAAAAACGTCGTATCTTTAAAAAAACTCATGTATAGTCGGGTTGAAAAATATACCAAATAATAAAAAAAATTATATCCTTAAAAAGCCTCGTGTATTACATGTGTTGAATAAATCTAATTTAGATAACAAATGATAAAAAAGTTATATCTTTAAAAACTACGTGTATTACATAGGTTATATAAATGTAATTTGGAATAGTAAATAACAAAAAAATATTTTTAAAAACCTAGCGTTTTACACGAGTTGAATAAATATAATTTTTGTATACCAAATAATAAAAAAAGTTATATTTTTAATAAATTAGGATAACAGGTAAAGGATCCTGTAAAAAGTGCCCAAAGTGTGAGAAGGGTAAGAAATAATGTGGTGATGACAAGTGTCCTATATCTAAATTAATTCAAAAGGGTGAATTAGTAATTTTCTATTTTCTTTCAATTAATTGATTTAAAGATAACTGCCCAAAATAACTTCCACCCTTTATTATAGGAATTCGATTTTAGGAATTAATATACGAATGTGTGTAGTGTTATATAATTCTGTAGTGCAACAACCATTCAGAACTGCATAGTGTTATATATTTTTTATATAGTGTTATATAGTGTTACTTGGTGTTATATGGTGTTATAATATGGTTTTTGGTGTTATATAATTCTGTAGTGTTATATAATTCTGTAGCGCAACCATCAAAAAACACTATATAACACCATCAATTATTTATTCTGTAGTGCAACCACCATTTAGAGCTGTATAGTGTTATATATTTTTTATGTGGTATTATATATTGTTCTTTGGTTATATAGTGTTATATGATGGATGCATAGTGTTATATAGTGTTATATTTTTCTGGTAGCATGCCTATGATGGATGTATAGTGTTATATATTGTTATATAGTGTTATATAATAGACGTATAGTGTTATATGATGGAAGTATATAGTGTTATACGTTTCTTTCTATTTTTAGAATTTAGAATCGAGATAATTTAGCAATTAAATTTGAATAGCTAATTTTTAGGAGATTGATGGCGGTTACCATATTTGAAACATTGGAAAAGACACTATTGCCCTTCAATTTTACATAAGGTCCCTCTAATTAAAACACAATTTACATTTTTATACCCTATTGATCTCAACCATTAGATCAAATATCCAATGGTTTAAAACACTTCTTACCCTTCTTACATTTTAGACACTTTTTACTATATCCCTACCCTAGGATAACATTTAATATTAATTTATTATTTATATATTTAATATAAAATAAGTAAGAAAGAGAGGTATTTGTTTTAAAAATATATTAAACTAGGTTAGAACCCCGTGTATTACACGGGTTGATTAAATATATTTTTATATGTAATAAAAAAGTTATATCTTTAATTACCCGTGTATAACATGAGTTGAATAAGCACGTGTACTACACGGCTTGAATAAATATAATGTAATCAGTTAACACACACAGTCGTCAAAATACGTTTTTGGTAAAAAGAACTTTGATATACTATTTACATATTAGAACATTTTACTTTGTTTTTTTATTTTTCTATTAGTAGGTTATAAACTTTTGTATTACAAAAATTATAACATTTTACTTTGTTGTTTTTTTAATTTATTAGCAGGTTAAAAAAATGTGTGTTACATGTGGTTGGATCAATAAAATAGTAAATAGTTATTATTATTAAGTGTAAAAAATAAAAAATAAAAAGCCTCAGACCCTCAGCCACGGCCATTAGAGACTTTTGAGTATGAAATGAATCTATTCACAATTCAAAGAAACGTGAATTTTGCACCCAAATATACATTCAGTCCATTAAATCCACTTATTTCTTCTTTCCCCATTCATGACCCATTGCTTTGTACATAAATATTAGTTTTTATTCTTCCCTATTTAATAAATGTAATCTCAATCAAGTAATAAAAACTAAAGAGGAAAACAATTACAACACTTTTCAATTTGAATTCACATACAGAACTAACGTGAGACTGTCAACCTACAAATATGACTTGTTTGGCATTTAGTCAGCGAAACGCGGGCTGGATCTCTCTTCCAAGTGGATGTTGATAGCTCAGAATGAAAAGGGGCTTGCTCCATGTGAATGGCCCCATAAATTTAAGAGATCCAATTGTGTTTGG
This sequence comes from Helianthus tuberosus, assembly GCA_030545235.1. NCBI lineage: Eukaryota > Viridiplantae > Streptophyta > Magnoliopsida > Asterales > Asteraceae > Helianthus > Helianthus tuberosus. Next base: position 2,315,251 of record CM060372.1, read on the forward strand.
ATTACATCTCCGGTGAAAACAGAGGCAATTTTGATTGGGTTTCAGGAAGTTTTGCGTTTGCACTGCATCTCTGTTCCATTTTGCGATACAGTTGATGTCGATCATCAAACGATAGTGGGACCCTCACCTGTTAGGCATGTGAGGGAAATAAAATGAGATAATTAACTTTGTTAGTTATAGAGGATTAAACCAGCAACAAAAATAAACTTAAAGGATGTTTTTAGCAAGTTTTAAACATTAAGGCTGGAACCTGCAAGTTTGAGGAAACATAAAGGACGTTTTGTGCAATTTACTCGCAAAATAATAAAATAAAGATAAGTATATAAAGATTATATTAGAAGATAAATATAAATACAGAGATATAGTTATAGATAAACGTCGACTTAAAATATGGGATAACTTGATAAATTATTTTAAAACTTGTAATTTTTAAGATAAAAATAAACATAGATATATGGTGGGAAAACTAAAATGTAGATGCCTCTCGTATTGACACGTGTCCATTAATTGGTTTCTTTTATTATATGTATAGATTAACAATTTAGATTTGAGGAGAATATTTTATTAAAATATGATAAGATTTAATATTAATTTATTATTTATTTAGTTAATATAAGATAATTATAGATTTGAAGATAACTTTAATAAATGATACTATTCAAAATAGATAAATAATATTCAAAGCTTTTCTAGTTTTATTATTGATAAAGCCAGGAAGTATACTGTATACGTGGTGACTAAATGAGCACATCAATCTGTGCTTCCGCAAAGGGTTCTTGTTGCCCATTTTTCCCGCAAATAAATCTCCTCCATTCATTCATCATCTCACCTCTTTTTATTATATTCACATATAGAAATAGAAAACCCTTGGACAAAGACAACATCATTATTTGTCCCAAATATTTTTTCAATTTTCACAACCATTTCTAATAGTCACTCATAACTTTTAATTTTTCGTGGATTAGCAATTAACATGCATTAATTAGCCCATGGCTTTATAGCCTAGTGGCATCTTGGTGGTGGGATAAAACTTTGGGACCAATAGGTCCTGGGTTCGATTCCCACAAGGGGGGTTTTTCTCATATTTGTTGGGTTTCCTCCTGAATTGGTGTATAGGCATTATGTCTAGTGGAGATGGATATGATCGGGTGGTTCTACTGGTGGCACGATGATACTCCAGTGGTCCGTCAGTGATCCAAATTTGCCGTTCAAAAAAAAAAAAAAAAACATGCATTAATTAACTAACAATAATTTGGCTGTTTTGAACTTTTACCAAAACTAAAATCTTCTTACATGCATGCATCTGGAGTGTTTAGTTGAAGTTTCAATTTCAATTTAAATAAATGTGAGATGATGTTTGATTCGAGTAAGAAACTTCTTCATATGTCGTATCTTTGAATGAATAATTGAATGTCAAGCTGTTTTTGTCGAAGTTTAATATTTATATCTTTGAATTGAATGTCAAGTTGTTTTTGTCGAGGTTTAATATTTATTTTTCAAGACTTAAAAACATTTTTCTTTTATTTATGTATAAAACTTATTAATCCATCGTTGTATATAACTATTGTTTCTTTTATATAAAACAAATGGATATAGTTACGATATTGTAAATAGATATAGTTAAGATATTGTATATTTATGTGTGTACAATGGTTAAGATTTAATGTCAGGTTTTATAGTCTAAAAGCTTTAAGATCATCTCTAACGCCTCAGAGCCGCCATTGCCTACATAGACGCCCATGTGGACAGTTGCGGTTAGGGCTGCAAACGAACCAAACGTTTGATGAACTGTTCGTGAACTGTTCGGCGGGAAGTTCGTTTGTGTTCGTTCGTTTATTAAACAAACAAACACGAATAAGAAATCTCGTTCGTTTAGTTAAATGAACAAACATAAACAGAGGTCGTGTTCATTCGTTTATGTTCGTGAACGTTCGGTAACATGTTTGTTTGTGTTCGATATTTCATTAGTGCTTTTTGTTTTTATATCTATTTAAATACTTTAAAATTCTGACAAATTAAATATCTAATAAGTGTCAGTGTATTATATATTCTATTCATGAATGATTGTTTGTGTTCATTTGTTTCCATGTGTGTTCATGAACATTATTTTGTGCTCATTTGTGTTCGTCAACGTTCTTTTTGTTTGTTTCGTAAAATTAACAAACAAACACAAACGAACATGAACACGAACAAGTTCATTTCCTTAACAAACGAATACGAACAAGTTCATTTCCTTAACAAATGAACACGAACATAAAATTCTGTTCGATAAGTGTTCGTGAACGGTTCGCGAACACATATGTTTCTTAACAAACGAACACGAACAAGGTCTTGTTCGTGTTCGTCCGGTTCGTTTGCAGCCCTAGTTGCGGTGGAGTGCTTAGACGCAGGGGTGGAGCTACCTTATATCAAGGGTAGCGGGGCTACCATTTGACGCTCCAGCGGTAGTGTAAAAAGGGATAAAATTTGACGTTTTTTCGATTTTGCTACTTCTATAGAATTTTTTTTTTTTGGAAACGTTGTCTGTATAATTATTTTCTAGATCCACCACTACTTAGACGGGTGAAGAAGCACTCATGTACGGTTTAGGGAGAAAATTGATGTTTTTAAATGATTTGTGAAAAGGTTAGGCCGAACGTATCATTTTTTACTTTTCATGTTTACCCTTAAAAAGTCGCATTAAAACTTGTTGTATTCTCCCTAATAGTAAAATTATATATATTTTTAAAAAGGTTCAATAGAAAATACTAAACTAAATAAAAAACATTTTTTTCTAATAAAAATTGTTTTCACAAAGAAAGGCTTTCATAAAAAAACATCAAATATCATTTTAAAACTTGTCTTTATTCCCATATCAAAATCATCAATATCACCAATCCAATAATCGATGTTAACAAACAAATCATCATCACTGATCCAATTCCAATTCGGTTATCGGCTGTTAAAGATGAACTCAACTAGAATTGATATATGGTACATGTGTAAGTAGGTTCAAGGGTTTTCTTTTAAAATATTATGCATCGGTTATCAGATGAAATACCGTACCGTTGATTTGTAAAAAAGTTAAAAAAAAAACATTAATAAGTGATTTATAACAAAAAAAAAAAAAATATTTCTTTTTTACAATTTCATTGAGAGAGTTTACTAGTGAATATGCCATTTATTTTATTATATTTAAAAACAATTATGGGTTTATAATTGTTTAAACATTAAAAAAACATACATAAAGGTATCAGCAAAATTAACTACAAAAGACCAAAAGCGGGAAACATTGTGGTAGAGGTTAAAAAGATGGGGTTTTTATGGATCAAACCTCGAGCAAAATTGGAGTCGATGACTGAAGACCAGTAGAGAAATTTTGATATGGTGTAGACAGGTTGTGTTTTGTTTTGATTGTGTTTGTATCCCTAGTTTTTGGCTAGTTTTGGTTAATGAATCTTTGCCTTTCCAAAAAAACTACAATATTGTCTAACATAGGGGCATTGTTTGTAAATGTAATTGATATTATATTCTACAATAACTTAAAAGACAAAGTCGGTGGATGTCATATCAATCCACTGACTTTGTTCGTTAATATATATGCGTGAAAACAAAATTGTAATTAAATGGAATGTAGTGCAGTGTGCAAGGACGTTGTTATTTGCCCAAAAGACCATAAGTTCGAATCCAGGCGGTTGGCCTGTTTTCAGTTTCTTTTACTACATATTCTAATTATCCTTCCCCCTTTCTGTTTTTGCTTTTTTTCTCTTTTTCATTTTCGGTGCTTTTTTCTTTTTTTTTTCCTTGGTTACTTTTATTATTTTTTATATTAGGAGAGATCACTTACTTATGGAACTTCTTCATTATCTATACACATATTTTTTTCATTTGAATCAACGTTTTGTTTTTTTAAGTTAGAGATTTAATTCTTTAGTTATATACCTTTTGAGAAATTCAATAGAAAAAAGTAACGATGTTTTTTTTCCTTTGTTTGCTATGCATCGAAATAGATTGGGTTCACACCTACCACAACGCATGGTGTTATCCTAATAAAAAAAATTCGAGTTTGTCTACCTTTCGATGTAAATTTGGTGCACGCTTTCATGTTTTCTTTTGTACGTTTCCTAGGTATGAATCGGGTCGCGTATAATTCGCTTTGACTTGACGGTATAAATTCGAGTTAGTCGGGTCACATATAATACGTTATGATTGTATGGTATAAATTTGATTTACTTTACGTTTTAATCCAATCGCAATGTTTATATAGGTCACATTAAGTTAAATCGGATACGTCGAAACATGCGTGTTATATGGTTAACACATCACATACCGCTTGGACTAACCGTTCGACGTTTGCCACTTTGACCCTCTCGAGAGTTTTTGGCTTGACGATATAAATTCGAGTTAGTCGAGTCGCGTATAATACATTATGATTGTACGATATAAATTCGATTTACGTTACTTTTTGATCCAATGACAATGCAACTATAGGATACGTTGAGTTCAATCGAATACGTCAAAACATGCTTTTTCATATGGTTAACACATTAGATAACGCTTGGACTAATCTGTTTGATATTTGCGAAGTATCCGCGCCGCAACGAGCGCGGGTCTTATTACTAGTACAATCTTAAAGGACAAAGTCGGTGGGTTTTCCACCGGCTTTGCCTCCTTGTCCCTCGTATTTTCATGATATTGCAATTTTAGCTCCTTAACATTGTAACCTTCAAAGTTTCATAAAATGACAAATTTAGTCCTTAAACATTCTACTTTGAATTTTCAAAACCACAATCTCATCTTTCAAACTTTGCCAGCACCAACCCTCTACTTTTGTTTTCCACAATCACCCCCTTAGCTCTTACATAGTTACGCACCAATCCTCTTCTTTTACATTTCCAGCAACATCCCCTCATCTTTTACACATTCACCCCTATATTTTTAAACTGTCTTTTTTATACTTTGCTTTTTACCCCTTGCACTATTACTCCATTTTTACACCCGCCCAACTTTAAAAAATTTGCAATTGTAACCCCTAGACTACAACTGCTACTTTTGCAAATGCCAATGCATTGTGTTTTACGAAATGTCTTAGGCATTGTGTTTTACACTTTTTTGTAATTGTCTTTTACGCACTGCGTTTTACGAATCGTGTTTTGTCTTACTATATGTTTCAACCTGTCGCGCGCCGCCGCAACGCGCGGCGGGCAAAATACTAGTTATTTTGAAAACTAAACTAAAATAATCTAGTTCTACCTGATGGATACAACAACAATCAAGCAAATGAAAAATTATTCGGGTTAACGATTTAACCGGGTGTATCGGGCGGTTCAACCGGGTGTACTGGGCAGTTTAACCAGTTTTATCAGACAGATCAACCGTACAACCGGCTGGTTTGAACTAGTTTTTATTAAAACATTGCTAATTTGTGATTTGATACTATTATAATATATCTAACAAATATCATCTCCACACATTCGAAGATTGCATTGATCATATATGAATCACAATGAGCTGCCAATATCAAAGGTATTGATTGCATGAAAACTGCTTGTCAGGGAGCATGCATCGATCGGAATCTTTCTTATTGCAACACTGTTGTAGTGTTGACATTTTGAACCAAATTTGCACTTGACAACAACACTAGAAGGCAGGATGACCAAAGGGATATGGCCCTTATCTTTTTCACATGGTGCCTATAAGAAGTGGTCGGTCACTCATTTGTTCTAATGGATAGGTCCTCATGAGGGGGGCCATTTTACATGTATCTTATCTTATAATGCATAAAGTTTGAGGGTAGGCTTTGCAAAAAGGCTATAATTTCAGGAAGCCAATCCTGCATACCCTTATCCATGCTTTCTGTTATATTTGACTGATTCTTGAATGCAAAATCTTCCACATTTGTGGTTGATCATGTGCTTTTGTCACATGCATGCCTGCCTTTTGAACATGGCACTAATTTCATTGATTAAAGTTTGGTATGCACTTGCCTATAAGATAAAGTTTTGTGCTTGAAACAATCTTGTTACAAGAAGAAATTAATCAATTCTACATAAAGATTAACAAACATAACTAGTGTATAAAACTTTACCAGGTTACATGCTTTTGAGTTTTGATAACTTATCTATAACTTTATATATTTTTATTTAAATTTTAGAATCATATATACATTTGTAAATAACTAATATCAGGTAGAAAACTAAAAGAGCCATTTAAAAACACATATCTATAGTATTAATGTAATACATTATACATAATGTAGTTAAATGCCATCCCCAAGAGACGTGTGGTGGTAAGTTGTTGTTCCTCTATCCAAAAGGTGCATGATTTAAATTATAGGTGTACTATGGAGTATGTTAATTTGTCGCTAAAAAATAGAAAAGAAAAAATCTGTATAGTCCACTCTATTGCACCTTCATGGATGTCTACTTAAAACGGTTTTGTATTAACATCCTCCCCCCCCCCCCCCCCCCCCCCCCCCACCTACAAAATTTCCACAATTAAGACTTTAAAGTCTTGAAAAAAAAAAAAACACGAAGAAATGACGTACAAGTAAGAGGAAACTGTGTATAAAGAAATTTAGTACTCCCTCCGTCCCATTAAAAGTGTCATATTTTGAATTTTCAAAGTATTTATTTATAAACTTTGACTTTAATTATATATTTTTGTGTTATTTAAAACTTGATGAAAATTAACCCGATAAAAACACTTGTAAAACACACTCAAATCAATAACTTTCATCAAGTATTATCTAACACAATCAAAATTATTTAAGGTCAAAGTTTATAAATAAAGACTTTGAAAATTCAAAATAGGACACTTTTAATGGGACGGAGGGAGTAATAATTTTTGTGTTTAGATTTTATATTTTAAGGGGTTAACTCAAATATAAACCACCCCCATCCCACAAGGGGATCTTGAAATTAATTAAGACTTTAAAGTCTTGAAAAAAACACGAAGAAATGACATACGAGTAAGAGGAATTTATGTTTAGATTTTATATTTGAAGGGATTAACTCAAGTATTTTTTAAAATTTTTAATTAAAATGACGTATTTTTAAGTAGATTAGCTAAAACAATGTGGTTTAAACTTGTAAGAGGTTTCACGTATGAGTTTAGTTGTCTAACAACATCATATTCACTTTATGTGCTCTTATACATAAAAATTTGTGCAAACTTGAACTTATAAAGAATGCATAAAATTTTAGTATTTATACAAGTTAAACTTATGAACAAAACTAAATAAGCATTAACAAAGCATCACACACAATAGAACCTAAAATATGATTGTGACCCAATAACACACCAAAAATGAATTTCTTCGGAAGTTTAACATGATGCCAAAAAGTATTTACCTCATTATCAACATAGTTGACAGGTTACCTCTCGGTGAGAAAAGTTCCGCTATAGGAACTTGGTTGATTGAGATCCTTACGATGCTCATTGTTTGCTAATATGAAGAAACTTGGCCATAAAAAAGCGACGATTGTTCAACTAGGTTGGTTGTACCCACACAATATGTTTTTTATTGGGATATGAAAGCCTCATCTGCTTTCGATAATGAGGCACCTTATTAAAGATAAACTTTTTAATGAAAACAATAAGCTTAAGATGAAAAATTGATTCTTTTTTCCTTGGTTTATGGAATCTATATCTATATATATAATATATGAATAAGGTTTGGGACACATGTCATGTTGTGGTGCAACAATTTTAGGTTTTTGGCGGGAAAATGAGGGAAAAGAGTTATTTTTTTTACGGATCCCGTGTGTTTGATCCATACCCGATGTTTTGACCCGGAGTATATAAACTATCTAGAAAACCTAAATCACTCATTCGCCACATTTCACACTTACAGAACCCTAAATCCCTCACTCTTTTCCTTCACGCTTCCTGATTTCCCTTTCTTCTTCACCTTCAAGGCTATGAAGTTCAATCGATTCAATGGGTTATCAACCCATTTTATTATATTTGATTGTTGGTGGAAGACGGTAGAGGTTCTCGGAAGTCACAGCTGCCCATCCGGTGGCGGTGCTTCGATAGAGGAAGATGGTGACGGTGGTGGTGGCGTGAAGAGGAACTATGACGGCGACATAGGTACATTTAGGGTTTTGTCCAACGGTGGTCTTGTGATGGTTGTGGTTCAAGGCACAGGGCGGCGGCTAGGGTTCCACCACCACTTAAATCTGACACTTCTCTCTTATTGTTATTGTTTGCTCTTATTTCAAATCTTTATGATTTATACACGCTAATGTATGATTTATACACGCTAATCGTCTTCAAGTTGTTCACAATTCCGTCTGCAAGTTTTCCAATCCAGGTATGTTTCAATTACTCCATTCATTGCTTTACTTTTAATCAGGGTTCTTACTTTAATCATTGTTTTCATTTGAATTAGGCCGTTTATTTCACGATTTCTGATGTTGATGAGTTTCGATTGAGTTTAATTGATGTTTTTGTAAATTATCATTTAGGTCTTATTGAATTGATGAATTTCTTATGTTATGTTGATTTCGGATTTAGTTGTGTAATCGATTTTAGTTTATGATTTTGTGGTGTTTGTTTTTGTATACTGTTTGGTTTGCAGTGGAACTTTTGTATCGGTTTCACTCCGAGGGAGGGAACTGTCATGTTTAATTCTATAAGTTTCTTAATTCAACGATCTCCAAGAAGATTGGTAATACGAGGCCTGATAGTTTGTTGGAACCTTCGACCCGACTTTGCTTCAACCCATGGCAGCAAAAGTTGTTAAAGATTTCTTATATGTAAAATGAGCAGTAGACATATTGATTTTTTCAACATAGGTGTGTGGGTTGACATAGAAATGAGACTGACAAAAAGAAAAAAAGAATTGATTAAAAATATGTTAAAGAACGAATAAAAGATAAAGATAAAAGCTTTGAAAATTTTGTATGGACAAGAATGGTTGTGGTTGTAAAAGCTCTTGAAAAGCGAAGTTTAGTCTTAATAACAAGAGAAGTTTATTAAGAATATAATGAAAACTTTATAGCATAAAAAGGGGTGGTTCCAAGATTCAAAAGACAATGACATAAACCTGGCAAAATGGGTGGGGCAGGTCAGGTTGTTTAACAGGTCAGATTGGGTTCAGGTCAAAACGGGTCTAATTAAAATGAGTTCGGGTCAAAACGGATTGTTTTAAAAAGTATCAATTCGGTTTTTGGTGAAAGTGGATTTTAACCAAAAGGGGTTCACCTTGAAATGGGTCGTTCTTGAAAAGAAAAGGTCATCCGTTATATTGGTTTTTATCGCAGATAGTGGCGACGGATTGTAGCGGTGGTGGTGGCGATGGTTGTAACTCTGATGCTTGTTCTGAATGTATTTCTGAATTCTGGTTTGGTCTCTGGAATGACTGCTGACTTTGCATATGATCTGATTTTCCGTATATTTCTGAGCTGGAGCCTAATATGCCTTCAGATATCATGTCTGAGCTTGCTGGTGAGTTAATTAAAATAGGTTGAATGATCAAAATTGGAAGTTAGGCTATCTGATATTGTATATAGAAAAGGGCATTGCATATATATGCTGATAGAAGGGTTTGAACCTTCAACCCGACTTTGCTGGAAGAGTTTAAAGTCACAATATTGAACTTGAATAAATACGGATTTTCATATGTAGATATGTATGTTTTTTTTTATTTGTATTGATGTATGGTCTCATAGTTTGAACAACAAGTGTAGAATTACTGTGAGCTGTTTTTGATCCTGGTATGGTTGTCACTTTTGAACCATCTGGGTTGATCACTGAAGTCAAGTCTGTTGAGATGCTTTCATACCAAGATATGTTTGGTACCTCATTTACCAGAAAATTATTGTTTGCAGATAGAGAGTAACGATAAATACGTTGATTATGGACCACCGTATATCATCCTTCTTCATCCCGCTCTTGGTTTTCTTTGGGAAGTCGCCAGACAAAAAGTAAGCTCATTTCTTATCTTCTGTATCGAAACTGTTAACTGTTTAACAAAGTTTGTTCTTTATTATTTCTCACTTATTCCGTCTCTTTTTACTTTACAAGTTTCATGGATGTTCAATTTCAAAAGGCTCCGAATTGCAACTCGACGTTTCCGAATTCCTATGGAGAAACGTTCAGCTTGATGGGAGCTTATTGGTCGTGGCTGAAAATGTGATGGCTCTCATATCGACAGAAACAATGAGTCCATACTACAATATGGTTACAGGTAGTTAAAAGAAATTGATTGTCACTGTGAGACTTTGGGCTGAATATGACATTTATTTTATTTAGGTGTGCACGGTGCAAGTTAGTGAACGTAAACATACAAAATAAAGGAATAAACTGGAGTTCAGATAAAAATCTCTATTGGAAGCATGATGTTCAGCGGTTTGAGGCACTAAAGGTCATACTGCATGGAAACGCTAAATTTGAGGCTGTTGATGTTAACCTCGAGGTTAGATTTCTTCTCGTCTTTTCACTCTCTAGATTTTATTTAAGAATTTGATTCATATCATGATCAATTAGTCAAACACTTGTCATCTTTTGTTCTTTATTCAGGGAAATCATGTGTTTATTGGCGGTAGTCTCAGAGGAGCTTGAAGCAGAGCTTGTGTTTATTTTTTTTAACGTTTAACCTAACTCTCAAAGTGACGTTTATATCTAATTTTCAGGAACCTCATAAACTACCTCAACCAGTAGACAAGACTTTAAAGACTATGGCTATCGAATTTGCTGAGTACCAGGTAATCTATTTTTTTTATGGAAATAACTTTTAGTATGCTGTTTTTCATATATCTATTTTTAACATATTCAGGTCTCAGTCGATGTATTTCTTACTACTCAAAGTTATGTTAACATTGCTTCCATATCCATCGTTCCAAGGACGACTGGGGGACAGGTAATCGTAATTACTAATTAAAACGGCAAAAAAAATATCTTGTCAATCATTATTTTGCGACTTGCATACTAATATTATATTATATTATTATTATTTTTTTCTTTTTCAAATGTATTATTATCACCCTTTTTATGCTCTTTTTGATCCTGCAAAACTCTACAATGATCTTCGATGGAACGTAACAAGGCCTCAAGGGTTTGAAGCTGTGATGCGTGTTAGGTGCAGTCAGGTCAGCTCTCAATACCTACACAATCACAATTTTATTTTCTGTATATTAATCATGAATATCGGTTAATTCTTTTTTGTTAATTTTTCAGGGACTTCAAGTTCAAGAATACTCCGGAAACTTCTATAAGTGCATTCCAATAGATGTGGACCTACATGCAGTTTGTTTCCTTCTCACATTTAAGCTCCGTTTTACTTATGAAATCATTATTAAGTTTGGATGATCTTATTTGTTTCTTTCAGATCGATTGTGACAAAGTTATCGATGTAGAGGACAAGGAAGGATGCGCTATGCTCGGCTTAAGTTGCAGAAGATAGGAGAATTGTTGATATAAAGGACTCCTTGGACGTTGCAATTTTAAGGCTGATATGCTTGAGAGGAAAGTCTCTCTATTGAGTGGTGGTGAAAAAAGGTGTTTTTTTTTCAACACTCTTCTAAATGCATATAATTTTCCCTTTTATAACCGACAAAATAACAACTTTGTAACCAAATTTGGAGTCAAAATGGTGTTAACAATTGGGTAAAGTGTTGTCAAAATGCTATCAAAATTTAGTAAAAATGCTGTAAAACATGAGGTTACTTTGCTGTTAAAACTGGTGTTAACTCGCTTTCAAAATGCTGTTAAAAATAAGGTCAAACTATTGTAAAAACAGAAGTTAAATAGCTGTCAAAATGTTGTGAAAAGGCGTAAAATTGCTGTCAAAATTGAGTAAAAATGGTCTCAAAATGGGGTTAATTTGCTGTCCATATGCTATTAAAAAGGCGCCAAATTGCCGTCAAAATTGAGTAAAATTGCTGTAAAAATGGGCTTAATTTGCTATAAAAAATGCTGTTAAAAATGGTGTTAAATTGTTTCCCAATTTTGAAGTGAAACGATGCCAAATAAATGACAATTTTGCCCTTCTTTAGTTCAGGTTGATGGAATCATTCAGGTTGATGGAATCATGGCACTAAAGGAAGGTGCAAGGGTGAAGCTTCATAGGTGTCGCAGGATACGGGTAACGAGTTAGAATAAGTTTCCTTCGGTTGGCCAAAATTAGATATCTATACTTAAAAGTATATTTTATCTTTCATATTATAAACATCAATTTTCACTTGACATTTTATCTTTTGGATCTGTGGTGAACTAGAACCTAACAATGTTTCTCCCATAGAGTATTTGGTGCCAAAGGAGGTGGGAATGGGTGGTGGATGAGCATCAACATGTAATAAAGATTCATATAATTCCCCCACTTTATTTGATTCTTATAAACTTGCATGTTCAATGAAATAACTTTCCCTAGGGGTGAGCAAAAGGAAAAACCCGACCCGACCCGAAAATCGATCAAATATAAAATACAGAACCGATTCACTACCCTAAATATAGGGTCGGTTCCGGTCCATAGGTCCAAGTCGGGTTTCACCATGAAAAGAACCGAGAACCGTCCCGTCCCGACCCGACTCGATTTTATATGAAAAATTGGAACCGATCTAAATACCTAGGTACTTGGGTTCGGGTCGGGTTAGGTATATTTTCGGTTCGGTTCTCGGTTATTTTTGGTTCGGACCTAAACTTGCTCACCCCTAATGTTCATTGTACAATTTTGTATGAACTGATGGTTTTGTTCTTACGGCGATAACGAGAGCATTGTTTTTGGATAGGTGTAAGGCCTTAGGAAAAGGAACTTAGGGGTTGGCTACCAACAAGAAGATGAAACCACTTTTGTCACACACACCAGCTGAAGCTAAGACACTCCTGTTGCAAACCAAAGCTTTGTACTTCATGTTCCAATCAACTCCAATAGAGTATGCAAAGCCACGTAATGATCTTTTGTATTAATCTATGGAATATGTGTAACTGAACAGTTGAACCATATAGTTAGATTATACTGTGACAATGGTCCGAATAACTGGGTAGAGCATTGGTTATCTTGAAAAAATTGTCAAAACTTGCTTACGCATCAGTGTATAGATATCAAATTGTTACACCAATTTAATTAAATTTTCTGGCCCGCGAAGTTCACGGGTTTTTTGAACTTGGTCTTTTGATAGTTTCATTGGTTTAATGTTTTTTTTCCAGTCATTTAGTTCTTTATTTTGGTTTATTCATTTACATTTATCAACTTTATTATCTATGCATAATGTAGTTTTATCTTACAAAGTCTTTGTGTATGTTAAATAATTGTTTGTTTTTGTTGGATTTTTTAAGTGTTTTAGTTTACGAAGTCGTTTTCTATGCCAACAAACATTGTTTAATACATGTTCTGTACATATTTGTTAATTACGTTAAAATTTATCTTAACTACAACTGTCACTTCATATCTAGAGATGATATTCGGACTTATAACGAGCCTTTTAAGGTTAATTATTATCTTTTAGTAAACATCCAAAGCTTCCTTATTTGGTCTACTGTTTCTTGACCAGATCATATATATTTTAGGCTGAAATTAAAAGGTCTACAGCCAAGATAGTCAACACAATGAAGAGAAGTTATATGTGTCCCAAGGTGGACCTATAATCTTATCTCATGTGAGATAATCATATATATCAGTTCAGGCATTCATGGTAGTCTATTATTATTTTAGATGAATATGAAGTGTAATTTGTGCTTCGTTGATGCAAATTGAGAATGAATACATATGAAGTATATATATGTTACTCCTTTAAAGATATCCTAAACACAACGCAGTTAACCATCCCTGTTCATAGGTAATGTGAATGTAAAAAATATATATGCAATTGATTTCAACATCCTAATAAATACTAATGTCAGTCAAATTTGCATATTGAAAACATTCCACTAGCTCCTTTTTATATTAAAATGATTTCAAAGGGCTTATCATAACTTAAAAATGTAGTTTAGTATAACAACCGGAAATTCTACAAGTTCTTTTACATGTGATGCTCATTTAACAGCTTAGTTTTATAATTTTGTGATTATGATAAAGTTTGAGTTCATATATAGTTATTACTTCAAATGATGAGGGGAAATATGTTGTTGAATTAAACAATTGGTGTGATCCAAAAAATTTATAGGCTCCCCTTTGGCTATTCATCCACCATGGCGTGTCTTCTTAGGCGTATGGGTTTCGAAAACATTATTATACAGAAATCTCATTATGAATTAAAAAGGAATTAGCTTTACATGAAAACTTTGAATACATATGAAGGCAAAGTTGGGATACTCATGAAACCGAACTAAAAATTTATGGTGGAGAAGGGAAAGAGGATACTTTGAGGTTCAAATTCTTAATAAAAGAAAAAAAACAAAATACATATAATTTCTTAAAACACGTTGTTTGTAATATGTTTATGAGTTTTATTAGTTGAAAACACAACTAAAAGAATAATAAAATATAATTTAAAAACAAACAATATAACATTTTGTATGGGTTCAGTTAAAACATTTTTTAACTGAGATCTCATTAAGAATTAAAAGGTTATTAGCTTTACACGAAAACTATGAATACACATGGAGACAAATTTAGGATGCTGATGAAAAGGAACAAATAAATTATTGTAGGAAGGGAAAAAAGATACTAATGATTTTGAAAATGTTGTTTATGTACCTTTTATTATTGAAAACTTAATTTTCCTAACCCGGGATGTTCCCGGGTGATAGCCTAGTATATTATATATATGGATAATTTTTTAGGACTAAAATGAGTTTGATTAACCACTTTGTTATTATAACCAACATTCATCCAAAGTGAACAAATTAAACCTTAAATATACTCAAGAACGCATAGATATAGGTGATAAAACTTTATGTTAGATATTTCAGTGTAATTGGGATTAACTTGATAATCAAAGGAAATTATAATATATATCGAACGAGTTAGGAGGTGCGGGAGTACACGCTTTTTGCATTGTTATAACTCCAAGTATTCGGGTAGAACCCCGAATAAAGGTTCCAAGGGGCGGCAACCCCTAGCGAGGTTCAAGGGGCAGAGCCGCTCGCTGGAGTGAGGCTTGGAAAATTTTTATTTTAATTAAATTGTTTTATGGAAAATGCCTTAGAAAATTATTTTTCTAAAAATTTCGTCACATTTTTTTAGAAAAAAAATTAAGGCACTTTAAGGCATTTTTTTTTAATTTTGAATTATATTCAATGCCCAAATTCGAATACACAGTTATTGGTCGCTCTCTCTGGTTCAATTACGGATTCATCAATACACATACTGTTTCTTTGATTTCTCAATCAGAGTTGTATCCAATTGAATTATTCGGTTGAACCACCGAAATAACTTGATTTGAGAGTGATTACACGTCTCTCTAATTATCCGTGGTATTCAAAATTCCTCAACACTTTACAGTTCTACTTATTTAGAAATTCAACTCAAATACATATGGAATGATTTATCAGTGGAATGAAGAAGAAGAAAAAAAAGATGAATCAAACTGGTGGATGTTATACTAGAAACTGATTTAGAATGCTAGATTTGATCAAAAAATTAAGATTTAATATAACTTATAATTACACTTATTTATTTATTTAACATGTAGTTTATTTATTATAAACATATACTTATATGTATTTTATTTTGGAGCAAATTTCTGTTTTCGTCCCTGAGTTTTGTCAATTTAACTAGTTTAGTCTAAAAATCTAATTTATAACAAATCCAACCTTGAAGTTTGCATTTCTTAACGCTTTTCATCTCTAAGGGTTGCTTTTCATTTAATTTGAAAAGCGTTAAGAAATGCAAACCTTAGGGATGAAAAGCGTTAAGAAATGCAAACCTTAGGGATGGTTTTGTTATAAATTAGATTTTTGGACTAAACTAGTTAAAATGGACAAACCTCAGGGACGAAAACAGAAATTTTGCATAAACTATTAAATTGAGGTACTTTTGCTATGTGTTTGAAAATATAATTTGGTTATCTTTTTACTATGTGATCTGACCTAACCCAAGAAAAGAACGTTGTAGACAACTAAGCCCCAAAAACATCCGACCCTCATGAAAAAACCTCTCATGGGTACGCCACGCCCCCTGATCATAGAGACCTCCTATTTATATGAGTTCCTATCAAAATGTACCGTTACGATCTATTTACATCTATAATCTAAATCACCATCTCAATCATTCAATACAATGTACAAAATTCCTAGAATATTATAAGGAATTTGCTTCTTTTTTTCGTACAAAATTCTATGCTATTCTAAGGACCTTCAAAATACCCAAACAAATAAGACTAATGCCGAACATTCAAATACGATCAAAATTTTGACGGGTCATTGGCCTCCAATTTTGACGGAAATTCTTTGTAAGCTTTAGGGAAAAATGGATTAATATAGCAGTTTTTTATTGCATTAACTTTTTAAAAAGTTACTCTGATTGTTATGCGATTTGAAAAGTATAATAAGTGTAGAGTAATATTGTTTAACCTGTATCCACTTGATGAAGAAATATGTTTTGAAAATAAAATATTATATTTTTGAATGCTTAATTACTAACTAAGTTTGTAGACATATAAAAATGTGCATGATTGATTGAGCAATATGCAAAAATGATATCGAATGTTCTTCACATCACGCAAGGAAATCCACTAGTTTTCGTTCATCATTTTAAAGAATAAAATACGTCAAATTGATTGAGCAATTTGTGAGAAAGTTTAATAATAATAATAATAATAATAATAATAATAATAATAATAATAATAATCTATACTATATAATAAAATAAACCTGATTTGAGACACATGTCATTCAATGAGGGCATTAATAATTTATATATAAATTTTAATTTTCAAATTAAAAAGATTTAAATATTATATTAGAATTTTATCTTAATTGTAAATTTAAAGTCTAATATAAATTTCGTAAGTTTTACTTTCCCTTCTGGAATCAAATTAGATTTTTGTGATAATTAAAGTTTTGTCAAGAATAGAAAAAATCATTATTTAATCTATCTAATATATTAATATTCAAAATAATGTAACTTGAGTTACGTCAAATGAGATAACAATATCAATTTGTTTTTTAGCAAAAAAATATGTGTTGAATAATAAAATGAAGAACTTAAGCTGTACATTATATATAAATCCAAATTTTTTGACTAAATCAGCTTTATATTTTTCATTTTATATTTTAGGTTGTAATACACGAAGTTTTTAAAGATATAACTTTTTTATCATTTGCTATGTAAAATTAGATTTATTCAACACGTGTAATACACGTGGTTTTTTAAGTATATAATTTTTTTTTTATTTGGTAGATTTTTCAACCCGACTATACACGGGTTTTTTAAATATACGATTTTTTAGTATTTAATATACAAAATTACATTTATTTAATCTGTGTAATACACTATGACTCTTTTTTAGATCTATTTAACACGTGTAATATACGGGGGTTTTAAGGATATATTTTTTTATTATTTGGTAAATTTATTCAACCCGATTATACCCGGGTTTTTTAAGGATACGACGTTTTTAGTATTTAGTATACAAAATTACATTTATTTAATCTGTGTAATACACATGGTTTTTAAAGATATAATTTTTTATTATTATTTGATATATAAAATTATATTTATTTAACACGTACAATATACATGGTTCATAAATATATAATTTTTTATTATTTAATATATAAAATTACATTTATTAAACCCGTGTGATACACGGGGTTCTAACCTAGTAATAATAATAAAAGCAAGGTAAGCCATAGTCCAATTTAAAAAGCTAACTAAGTTCCTTTCAAAAAAAAAAAAAAAAAAAAATCTAACTAAGCTTAGGGTTTGTTATCCTAAACCTGTCACCTATAGGATCCATCTTTTCTATCTTAAAACCATATTTTATCTAATTAACTAAAATAAGTTAAAACTAATTAAAAAATATAAAAAAATAATATAAAGGTTATAAGAAACAGTTTATTGTAAAATTCCAAATAAAAATAATTCCATTAACTAAAATAAAGTTAGAAGATCGACTCGATAAAAAACATAAAAAAAAAAAAAAAAAAGAATGCAACTAGTCGTTTAGATTGGGTATGTGGATATTTGCACTATGCTTCATGATCCGGTCAAAAGGCGTTTTGGGTTTCTTGGGAACACAACTCTTTAACAATATTACCATTTAATTTTTGATCGGTTGAAGGACAATTTCATGTTCAAGACATATCGTCACATCTTCATCTTTCAAATCATATTGCATACTACAATGAAAGCTTCATTATATTTCTAATTTTAGATAGATACATTTTGTGTTACACATAAAGGATGCCATCGAGAAGAAACCGCTGCTAGGGAAAGATTTTAGGATGAGGAGGACTGCCGCCCAGTCCTCATCATCCCGCCCCGCCCCCTTTCCGTATCGTGTCACATTATGGATGTGTATATTTGGAAAGGCTACATGTTACCGTAGTGGTGGGGGCTTGAGATCTATAAAGGAGGCTTAAATTCAAACCCTACGGTTGGAACCGAGTACCAAAGTGATTATTAAAGTTGTGTTGGGGCATAAAGTGAACACCTCTAAAATTGCCAAAAGTGGAAAGATTGCTTGGTCAATCAACACCCAAAAAATCCAAAAGATTTGTCACGTGTGCAAATTGCAATTTCCTCTCTTTTTAATCTCCATTGAGTGATTTTTTTGTTCCTTACATTTCAATTCACACTTATAGGAAACAAAAATACTTTAAAAAGTAAAAAATAAAACATCTCACACAATACATATACATAATTATAAATATTTGACACCAAATGCTTGAAACGAAAAAAGTACATAAAAAATAAAAAAAAAAAGTATATAAAAGATCTTCATTTAAAAATTATGAACATATAGTCGATGGTTATAGACACGGTTGTAAGCTATTTTTATGAATGGTAAATGTGTCATTGACTTGAAAGTTAGGTATATAGTGTAACCCATGTAAGAGTAAATGACAATGGCAAGGCCCATGACGGTTGGTAATTAATTAAACATGCAAAACCCTGTTATAGAAAGAACTACATCATGCCATACCCCTTTTTTACAAACCCATCCATACATTTTAGAAAGGGAAGCTAGAGAGAAAAAGAAATATACCGCCTATTGATGATAACCTACGCATGAAATGATGTTGTACGAAGGTTTTGATGCATTTGATGTAAAAAGTAGGGATCTTGACGTGAAACAAGTTCAGATCTTAAAACCGGCCATTAGTAAGGTTTTTCCAGAAGGTAAAGACTTTGTAAACTTAAGATTCAGATGACATAAACAATATGAAATACCATATTCGTATGGTTTTCTCATAAGAAATGTGTATAATTTGGATAGTAAACTTTATATGAAAAATGTATTCTTTGTATGAAAGTTTATGAATTAGAAAAAAGAATCTATACAAAGAATCAACTCATATGAAATGAGGCTTAGAATTATGGGTTATATTAATAATGACATTCTTTGTATGAGATGTTCTTTACAAAAAAAACCTTTTTTTCGTATAAAAGGCATACGGTTACGATGGATACAAAATACTAACATAGTTATATATGAAATCTTAATCAGCTTGACGGATTGTTCCCATGTGAGTTCTAATTGCCCCTTTTAATATTTTGGTCCGATATGCATGATTTCCAAATTTGTCTGTATTTGAACTTAATTGATGTTCTTGTTTAGCTGCTATGTGATTTCAGCTTTTGTACTATATACGATGTTAAATGACTGATGTTACGTGATTGATGATATATGCTTAATGTGAAATGAACGGATGGAAACACATTTACGGGTCCGGTGAACGTGACAACATAGCATGCATTGAGTCTTATGCCGTTATAAGCCTGTTTGGCCTTGTGTCAAATAGTTGATGGTGAAATTCGATTCACAAATGTACAGTATATGTTTGTTAAATCTGTTTTTTAATGTTTTTACTTAAAAAGATAACTCAGTGTTTTTAACCTAAACTAGAATTCAATCAGCGTAGCTAACTATTTTTCGCTTGTATGTCAAGCTAAATAGATATTAATATTAATGCTTAATAAGAAGTCACTAAGCATGGAGTGAAGGTTACCATATCATGAAGTCTTGCTATACTATCAACCTTAGATGACCCGTTTTGTTTTGATTGTTATATTCAAACTTATGTGACTTGATGTAGTGAATACTTGATGTTTTTCCATTGCGTGTGAATGCCCTTTGTCAATTTAAGAACTATAATTTGTTGCTTGAATCCAACTGTAAGGTCTCTCGGGTTTGGAATTGGAAGCTAGATCAATTTGGCCCGTTCAATCGGCAGGGGCGGTTCTTAGTATGCTAGTGGCAGGGCCACGGCCCGGGCAAGTTTTTCAGCCGCAGTGTTAATTTTTCACATTTCGATCGAATTTTTTTATATATACTATGTTTGGCCCGGGCTTGTCCAGGCTTTTTTTAGTGTCCGTGTCTTTCGGCCCTAGCACGTTCAACGGGCAAGATCCGCCACTGTCAATCGGGATTCTTGGATACAACATAGACGAATGTGTTAAATCAGTTGAATTGTAGGATATTATCCATGTCGAAACCGGACAGTTTGATTATAACCAAAGCAAACCAGGAATGGGTAAACCGATAAAAATCCTATCTTTTGCCTTTCATTTATTTTACTTTTTGGTTGATTTTGAAGATCACGTGTACCACATGTCATTGTCCAAGCCAATAGCCACCTCATCCAAACTCAAAAAGTATCGCAAACCATCAGTGATTAAACTCCATAGTTAAAAGTATTGAATTTAGTTGTGATATTTAAGTTGGAAATTTTCCTGTTTTTTTGTCTATAATATTTTATGATGTGTTAAATTGTTTTAACATTATTTCATAAACATATTATATTTTAGTATACAATGTATTGTGCTCAAATAACACAACAATTTTATACATAGTTTTTTTTTTTTTACTTTGTGTGCATTGTATATGTTTGAGTATTTAGTTAAGTAATGATATGTTTGATTAAAAACATATGCCGGGAAACCTGCTTAATTAATTTAACTAGTATTTAGGTCCTACGTTTTGCGGCGGGACCGCTAAACCCAAGAAAAAGTAGACGTTACAATGCTAAACCACACACACGCATTTCAGCGTGTTGACTTGCAAAAATTAGACAAAACGAAAAATCTAGAAAAGAATAACTAAGTCGACTTAGAATACGTGCGTTGCAGCTGAATTTTTAAACCGCAAAAATAATAGACATAAAAACGTTGAACCACAAAAGGCTGAGAGATCAAGACGTGTAAAAAATAAAAGTTAAAGGAGTCATCTTGTAATTTTTTTAAGGGTGTGATATGTTAAGAAATGAAAGTTTAGAATTAAAATTTGTATAAAAAAGAATAGTATTTTTTTATAATTAATACAGGGGTTAATATTTGACACATGGTTTATAAATTTTCCATTTTTAACCTTTATATTTGTTTTTGCTATGTGTCTTATTCACTTGATATTTTAACATATCAATGAAAATTAGCAATAACTTTTGTAATAAAATATTTGCATCTATATCATAACAATCATAGTTTCTTGCCTAAAATGGTCATGACAACAAAACTCCTAAAAGAATATAATTTGTCGTGTCACCTAATTAAAATATACATAAGAGATATTAAAATAAATAATGTATGTTTTTGTCATTAAGGTGTTTAATTTTATAATATTAAAACAATTATATATAAAAAAATTATCTTCCTAATTTGTTATTGGATAGCCGTCTGATTTTCCATATGATACCAAGCATGACAATTCTAATACTAAAAATATTAGAATATATAAAATATCATTTTACCCACACACTTATGAACATCAAGATTCAAGGCCTAACCAGATCCTACATTATTCAACAATGTTCTAATATCCCTCAACCCTCCAATCTTTTTGGATGATTTGCATGTTTAAACTAAAACAGGACATTTTTAACCAACTTGTCTTTGTTCAATTGATATCAAGATGATTCGACAAACGTTAAAGGTTCTAGTCCTTCCGAAATAGGTCCTTTAATATAACTCCTCGGAAATGTGACAAGATCGATCTCCTTAAAACTGTGGAAGTAAATTATCATGTTAAACACCTACATCATGACAATAATATTAGATTTTAACACATTGTTGTTGCCACTTAGGCCACCTGGTATACTCTAACATTCATTGGTGTTAATCCTAGTTGGCATCCGTTAACACTTGTTAAACCGCTCCTGAAGGGTGTTAAGAGGCATTAAAAACTTCACATGTTAAGATGTTAACTAGGAGAGAGAGGGAGAGAATCAAGCATTGCAAAATTTGTACACACACAACAACATGCTATATATATGTATTTTAATTAATTTTAAGGGGAGTTAATGGGGTTAAACCATTTCCTTGGTGTGTGGTGAAGGTGATTAGGTGAAAGATGGTCAAGTAGATGATGTGGTGCCTACATGTAGTTAAGAGGCGTTAAAGTATACCCAATAGCCTTATATGAAAGCTTTTGTGATACCATATTTTCTACATTGTTGTTACCATATTTAAGAAATGTAACAAGGTCTCTCCTTCAATTCTTGTTCGCATTAATCATAATTCTACATCTAAATCGAAATCAACTAATGATTCAGAATCTTATGATGTCCATCTAGTGTTCATTAATATGGCATTCACTAGTTTATTCTTATTGACAGGTGGGTTGAGAAAGCGAGCACTAAAATATGGTGGTGCATCATGGGCTGATATGAAGGAAATCTCATAATTAAAGCTAGCGGTTATGGTTATGATTACAGTTATTAGTTAAGGGATTGCACTTATAATGTAACTAATATATTTAGTCCAATAAACTCAACACACTTTAATAAATTATATCTTTATAGTAACAATTACTTTTAATCTATCTTTGTTCACTTCAAAATACAAGATTTTGTTGGCTATAAATAAACAAAGAAACTACTTTACGCACATCGCCCATACATCAACATGTTGACAGTTGACATGGTCATCTTGAGCGGTTACAGTTATGGTTAATATTGGAGTTCCATTATCTAAGCTATATGACAACACTGATGATGAAAGTGAACAACTGCCATATACTATTGGCAGTACTTAGTTGACATTTCTTTTGTAACAACTCTTGGTAGTGTTCTATACGTTAGATATATCCATTTTGGTGTTGCCTATTTTTAGAAGATAACAATTTTATTATTTATTATTTTTTTTGCCAGCCAAGAGAAATAATATAAAAGCGAACTGGTTAGCAAAAAGCCAATTGTTTGATAAACCTTGGATGCATTAAAAACCTTATGACCTTTCTCCGCGCATAGAAGTTTACAAATACAAAAGTGGGTTCTTCAATTTCTCGACCCACTTCAAAGGACAATTGCGTTTCCTACTAGAAAACCACAAAAACAAAAATTAACACTAGATCGAATATTAATTTCACCGGTTTGTTTTGATCCTTGAAAACAGTATCATTTCTGAATCTCCATACTAGCCACCACGAAGTGAAAATAATAGCTTCCAACACACCCTTTTTGCCTCTCGAACCTTTGAATGCCTCGATCCAATCATCCAAGACATCAAATATGTCGGGAATGTCACACCTGATATGTAGTCTCCCACACCACCCAACCTAACGAAAGTAAAATCAAGTAAAAATCTCAGAAGATAACAAAACATCAAACCAAGTAATAAAACAAGTATAAAACTTTGCAACGTGTATGTATGCATATGTGTATCTACTGGAAGCCAGATGTCCTAATCAATTACATTTGCAACATATCATGTTTTCAATGGAATCAAACATGCATTAATGATAAATAGAACAAGTGTGACATACTATGAATGATTTTATAAAGAAAACTGCACATGTCTTGTAATCTTTAATGATATGCATTTAAAGTTTAAACATATGTTTATATTATATTATAATAATTGTTCATGGATTAGATCAACCTTAAAAGGATGTATGACCCCTTGTAGCCAGTGAAGGGCACAGATTTGGGGTGTTCCAAAGGGCGTTGGCTATTAAGGAGTAAACAATATATAATTAAACATAGACCCACATCATTTGAATATATTATTCATAGATGTGCATGCTATTATATAATTAAAAGGTAATCAATAATATTAACTAATCTAACTAGCCTGATCCAGTTAGAAGATACACTCAAGGAATATATAGTTTACAAAACATTATAACAATGGTTAATTTAGTTATTTATTATTATTATTAAACCTAAGAAACCACATGATCTATGTCTCCTTTTGGAACATCACACTCTTCTCAACACTACAAGAAAAACCCGTCTGATCCGATGGTCGGAAACCGATGCCATGTCGTCAGTAAGGGCCCGTGTCGAAAGGTTCGACACTAAAGTCTTTTTTGTCGACACTAAAGTCTTTTTTGTCGTTGGTAAAGGCGTCGTCGGGAAGCCGCATAAAGATATATGCAAGTTAGAGAACAAATGTATGCTAACTAATAAACAACTAAACGAAGGGATGCGTGGGCCTTAGAAAATTGGTTCTCCCGTCTCTCTATCCTATTAATAATTACTATAAAAATAATTTATTTTTTGAATGTCTAATAATAATTTAATTATGAATAATTATTACTATACATCAACCAACTTTTAGTTCACTGTTTTGTATGTATTTATATATTTATAATTACAATTTAAGTGAACATAAGTATACTAAAAGAATATTTAAAGAACGAAGTACACTTTAATTGAATTAATATTTATCATTTACATAAAGAAAACTAATACACAGTTGAAAAAGAAAATGTATCAAAACTAACTTAACAAAATTTATAATTGTTACGTTAAACTTCATTTTTTAAAGACATCTTAATGATTGTATCTGTATGTGTTGACATATTTTATTCAACAAGTATAAGACATTGTGTTTATTTAACCCGTATAGTACACAAACAGTACAATACACGGGTATTATAAAGATGTAAAATTCTTGTTGCTATTTATATAATATTACATTTATTTAACATGTAATACAAGAGATTTTAAGCTGGTAAGGATATATCTTCAAATGTAACTGGCAATCAAAAATGAAAAGTCAACAAATTACACAATCTTGCAAGCACGCATCAAACCTCTTACAAATTGGAAAATGCATGAATGAGGTTAAAGTCAAAACTTTGACTTTGACTTGTTGCACTTTCTTCGGTTTCTGTATAAATCAAGCTCCCTCGTCATATATAGTGTTCTTCGGTTTCTGTATAAATCAAGCTCCCTAGTCATATATAGTGTATATAATAATACAATACAATACAAACAAGTAACTTATTAGAAAAAAAAATAAAACAAAACAGCTTTTAATCCATATAATTGCCAGATATTATGATTGAATGAACGATTTTCTACTACTAACCGCTAACCAGGTTATGAAAATAATATAAAGAACTAACATGCCATTTTTTAAATAAGAGCATACGTATTTTTTGACTTTTTTAAGATATTAATATTTTATTTATAATTTTTTATGAGAATTTATGCTTAACAACGATAGATACAAATTCGTTTTTTATTAATATAAATGAATGCAAGGGTCGTGTTTAACAGTTAAGTAGCACTGTTGCAGCACGAGTTATGTAATATTATTATAATTATAATTCAAGAGTTTCAAATAGAATAACATTAGAAAATCATTCCCAAAGATTGCTTCTTGGTTTAAACATTAAAGAAAAGGACGCTAAGAATCTGAATTATAGCAATACGTCATCTTTGTCTATTGACTATATCAAAATAATTATTCTCCTTTTAGCCCACCCGAAGCCTAAGAGTGGACGGACGGTTTCTCCTGTCTCTTCCAAGCAGTGGCGGATCTTGCCCGTTGAACGTGCCAGGGCCGAAAGACACGGGCACTAAAAAAAGCCCGGGCAAGCCCGGGCCAAACATAGTATATATAAAAAATTTCGATCGAAATGCGGAAAATTGGCACTACGGCCGAAAAACTTGCCCGGGCCGTGGCCCTGCCACAGCACTATTAAGAACCGCCCCTGCTTCCAAGTCAAAATTTAATCAGTGGCGTTCGTGTTCGAGCTCGTCTGTAACGAAGGTTTTTTTCATTCTCTCTTTCCTCGTCACGAACTCAAAGCCCGCTTCTCTCTCTCTCTCTCTTACACACGCACATTGATCATGTCAACACCAACACAATAAAGTCATGTCAGGTTTAAGGGTTCATCAAGTAGGCAATGACGATCTCAGTGGTTGATATGGAGAAGAACTAAAGTCAAGAGTTGATATAGAGTTTATTATTTTGTAATTTTTAATTTAAGGTAGAAGTCTACTAAGATTATGTTTTCTAGTTTAATTTGGTTCTTATTCCCCAAGTTGTTCACCTATATATATATATATAGGATTAGGTTCAAACGTGAACAAAATCCCAAGAGTGAACTGCGTGAACTGATCTGGGCCCTTGATTTTTATGATCTTAAGATTTAAATGAGTGGCATGATGGTAATTATTTGGTTAATTTGTTCTATTAAATTAAATACTTAAGGGTATATCCGTAATTACACAATCAAAATAATTCAAAAAAGAAACCTAAATTCTTTCCATTATTTAAAATCTAATCAATTTAAAATCCAATAAATTTGCTCTCTCTCCATCTCGATGAAGATAATCAAGGGAAAGGATTTGGTCAATCAAACTATGGTGGGGGCGCATTTTATATGCCAGTAAATTCTTCATTTGAGTATCATCTTTCTTGTCTTTGCTGTTTTAATCTTTCGGTTACAAATGCTTTGGCTTCTCATATTTTCCTTTTAAGCATTAAATAGAAGCTAATATTACATTCTAACTACCCTTTAATATTTTTGTATCAGACATAACATGGTGTATTTTCTTCAGTTAAATGAAACACCACCTAAATGTTATTAGATTAAAGCAATGTTTCATCGCCGGTATTGATCTTCGCCAGATTGTTTTTCAGATCCGAATCGAAGAAAAAACGATTTATATCTGTTTCCTCACCGGCACTGATCTTCGCCGGATCGAAGAAAAAACGATTCTAAATCCGATTTTATTTTGTTTTCCAGATCCGAATCGATCACCGACGTATCGATCGTTGCCGGATGACTAAACGGAACGGTTATCCACCGGCGGTTTTCTGGATGACTGAACGGTACGGTTATAGCGTCTGTTTTTAATGCGATGTACACATGTGTATAGCGTCTGTTTTTTGTGATATCTCAGTTTTTTTTTGTGTATTGAATTTGTAAAGTTGTTGATGTACACTTGTGAATTATGCAAAGTATTAGTTGTTGAGTTTTTTTGTTCAATTCTTTGATTTTGCTCTGTTTTTAACGCGATGTACACATGTGTATTCTGACTTTGCTCTGTTTTTAATGTGATGTACACATGTGTATAGCGTCTGTTTTTTGTGATATCTCAGTTTTTTTTTGTATATTGAATTTGTAAAGTTGTTGATGTACACTTGTGAATTATGCAAAGTATTAGTTGTTGAGTTTTTTGTTCAATTCTTTGAGTTTGCTCTGTTTTTAACGCGATGTACACATGTGTATTCTGATTTTGCTCTGTTTTTAATGCGATGTACACATGTGTATTCTGATTTTGCTCTAATTTTAACCCAATGTACACATGTGTATAGCGTCTGCTTTTGTGATATCTCATAAATTTTTGTGTATTGAATGTGTAAAGTTGTTGATGTACACTTGTGAATTATGCAAAGTATTAGTTGCTGAGTTTTTTTGTAACACCCCGAAAACGGGTTTGGTAATCAAACTCCGTTAATAATTAAAGACGGGTAAAGTACCGTTAGTAGTAAAAATAACCAGGTAAATAATTGGATTTAAATAAGAAATCCTAATAATTAAATACAAGCGAATCAAAGTTTTAAGACATTGAGTTTATAAGAGCCCGAGTTAACGGGACTTAAAATACAACGGGTTATAACTCCCGACCCCATTAAATTAACTAGGAATAATTAACCTAGTTAATAATATATGATTAGGTTATAAATAATGGATTATAACTTATACAGATCAAAATAAAACCTTGAGGGACTAAAGGTGGACAATTCGAAACAAGTTTACAACTAAAACTTAAAAACACCAAAACACACACATATTTGTGTGTTTTGGTCGATATATGCAGGAGAAAAAGGGGAGTTCCCTTCCAAGAACCCTAACTCACAAAAATTGCCAAAATCAAAGAGAAATCAAGCCAAGAATTTGGGGCTTTTAATAAAATCGTGATCACCAAGCTTAGGGGATCACAAGGTATGTTGAATTTGGATGTTTATTGATATTTCGAATTTTGTGATGAACATGCATGAACGAAATTCTTGCATGAATGTTCAATGTTATAGTGATATTGGTGTGGGTACAAGTCTAGGAACAAACCCTAGATGTAAACTTGTAGAATTGTGCCATAAACTAGTGATTTATCAAATAGCTAAGTATGAGCTAAGTGGGTTTTGTTGATTTGATGAAATTGATGTGTATAAACATCATAATAATTCATATGAATGAACTATTCGAACAAATTAGAGATTTTGTTAAGAATTCATAAGTGATTAGAAGTGGGTTTTTACACAAGAGTTAAACTCATGGTTATGATGGTCAAAGTGTATATGTGCATACAATGACTAAAATTACATGTTGATTTATGGTCACTTGGGGTATGAATCAAATAACATGTTAGTAGAAGTAACGTCTCAAAAGATTACGCTCACTAAATGGTTGATAATGTGCCTAAATCGAGTCATGTGAACTTGTTAGTGCAACCATATTTGTAAATTGGTGGTTTGACCTTAAAAAGTCAAACCGACATATGATAAGGTTCATTAAGAATAGTGATAAAAGATTCATAAGGTGTGAAAGTTATGATCTTGAATGACTAATCTAACCACCTTGAAAACGATGATGATAGTTTGACGCGCAACAAGCTAGGTGGAAGCTTGATGAGGGAGCGGGTCAAACGAATCAAGAAGGAAAGGAAAAGCGTAGTTCGGATGCGAGGTAAGTATGGCTTACACTAGTCTTGTATTTTAGAATATTCTCTTATCGTATTAGTTACGAATAAGATAAATACATAATTAAAGTATGATGTTCCGGCGTGTAGACGCACGGAACAAGATAGTCGAGCATGACAAGAAACCATGTTGATGGTTTAAAAGGAGTTAAAATCGGTAATTCGATCATTTTATGACAAATGGAAAATGAAACTTTTGAATGATTACCTTATAGGGTAAACCAAAACAAACAATAAGGGTAAAACGGTAAATTGGTCACGCGTTGACCATAACTATTAGTTTTGAAAAAAAAGCACTGTATGACGTAAGCCATGATAGGCTAATAAGCGTTAAGAAACGATTAATAAGTGAAACGACCGCACGGTGTAAACCGGAGCGAGTCATATAGATGAGATGGTAATAAATATCATCTCGCCAACATAATCGGTCACTTAGACCAAATGGGTCAAAAGGTGAAGATATCACCTTTTGACAATAATGACTAATGATTATTGTCGAGTTATATTATTTCAGGAGTAAATGTCAAATGGGTATTAACAACGCTATGGATTAGCGGTTATAAAAGCAAGGTATTAAAAACGGGTCAATATATTGATCCGCGCCAGGTATGTGAAAAAGGGTAACACTCATTTGGAATATGCGGTTCAATGAGTGTTAAAAGAAGTCAAAATAAACATTTGATTACTTGATAAGTAAACCGAATGTTTTAAATAATGAACATTGCGTTTGGGAAGCTTAATGACTTTTCAAACAAAATCATAGGTTAAAAGAGGGATTATGGGTCAAATATACTTCCAAAAGTCCTTTATCGTAAATGATTGGCTAAACGGACTAAAACGCCCTTATAAGCTAAATTGGACAAACGACCTTTAAAGGTAGTTTTGAAACGAGTTTTATGATCAAATAAATAATTAGAATAAGTATAAGAAGCGAAAGATGTAAACCTTTGGTCAAATGACTCTATATGAGTCTTTGTCGTAAATTAGCAATCCGACGAGAAAAACTCGGATTATATAGATCACCTCATTAAGTCCACCACAAATATAGTTGTGGTGAAAGATTACTTGATAAGAAATGTTGTATAATAACGCTAGAAACGAATGAAAGCGTTTCATGATCAAAATATGCCTAAATACCCTTAACGGTTCAAAATACGCATATGAGCGTAAACGGGTTTAAGATACGTAAGAGACCCGTGACTTGAACCTAATATGATAGGAATTATTGAAATTATGAATATCATGAGAATAAGGATCAAATAAACATGTTTGTGTGATAAAATCACGAACGGGTCAAATTTGGTAAAAAGGGGTAATAAGTCGAAGACTTAAAAGTCTGAAATTTTATTAATCCGGGTATTGGATTTTAACTCCATAAGATGGAGATTCAAATTACAAACACGTAGGAAGAAACGGTAGGTCAAACGGATAAACAGATTGAAAGATACGAAAGTTTTCGTGTCAAATAACGGCAAAATGGAAAGGTTGGATGCAGGGGCCACCGTAACTTACGGTGCCACCGTAAGTTACGGTGGAGCTGAAATAGTTACGGTAGAACACCCCTGATTTACGGTGGAAACATATCAAAACAGGGGCTACCGTAAATTACGGTGTCCACCGTAATTTACGGTGGACCCAGTACAAAAGTATATTTTATTCAGTTTTGTTTCTCGGACTCGTTTAGATACGTTTTAAACCCCGTATGACTAAAGCATTTCATGTTTATGAAATGTAGGTACTCTTTGGATGCCGAAAGACGATCAAGCTCAACGAAGAACCGAACACGATAAAGATACATGCTTCCGCTCATTGCATCGTCTTAATTTTTTTTTATGACGAATCTGATCACGCTATGTCGAATAACTTTTGATTTGCGAAAGGTTTTAATAAATCCCTATTTTTATAGTATGTGTAGTCTTAACTACACATCTAATCGTTGGTATTTACATGTAAAACCGTTAAATAGAAACTAGGGTGTTACAAGTTGGTATCAGAGCCTTGGTTTAAGAGATTCAAGTATGGTGGGAAAACTATGCTTGGACTTAAACCTTATGCTCTTGATAAAGATGTGTGTTCGGTTCGAGGCTTGATCGCAAATCCGGTAAGTACATGTATGTTAATAAGTTTAGTATGCTAAAGTGTTGTAAACAACACATAAGGCTATCGTGTAATATACGATACCTCAATTAAATAATAGATATAGTTAACAAAATTACGTGCGTTAACACGTATAGTAGAAAAGCCTTGTATTATGATATGGGAATTTAGTAAAGTTGACATTACTAACTTTTATGAATGTTCTAATTGGAGGAAACTCGCATTTGAAGATGACGAGGGTTGAACAAATTACAGATATGATAGAGGAACGGTCCGAAGTATGACAAGAGGAGCATGCTCACCAAGGACTAAATCGCGTAACGGTCGCGAACAAGGCTAATGGCAAGAGAAGCCCGTTAGGGCAAACATTACCAGGTGCACATTTTAAATTTAACTGCACAAATAGTAATATGCAACAAATAAGTAGAAATGGAAAGTTGCATATGTAGATTAAAAACTTGGAAAACCCCGAATAGAAATACATATCCAGGATATTATTTCCAAGAAAACTACATAGAGACGTTACTTACATAGGGCGTGATGTGAAAACTATAAAAATGTCGTGTATGTCATGTGTTAATCGCTTACTCTGGCCAAATAAGTAGTGGCATATGATACCATGAGTTTCTTATAGCGGACACATTTACATCCGATGTAGTAAGGGCGGAGTGAATGGGACTAACTCAAAAAGTACCCAAATGAATCAAATGAGCAAAATATTTGATAATAATGTAAACGCACATCCGGGTGACGGAAGCGTATTACATTAGGATAATGAGCCCGAAAGACGGGACAAAGAAACATGTAAAATGATGTAGACATGTATTGGGAGGGGGTGTATTTACACTCGAACCCGAAGAATATAAACATGTAGAATGATCAAGATATGCATTGGGAGGGAGTGTATTTACACTCGAACCCGGAAAATGCGAATATGTCTCTAAACGGGACGTTTTTGTAAAACGTCAAACTCGAGGACAAAGTAGGAATATAAAAGCGAAACGAAGTCATAATGCATACCGTAAGGGTTGCAATAATAACGACTTCGGTAAAATACCCGGTTGGTGGGTAAGGATTTAAACACATGCGTAGACCGAGAAATGGAAACTCGGATGGAAAGTTAAAAGACTTGGATTTTAAGTCATGACTAAAAGACGACAAGATGAAGTAAATAGAAGTTTTGATAAATCATGTTCAACTATTTTAAAGTTGAACGAGTCGAACAAAGATTGAAGTTTGACATCTATAGGTAATGAAATTTCACATGAAGCAGTAAATGAGTTAAATAAAGAGCAACGCTTGCTAAAGTAAGTAAGCGCGAACTGAATAAATAAAAACGCAAATTATTAATAAACCTATGTAAGGGGTTATAAGCGTTAAAAAAAAATTAAAGACCAGAGAACCCTGGGAATGGGTTGTGAAGAGGTATAGGTTTGAACCAGGCAACAATAAATGTAG
Organism: Helianthus tuberosus; assembly: GCA_030545235.1. Classification (NCBI taxonomy): domain Eukaryota; kingdom Viridiplantae; phylum Streptophyta; class Magnoliopsida; order Asterales; family Asteraceae; genus Helianthus; species Helianthus tuberosus. The sequence goes on from CM060372.1 coordinate 2,347,774, forward strand.
AACAAAACGACCTGTAGACGACGTAAGAAGCCGTAGAGTCGGAAGGTTAATCCAAGTGGAAACAAAGATAGACTTAGACTACGGTCAAGGTCAACTAAAGTTCAAAAGCGAAAATATACGATTCTAAACATAACAAGACATGCTTTGAAGCTATATATACATATATACATTTGAATGTAGATACAAATAAAAAGATGAATATGTGGGATCATCGTAACCTACGGGAATGCGATTAGTGTTAAGGTCTACGGGACCAGGATGACCCTCGGGTCACGAAAAGAAAGGGAAATAAACCTTAGAGTTCCCATTAAAAAGGGGGTGAAGACCTAAGGAAATAGCCTACGAGGCTACGTGAGAGAACCTACGGGTTACTTAAACAAAGCGAGAGAACCAGTTGAGAATCCTCGCGTAAAACAAAGACTGTAAAAGAGTAAATGTCAAGTCGTCAAAATTGCTTGACATAAATTAAAGATAAAACGTTAAACTAAAACTTCAGTTTTAGTAAGAAATAACGTTTTTTACAAATATAAATTCTGATAGGAATTTAAATAGTAAGCATGAAGGATACAAGTCTTGACACTAATAGGCGCAAGACGATATGTTTGAAAAAGTGATGTTTTCAAAATGAAAGGTTGATATGAATTAAACATGATGTGACACGATCACGGTCAAGAAATGCAATGTGAGGTAGAATAACATTATAACCCAGCGAGCGGAAAAAGTAACTGGACTAATAAGTCTAGTTAGTGAGACCGGTTAAGGTCAGCAATTCAAATCAAGAAATTTGGTTTGCTTGTAAGCGGTAGATTCGGTATAACTGAACCGAATAAATAAATTTGAAAACAAAGGAATTTGTTGCTAAAAGCGAAAGATTTCACTAAAGACCTTTAAACGGGTTAAAATAACGGATCCATAAAGAATTCGATAGTATATGAAAGTGATGGATATCGCTAAGTTAACTAAACTGGTGGAAATAACGAGATTACGTTATTTCAAGTTGCACTATGTCGTAAGAGATACGTAGGTAATTAGTAACCAAAAAGATGTTACCATACTTATCTGGTAATACTAACAATTGGTTAAAAGTATAAATGATGTTTAAAAGATTTCTCGGATCAAATACATTGAGTTTAAAATCAATGAATTATGTAAGAAAAGGTTTCGAGGACGAAACCTCTTTAAGGGGGGTAGACTTGTAACACCCCGAAAACGGGTTTGGTAATCAAACTCCGTTAATACTAAAAGACGGGTAAAGTACCGTTAGTAGTAAAAATAACCAGGTAAATAATTGGATTTAAATAAGAAATCCTAATAATTAAATACAAGCGAATCAAAGTTTTAAGAGATTGAGTTTATAAGAGCCCGAGTTAACGGGACTTAAAATACAACGGGTTATAACTCCCGACCCCATTAAATTAACTAGGAATAATTAACCTAGTTAATAATATATGATTAGGTTATAAATAATGGATTATAACTTATATAGATCAAAATAAAACCTTGAGGGACTAAAGGTGGACAATTGGAAACAAGTTTACAACTAAAACTTAAAAACACCAAAACACACACATATTTGTGTGTTTTGGTCGATATATGCAGGAGAAAAAGGGGAGTTCCCTTCCAAGAACCCTAACTCACAAAAAATGCCAAAATCAAAGAGAAATCAAGCCAAGAATTTGGGGCTTTTAATAAAATCGTGATCACCAAGCTTAGGGGATCACAAGGTATGTTGAATTTTGATGTTTATTGATATTTCGAATTTTGTGATGAACATGCATGAACGAAATTCTTGCATGAATGTTCAATGTTATAGTGATATTGGTGTGGGTACAAGTCTAGGAACAAACCCTAGATGTAAACTTGTAGAATTGTGCCATAAACTAGTGATTTATCAAATAGCCAAGTATGAGCTAAGTGGGTTTTGTTGATTTGATGAAATTGATGTGTATAAACATCATAATAATTCATATGAATGAACTATTCGAACAAATTAGAGATTTTGTTAAGAATTCATAAGTGATTAGAAGTGGGTTTTTACACAAGAGTTAAACTCATGGTTATGATGGTCAAAGTGTATATGTGCATACAATGACTAAAATTACATGTTGATTTATGGTCACTTGGGGTATGAATCAAATAACATGTTAGTAGAAGTAACGTCTCAAAAGATTAAGCTCACTAAATGGTTGATAATGTGCCTAAATCGAGTCATGTGAACTTGTTAGTGCAACCATATTTGTAAATTGGTGGTTTGACCTTTAAAAGTCAAACCGACATATGATAAGGTTCATTAAGAATAGTGATAAAAGATTCATAAGGTGTGAAAGTTATGATCTTGAATGACTAATCTAACCACCTTGAAAACGATGATGATAGTTTGACGCGCAACAAGCTAGGTGGAAGCTTGATGAGGGAGCGGGTCAAACGAATCAAGAAGGAAAGGAAAAGCGTAGTTCGGATGCGAGGTAAGTATGGCTTACACTAGTCTTGTATTTTAGAATATTCTCTTATCGTATTAGTTACGAATAAGATAAATACATAATTGCGGTATGATGTTCCGGCGTGTAGACGCATGGAACAAGATAGTCGAACATGACAAGAAACCATGTTGATGGTTTAAAAGGAGTTAAAATCGGTAATTCGATCATTTTATGACAAATGAAAAAAGAAACTTTTGAATGGTTACCTTATAGGGTAAACCAAAACAAACAATAAGGGTAAAACGGTAAATTGGTCACGCGTTGACCATAACTATTAGTTTTGAAAAAAAAAGCACTGTATGACGTAAGCCATGATAGGCTAATAAGCGTTAAGAAACGATTAATAAGTGAAACGACCGCACGGTGTAAACCGGAGCGAGTCATATAGATGAGATGGTAATAAATATCATCTCGCCAACATAATCGGTCACTTAGACCAAATGGGTCAAAAGGTGAAGATATCACCTTTTGACAATAATGACTAATGATTATTGTCGAGTTATATTATTTCAGGAGTAAATGTCAAATGGGTATTAACAACGCTTTGGATTAGCGGTTATAAAAGCAAGGTATTAAAAACGGGTCAATATATTGATCCGCGCCAGGTATGTGAAAAAGGGTAACACTCATTTGGAATATGCGGTTCAATGAGTGTTAAAAGAAGTCAAAATAAACATTTGATTACTTGATAAGTAAACCGAATGTTTTAAATAATGAACATTGCGTTTGGGAAGCTTAATGACTTTTCAAACAAAATCATAGGTTAAAAGAGGGATTATGGGTCAAATATACTTCCAAAAGTCCTTTATCGTAAATGATTGGCTAAACGGACTAAAACGCCCTTATAAGCTAAATTGGACAAACGACCTTTAAAGGTAGTTTTGAAACGAGTTTTATGATCAAATAAATAATTAGAATAAGTATAAGAAGCGAAAGATGTAAACCTTTGGTCAAATGACTCTATATGAGTCTTTGTCGTAAATTAGCAATCCGACGAGAAAAACTCGGATTATATAGATCACCTCATTAAGTCCACCACAAATATAGTTGTGGTGAAAGATTACTTGATAAGAAATGTTGTATAATAACGCTAGAAACGAATGAAAGCGTTTCATGATCAAAATATGCCTAAATACCCTTAACGGGTCAAAATACGCATATGAGCGTAAACGGGTTTAAGATACGTAAGAGACCCGTGACTTGAACCTAATATGATAGGAATTATTGAAATTATGAATATCATGAGAATAAGGATCAAATAAACATGTTTGTGTGATAAAATCACGAACGGGTCAAATTTGGTAAAAAGGGGTAATAAGTCGAAGACTTAAAAGTCTGAAATTTTATTAATCCGGGTATTGGATTTTAACTCCATAAGATGGAGATTCAAATTACAAACACGTAGGAAGAAACGGTAGGTCAAACGGATAAACGGATTGAAAGATACGAAAGTTTTCGTGTCAAATAACGGCAAAATGGAAAGGTTGGATGCAGGGGCCACCGTAACTTACGGTGCCACCGTAAGTTACAGTGGAGCTGAAATAGTTACGGTAGAACACCCCTGATTTACGGTGGAAACATATCAAAACAGGGGCTACCGTAAATTACGGTGTCCACCGTAATTTACGGTGGACCCTGTACAAAAGTATATTTTATTCAGTTTTGTTTCTCGGACTCGTTTAGATACGTTTTAAACCCCGTATGACTAAAGCATTTCATGTTTATGAAATGTAGGTACTCTTTGGATGCCGGAAGACGATCAAGCTCAACGAAGAACCGAACACGATAAAGATACATGCTTCCGCTCATTGCATCGTCTTAATTTTTTTTTATGACGAATCTGATCACGCTATGTCGAATAACTTTTGACTTGCGAAAAGTTTTAATAAATCCCTATTTTTATAGTATGTGTAGTCTTAACTACACATCTAATCGTTGGTATTTATATGTAAAACCGTTAAATAGAAACTAGGGTGTTACATTTTTTGTGCTATTTTAGGAGATGTCGTTAACGAGAAAAGTGGAGATGGAAGGTCGATAAGGATGATTCACGTATGAGGTCGATAAGGATGATTCACGTATATTTGTTTGCTTGATCGATAAGGATGATTCAGCATACAACGTGGCGAATAGTTGTAAAAGATTATGTTTTTTGTTTTTTCGATTATGTTGGGTTTATTGTTTTTACGAAACTGGAACTTGTAATTATATGTTTTTTTGTTTGGTTTGGAAAACATTATGGAACTTGTAATTTGTTAAATATAAAATAGTTTTACAGGTATTGTTTCTATGTATGTATTATGTAGCTAATTACACATATGTACGATGCTGAGTACACATGTGTACTGTTCTATATATATCCAAGTACACATGTGTATACAGTTGAAATATGAAGGTTACGTGGATCTTAAAAATCAAAATTCCAATTCTGGTGATGAATCTGAAATAAAAATTAAAATTGAAATATGGTGATTTGTTGTTTGTTTTGATAATTATCTTATTAATAAATAAAACATAATGTGGATAATGAATTTAAATTAGGAAAGATGTACCTTAATTCAATTATTAAAATAATAATGATTTTAATCTAATTTTTTATATAATTACAATCCTACCCTTAACAACTAAAAAAGAAATCAAGGGTCCAGATCTGTTCACGCAGTTCACTCTTTGTTTTTCATGCAATTATAATTTCATTTTACATTAATAAAAAAGAGTCGAACTCGTCAAGTTCAATCTCTGGGTTGAGTTTGGTAATTTTTACTAATAGACTTCAAATATATGTTGAGTTTTAAAAGGAATTTTTTTTATCTTTTATTAAAAAAGTTAAGAAAGAAATGCTCTTAACTCCTCTTTTGTCCTCTTCTTCGACCAAACCCACCCCCTTACTCTTCAACCACCCTTTGTGTATATTTGATATGAGGGTATTTGTCTCGGTTTTAATGTGTTTAATAATGTGGTATTAAGCATTTAATCATGTGAAATCAGTTTATTTTGAGCTTGATATGAATTGCAGGTACATGGAGCTTAAAGGATGCTTTTCGAGAGTTATACGAAAGTTAGAAAGATATGAAAGGAAAGATTATGGAAGATACTCATGTGAATATAGGTTTGTAGAGTGTTTGTGAAGAGTTTGGACGGAAATCCGGAGTCGGAAGCAAAAACTGACCAAGAATGGTCGACAGAAAAGAGTCAAAACTTCAAATTGGTATATCTCGGGCTAGAAAATAAGTTACGTGATCCACAATATATGAATCTTGCCAGTTTCGATGAGCTGAACATGAAGAAATTGAATAAAACTTGTTAGGTCGCATATGAAGCCCTACAAAGTGCAATGTACGACCTCAACAACTAAAATAGGGCATCCACTAGGGCAGACATCAGAGGATTTTATGAGATGGAGGAGGTCTTGGGTTCAAGTCCCACAGATAGAATTATAGAAATTTTCCATTCAAAAACAAAATATTATAATCCTAACCTACCCCAAATGAAAATCATTCACCTCCCATTAGTTTTTGGCTTCCCAAGTGTAATTTTGAGGCGTTTCAACATCTTCCAAACTCACCAAATCACATTTCCAAGATTCCCAACAACCATTGAAGATTCATTCATGTCGATGAGTGGCTAATCTCGCTGTAACTTCCTCTGAGTGAATGGTCCGCTTAGGATAACATTAAAATTTGTTTGATTTATGCTTTGGATTGTTTTTTTTTAAGTATTGTGAACAACTTGTGTTTGGTTGACTTAAACAAATTGTTTTTGTTTTAATTATCTATCTTTTATCATTCACATTTGTTTTTCTTGAATCGTAAGTGGTTTGATAACTAGGGGGTATTTGACATCTATAATTAGGTACTTGGATTGTACGAGTTAGTATTAAAAACTTGTCTTTGTTTATCACTTGAACTAACTAATCGCAAGACTATGTCTATGTGGTATCTAATTAATCAAACGAGTTTTTTTATGAAACCGAGAACCTAAAATCCGGGGGAAGGGTGGTTCCTTTTCTTAAAACGGATGACTTTTCTAATCAAGTTTGTTGCTTTGCAATCAAATTTTCTCAAAGCCTATTCGAAAATCAAATTTGCTTTCGTACTTGGTTTAATTAGATAATTAATTGAATACTTTCTAGAATTTTCTAAGCAGATGATCTTACCTACCCTTACTAGTAAAAGTAGCTAGAAATTGATTTTTAACTTTAGTTTTGACTAACCTTTTGACTTCTATCGATATTCAAATATTCGTTTTTCTTAGGGGCCGTTTGGCAACATCTGAATGGTTAAGTGCTGAACCAGTGAGAGGCCTGAACCATTAAGTGTTGAACCAGTAAGAGGTCTGAACCATTAAGAGTCTGTATAATGCTTAACCGTTCAGATGCAAATTTCTGACCAATTCAGATTAGAGGTCGTAACTATTCAGACTCTGTATAATGGTTAACCATTCAGAGGCAAATGTCTGAACCATTCAGACATCTGCTCGTGAAACAAACAGTCTGAACCATTAACTGCTGAACCAGTAAGATGTCTAAACCAATAAAAATCTTATTAAGAGGTAAACACAAAGCCCCTAGAGCTCATTTTCATGTGGATTTGTTTTAAAGTTTGTTATTGATTAGTGGTTAAAATAGCAAAAGGACGAGGGTGTATAAAACAAAGAGGACAACGAAATTTTTTTTAAAATGGCTAAACAAAAAAGACACACATTGAAGACCTCGGTCATCCTTATCCTTGTTTAGCTGTTGTAAGGTTTGCTGAAAAATTAACTCTAATTTGTTAATGTTAATTCTGATAATGATAGTAGAGAACCGGCCTTCTCTCCTTGACTCCCTCTACCATCCCATTCTTCTCACAAGGTGAATATAATTTATCAAAATTTGTCTACTACAATAAATCTGATAAATCTACATTTGTATATGTTTGGTCAATTAAAGGACTATATCTTTTTATTTGTATGTGTTTGGAGATAAGATTTGCGGAATCGATGAATCAACTTTATGATTGAATGAATTTCTGGTCATCTTAACCCTGATAAAATTGCAATAATATTTGTTGGACTCTCATCACGCAAAAGTACTTAAATAGAATCATTGCTGAATATAACATATTTGTTGAACCTTTTTGTCAATGTGTTTACCTCGTAGTTAGAAATTATTGTATGAGTTGACAGAGAAGACAAAGAAGAGAAATAACAAGGAAAGACATATAAATTAAGCGTTTTTGTTAGTGTTTTCTTTAAAAATCCGAGTAAAATGGTCATCTCGCATCTATTTAATTTCATCTAATTAAAAGTTTTTGGGCTATTAGATTTTATCACCCCCAACTATTGGCTATTGGCCGCTGCCGCCCCAACTATGACTTTGACGCCCGTCACCCCCCAACTTAACACTTAGTGTGTCCTGTCACCATGTCGTTAACTGATCACGAACTTTTGATCCTATTACTACACTTTTTGGGGTGTCATAGGGATCTTGGGAAGGTTTTAGTGATCTTAGGACACCCCCAAAAGTATAGTAACAGAATTAAAAGTTAGTGATCTGGTGACAGAACACACTAAGTGTTAAGTTAGGGGTGGCAGACGTCAAAGTGATAGTTGCGGGTGGCATCGGCCAATGGCCAATAGTTAAAAGTGATAAAATCTAATAACCCAAAGTTTTGTAGTGTTTGTTAGTTAAAAAGAACAAATGTATTATGTGGTAGCAACTAGTATGCACAAAAACTACAACACTTAGGAAAAAAAAAATATCACGTATATTTGCCTTTCAATTCTAGTGTTCATAAGATGAGAAAAAAATGATAATAAAAGGGGAAATACCATAAAAAACCAACATACTTTCTGTTTTTGCGCATAAAAGTCCCTCCACTTTTTTTTGCACTCAGAAAACCAACATACTTTTCTTTTTGTTTCATAAAAGTCCCTCCACTTTTTTTTGTACATAAAAAACCAACATACTTTCTGTTTTGCTCATAAAAGTCCCTCCACTTTTTTTTGCACTCAGAAAACCAACATTATTGTCAAATTATGAACGCAGAGGTTGGTGACCCGAGACTCTGTCGCTTCCATCATCGACGATTAGGTTGCAGACAGCTCATCGGCGAGACGGGGCCGATTCGTTCTCGCCGGTGGGTCGGGATTATCTACCAACGGGTCAGGTCCACCCTGTCCACGACCACGTCCACGCCCACGTCCCTTACCACCAGCCCCTGCCGGCGCTCGCCCGATACCGCCAGCTCTACCACGTCCTCCACCAACACGACCGCCACCTCCACCTACGCGTCCGCCGCCGCCCCCTTCACCTACACGTCCTCCACCTCCACCGCCTCGGCCCCGCCCTCGCCCGACAACATCAGCCATATCAAACTAAACAAAAAAAGTGGAGGGACTTTTATGAGCAAAAACAGAAAGTATGTTGGTTTTTTATGTACAAAAAAAAGTGGAGGGACTTTTATGAAACAAAAAGAAAAGTATGTTGGTTTTCTGAGTGCAAAAAAAAGTGGAGGGACTTTTATGCGCAAAAACAGAAAGTATGTTGGTTTTTCATGGTATTTCCCCATAATAAAAAGATAAGAGAAAAAAATATCTAAATATTGTTTCTCTTTGTTAAGCCTTAAACTATCAAAAAATGGTCCCACCACCCTCTCTCCCCCACTATATACTTTACAACACATTACACAAATTACAAATATTAAAAAAATAAAATAAAAATTATATAAAGAAAAATCTGAATCCTTGAAGTCATTAAACTAAATCAGCCCCAAAACCCAGAGATTCTTCCTCCTTGATTTCAGGTTTTATTACCTTGTACTCTTTTTCCTTAATTTCTTCGTTGTCATTAACATATTTAACAACAACGTTGTTACCGCCGTCGCCACCGTCACCGCTTAACGTTAACATCTTCGCCCTCTTTGCTTCAAACTCCCAATCCGTACGCCCCATAACCACCAACATAGTAACCACGCACGACATCTGCGCCGCCAACATCCCCAACCACAAACCTTTGAAGTCAAATCCCATAAAGAATCCTAGTACTACCGCAACCGGCATACCCACTAGATAAAAACATCCAAGGTTTATATTTGCGCCGATTTTCGGCCGCGCGGTGCCTCTTACGACACCGCACCCGGTCGTCTGCGGGCAGTTTCCCAGCTCGCAGAGACCGATGATAGGAAGAACCATCGCGGTCAACGCGATGATTTCCTTATCTTGAGTAAACATAGTCGCCCACACGTTTCTCACACTTGTTGCGAAAAGCAAAGCCGAAAAACCCAACATAAAGCTACACGCGAGTCCAACGTCCGCGGCCCGTTTCGCCCGTCCGGGTCGGCCCGCACCCAACTCGTTACCCACCCGAGTCGACACGCTGAAACTCAGCGACGACGGGAATATGTATATCAATGCCGTGGTTTGTATCAAAATCCCCATCGAAGCGACCGTGGCTCGCGGGTTCACCAACAACCCGCATAGCAAAATCATGATCTCGTACCACCACCATTCGAGACAAACCGATATACAACTCGGAATCGCTAAACTCAGTAGCGAGTTCCACCCTTTTAGACATTCTCTCGATACACCCCCCCATGTTTTCTTGTAAACACCGGAAATGAGTATGTAAATCACCAATGAAGCTACTAAGTTGAAATTTGTCAACACACTACTAATTGCAACACCTTTAAGTCCTAAGTTAAGGATATTTACGAGATAATAGTTGATGGGAATGTGAAGAATGATCGAAACCGACGCACAAAATGTGAGCGGCAGAGTAATCGACTGCGAACGGAGGTAAATCCGCAATGGGTGCAAAAAACATTGAGCCAAAAGATCCGGAATCGAATATGTAAGATAAGTTTGGGCTTGAGTCGCAATTTCAGCATCCTGCCCACAAAATAACAAAACACTTTCCATGTTGAACCACAGAATGGATATCGGTACCGATACCAGTATTAACAACAGAATGGTCCTTTGTAAACAAAGACCAAGAAGTGTATGTCTTTTCGCCCCGAAAGCTTGCCCGCAAATGGGCTCCATTCCCATGGCTAACCCGGATAAAACCGAGTATCCGGTAATGTTAGCGAATCCGATAGCTAACGAGCCACCAGCGAGCGCCAGCTCACCTAGGTGGCCCAAGAAAAGCATGGAGATCATTGAGCGAGAGTACAACAAGAGACCCGTGAGGATCATGGGGATGGCGATTTTCGCTATCGAAATGGCCTCATTGATAGCTAAAGTAAGATGACTTTTGTTGTTGTTAGATTGTTGTGGATGATCATAAGTTTGTGTGATCACTTTTGGTGGTTGTTTGAGGTTTTGAGGGATCAAAAAAGGGTCTAGAATATCTTTAACAACTTGTTTGGGTGAATTGCAATTGCAACAACAAGGAGATGAAGGTTGCTGGCACATTTTTGAATTTTTTTTTTTAAGTGAGTTTTTAGAGAGAGAAGGTGGTGTTAACAGAGAGAGAGAGAGAAGTGTCGTGAGGTTTAAGAGTAGCGATTTCGTGGTGGGTATTTAAAGATTTTGAGGACGGCTTTGGTCTTTTATACTAGTGATATTACAATTTTTTTTGAAATAAATAAAATAAAATAAAAATAAAAATTCAAAATGACTTTGTTTGTATAGTTGTATAGTTGTAATTAGGCACTTGACATTGCATATTTATTCTTCAAAAATGTGTCGTTTTTTGACCGGCTTTTAAGACCACTGTGCTACTAGCACCGGTTTTTTCTTTAACGTATTATTCGATTTTACTTAAAAAATGGCATGTTTTTTTTAAGGAAAAATATTGTCATGTGAATAATGGAATATTAAAGATTTCAAGTAACGAATTAACAGGAACTATCATTTAGTAGTTAACTTACCACATTTAAGCCGTCTTATGTCTTATGTTTCGATTTTTATTATTATTTTTTTTAATTATTAAACGAACGAGGAGGGTCTTGGATGGTTTTAAATCAAGATTCTAATATATTTAAATATATACACTAGCAATATAATATTAAGGGGCTGTTTGGCTAAGCTTATTTTTTTTACTTATTTACTTATTTGCTTATTTGAAAAGCAAATAAGTCATAATGGAATGACTTATTTACTTATTCCTCTTACATAATAAGCTAACCCAAACACCTTTTAACTTTTCAAAAAGTAAATAAGTAAATAAGTCACTAAAATAAGCTTAGCCAAACAGCCCCTAAATACACTCAATGGTGGTTTGACCTATTTAAAAATAGAAATATTGGATTTTAATAATCTCAACTGTTTGTCGTTAGCCGCCAACAGGCCCAACTTTGAAAATAACCACTGATAGTCCCAACTACAAATATATTGGCCTCCAATGGACTTTGACTAACAGATTTGTAACACCGTTAGTCTCCGGTCACTGGAAAAACGTTTTTTGCCAGAAAAAGGTTACTACATGTCCGATCTAAGGTTACAAAGAGGTTTGGGACGAAAATGTTGATTTTTTCAGCCAAAAAGTTGAGTTTTCCGGTAAAAAAAGAAGTTTTTCGGCGAAAATGGAGTTTTCCGACGACTGAATACTAACAACGTTAGGGTTCTGTTAGTCAGGGTCCATTAGAGGCCAATATATTAATAGTTGGTACTGTCAGTGATTATTTTTTAAATTGAGACTCTTGACGGCCAACGACGAATAGTTAGAATTATTAAAATCCAATATTCCTTAAAAATACGGTCAAAGAAAATCTTTAATTTGACATGTTTGAACATAAATGAGACGAATTATCAATCTACGGCGAAGCGAATAATCCAACTTTTTAAATAAATTTTGATTAAATATCAACACGTAATTGGTCTTTTACCTGTTTAGGTCAAAGGCGTGTTAATGAAGTGCACTTAAAAAAAATCTAACACGTAATTCACTTATATAAATGATAGTACAATTAATAAAAGACGAGTATATCCAATTTTACATCCACCATCTTCATAGCTTTTGTAAAATCAATTAACGTGACATCAAGTTTCATCTTCATCAAGTTATGTAAATACAATTACAACATTCCAATTCATCAATGGCACGTAGGGCTGGCAATAGGTAACCTGTAGGTAACCTGCTAAGACACGATAATAGAAAAGTACACCATGTGATTTTTTACATTTTAAAAAATAATCAAAATTTGAACGTTAGGATCCATTATTTCTCCTTCTAGGTGCATAAAATATACATATGTCTTATAGACATTGGATATAAAGTAGTTAAACGAGTCGTATTCATGTTTAAAATTGTTGTTGTTCGCGTTATCAGATACCTGTTAAACCTGCTAAGACACGATTTGCCAGCCCTAAATTGGCACGTCATATATCATTTTTTGAGGGTTAAACACTCAAATTCAACCTAAAAGACGGCAGAAAAGGATATTAAAATACCAAACATTTAAAATTTAAAATAGTTATAAAAATAAAATCCGGAAGATTAAAAAATTAAGATAGATTAAATAATTAAAATAAATAAAAAATTAACAAAAGAAACAATGCCGTGACCAATGGTGGACACACAATTTATATTCTAGGTAGTCAAATGGATTGTTTAACCAAACTTTTTAGGGGGCAAGCGAAATTTTTGCATAAAAAAACTAGTTTAATTTTATTACGGGATATTGGATTTAAATAACCAACTTTCATCAATTTTCACTCTCAACTTTCGATGTTACCACAACACTTACAACTTTCAACTTATTGGCTGACAGCATTCCCAAACTAACTGAACACCAAGACAATTAGTTTTTTTGTTGATGTGGTACTTATGTGGTGACATGACACCTGGTGTGGATTTTTTTTTTATGATGTGGAAGCTGGTGTGGCCTCTAACTTGGCTTTTTTTTTATTATGTGGCTGCTGAAGTGGCATCTGACTTGGTTTTTTTATGACGTGACACTAGTTTGGAGACGTTGCAGTTGATGTCAGCAAACTGAGTTAGTGTTGGGTTAGTTTGAGAGTGCTATCAGCCAATAAGTTGAAAATTTGGGTGTGGTGTTATAAATATCGAAAGTTGAAAGTGTTATTAGTCAATTGATAAAATGTTAAGTTATTTAAATCCAATATCCTTTTAATACGGAGTGCGGCCACCCCTAAACCCTTAGACCATGTGTAGTGGTGAACTAACATAATGCCCCCACCATGGGGCATTATCCGACACGTGTCATCCTAGTCAGCGTTGGAGCATTGTAGCAAAAGTGGCGTAGTGGGGCATTATGCCAATAACGCCCATATTACTTTTAATGAAAAAAAAAAGGGATGTCAGGTTGAAAAGTGAAGTGGCATGTGGGTATCTCAAATTCATTGGTGGACAAGACCATTTTGTCAGAGACCATATTGCAACTTCAGCGTTTTAATGAAAACGCCCACAACCAATTTTTCCAAAAATAACGCCCCAAAACGCCGGGTGTAATGGGGTGGGGGGCGTTTTTTTTCAATTTTTAAAAAAAAAAACGCCCCACTACGGGTGGTCTTATAGCAGGTCAACATGTAGTTGTGACTGAATAATCCCATAAAGAACCTGTAAAGAAACCGAGTAATAACCCTTGGTAACTTAACTTCTACAACTTAATGATGAAAGACAAGAAAGCAATAATTATAAGTAAAAAAATGATAAAAGGCATTTTTGAAATAAACTATTTAATTAGGTATACTTTTCTAAATTATCCTATACATAACTATATAATTAAGTATACCTTTTTAATAAAATAAACTATATAATTAAGTATAGTTTTCTAAATTATCTTATACATAACTATATAATTAAGTATACTTTTCTAAATTATCCTATACATAAAACATATTGAGAGAGTTAAAAAAACACTTTGGCCAACTTAATTAAAAAATACATAAAAGAAAGACAAAGATTAGTGCAAAAATTAGGTTAGAATAAGGTTAAAAACCGTGTGAAGACACGTATTTGTTAACTTAATATATGGAATTGTTTGGATAACTTAAATGCTTAAAGGCCCAATTGCATGTTTCTCCATTAGATAACAAAAATGAAGATCGTGTTCTTTTGGCCGACATGTTAAAGTTTTTGATCACGTTTTGACCGGACGGACGGCCACTCAAAAACAACCGCCGCTTAGTGTCGAAAAACCACCACCGCCCTTTTTCTTGTTTACTCGGCCACAGCCGACTTCTAATTAGTTTTTTATTCTGCTTTCAGTTTATTCTAGAAATAATTATTACATTTGAGAAAAAAATTAGGAAAGAGTAAATTGCCATTTTAGTCCCTGAGTTTGGTCCAAATTTGCCATTTTGATCCAAATAGTTTTATTTTCCCCCTTGGGTCCCTGACTTTTACATTTTGTTGCCATTTTGATCACTTTGCCTAACTCCATCCAAAAACCCAGTTTGTAACAGGGGTATTTTGGGGATTTCCTTAAAAAATGTTTTCAGTTGCCATTTTGATCCAATTCCAAAAAATCAAAAAAATTCGAAAAAAATTCCAAAAAATCAAAAAAAATTCTAAAAAATTCAAAAAAATCTAAAAAATTCAAAAAAATCTAAAAAATCATGAAAATTCTAAAAAATTCAAAAAAATATAAAAATTTCTAAAAATCATAAAAATTCTAAAAAATCAAAAAAATTCTAAAAAATCCAAAAATCATTAAATGTTTCGGCACGAACCGTTTCGACCCGTACCGTTTCGAACCGAACCGTTTCGACCCGTACTGTATCGAACCGAACCGTTTCGACGCGAACCGTTTCGAACCCGTACCGTATCGAACCGTACCGTTTCGACGCGAACCGTTTCGAACCGTACCGTTTCGACCCGTACCGTATCGAACCGAACCGTTTCGACGCGAACCGTTTCGAGCCGAACCGTTTCGACATGAACCGTTTCGACCCGTACCGTTTCGAACCCGAACCGTTTCGAGCCGAACCGTTTCGACGCGAAGCGTTTCGACCCGTACCGTTTCGACCCGTACCGTTTCGAACCGAACCGTTTCGACGCGAACCGTTTCGAACCGAACCGTTTCGACCCGTACCGTATCGAACCGAACCGTTTCGACGCGAACCGTTTCGAACCCGAACCGTTTCGACACGAACCGTTTCGACCCGTACTGTTTCGAACCCGAACCGTTTCGAGCCGAACCGTTTCAACGCGAAGCGTTTCGACCCGTACCGTTTCGACCCGTACCATTTCGACGCGAACCGTTTCGAACCGAACCGTTTCGACGCGAACCGTTTCGAACCCGAACCGTTTCGAACCGTACCGTTTCGAACCCGAACCGTTTCGACCCGTACCGTATCGAACCGAACCGTTTCGACGCGAACCGTTTCGAACCCGAACCGTTTCGAACCGTACCGTTTCGAACCCGAACCGTTTCGACCCGTACCGTTTCGAACCCGAACCGTTTCGAGCCGTACCGTTTCGACGCGAACCGTTTCGAACCGAACCGTTTCGAGCCGTACCGTATCGAACCGAACCGTTTCGACGCGAACCGTTTCGAACCCGAACCGTTTCGAACCGTACCGTTTCGAACCCGAACCGTTTCGAGCCGAACCGTTTCGAACCGTACCGTTTCGACGCGAACCGTTTCGAACTGAACCGTTTCGACGCGAACCGTTTCGAACTGAACCGTTTCGACCCGTACCGTATCGAACCGAACCGTTTCGACCCGTACCGTACCGAACCGTTTCGACGCGAACCGTTTAGAATTATTTGGATTTTTTAGAATTTTTATGGTTTTTTAGAATTTTTTTGATTTTTATATTTTTTTGAATTTTTTAGATTTTTTATGATTTTTTAGAATTTTTTAGATTTTTTTGAATTTTTTAGATTTTTTAGAATTTTTTAGAATTTTTTGAATTTTTTGGAATTTTTTTGATTTTTTGGAATTGGTTTAAAATGGCAACTGAAAAGGTTTAAATTGAAAAGAGTAACTGGGTTTTTGGATGGAGTTAGGCAAAGTGATCAAAATGGCAACAAATGTAAAAGTCAGGGACCCAGGGGGGAAAATAAAACTATTTGGATCAAAATGGCAAATTTGGACAAAACTCAGGGACTAAAATGGCAATTTACTCATTAGGAAAAGAATACTTCAAACTTCAAAGTAAAAAAAAAAAAAAAAAAAAAAAAAAAAACTAAACACCTCCTTATATGTTTCTAATATATTTATAGAGTTAATTACATAGTTAGTCCCTGTGGTTTGCACAAAATAACATACTTAGGTACTAATAGTTTAAAATCACCTTCTAGGGTATTAACTTTTCATTTTGTAACGTTTGGAGGTATTAACTTCTAAGGTATAGGTAGTCCCTGTGGTTTGCACAAAATAACATACTTGGGTACTAACAGAATGTGATTTTAAGCCTACAAATAAGCTTAATACCCCCAAACGTTACAAAATGAAAAGTTAATACCCTAGAATGTTATTTTAAACTATTAGTACCTAAGTATGTTACTTTATGCAAACCACAGGGACTAACTATGTAATTAACTCATATTTATAAGACAACTTTTACCGTCGTTGTATAGTTGAAGTGCATAATTATATTCTTGTGATACATACAAAATTTATTTGGATACAATTTCGTCTTAATAACAAGTGTTTTTTAATTTTGTGAAAACAAATAACATTGACAATTTTAAAACAATTGCCTAATAAGAAAAATTATTTACTAAACATTGACGTGATATACAAAAGAAAAAACTTAAATATGTAATCTCCATTGCCGAGGGTAGTCGAATTATGTAATTATAGTCCGTAGAAGTTACCAATGCAAACATATGCAAAAGTTGTTTATGATATGATTGAGATTTGTACCAACTATGGAAATGAGTACATGTACTAGTACTGATATTGTGTGGGTGGGAGTGATTCGGTTGGAATCAAACATATACTTTATTTTGAATACAATTCATTGTCAATAAAATTAATATTGGAATGTTGCCAGAAAATAAACATAACTATATATATATAAAAGTTGAAAAAACCCACAAAACGTAAACAATAAGAAAGACTTCATGGTAGCAATCAACGACGACACATGTATGGTCATAGTCGGGTCGTCAAAAGACAGGACAAAAGAGCTATGGTGACAAAAACTATGATTATGGTGACATCGAACAAGAAAATGCATAAAACATAATGCGTCCCTATGGTTGGACAAAACGGAGATGAAGAGAAATTTATCCTCAAAGAAGAGGGACGATGGGAGAGGATGGTCGACAACCAGCCAAAGTTAAGTGACAACGCATGCCAAAGAGGAATGTGTGATGGATAAAAGGATGAAAAAAGAACTTTAATGCTCTAATACCATATGAAATAAACTTCATCACAAAAGGTAGTTCACTTGATAGATGCACGTGTCTCTTAAAGGGAAGGTCCCAGATTCAAACTTGAACAAGTGGAATAATTAGGCAGATGCATGTGTCTCTTAAAAGGAAAGTCCCAAATTCAAACTTGGACAAGTGAAATAATTATATTAGCGTTAAAAAAATAAACTTCATCACATATTACGTTCTAATAATCAACCATGTATAGAAATAGAATAAGTATTTTTTTTAACTAAAGCATATTTTTTATTTAACACAAAATAACAAAAATATATTTTATTGCTCAGTTGGACGTTAGGAAGCATACCATACATTAACCGTCAAAATACATATATCTATTTTTAATGGGTTAACTTATATCAGGAGAATCATGTATTTAAGTTTCAAGATTCAAATATAAAAAATTATCATATTCAAGATAACATAAATGATAACATGAGGAGAATCATGTATTTAAGTTTCAAGATTCAAATATAAAAAATATCATATTCAAGATAACATAAATTATAAAACATAAAATACCAATATTGTAGTTCCACTTCTCGATCTTTTTATTCTTTTTTATATTTCTTGTGGCATGGTTTTAGATCTTTGGAATTTGTATATGTATTCGTCATGGTCCTTATGAAATACTCATAATAGCTCTATTATGTACAAAATAAGGTGTCTATTATTATAACTTTAGCGCGGGTAAATTGATGCATAAACTTGGTCACGTTAATACAATCATTAACCATTAACCGAAGTGAAACCGAGTGAATAAATCAACTTGCATCACAAACATTTCTAGATGATATTAAATAAGACAGCTATAATTATAGACGATATTGGCCGCGTATTTTATACTCCGCTTTTAGGGAAGTCTATATTCCACATGAAAAACCAAAACAAATCGCTATCGAAGTCAATAGGCAAGGAAAATGATGCAGACTTTGATTTGCCCCATTTCCTTGCTAATTGTTTTAGACGCGTAGCCTTAGTGGGTTTTTGACTTTATAGTCAAAGGGGTTGAAGAGTCAAATCATAAACACTTGGGGGCTTTAATTTACAAATTATTGGTCAATGTCATATCAAGAAGGGAATGTCGATACTACGGGAACTAATTTGAATACTAATTACATTGATGTGATATTCCACTAATGTTTCAAATATATATTTAATGTTACACTTAAAACTTTATACAATAATATATTGCATAGACTAAATAAAAAATGATCAATGTAAGAAGGCAAAGAAAGATTTTAAGCCAATGATTCAAAAATATATGGTTGAAATGATACAAGGGTAAAATTTTATGCATGAAAATAGCTTGCAAGGGTAAAATTTGAATAAGCTACCATTATTGTCTTTTTTTTAAATTCCTCATTTTTAACAACATATAATTTGTCAATACGACATTATTTTCTTTTAAGAGTTAATTACGCAGATAGTTCACTCCACAGGGTTTATTGAAAGTTTCTCCTTTGAGTACAAACTTTTTTTCCGTAACATGTAAAGGTTAATCATGTGGTTTAATTTTTGTAACACACTAAGGTATTAAGCCTAACGACTGTTAAAACATAACGGAATACACCCTCACGTGAGGGCATTTTTATCCTTTCAGCCTTTTTGTTAATTATGCGTTTAAAACCTCAGACCCTGCTCATTACCATCGTCCATGTTCAAACATTCTTCCATTCATCCCTTAATCTACCAAATCTAAGAAACCGACAATGGTGTTGTGATCTTGTGGAGGAGTGGCTACGATACGAACATCATGGACACATAATAATGCAGGGCGACGATTTTATTATTGTCCCCAAACGGTACGATTCTTAACCTTGCCAATAAAACTAATTAGTTGTCCTATTTTTTTTATTTCCTTTGCAGTAACGACACAGGTGCGGATTCTTTGTTTGGCTATACCCCCCTCCCCCCCCCCCCCCAATGTGTCATGGATCTGCTGAAATTATACATGGGCTACTGAGATCAAGAAATGACATGGAAGAAAATGTTAGGGAATTGCACAATAAAGTTGAAAGAAAAAAAGACAAGTAATACTTTGTTTGGTAGTGAGTGTAGTGATGTTGGGTATGTATTTTGTCAATTAGATGTAGGTTTTGTAATGACATTGAAGTCTTGAAACCTAATGTTAGTGACTCTTGTAATGGTTGAATGAATATTTGTCGCAACCCCCGATCCCTAATTTCCGGGAACGGGCGGCCGCGAGCCAGTTTCGGTGGTATCGCGTGTTTATTCAATTTGGCAGCGGAATTTACATCAGAACCGTAGTTAGGAAATATTTTATCAGAGTAAAATACCACACTTTTAATATATTAAACATATGGGAAAAATCCCAAGTTTAAGTACACAATTTTCATAGGGATAACACCCTATTTTATTTAATAAAAACATCTATTTCTTTTAGGTAACTTTATTGCCACTTTTCCAAGCCTTCAGCGCTGTCCAGCTGGCATCTATTTGGCTTTCACATTTTGTTACCTGAAACGCGTTTAAAAATATTTTGTCAGTGGGAAATACTGGTGAGTGAATCCCAGTTTAATCAAGTTTAAATAAAAAACCATTGTACAGTATTGAGGGCGATCTCGCAATTATATTTGTTTCCAAGTTATATTAATTAACATCCGTGGTACTGTCAGACCCGACTTGTGGAAATGTTACCCCTCGCAAGGTAATAACATAACTTTGTATACAAAACCCCAACATACCGACGATAATTGTATTCTTACAAATACTCAATCACTGTTTAATATATAATTAATTAAGTGAGGTTTTGTAAAAACAATTTACAAAAAGGAGATTACTCATATTGCTGTCTTAGATTATCCTTTAGAGTTTCCTGGTGACAATCTATAATTTACATAAATGCACACGTGTTAGTATAATAACCTATTTTAACATTAGTAATACCCTCCCCGAGACGGCATTCCAACGACTATGTCGGGCAGAACCACGACAGCCGTTACGGAACCCTAGATCAATCGGGCAGCGTATCTAATACATATCCAGGGGTTATGATACTTACAACGGAGCAGAACTTCGTTAATTAGGGGGTATTATACCCGAGATTATGCCTACACTTCAGAAATTTCGAGATTGAGAAAGAAAATGAACGAGCAGACTGAAGATCCGATGCCCTCTACTTATAGGGCTTGATTTTGACTTTTACGCGGCCCGCGTAAAGTGTAGGCAAGGGGCTACGCGGCCCGCGTCAAAGAAGGTCAACAGCGTAGGTGATCCGGGTCACCTAGTAGGTTCAACACGAGTCGGACACGTGTCAGCACAAGGTTTCGCCGCGTTTTTTATCTCTAGCGGCCCGCGTAAGGTCCCTAAGGGGTCTACGCGGCCCGCGACAAACCCAAAAATTAAAATTTTAATTATTTTTAATAATATTAAAGGTATTCGGGGTCCGTTTTCGCGTATGGGGGGTATTTTAGGACATATTGTGATATTTTAAAATATATTAGGGCGTTGGAAAAAAATTCAGGAGAGTGTCGGTTTAATTTAGAGTTGTTATATCCCCCCCACCTTGTTTTAGAGCTCGTCCTCGAGATCTACTGGAACAGGTGTGGATATTTCCTTTGCATTTCCGATTCAAGCTCCCATGTATACTCTGGTCCTCTTTTAGAGTCCCATTTCACTTTGACCAGAATTAACCTCTTGTGCTTGAGGTTCTTGACTTTCCTGTCTTCAATCTGTAGAGGCCTTTCTACAAACTTGAGTTGTTCATTTACCTCTATATCCTTAAGAGGTACTACAAGTGATTCATCGGCTAAGCTTTTCTTGAAATTGGATACATGAAATACATCATGTATTCCTGCCATTTCCTCTGGCAGTTGTAGCTGATAGGCTGCAGGTCATATTCTTCTAATAATCTTGAAAGGTCCAACATACCTAGGACTTAGCTTTCCTCTTTTGATGAATGTTACCACTCCTTTCCAAGGAGAGACTTTTAACAATACCCGGTCCCCTACTTGAAATTCCAATGGTTTTCGCCTGTTGTCCGCATAGCTTTTCTGTCGATCACGTGCTGCTTCAGTCGTTCCTTGACTTGAATGATTTTGTCGGTCGTTTCCTGTACTATCTCAGGTCCAGATAGTTGCTTTTCCCCAATTTCTGCCCAACAGACTGGGGTTCGGCACTTTCGTCCATAAAGTGCTTCGGATGGTGCAGCATTGATACTTGTGTTATAACTGTTATTATAATAAAATTCTATCAATGGTAAGTGATCGTCCCAATTACCTCCGAAATCAATTACACAAGCTCTAAGCATGTCTTCCATTGTCTGAATTGTCCTTTCGCTTTGTCCGTCCGTTTGAGGATGACAAGCTGTGCTTAGATTTAACTTGGTTCCCATGGATTTTTGGAAACTTGTCCAAAAATGAGAGGTAAAACGGTTATCCCTATCAGAAACAATTGATAAAGGAATTCCATGTAAAGAAACAATTTCATTTACATACAATTTAGCTAGCTGTTCCATACTAAAAGTTTCATTCATTGGTAGGAAGTGAGCTGACTTAGTTAGCCTATCTACAATCACCCAGATTGTATCATTACCTTTCCTTGTTTTGGGTAATTTAGTAACAAAATCCATTGTTATCAATTCTCATTTCCACACTGCATTTCTAATTGTTGTAACAGACCTGAGGGTTTCTGATGTTCAGCTTTAACTTGTGAGCAAGTTAAACATTTAGAAATATAGGTTGCTATGTCCTTTTTCATTCCTATCCACCAAAAATTCTTTCTTAAATCCTGGTACATCTTATCACTTCCGGGATGCATTGTATACTTAGATTTATGGGCTTCTTCTAATATACGATGACGTAGGTTTCCTAATTTAGGTATCCACATTCTCTTTTCATGGAACCTCCAAATTCCATCTGTTCCTTGTTGTAATTCCCTAATCATACCTTTTAGTTTTTCAGTATCATCATTGATTACAGATTCTTGTGCCTTTTTAATTTGTTCAGTTAAATCCACTTGTAGATTTAATTTAAGAGAACGTACCCTTTTTGGCTTTTTGTGATACTTTCGGCTTAAAGCATCTGCCACTATATTTGCTTTTCCTTCATGATACTGGATATCACAATCATAATACTAAGCATCTCCATCCAGCGTCTTTGCCTCATATTTAATTCTTTTTGCCCAAAAACATACTTTAAACTCTTATGATCAGTAAATATGGTAAACTTACTACCATAAAGGTAATGTCTCCAAATTTTCAAAGCAAAAATTATTGCTCCTAATTCAAGATCATGGGTTGAATAATTCTCTTCATGATTCTTAAGTTGTCTATAGGCGTAAGCTATAACATTTTGACGTTGCATTAACACACATCCATAACCTAATTTACAAGCGTCACAATAAATTACAAAATCTTCAGTTCCTTCTGGTAACGGTAATATGGGTGCATGGGTTAATCTCTACTTAAGAATTCTAAAGGCTTCTTCTTGCTTTGGTCCCCGTTCAAACTTAATGGATTTATAGGTTAACTTAGTTAAAGGAATGGCTATTCTAGAAAATCTCGAATAAATCTTCTATAATAACCGACCAATCCTAAGAAACTTCTAACCTCGGTTGGTGACTCAGGGGTTTTCCATTTAGTACTTGCCTCGATTTTTGTGGGATCCACATGAATTCCTTCATGATTGACCAAGTGTCCAAGAAACTGTACCTGTTCTAACCAAAAATTCGCATTTTGAAAATTTAGCGTACAACTTTTCTTTTCTTAGTAAACTTAAAAGTGTGTGCAAATGCCTTGCGTGTTCCTCTTTACTTTTAGAGTAAATGAGAATATCATATATAAAGACAATTATGAATTTATCCAAATATGGCTTACATATTCGGTTCATCATGTCCATGAATGCAGCTGGGGCATTGGTTAAACCAAATGGCATGACAGTAAATTCATAATGGCCATACCTTGTTCTGAACGCAGTTTTAGGAATATCCTCTTCCTGTACCTTTAATTGATGATATCCTGATCTTAAAACGATTTTAGAGAAAAATCGAGCTCCTTGTAACTGATCAAACAGATCATCAATTCTTGGTAATGGATACCGATTCTTAATTGTGACTTTGTTCAATTCACGATAATCAATGCACATCCGCATTGATCCGTCTTTCTTTTTGACGAATAAAATCGGTGCTCCACATGGCGATGAGCTTGGCTGTATGAATCCTTTTTCCAACAATTCGTCTAACTGTTTCTTCAGTTCCTGCATTTCTGCGGGTGCCAAACGGTAAGGTGCTTTGGCAATCGGTGCCGTTCCTGGTAGCAGGTGAATTCTGAATTCAACTTCTCTGTCCTGCAGTAATCCTGGTAATTCTTCTGGGAATATATCTGAAAACTGAGACACTACTGGAATGTCTTTTAGTTCTTTTCCTTTAGTGTTAGTGATTATGGAAATCAAATACACTAATGATCCTTTTCTTATATAGCTTGCAGTTTTCATCACAGAAATGAATTTTGTGGACCTAGATGGTTTATTTCCTTTAATTGTGATCTTTTCACCCTTTGGTGAATTTACTTGAATTGACTTTTGATCACATAAAATACTGGCTTTATTGGCTATTAACCAATCCATTCCTAAAACAACATCGAATCCTGCCAGATTCATTGGGTAAAGATTTGCAATAAACTTTTGATTTAAAATTTCTACTCTTGCTCCCTACAAGATTTCAGAAATCCTAACAGTTCTCTATTAGTTGTCTCTACCAGACATTCTTGTGGAAGTTTAGTTAATGATTGATTAAGAAGTTTGCAAAACGTAGTATTAATAAAACTTTGGTTTGCACCAGAGTCAAATAATACTTTAGCAAATATATCATTAACTAAAAACATACCGGCTATCACATCCGGAATCATTCTGGCTTCATCTGCTGTTAGAACAAATGCTCTAGCATTTTTAGTGTGCTTGTTGTTCGGAGCTGGAGCCGATTTTGGACAATTTGGCTTGATATGACCTTTTTCTCCACAATTGAAGCACAACCCATTACTAGATTTCCTTCTGCGATCTTCTTCCTTGTGTCCTGGTAACTTACAGAAATTGAAGTGAGTGGAGCATTTTCCTGAATGCTTCTTCTTGCAAGTCTTACAGTAAGGTGCAGAGGTAAAACCTATATTCCTACGGTTGGAATTACCGTAGCGGAATTCCTGAGTAAGCCTCTGTGCTAGGTTTTTCCTCTGGTCTTCTTCTCGTGTACGGACTAATTCATCAGTCAAGGTGTAGGTGCCTGGAATTGGTAAGGATTCTCTAAAATCTCCCTAATGAATACATCGTTATCGTAATAGGGATCTAGAGGATCCAAACCTGGGTAGGCTCCTAAGTTTGGCATGGGCATGTCTTCGTGTATCGGGTAGCGTTGCACATAGTCCATATTGTCGTCCCACCAGGGGTCGTAATTTGGGTCTAAGGGATTTGGTGCTGGTACCCTAGGTATTTCCTCTGGGTTGAAATCATGCATTTCTACTTGATTTTCAGGGTTTTCTATTTCCATTGGTTGGTCAGGAAATGGTGGTTGGGGTTGGGGTGCTATTATTTGTTCCAAATTTGGGTCGGCTGCAGTGGTTGCTAAGATATGGAAATTAGCTAAACCCCTGTCAATCATGTCCTGGGCATGGGCATCTGTCTCTCTTTTGACTGCTGCTAGTGCTCTCTGGTCTTGTAACTTTTTCATACGTTTTCTACGCTCATGTGCTCCTCTACTGAACCATCCCCTCTTTTTCTGAGGAAATGGATCTTTATATTGAGCCTTAAATACGAATATTCCTTCTTCCGTATCAGCAGAGTACCCCGAGAGGGCAGGCTGAGAAGAGGCACCTTCGCTTCTAGGCGAACCAGACAATTGACGGTACGCGTCAGATGGTCCTTGGTCGCTCATACTGTAAACTAACAAATAGTCAAATAACACATAACAATAAAATACAATTATATACGTATTTCTATAATTTATTTCCTAACAGATTGAATTTTGATGTCAGCAGAACGCTTCTGTGGCTGAATCAGTGGCTTAGCTCAGATACCACCTTCTGTCGCAACCCCCGATCCCTAATTTCCGGGAACGGGCGGCTGATGTGCGATAAAGTGTTATATATATTAGGTGTATATTTTAAGCCCTTTTTAACACTTATTTTAGCCAAGTTTTAAATTTATAAAACACGATATTTCACTAACACTAAACACACATATGGGCAAGTGCACCCATCGTTGAGTGTAGTATAGCGTTGGTAAGATACCGAGGTCGTCCAAGGACACAAGAGCTTTTAATACCGGTTTATCCTCAACGTCTAACCAAAATAAAAAGTTTAGAAAAATGTTTTAAACTAAGAAAAATAAAAGCTAACTAAAATGCTGAAAATAAAAATAAAATAAAAACAGATAGACAAGATGAATCACTTGGTTCTGACTCGTATCTAGTATAACCTTTGATTATTTCCGCACTTTTGCACATAATTAAGAGATTATCTTAGTTATTGTAGTAGGCCCCTCTTTTGAAGGTGACGTTACCCTCACCCCAGTAGTTTGAGTCAGCAAGGATACAATCCTAAAAGGGTGGATTATTGGAAGATAATGAATTAAGTTATTAATGCAGTATTATGGTAGGCCCCGCTTTTGGCGGTGACATTACCCTCGGCTAAGTAGTCTGAGTCAGCAGGGATACAGTCCTAAATAGCCGGGTTATAGTATTAATAGTAGTTAACTTATGAGGGGATCAAAGAGTTTGGACCCCCGCCATCCAATACCGTGAAGTATTGAAGGAGGTCCTACTAAATTTGACCCAGGTCCATTGCAGGACCTCTAAACGCTGAACAATGGCAAGACCTTTACCAAACCGTTCCCTTAACCCCCGACCAGGTAGCCAACATACCTCCATATAGACCGTGGAGATATGAATGGTGAAAATCCTTTATTTTATATAGACAGTAAAATAATGCCAAGACACCACAGACAAACGATAAGGAAAGATCACCTTCAACATAAGTAACTAGTTATTAAAGTAATTAATACAAAACCAAATAAAACGTGCAAAAGATTAGAAATAAAAAGTTTTATACTAGACACTTTGTCTTCACCAAGTGATGTAAGAGACTTAGGCAAACATGGCCTTGATTGTTAAGAACTCTTACGATCAATCTTGGATCCCGAGACGACTCACACACTCTACGATGGACAATGGATGATGGTGGTGGATGATGGTGTTGTGATGGTGGTGGGTGGTGGATGAAGTGTGAGAGAGGTGGTGTGCCAAGGGATGAGATGAAATGAATCCAAGCACTCCTATTTATAGGCTGAACAGAGAGCTGGGCACGGCCCCGTGTCCGCTGGACACGGCCCCGTGTCTGTCTGACACTCTCTCTCCTCATAAATTGTAATTCGCAATTACAATAAATGCGCCTGCTGTACTTTCGACACGCCCCCGTGTCCGCTGAGCACGGCCCGTGGTGGGCAATGGAAGCTTCTATAGATTTGTCTTTTCTGCTGCTTCTTGGGCACGCCCCCGTGCTGGCTGAGCACGGGGCGTGTTCAGTCTTCTGTCTTCTCTAATTTGCTTTGGAAGGTGCCGTTGAGGGGTCGGGCAGTCCACTAATGTTCCTTTTCTTGTATTTATGTTGGATTTAGCTGTCTTTTTGCTTCTTTTGCGTTTCTGAGCTCATTTAATCCTGAAAATACAAAAGGAAGACAAAAACACTCTTTTTCCAATATTAGTACTTAAAAAGGGTTAGTTTTATGCCTTGTTTGATGTAATTTATATGTTGCATTTTGCACACATTAAATACCCCCACACTTGAACTTTTGCTTGTCCTCAAGCAAAACTCTTTAATATGTGGCTTACACTCCCAAATGGAATAGGTAGAAAAGAAGGTTTTGGCTTGTCGTAGAGTGTCGGGATGTCCAAGATCTTTTTGGGTTTTATTTTTATTTATTTACAATCCTATTCGTAATGATTTATTTAGAACTTTTCATAGGAGAAATTACTTATTTGGGCATAACATGCCTTTTTTTTTTAAATTCCATTTATATACAAGTTCACATACCTCACGGGAGAAGTCACTCACACTCGGCCGAAGGTGTATTTTTAGTGAATCACTCGAGAGCGGCATGGAACTTATTCCTACCATAGGCTTGCCAAGCAATCAATCCTCCTCCTTTTTAACTTTTATACCTTTGTAAATATCAAGAGGACTTTGTGGGTTAAGGGTTAGGCTTGGGTTAAAGGTAGGTGGTTGGGATAGTGGTTAGTAGTTAGCAGGAAAGGGCGAAAAAGCGTAACAAGTGTCGGTTTTCGTAAGATTTTCTTATTTTTATTTTGATGAAGCTTTTATTCAAACAAAGTTATTTTTGATGAACTTGTTTGTTTATTTTCTTTTTGCTTCATCATCAACACATTTTTTTTTTCGAAAAACCGAACTTGTTACTAAAACAAAGGGTTAAAAATAAAAAGGTTTTGGTGGGTAAAAGGGTTTTTGGTTTGGGTGATGAAATGAAAAGGTTTAGGCTCAAAGGTGTTAACTAGGGGGATTTTTGGGTAGGTGGTGAAAGAAAAAGAAAAATAATGGTGTAGAAATAAAAAGGGTTAGTCCTAATGCCTCCATCATTTACTTACTCGGGTTTAAGTTGATAAGGACCGGGAATGTATCGTCATGGCAAGTTCTAGAGTCGTAAGAACCAAGCGGCTATTCACACAAGAAACGAAAAATGAGCATTTAGTCTAAAGATGTAAATTTGTATGCTCAATAAAGGCTCAAAACTCACTTTTGTGGGAATGGGTTTTTATGTGATCAAGTATATATAATCAAATTTTAACTAAGTTTGTCATGCCTTTTCATAATTTTCTTATGTTGGTTCTTTTTATCACTACGCTATCGGTTGTAAATTTGTAAAAATATAACCTTTTTGAGAACTTGAATTTCCCGAGTTAAACCTAGACAAGTAAAAAAATGAAATTTTTGAAAAAAATTTGGGGTGATTAGCGGTTCCAATAGAGTTTTGTGTGAGGCTTGTATTTAGGACTTGCAAAATTCAAGGTTTTAGCATCCCCCCCACACTTAAATTACACATTGTCCTCAATGTGTCCCAAAAATAAATTTTTAGGTTGATTAGATGTGTAAAATAGTGTTTAAAAAGCAAAGGTTTATGTTACTGGTAGTCTGGACACGGCCCCGTGTCCACTGGACACGACCCCGTGGCGAACTGCCAGTAACGAGAACTTACAGAAAGTGAACACGGCCACGTGTCTGACAAAAGTCTGCAGGACAGAAGCCAAACAGCAGGTCTGGGAGGTGAGCACGGGGGCGTGTTGGCTGGACACGTCCCCGTGTGGACAGTCTGAAAGCCTGAAAATCAGGTTTCTTTCTCCGGTTTTTCCATCCTGGCCCTATAAGTGCTGAGGCTTATCATTCCAAGCCTTGGTTTGTACCTGTTTAATCACTTAATACCACACCAAGCAACACAAACATCCTAAATTACCATAGTCAATTGTTCCAAGCATAAAGTAAAAGAAAAATAAAACGGAAAATAAAAGTGTTTAAGGAAAGTAAATTGTTCAACTTCTGGCACGCAGGCCACCAATTGTTCGAAAGATAAAGGGACTTAAACCTGTGGGCTCGCCATCAACCCGCTCCTGCTTCTCCAAACCCTCTACTCCATATCCTCATCGCTATCATCACCTCCATCCCCATGCCCCGCCATGTACTCCCGGATGCTGCCGATATCGTCTTGTATATCGTTGATGCTGCGTTCAATAGCTCCGACCCGGTGGTAAGTATTGTTGGCGAGGTTGTAGGCGTTCCTGGTACACATGAAGTTTTCCTGCATAAGATCATGTAAGCTTTGAAAATTAGGAAAACCGCCTCCTTGTGAGGAGGATTGACCCGGATCACCATGGGGTGGATACTGGTGGTGGGGAGGTGGTGCGTGAAGAACTAGGGCCTCCTGTGGGTTCCATGCATAGCCTTGCGTTCTTTGGAAACTCACTGTTCCGTCTTCCGCCTCATAAAGTAAGTTCATGGCTCGGCAAATGTGGTAGTCAACTCGTCCCGACCATGGGCTTCTTTCAAAGGCTCTTGGAATTTGCGTGTAATGCTTGAAAAGACGGTACACCCATCCTCCGAAGAAGGTAGGCGTTGGAGCGCGAGCAAGGCGGTTGAGATGCATGTTTCTTAATTGGAGATACGGAACATCGTGAGGCTTTTGGTTGTGGATACAATGGAGGACAACCAAATCTTTCAACCCTACAACACCGCTACTGTCGTGACGTTGGTTTAGAGAGTAGGTGAGGATCCTGTGAATGTAGCGATAGAGCGGATCCCTTAGCTTCGTACTCTTGGTGCTACGAGGGTCGTAGATTCCTTCACCGATTTGAGCCCATGCGGCTTGTCTTTCATTTCCCTCCAAGTCTCGTAATCCCCCGGTATTCTCTTCGTTTCCCGATTCCTCTTCTTGGTATAGCCCTATTACGGCTCCAAACTGTGCCATAGATATCGAGTACATTGTCCCTCCACACCGAAATACAACCCCTTCATTGTCGAATGGGTCACACCTTGAATTGAAGTTGAAGGTACTGTAGAACTCCATGGTGCATTGATGCACCGACCGAAGCCTAGTGTTTAATGCAACAGCTAGTGGTCCCGTAACGATGTTGTTGAATCGGTTCAGCTGGTTTACCAAGGTTAACATGTAACACCCCGAAAACGGCTTTGGTAATCAAACCACGTTAATAGTAAAGACGGGCAAAATACCTTTAGTGGTAAAAATTTACCCGGTAAATATTAGGATTTAAATAATTAATCCTAATAATAAATAAAAAGTGAATAAAAGCTTTTAAGAAATAAAAGCTTAGAAGGCCCGAGTTAACGGGACCTAAAATAAACTTAGTCATAAATATTCCCGAACCCGCTAAGTTAACTAGGAATATTTAACCTAGTTAATAAGTGGGAAAATTGTTAAAAGAAATAAGTAGGTTGTGGCCTACTTAATAACGAACCAAACACGAGGGGTTAAAGCGGGATAACTAGAAAAGTTATTTAATAAAAACAAACACAAACACACACACACAGTGTGTGTTCTGGATCGAGCTCAGGGGCGACCAAGAAGGGTCAAACCCTAATCAACACAATTTCATCAAATTGAAGGGGCAAATCAAGTCCAAATCAAAATCCGAGTATGAATTAGTGATCTCCATTGAAAAAGGAGTCATGAGGTATGTAAATTTCTTGAGAAATATCTAGTTGAAATTCTGAGCAAACCTAGAGAACTCGAATCTGAACTTGCATGTTTGTTGTTTGGATGAAATTAGTGATGAAACTATGTCTAGGAGTAAACCCTAGTCATGTACTTGTTGAATTGATGTTCATGGTTGTGAATCCATGATCATACACTCATGTGTCAAGTGGGTTTTGATTATGTAGTAAAGATGATGATGTACACATGTTTAAAAACATCATAGTTGCTAGTAGGAACAAGATACTTGAACAATTTGCAAGTTTGAGTAATTGATCATAAGTGATAGTGGTGATTTTTTATGTTAATCTTGGTAAAAATAACTAGTTAGGAACTAGTTAGTAAATATGTAAAATCATGCACATTAGGTGTTTGTTAAAATGCCTAAATGAGAACTAAGTGTTGATAATGTGCCTAATTGAGTCTTGTGAACTTGATAGTGCAATCATATGTGTTAATTGGTGATTTGACTTTTAAATAGTCAAACCGACCATTAATAAGATCGAATGGTAATTGTGATAGAAAATATGTAAGATGGAATAGTCATAATTAATGATGACTAATATAACCGTCTTACGAATTATGATGATAGTTTGACGCTTGACAAGCTAGGTGGAGGCTTGGAAAGGAAGCGGGTCAAACGAAGCAAGAATGGCGGAAAAGCATAATTCGGATGCAAGGTAAGTATAGCTTACACTAGTCTTAAATTGTGGAATGTTTTCTTATCATATAAATTATGAATGAGATATCTAAACAATTGAAATATGATGTTCCGTCGTGTAGTCGAACGGAACAAGAAAATCAAAGATGATAGAAACCATAATAATGGTTAAAAAGAAGTAAATCGATAAATTGGTCATATTATGTCGAAAGAAATACACGGTTTATATTTAAAATTACCGTACGGTGTTAAACGGGAAGAGTCATGTAGAGGAGATGATAATAAATATCATTTCGCAAAGATAAATGGTCAATTCGGCCAAACGGGTCAAAAGGTGTAGACAACACCTTTTGACTATATAGACTAATGATTCTTTTGTCGAGTCATATGCTTACAGGAATAGATATCCAATGGATATTCGCATCGTTCTTAATTAGCGAATATAAAGCAAGGTATTAAAATCGGGTCTATTTGTTGATCCGAGCCAGGTACGCTTATTTATGATGTATGTAAAAGTGCTAATTTGGTCGAGTAATTGGTGTTAGCTCTTCATTGTAAAAGGACCAAAATCGACCAAAACGCCCTTGTAGGCTAAATTGAACAAACAACTCTTAGAGGTTGTTTGGAAAGGAGTCTTATGATTAAACAAAAGTTTAGAACGAGTACGGGTAGTGAAAGATGTAATTCTTGGGCCAAAAGACTCCATATGAGTCTTTGCCGTAAAATGATATTTCAAGAAGTATAAATTCGGAACACATAGATATCTACTTTAAATCCAACACACATTTAGTTGTGATGGAAGAGTACTAGATAAGAGATATAGGTTACAACGCTAGATTAGAATGAAAGCGAAATTGAGCTTAAAAGTGCTTAAAATATCCTTAACGGGTCAAAATAAGCATACTAGTGAAAACGGGTTTAATTTGTGTAATAAACCTATGATTAGAACCTAATATGGTATATCACAATTATTTGATGAAGTGTATGAAACATAGGAATCAAATAAATACGTTTGTTTGATAAAATGCATAACCGGGTCAAAATTTGGTATAAAGGGTAATAAGCCGAAGACTTAGAAGTCTTGAATTTTATCAAGCCGGATGTCGGATTTTAACTCCATATGATGGAGAATCAAATTACAAACATGTAGGAAGAAACGGTAGGTCAAACGGATAAGCGGTTTGAAAGATACGATAGATTTCGTGTCAAATTACGGCAAAATGGAAAGGCTGAACCCAGGGTCCACCGTAATTTACGGTCCCACCGTAATTTACGGTCCCACCGTAATTTACGGTGGAGATGATTTATTTACGGTGGTGGCCCACTGATTTACGGTAGAAAAGCATGAACCCAGGGGCCACCGTAAATTACGGTCCCACCGTAATTTACGGTGGAGATTTTTTATATATTTTGTTTTTCATTTGAAAAATCAATTGTTTCCCGGACATCGTTCGGACATGATTTAAACCCCGTATGACTAAAGCATTTCATGTTTTTATGAAATGTAGGTACATTTTGGATGCCGGAAGACGATCAAGCTCAGCGAAGAACCGAACACGATAAAGATACACGCTTCCGCACTTTGCCACGTTGTAAATTTTAAACAACGAATTTGATCACGCTATGTAGAATAACTTATGATTTGTAAAAGTTTTAATAAACCCGTATATTTATAATATGTGTAGTCTTAACTACACATCTAATTGTTGGTATTTACATGTAAAACCGTTAAATAGAAACTAGGGTGTTACAAGTTGGTATCAGAGCCTTGGTTTAAGAGATTCGAGTATGGTGGGGAGGAACCATGCTTGGACTTAAACCTTATGCTCTTGACAAAGAATAGTGTTCGGTTCGAGGCTTGATCGCAAATCCGGTAAGTACAAGTACGTTAATAGTTAGTATGCTAAAGTGTTGTAAACAACACATAGAGCTATCGTGTGGTATATGTTACCCCAATTTAAATGATTGATATGGTTGACGAAAATACGCGCGTTGACGCGTATAGTAGAAAAAGCCTTGTATTATAATACGGGCGATTATTGAAGTTGACATTACTAACTCTTGTGAATGTTTTAATTGAAGGACACTCGCGTCTGAAGATGACGGGAGTTGAACGAATTATGGATATGATGATGGAACGGTACGAGGTATGACAGGAAGAGCATACTCATCAAGGACCAAAATCGCGTAACGGTCGCGAACAAGGTTAATAGCAAGGAACGCCCGTAGGGGCAAACATTACAAGGTGCACATTTTAAATAATCGCACAATTAGCAATATGCAACAAACACGTAGAGAATGATCATTGCATGGGTAAATTAGAAACTTGGAAAGCCTGAACAGAAATACATATCCAGGATATAATTTCCAAGAAAACTGAATAGAGGCGTTACTTACATAGGGCGTGATGTGAAAACTATAAAAAGGTCGTGTACGTCATGTGTTAAATCGCTTACTCTAGCCAAGTAAGTAGTGGCATATGATACCACGAGTTTCTTATAGCGGACACATTTACATCTGATGTAGTAAGGGCGGAGTAAATGGGACTAATTAAAAAGTACCCAAATGAATCAGATAAGCAAAATATTTGATAATAATGTAAACGCACAACCGAGTGACTGAAGCGTATTACATCAGGATAATGAGCCCGAGCGAAGGGACAAACAAGCATGTAAAATGATTTAGACAAGTATTGGGAAGGAGTGTACTTACACTCGAACCCATAAAACGCAAGCATGTAAAATGATTTAGACAAGTATTGGGAGGGAGTGCACTTACACTCGAACCCATAAAACGCGAGCAAGTAAAATGATTTAGACAAGTATTGGGAGGGAGTGTACTTACACTCGAACCCATAAAACGCAAGCAAGTAAAATGATTTAGACAAGTATTGGGAGGGAGTGTACTTACACTCGAACCCATAAAACGCAAGCAAGTAAAATGATTTAGACAAGCAATGGGAGGGAGTGTGCTTACACTCGAACCCAGAAAACGCAAACATGAAAAATGATCTAGACAAGCAATGGTCCCATAAAGTCGAGTCCCCATACATCAAAAATTTCCCAAACAAGAATGCCATTTTGTGGCATTTCGTTTTTGGAAGAAATATTACCTGTTCTTTGGCAAGCATCACATGTCTTTACAAGACTTTGAGCGTCTTTGTAAATGGTTGGCCAATAAAATCCTGAATCGAATACCTTTCGTGCGGTACTGGCAACACCATGATGTCCTCCGTATGGACCTTCATGACAATGGCGGAGAATTCTTCGTGCTTCACTACCATGTACGCATCGTCTGACGAGTTGGTCGGCACACATTTTGAAAAGATATGGATCTTCCCAAAAGTAGTGTTTCACATTGGCAAAGAATTTTTTTCTTTGATGATGTGGCCATCCTTTTGCGACTATACCGCTAGCTAGGTAGTTAGCATAGTCGGCGTACCATGGTTCTTCCTTGTATTCCACCATTTCCAGGGACTCAGTTGGAAATTTTTCGATGATTTGCTCGTCCCTGGTTGCCTCTAAAGCTGGGTCTTCTAAGCGTGAAAGATGATCTGCTGCGGTATTTTCTGCTCCTCTCTTGTCCTTGATTTCAATGTCAAATTCTTGGAGGAGTAGAATCCACCTAATCAAACGTGGTTTTGCGTCTTGCTTCTTGAAGAGATATCGAATGGCTGCATGGTCTGTATAGACTATAGTTTTAGAGAGAACAAGATAAGAACGAAATTTATCAAAAGCAAATACCACAGCTAGTAACTCTTTTTCAGTTGTTGTGTAATTTTCTTGTGCATCATTAAGTGTTTTACTAGCATAATAGATTGGGTGGAAATGCTTTTCTTTTCTCTGTCCCAAGACAGCTCCAACTGCAAAGTCACTGGCATCACACATGATTTCGAAAGGAAAATTCCAATCAGGCGCTATCATGATAGGTGCATTGACTAGCATTTCTTTTAGGGTTAGAAATGCTTGATTGCAATCCTTGTCAAAGATGAAAGGAGCATCTTTTTCAAGTAATTTTGTTAGAGGCCTTGAGATCTTTGAAAAGTCTTTGATAAATCGCCTATAAAATCCGGCATGCCCTAGGAAACTTCTGATAGCTCTTACGGAGGATGGAGGTGGTAATCTAGAAATGGTATCTATTTTGGCTCGATCCACCTCCATTCCTTCGCTTGAGATTTTGTGACCGAGTACTATTCCCTCCGTTACCATGAAATGGCATTTTTCCCAATTAAGGGCGAGGTTAGTTTCCTCACATCGGGATAGCATTCGTTCAAGGTTATCGAGGCATTGGTCATATGAATCCCCAAAGATAGAAAAGTCGTCCATGAAGACTTCCATTGTCTTTTCTATCATGTCATGGAAAATGGCTACCATGCAACGTTGGAATGTTGCTGGGGCATTACATAGACCAAACGGCATGCGTCGATAAGCAAAAGTTCCATAGGGACATGTGAAAGTTGTCTTTTCTTGGTCTTCGGGTGCTATCGGAATTTGAAAGTAACCTGAAAAACCATCCAAGAAACAGTAAAATTTATGACCGGATAATCTTTCTAACATTTGATCAATGAAGGGTAAAGGAAAGTGATCCTTTCTTGTTGCTTCATTTAATCGTCTATAATCTATACATACTCTCCATCCTGTGACGGTTCTCGTTGGTATTAGTTCATTCTTTTCGTTAGTAATTACCGTCATACCTCCTTTCTTTGGGACTACTTGGACGGGGCTCACCCAAGGACTATCGGAGATAGGATAGATAAGTCCAGCGTCAAGTAACTTGATGACTTCGTTTTTAACCACCTCTTGAACATTTGGATTTACTCGACGTTGTGGTTGTATGACCAATTTGTAGTCATCATTCATCAAAATTTTGTGTGTGCACATAGAAGGACTAATTCCTTTTATGTCCACAAGTTTCCAAGCTATTGCATTTTTGTGCTTTTTCAAAAGATTAATTAATTTTTCTTTTTCTAAGTTATCTAATTTAGATGAAATAATTACAGGTAACTTACCATCTTTGTCTAGAAAAGCATATTCCAAACCTTTTGGAAGTTCTTTAAGCTCAAGTGGTGGGTCTTTAGGAGACTCCTTATTTGGTTGCTCATTTCGATCAAGAGCCTTAAAAGTTTGTTCTATGGCGACCTCTTCTTCAACAAAGTGGTCAATCTCTTCACTTGTATCGGGTGGTTCATCTTCATCTTCAATTAGGGGGTCATTATTGCCGAATGGATATTTCATTGATCGTTCGAGATCGACACTTCTTTTAAATGCCCCTAATTGAAGAGGTAGATTATTGAACTTCCGGTTTTTCAAAGCTTCGTGAGTTTTTACAAATGGTCGTCCCAACACTAGAGGAGCGTCATCGAGGATGACAAAGTCGGTTGGGATTACCATTTGATTTGTTTGAACCAAAACATCTTCAACTATACCGATTAATTTTATTACTTTCCGATTGGATAGAAAAATGGGTATTTGAAGTGGAGAAAAATCACTAATACTTAATTTTTCGAAAATGTAGTTAGGCATTATGTTAACACAAAGATCTTTATCGATTGTGACATTACTAATAAACGAATTTTGAAAGAAACATGGAACTGGTGTGATGTTAATTTCAAATGGGTCTTCTTTTATTAGTGAAGTTTGATCATTAGTTAACTTAACATTTACCGTTTCGTCAATTTTAGTGTTAGTGTTTAACTCTTTTAAAAACTTAGCATGAGTGGGTACTAAACAATTATTTTCAAAAGAAGGTGTCAAGAGATTAATTTCTTCAAAATTAGACTCTTCTTGGATTTTAACGTTGTCGGACTCACCTTTTTCGTTGTTTAACTCATGTGTCGGTTTTTCACTTATTTGTTCTTCCGTTTTTATATTTTCAGTTATCTCTTTCTTTTTTAATTCTTCTCTTGCGCGGGACTCCTCTTCCCTTGCGCGAGCTTCTTTTATACATCGATCGATAACTCTAATGTGTTCTAATATCCTATCGGTCACTTCGATTATAGAAAAAGAATCATTATTTTCTAAGCTTGAATCCGGTTGTTCGACCCTTTGTTCCTCATAATACCCATATGAAGTTGATGGTTCACACCATTGTTCTTCATTGTAAGCATATGATGGATAAGGTTCGTAATTTTGTTCTTCATAATACTCATATGAGGTGGGTTGTTCACGCCATGGTTCCTTATAATAAGCATACGAAGGTGGTGGCTCATATCTTGGTTCCTCAAAGTATGAGTATGAGGGCTCATACCTTGGTTCATCAAAATATGAGTATGAGGGAGGAGGTTCATACCTTTGGTCTTCATAGGATGTGTATGAAGTTGATGGCTCGTACCTGGGCTCCTCATAGTAGGTGTATGAGTTGGATGGTTGATATGAGTGATTATTTTGAATCGAGCGTGCATTACGACAATTAGTGCAATAATTACCCCTATAATCATCCTCATCATAGGTGTAGTTGTAACCTCCTGAGTATTGATCCATAAGAATCACTCAGCAGACCACAACTGAGTCTCGAGATCAGAAAACAAAAATAAAAACGGAAACAGAGGCTGGACACGGCCCCGTGTTCAGTGAGCACGGCCCCGTGTTCAGGATCTGTATCTGGGCGTTTTAATTAAATTTACTGATTTCGTTGAGCACGGGGCGTGTTCAGTGAGCACGGCCCGTGGTCAAGCTTCTGTTACTGGGTGTTTTTATGAAAATGCTGGACACGGCCCCGTGTTCAGTGAACACGGCCCCGTGTACAGGTTACTGTAAATGCAAATCTAAACTAAAATGCAGAAAAATGTGCGCGCTTTTAAAAAGGTTTTGAAAAACTGATTAGGCCGTCGATTTTAAGCTTTCTTAAAATCCTTGTGTCCCCGGCAACGGCGCCAAAAACTTGATGTGCGATAAAGTATTATATATATTAGGTGTATATTTTAAGCCCTTTTTAACACTTATTTTAGCCAAGTTTTAAATTTATAAAACACGATATTTCACTAACACTAAACACACATATGGGCAAGTGCACCCATCGTTGAGTGTAGTATAGCGTTGGTAAGATACCGAGGTCGTCCAAGGACACAAGAGCTTTTAATACCGGTTTATCCTCAACGTCTAACCAAAATAAAAAGTTTAGAAAAATGTTTTAAACTAAGAAAAATAAAAGCTAACTAAAATGCTGAAAATAAAAATAAAATAAAAACAGATAGAGAAGATGAATCACTTGGTTCCGACTCGTATCTAGTATAACCTTTGATTATTTCCGCACTTTTGCACATAATTAAGAGATTATCTTAGTTATTGTAGTAGGCCCCTCTTTTGAAGGTGACGTTACCCTCACCCCAGTAGTTTGAGTCAGCAAGGATACAATCCTAAAAGGGTGGATTATTGGAAGATAATGAATTAAGTTATTAATGCAGTATTGTGGTAGGCCCCGCTTTTGGCGGTGACGTTACCCTCGGCTAAGTAGTCTGAGTCAGCAGGGATACAGTCCTAAATAGCCGGGTTATAGTATTAATAGTAGTTAACTTATGAGGGGATCAAAGAGTTTGGACCCCCGCCATCCAATACCGTGAAGTATTGAAGGAGGTCCTACTAAATTTGACCCAGGTCCATTGCAGGACCTCTAAACGCTGAATAATGGCAAGACCTTTACCAAACCGTTCCCTTAACCCCCGACCAGGTAGCCAACATACCTCCATATAGACCGTGGAGATATGAATGGTGAAAATCCTTTATTTTATATAGACAGTAAAATAATGCCAAGACACCACGGACAAACGATAAGGAAAGATCACCTTCAACATAAGTAACTAGTTATTAAAGTCATTAATACAAAACCAAATAAAAAGTGCAAAAGATTAGAAATAAAAAGTATTATACTAGACACTTTGTCTTCACCAAGTGATGTAAGAGACTTAGGCAAACATGGCCTTGATTGTCAAGAACTCTTACGATCAATCTTGGATCCCGAGACGACTCACACACTCTACGATGGACAATGGATGATGGTGGTGGATGATGGTGTTGTGATGGTGGTGGGTGGTGGATGAAGTGTGAGAGAGGTGGTGTGCCAAGGGATGAGATGAATTGAATCCAAGCACTCCTATTTATAGGCTGAACAGAGAGCTGGGCACGGCCTCGTGTCCGCTGGACACGGCCCCGTGTCTGTCTGACACTCTCTCTCCTCATTAATTGTAATTCGCAATTACAATAAATGCGCCTGCTGTACTTTCGACACGCCCCCGTGTCCGCTGAGCACGGCCCGTGGTGGGCAATGGAAGCTTCTATAGATTTGTCTTTTCTGCTGCTTCTTGGGCACGCCCCCGTGCTGGCTGAGCACGGGGCGTGTTCAGTCTTCTGTCTTCTCTAATTTGCTTTGGAAGGTGCCGTTGAGGGGTCGGGCAGTCCACTAATGTTCCTTTTCTTGTATTTATGTTGGATTTAGCTGTCTTTTTGCTTCTTTTGCGTTTCTGAGCTCATTTAATCCTGAAAATACAAAAGGAAGACAAAAACACTCTTTTTCCAATATTAGTACTTAAAAAGGGTTAGTTTTATGCCTTGTTTGATGTAATTTATATGTTGCATTTTGCACACATCAGCGGCCGCGAGCCAGTTTCGGTGGTATCGCGTGTTTATTCAATTCGGCAGCGGAATTTACATCAGGACCGTAGTTAGAAAATATTTTATCAGAGTAAAATACCACACTTTTAATATATTAAACATATGGGAAAAATCCCAAGTTTAAGTACACAATTTTCATAGGGATAACACCCTATTTTATTTAATAAAAACATCTATTTCTTTTAGGTAACTTTATTGCCACTTTTCCAAGCCTTCAGTGCTGTCCAGCTGGCTTCTATTTGGCTTTCACATTTTGTTACCTGAAACGCGTTTAAAAATATTTTGTCAGTGGGAAATACTGGTGAGTGAATCCCAGTTTAATCAAGTTTAAATAAAAACCATTGTACAGTATTGAGGGCGATCTCGCAATTATATTTGTTTCCAAGTTATATCAATTAACATACGTGGTACTGTCAGACCCGACTTGTGGAAATGTTACCCCTCGCAAGGTAATAACATAACTTTGTATACAAAACCCCAACATACCGACGATAATTGTATTCTTACAAATACTCAATCACTGTTTAATATATAATTAATTAAGTGGGGTTTTGTAAAAACAATTTACAAAAATGATATTACTCACATTGCTGTCTTAGATTATCCTTTAGAGTTTCCTGGTGACAATATATAATTTACATAAATGCACACGTGTTAGTATAATAACCCATTTTAGCATTAGTAATACCGTCCCCGAGACGGCATTCCAACGACTACGTCGGGCAGAACCACGACAGCCGTTACGGAACCCTAGATCAATCGGGCAGTGTATCTAATATGTATCCAGGGGTTATGATACTTATAACAGAGCAGAACTTCGTTAATTAGGGGGTATTATACCCGAGATTATGCCTACACTTCAGAAATTTCGAGATTGAGAAAGAAAATGAATGAGCAGACTGAAGATCCGATGCCCTCTACTTATAGGGCTTGATTTTGACTTTTACGCGGCCCGGGTAAAGTGTAGCCAAGGGGCTACGCGGCCCGCGTTAAAGAAGGTCAACGGCGTAGGTGATCCGGGTCACCTAGTAGGTTCAACACGAGTCGGACACGTGTCAGCACAAGGTTTCGCCGCGTTTTTTATCTCTAGCGGCCCGCGTAAGGTCCCTAAGGGGTCTACGCGGCCCGCGACAAACCAAAAAATTAAATTTTTAATTATTTTTAATAATATTAAAGGTATTCGGGGTCCGTTTTCGCGTATGGGGGGGTATTATAGGACATATTGGGATATTTTAAAATATATTAGGCCGTTGGAAAAAAATTCAGGAGTGTGTCGGTTTAATTTAGAGTTGTTATAATATTGGTTTTTACCTGATTTTGACTTGAATATGTATTGTATTGTAGTGTAATGAAAATGAAAATTAGTATGTAAATGCTTGTGTTGGTTTTGAAATGTAGTGGATGCAATTCGTGTGTAGACTTAAAGATGTGTAAATGTAATGGATGCAATTTTAGTTGATTTGTCCAAATCTCAAACTATTACATACCAAAACCATGTAACATCTCTTTCTTTGACAAACCAAACTTGTGTAGATTTAAAGATGTGCAAAACAAACAGTTTTGTACCATATCAAACCAGCTAATACCAAACGAATTACACCATATCAAACCAAACCAAAACCAAAAATGTGTACACTAATACCATACCAAAACCATGCATATCAAAACCCATGCGACTTATGCCATACCAAAACTATGCATATCAAACCATACCAAAACTGTGCAGACCATATCAAAACTGTGCAGACCATACCAAAGCTATTGCATATTAAACCATATCAAACCTTTCATACTATTTCAAAACAACGAAAATAGTTTTCGAACCAACAGTCCATACAACGAAGTTGTAAAATATGTTGGATACAAACGAGTCTTTTATCTTGTGAAAATCAAATTAAGTGATATAAGGCAAAGCTGGGGGCACAAGAATTTTCGAAAAGACCTATGATCGATTATGAGGAGACGTATTCTTCAGTGGTGGATGAATTGACTTTCTAATATTTTATTAGTCTGATAATATATTAAGAGAGAATTGGCATGCGTCTTATGCGTATTTTGTTTCAATTGATGCTGAAAGTTTACGTAAAAGTCTCTGGAGAATTTGAATTATCAAAATCATATTAAGTAAGTTCTCGAGAACAATATGAACGTTGTATATAGATTCATATTTAAATACAACTAGAACTCTTGATGATTGTCCTAAGGCACGTTAGTGCCCAAAAGGTGAATTGAAACATCTTAACAATGTATTTTTTGTGCACAAATATACATACGTGAAAAACGTGTTCCCCTGATCGTGATATCTCTATAAATAAAGAGTTGGTATAATATGCATTTTAAACATATGATATAGAAATCAATATGTTAAATGAGAAAGTTAATGTGGCAAAACTTCTGCAGAGTGCACACATATACATATATAATTAAAGATGGAAAGAAGTTTGTGGTGGATTATAAATGCCCAAGCATTGATACAAATGTTCTACAAAGTTTACAAGATTTGTATGGACCATAATAATTGAGTCGAATATGGTATAATTGACTTACTAATGAGCTCAGAAAATAGAAATATATATGGTATAGTTGGTCTATTTGTTTTCATTAAAAGACCAATATGGGGTTTTCAAGTTATAATATACGTTGATGATGTCATTAAATCTCCTGAAGAGATCAAAATGAACTCAAATATTAAAACAAGAATTTGCAAATTAAAGATGGTATTGCAAATTTATGGCTCGATATGTAGAACATGCATTTGTATAATCATCCATCTCTAGAAGACGTCGGACATTTTCATACAAGAAAGGTCTAAGTACATTTAATGATGTCCAAATAGTTGATATAGAAAATGACTCTTATCATCTCCTACTAAAAAAATCCTTGGCCCAAAACTACCATATTTACAAACAAATTGTATCAATATATCTTGCTAGTTATACAAGAACATATATCATGAAATTCATTGATAAGATATAACTCGTGTATAGTGAGGAGATAATGTAATGGGTACAACATATATTTTCTATACCCTATGGTACGAAATATATGAGTTCATATTATACTAACCCATCAACAAGTTTGGTTAGTTTTGTAATACAGGGAATGGACAAAACACATTCGTGGATCTTATGGTATCTGCTTACAAGAAGAGACAATTAAAGTTTACATGAAGATCATACATCAATGTTCATTAAAGGATTTCACAACAAGGGATCAAGCGACAAATAGGTCACTACAAAATTTTTTCAACAACTTTCATAGAAGATTGACACTTGTTACTTGAAATGATACATATTATATTGAGGGGGAGTTTTACACAAGTTTCACTCTTTTTCCTTTCACTAAGTTTTATCCAATTGGGTTTTCTTAGTAAGATTTTTAACGAGACAATGTACTTGATCCAGAATTATTAGGGTAAGACAATACGCGTTGCACTCGTTTTCCCTTAACTGATGTTTTGTCCCACTGGGTTTTCCTAGTAAGGTTTTTAACGAGGCAGCATCACCAAGCGTATTAACGTATAGTTTATCATCATGTGGATAGTCAGGGGGTGTTATGAATGCATATATGTAGTGACTATCCACACCTATAACTTATATCTCTTTAGTTACTATTGTACTAATGTAAGGGCCTATATATAGTGACATTTGTATATGATGTTGAAATCAATGAATAAGAATTCTACATTCTATGTTTCTCTCAATAAACATATGTTCCTTGTTCGTGTGTTTATATAGTTTGTATGTTAGTTGCTAGTAGGTTGTTGTTTCACAACATATATAACGTGTATTTTATATTTCTTGTAACGCATTTGTACATGGTTTTGTATTATATTTCTCATAAAAGAAAGAGGTTATCTTTATTACTAATATTTTAACTGAGAAATACTCATCTTCCCTACATAGTGTAAGCACGAAATACTAAATTAACATCTAGGTTCACAAATATTACTATATATCTTAAACGGCATGGTCTTTGGTTCCGGCGATTCCTTTTTCACATGACCCAAACTTTATAGATTGTATACATTCAACCTCCATTTTTTGGTAAGTGACATATAGACCCTTAAGTTTTGGTAATTTTTACCCCCATTTTTCTATTTAATATCTTTACACCTCACCTTCTCCAACTTTTCAATTCTTTTGTTTAAATTACTTTTATGACTTTATACCGTAACGTACGAGACGTTATACTTTTGTTTATTTTAATTATTCTCGCATGATCCTTTCTCTCTCCCCTCTCTTTCTCTCTCTCTCTCTCTCTCTCTCCGTATGTTTGTGTGTGTATATGTGTGTATATATATAGAGACAGGCCGATTATCATACAATACGCCTAATCGTACATTATGTACGCTATAACCACAATCGTCAGATCATCTCATTTAAACCCCATGCTTAACTATTAAATTAATCAAATTAAAATATATATATATGAAACCGCCAAGGTTAAAATCGTCCATTACGAAATCAAAACCCCCTGATAATCAGCAACACAAAAACTCACAATCGATCTATTCTTATTCAAAATCGTATTCGAAAATCCAACAAGTAATCAAAAATCGATTTATTCTTATTCACCAACTCCTTCTGCGATTTCATTATCTGCTGATTTTGGAAGTTCAGGAAAACAACAAATCGATAGAACGTCTATCGAAGAAGATGATGCAGTATGAGAATTATAAAAAATATGCGAAATACATATAAGACGTGCGAAAAAACATTGCAGACAAAAAGA
Organism: Helianthus tuberosus; assembly: GCA_030545235.1. NCBI lineage: Eukaryota > Viridiplantae > Streptophyta > Magnoliopsida > Asterales > Asteraceae > Helianthus > Helianthus tuberosus. The sequence goes on from CM060372.1 coordinate 2,392,752, forward strand.
AAGGTTGTGTTTTTTTAAAGTGTGCGAAATCGCATATTATAACATGCGAATTTAAAGAAAAAGCAATAATGTTTAACATGTCTTATAGTGTGCGAATTCATGACTTATACACATGCGATTTAAAAGAAGTTAATAATGTTTGATCATCTGTTACAGTTTGCGAATTCATCATTTATACACATGCGATTTCAACAAAAAAGTTAATGATGTTTAAGATTTAGTTTGCGAATTCGTTTTCGAATAATATGAGATTTTGAAAAAAATGCTTCTAATACTTTTATGTAAATTTGTCCTAAAATGCAAAAAAAAAAATATATATGAATTAGTAACTAAAATAAATAAAATTAACTATTTTATATAATAAAATGAATTTATTACCGATGTGACTATAATTTAACATGTAATGATCAATTTTACCATAAATACTACTGAACTTACCACCCTACCTACATAATAAATTAATTATTTTAATATAAAAAAAACCAAGATATAACTACCTTCCATATTAAGACATAGAACACGAAAACACACACAACAGACCAACAAAAATGGCATCTGAAGATTCAGAAAAAATCAAAAACATTGCAATAAAAGAGCTATTGTCAACTCGCACGTTGACAGAAATAAGCATCAATGTCAGCTTTTCTCATCTGATTCTTGATGTGCAGGGGAAGATTCTTAAAGAAATCAAGAAAAACCAAGAAATGTGGGACTACTTGAAGAACCACCATCAAGCTTCAGAGACGCAACTTTGAATCACATAAAGGAACAGTCTCGAGCTGATGACTTAGCCTTCTCTTTCCTGAAAGATGCTCTAAACACTGTGAAGGAGAAGATGGAGTTTAGCTCGGCTGAACGTGACAAAATCTTTGCTTCAAGTAACTAAATTTATGTTTAATAGTTTTATGGTTTTAGCTGTGTAAGACAATAACAACTACTTTATTTATTTTGGGTAGATATTTTGAATACATATTATGCTTGGTTATAATCTAAATCGCATGAATGACTTGGACATCTTTGAAACAAAAAAACAAACAAGATAACTCAAAATCGCCTGTACTGAATTGAAAACAAAGTGAAAATCGCATGTAACCTACATATATACTGATGCATATGAAATCACATGTTCACAAACTAAATTGCAAGATTATATAAAATCAACTCATATGTATGAAATCCCATGTTTGCCTTGTAAAATCGCATGTACATTAAAAAAATAATCTTCCTCATCTGAAACCTCCTCCCACTGATCTTCTTCTTCAGTGTCATCTTCACTACTTCCACTGTAATCTTCAAACTCATCTTCCTCTTCATCGTCTTCAACCTCGTTGGCTTTGTCTCTGGGATCTTTTTCAATCTGGACTCCCTTCATCTTCTTTTGTTGTTTGCCTTTCAGTATCTCGCAAGTCCGAATATCATGACCCTTTTCGTTGCACACACTACATGTCCTTGACCTTTTTCCTTTGTGGCTGATCATTTGTTCCTTCTTCGATTTAATCCTTTTATGCGAGCCACGACCTTTGTTTCTTATAACAGCCGGCACACGGACAGTAGGAGGTGCATTAGTTACTGGTTGTTGGTAACCAATCAACTTTGAAAACCGGTTAAACTTTGGATTAAGCTGCTTGGTTATACGACCCTGATCAACTCTCTCTTTAAGCTGCTTCATTTGATCCCTCACTAAAACAAGTTGATCAAGGTCGGAAATCAAATTGCTAACCAAATACCCCCCTGTGTAGATGATTTCACGAGCAATCTGTTTAGCCTTCTGTTGCTCATCTTTATCACCCGCATTTACATCGAACGTCGCGTTTAACTCATTCGGGACCACATCCTTTGTCCATCTCTTCATAACATATTTGTTTGGTATTTCTTTAACACCAAACATCTTGAAAACAAAATAGATATGTTTACATAGCAGCCCATACTGCTCAAAACGCAAACAGCTACACTGTGCAGTTACATCATTTTCAAGATTCTTGAACCACACCTAAGAAAACCAAATATATATATATATATATATATATATATATATATATTAAATTTTAAAATCGCATGTGTAAATTAACAATTTCGCATGTACAAAAATCAATTAATTCAACTAATTTAAAATCGCATGGTTACATCAAAATCGCATATTGCAAATCAAGTTCTGAATGAAATTCGCATGTAGGTTTTCAAAATCGCATGTTTTAAATATATATGCAATAATACCTGTAATAACCCATCTCCATCAGCTTTAAAGTCTTTCATCGATATCCTGATCTGTGGACCCTCGATTTTGGTGTCCATCGGAAGACAATCGGTAATGGTTCCATATATCTCTACTTGCTGATCAAAGAATATAGACCTGGTGTATATCTTAGCAGCATCTTTTTCCAAAGTAGTTTGGCTCCAATCAGCAGGCCCAGTATATCTTGAAATATGATCATTCTTTCAGTGATTGGACCTTTTGACATCCATTGCACCGTCAAAATGATTCATAAACTCTACAAGAGTGAGTTATGAATTTGCCAACTGGCAAAAAAATGATTCTCGCTCTCTGATCTCGAAGTTGTTCGCATGAGACCAGACATAGGCTCATGCCGGTAAAAAGACGGAATCCACATGTATCTCATCGAAAACATATCATCAATCCATTTGTTTTCAGTGAGACCGAACTCAATTATCACCAACTTCCACTGTCTCTCAAACTCTTTAGGATCAATGGAATCAGTCCATACAATATCGCACATCCTCCTTTTAAACTCATCATTATTGCACAACTCGTGTCCAACCTATACCAATAAATGCTTTTTATGTCAACCTATAACAAAATCTATATTATAAAAAACGCTATCGAAAGACAATATAGCATGCTATACCTTATCTGCCACTTTTTTCATTATGTGCCACATGCACAATATGTGTCTACTGTTAGGGAAAACCTCCTCAATAGCCTGTTTCATAGCAGGGTCTTGGTCCGTCACTACAACCTTTGGCTGCCGACCAAATGACTTTACGAATGAATTCAAAAGCCATTTATAGGATTCAATGCTCCCCGATGCCACCAACCCAGCTCCAAGGGTTACATTTCGACAGTGGTTGTCAATCCCAGTGAACGGAACAAACACCATCTTGTACCTGAACAAAAACATGCGAAAAACACATTGTAACGTGCGAAATAGACAAAATATCACATACGAAAACAAACAGCATAACATGCGATATATTCAACACCTATTTTTCAATGTATATTAACATGCGATATTGCAAGGTTTAGGGGATCATATAACATGCGAAAATAAATAAAAAAACATTTTATGTAACACTTACCTATTTGTCTTGAAAGTTGCATCGAACGATATCACATCCCCGAACTCCATATAGTTAAGCTTGCACAACCCATCGGTCCAGAACAAACCAGTTAACCGTTTGTCATCATCAATAGAATATTCAAACGAATAATCAGCTAAATACTGTTTTTTGTCAGTCAACCTATTATTCACCATGTCAGCATCATATTCTCCTATATAGCTGTTAATTCGATTCCTAAAATTTTTGCAATCATCAATCGTGGCTCCAACGTACTCGAAACCACCTTAACGTTTCCTCATTATATGGAACGCTTTGACAGGACCAATGTTTAAAGTGCCAAGTTCCCATATCATCTCCTCCTGCACATCTGACAATTGTCTGTACGCTGGCAGCATATGAATATCATGTGGACATACAAACTTATGAGTATGGCCATCAACAAATCTCTTTACTGTATATAATCTACCATCAACCGTGCAAATCGTAAGTTGAGCTTTGCATCCAGTTCTAATGGTCCCCCTGTTCCTTGATTTGAATGGTTTTTTTTTACTTCGAATAACGATCGTCTATACACAATGGCTTATGTCCCTCTTTAGAACAAACAAAATACTTAGTTTTGATTATACCACCACTGTGTACTTCACCACCTTTCCGAGTAGAAATACCAGCTAACTTAGCATATGATTGGTAAAACGCATATGCTTGCTCAATAGAGATAAATTGCATTCCAACCACAGATGTAGCTGATGCTTCAACCTCCAGAGTGTAAACCCTTTCATCTACATAAATCAAAATAAAAAAAAAAGTAAAACACATGCGAATTATCGGACTCGTCACATGCGATATGTTAATGACTACATAATTTCATCATAAGAACACACAAACACATGCGAATTGTATGAACAAATACATGCGAAAATGATGATTTTGATAAATATGTTTTACACATGCGATTTATTATATCATAACATGCGAAAACCAGTATTTAGAATAACATCACATGCGAATTGCAAATACTCATAACATGCGAACTTATACATGTTATTTTTCATATCAAAATATACTCAACATTCAAACTTCAAAAACAGATACAACAATGCAAAAGCATTGCTACGATTAAACAAAACAAGTCTATGAACAATTTAAATATCTGAATTAACATAATTACCATTAGAACACTCATTTTCACCACTTGTACTTGCATTTCGATTTGGATTTGCAGGTTCCAGATTTAAAACATCCTCAATCGAAACTCTCTGATAAGCAGATAATTGAGCATGATCACCGATCGGTCGAGCTTCTTCAAAATCAACATCTGTGTTTCGTCCGGTGCTGCTCTGTGGATCCATCGAAAAAAAAATTGAATCAAACCCTAACGCAGAAGAACGAAAACTGCAAATTTGAGAATTATGAAAAATTTGAAAGTGATTTGAATAATAATTACCGGGATATTAGTGTAACGAACTTCTCGCTGATTGAATGAAGAGACGAATTTGCCCTCAGATGATTGAATTAATTGTCAGATTTAACCTTATTAGAGAAAAACGAATCAGGACACGTGTACGGTCAATCCAATCGCGTATGTAATGTACGATTACAGGATTTGTATCCTACACTTTACCTATATATTTATATATATATATATATATATTATTTTCACATGATCATTTCAAATATTTTTATAGTTTTTACCTTTTACATACAAATGTTTATGTTATATACATAAAAAAACCAAATTAAATTAATGTGTTCTTATGGATTTTTAAGGTTTAAACTTTTTTCTACACACGTGTTATGGTGTGTGTAGGTAATATTCCTACACAAAAAATGCATATGTGTAGGTTGTATAAATAAATGAAATTTATTTACATATTTGTGTATTTTTCAAGTTTGATGAATATATATTGCATTTCAATAAATTTTTATATTTTTTAAATATTTAAAAATGAATTAATCATTTCTCTTCTTCTCACGTTAATTGGTCACTTAATTGAACTTTATATAAATATATTTTGTACATAAAAACTTGAATTAATTGGTCATTAAATTGAACCTCATATAAATATATAATATACATAAAAACTTGAATTATAAAAATGATATTAAAAAAAACACATAGATGATAGATTACCAAGTTTTCAAAGACTAGCTTAGACCACCCGTAGTGGGGCGCTATTTTAAAAAAAAATTGAAAAAAAAACGCCCCAAAACGCGCCCCCCCACTACACTAGACGTTATAAGGCGTTGTTTTTGGAAAAATTGCATGCAAGCGTTTTAAATATAACGCTGAAGTGATCAAATGGATTTTGCATGTGGCCAATGGGGAGTGGTCAAAGGTTTGACTAGCCAATGAGCAATTGTTTGCTTTTTTTGTTTTGTTTTTTTTTTTGTTTAATGATTGGAAGGGGCATTATTAGACATTATTCTCACTACACCACTTTTGCAATAACGCCCCATGCTGACTGGGATGACACGTGTCGAATAATGCCCCATAGTGAGGGCATTATTTTTCTTAACCACTACGGGTGGTTTTATAAAGTCTCAAAGGCTCAAAGCATGGGAGTGGGGCGGCATATATTCTCCTTTCTCCTATATGTTAAAATAGTAGAAAAGGTTATAATAATAAATATAGTTTTTTTTAGTTATTTTTATTATTTTCTTTACTTTTTAAGTTGGATAAATTTATGTTAACTGGTACTGGTATCGAAAATACCAATACGGTTATTGGTAGATGAAGGTAAAAATCGACACCAGCCTGGTACAGAAAACACCAAAAGTCGGTATCGAATTGACTTTGAAAATCTTTTAGTTCGGAAAATTCGGTACTGCTACCCTTTACCATTTGTTCATCCCTGATCACGGGTGTCGTACGAACAACAACGGTACCGTGGAACTTTTTTTGTTGATTTTCTTCAACTTTTAAAGATTTTTTTTTCGTTTCAGGGGTAGGGATGAGCTCGGTGCCAACCAATACTGAATCGGTACTGGTACCGAAAATACCAGTTACGGTACCGGTATATGAAGGTAAAAAACGGTAGCGAACCGGTACCAGGACGCCAAAAGTCGTACCGAATTGGTACTTAAGATCTTTCGGTTCAGGAAATTCGGTACCGGTACCCAGTATTATTTACTCATCTCTGACCACAGGTTTCATACGAACAACATTATTACCATACAACTTTTTTGGTTGATTTTCTTTTAGTGTTTTTTCCTATATTTTCCTTTTATTCTTGTGAACGGTTTCCGTGCGCAACGCACTTGTAGTAATTTCAAAACACATGTAAACACAGACTAAACAACAAAAAACGTTCGCCGCAACGCGGCGATAGTAAAAAAACTAGTTTAATTTAAACATGGATTAATTGGGAATTGTTGCAATGAGCCCACGTCACATAACCCATGGACCTACACCACACCCTTGCAATTAAATGGTTGGGTCAGTGTGGCACATTCCATAAGTAGAATATATACTTACCCTTTCCATACCTGTAAAGATGCATAGAAATCCTAACCATTTAAATTCTTTAATGATAGATTGATATCCTTTATGTTTTTATTCCACTTTTCCGTACCATAAAAATGTATAATATCTTCCTTCTTTCCTGTTCTAGACAAAATGTATAATATCATTATATATATACGAGATGGATAGAAAGAAAATCCATATGAGTTAAAAAAAAACTCTAGAAACCTCATCTCCATCGATGATTTAAAAAAAATCAAGGGTTAAGATTGGTTTTGTTTCATTTTTTGTTTTTTTAGAAAAAATCTGAAAGTATGCAGAAGTTGTCACAAGTAACACGTGACACTCTCTGGGGGTTACAAGTAGCACGTCTGCAAAAAGTGTAACACGTAGCAAAAGAAGGTCTATTCATTTGAGTTTCATAGTTTTCTTAACTAATATGGATTTCTTCCTATAGTTGGCCTATACACACACACACACACACACACATAGGGGAGAGTTATATTGAGAACGCTAAATATTGTGAGAACAGTAAGAACGAATGAAAAAACCAATCAAAACTAATTTTTTAATACAAAACTCATTGTAATTAAGATACAACATCAAAAAAAGAATTTACAACATCAAATAATTAAGAGTTAAATGTCATTTTAGTCCCTGTGGTTTGGGCCATTTTGCCAGTTTAGTCCAAATGTTTCGTTTTTAACATGTGGGTCCAAAAAGGTTTCACAGTTGCCATTTTAGTCCACTTGGTTAACTTCATCCATTTTTTCTGTTAACGAGAAGGCCAATTCGGTCATTTTGTATGTAATTCTGTTAACTAAAAGGGCAATTCAACCATATAAAATGACCGAATTGGCCTTCTCGTTAACAGAAAAAATGGATGAAGTTAACCCAGTGGACTAAAATGGCAACTGTGAAACCTTTTTGGACCCACATGTTAAAAATGAAACATTTGGACTAAACTGGCAAAATGGCCCAAACCACAGGGACTAAAATGACATTTAACTCAATAATTAATTTCTCCTCTCAAAAATCACTCTTATTAGATTTTTAACACGTGTAAATATAACAAATTTACGCAATGTGTAAACAACAATTATACATGTGTAAATTTTCTTTATTTACGAATTCACGTAAATTTAAACGTGTAAATTATATTTCTAAAATTGTATTTGAATAATAATGATAAGTGTAAAAAATGATTTTGAATTGTTTATAACCAAGTTCTCGCGTTTTTTTCATTTGTTCTCATGGTTCTCCCACACGTATATATGTATATATATGTATGTATTTTGCATGTTAAAGATATTATATATTTTTAAAGACTAGTTACATATAAGTATGAATACTTGCGCATAATGTCTAGATAAGCGTGCTACATCAAACACTAATTGATGCTTACATATGTTACACGAATGTTTCATCTGTCTCTTTATTGTTAGGGTGTGAATTCAAAGACTCTTTGGTCTATATGAAGCAAAGGTTTTGGTGCTCAAAAGACTTTTAATATGTTCAACCCTCTGGAAGACAAAGATCTTGTTTGGTATAATCTCATTTTACAAGAAACAAAAAATAGTTCTTTTCTTCTATCATACCTTTTACACTGTTAATGGGTCAAAAAGGAAATTACTACTATAATGGGCTTATTAGGCTACACGTTGTGCCCTCCCGCCCCTCCAAATCAGGGGCGGATATAGACCACTTTTGTGGGTTCTCAGGAACCCATTCGATTTAGAAAAAGTGGGAAAAATTAGTGAGAACCTCGTATGATTTGGAAAAAAATAGTGAGAATTAATAAGAATCCACCAAAAGGAACCCAGTGAAAAAAGTTCTTAGATCCGCCACTGCTCCAAATGGAGGATTTTGATTGGTTGGCCTACAAAGTACATGTTTCCTCTCTCTTAAACGCCCGTTAATCCACTCACAACCCTCTGTTGGCGGCCTTCCTAAATGTCTCTGGGGCGGTGTTTGGCGCCTGCCTAAAAGGTATCGGTATGGATGTGGGCGTTAACTCAAAACATCTAGCCTTAGGTCTTTGTTATTATTTATATCTTTAAATATCATTAAAATTATCAAATTTATTGAAATATGATGTAATTATATCACATTTTTTTTTAATTACCAAATATCATCAGAATTATCAAATTTATTGAAATATGATGTAATTATATCACATCTTTTTTTAATTGCCAAATGGTTGTAGGTGGCAATGTATAACTTAGCCTGCAGAGCTAAACTTTTTAAAGAAGCCACCTCAATGAGCATATGAGAAATCTAAACGCAGATCAATTGTGAGCCCCATCTCATATTTAATCTTTTAAAAGTTGTTTTTTTTATTATTTAAAAGTTTATTCTTTAAATTTAATAATTAACTAGGATTAAGACTCGCCCGCGTTGCGGCGCGGGTACATCGTAAAGATTGAATGGTGTTGAAATATATTTTTAGTCTATATCTCTATGTTGTTGCCTTCTTTCAATTCAATATGTTCTTTTTTTGTGGCCTTATTTTTATCCTTTTCCTTATTTGTTTTCATTCTAATCTTTTCCTTTTTTGGTTCATGTATCCGTTGCTGCATCATGGGCTTGTCTGGGCTGCTGTCTTTTGGGCCTCTCTTGTTCGAGTAGGGCTATAGCCCTTGTTTCCTTTATATAGCAGAGGCGCTGGCCTGGGGATCGATACACAAAAAACACTCAGCTTCTTATCAGTGCTGCATTCTCTTATTTTTCCTCTCAAGAATCTCCGGCGTTTGATCTGTTTTGATCAATAGTAGCTGCTGTTCGAGAGCGTCTGATCTTCGTTTGCTGCTGTTCGAGAGCGTCTGATCTTCGTTTGCTGCTGTTCTGCAGAAACTGTGTAGTTAGATAGTTGATCGATATCTTGTACCTTTGATTTCCGGCAATCTGTGCCGACTTTGTTGCTATAATATAGTTTTTTGCTCTTGATATCTTGTTCTTAACATGGTATCAGAGCACTAGCTTGTGCTCTTGGGGTTGTTCTTCGTCCGCTGCAATTCAAGGGTGTCTCTCTGCTGATTATTGGAGGTTTCGCGAAGGTCTACTGATTATTGGAATCCTGGTGGTTCCGTTAGGATCTGCCGATTCTAAATCTGCTGGTGTTAATCTTCGTGGAGTCTGGGCTTTTGAAACCCTAATTTCTAGGGTGTTCGTAAGGTTTGAAGGGGTTCTTGTTGGTCACTTTTTAAAAGTGCAAACCAACAGAATTTTGGCATTCTTTCTTCTAATCAGTTGCTTGTAACCCTAAGTGAAGGTTACAAGCCTGATTTGCTAGAGTATTACGCACCCACTGTGAGAGTATTCTGACCCTTTCTTGTTTTATTTATTTATTTTTTTCTTCTCTGTTGCATTCTTGTTGAGTAGTTGTTTCTGTGTTTTTTCTTGATTGCCTGTGATCATGTCTAATAAGGATAGTGATTCTCTTGTTACCACCAGTGGCACTCTTGTTAGTAAAATAGATTCTAGTGACCCGCTATACCTTCATCCTAGTGACTCGGCTAATTTGACCATTGTTAATATAAAACTAAAAGGCACTGATAATTACAATGTTTGGGCTAATGCTATGAACCTGGCCTTACAATTTAAAAATAAATTAGGGTTTATTGATGGTTCTTGTGTTAGATCTACTACTGATGAAGTGTTAGGAAAACAGTGGGATCGTTGTAATTCTATTGTTCTTACATGGATTTTGAATTCAGTGTCTGAGGAATTATACTTGGGTCATGTTTATTCTAAGCTTGCTTCTGTTGTGTGGAAAGAACTAAAGGAAACATATGATAAGGTTGATGGGTCGGTGGTCTTTAATTTGTATCAAAAGATTAATTCCTTTTCTCAAAATGGCATGCCTGTCTCTGAGTATTATCATAAACTTAATTGCATGTGGAAACAATTAGATCAAATTCTATCTCTTCCTATGTGTACTTGTGATGCATCCAAACAATTTAATGATTTCAATCACTTGATTAAACTGATGCAGTTCTTAATGGGTCTTGACAGTACTTACTAGCTGGTAAGAACTTCTTTACTAACTAGGGAAGTTCTTCCTTCTGTGAAGGAAGCCTTCTCTGTTGTTTCTAGAGAAGAATCTCACAGAAATTCAAACAATTTTTCTGAAAAAATATCAAGTAATCATGTCGGCTTTGCTGTTAAAACCAGTCAATCTTTTGATTCAAAAAGGAAAAATGTTAGACCCCCTAATCCAAATCTTAAATGCTCACATTGTAACAAGACTGGACATACTGTTGAGAGATGTTATGAACTGGTTGGTTATCCTTCTTGGATGAAATTTAAAACCAGTGGTAATAAGAGAGGCAGGGTTAGTAATAATGTGGTTGTTGATGCTTCTGAAACTACTTCATCGTCTACTGTGAATGGTTTAACTAATGAACAGATTGCTCAATTACTTAGCCTGTTGAATGATAAGTCCAGAAGTGAAACTCAAAGCAGCAACTTTGCTGGTAGGTCTAATTATGTTTGTTTTAACAGTTATACTAATGAGTTTAAACCTACATGTGACTTTAAACCTGCTTATTGTTTCTCCAACTTTGGAAATAATGGTAAAAAGGTTGGGTGGATTATTGATTCTGGGGCAAATCAACACATGATTACAGATGACACTAATCTTATAAATCAAATGGATGTTACAGAATATAACATCAAAGTTAAACATCCCAATGGGACAAGTGCTTTAGTAACTAAGATTGGTGATGTTAAACTAAGTGATAAGGTCATCCTATATGATGTGTTTGTTATTCCTGATTATTGTGTCAATCTTGTTTCTGTTCATAAACTTGCCAAAGATTGCAAACTTACTGTCTCTTTTGATGAACATAATTGTTATATTCAGGACTCTCAAACAAAGAAAGTCCTGGTGACTGGTAGTCAACTTGATGGTTTGTATTTCTGTGGTAGCTCGTCTATGTCTGACAAGGTGTGTAATGCTAGTCTTGATGTTAATCTTTGGCATGCTAGATTAGGACACCCTGCTGAACCTGCGTTACATGCTTTAAGAGACAAACTAGATATTAAAAAGGATGTTAAACTTGAACCTTGTGAAACATGTCATAGGGCAAAACAGCATAGGGAACCGTTTCCTTTAAGTGAACATAAGACAAAGTCTTTAGGAGACCTTGTTCATCTTGATGTATGGGGTCCCTATAGGGTTCAAAGTAGGGATGGTTTTAGATATTTCCTCACTGTGGTTGATGATTACACACGGGCGGTTTGGGTCTACCTTATGAAAAATAAAGATGAAGTGTTTTATAATATTAAAGGGTTCTTTAACATGCTTAAAACCCAATTTAGTAAACACATTAAAATATTCAGGAGTGATAATGGCACTGAGTTTATAAACAAACAAATGAAAGATTTTTGTTACAATAATGGTATTATTCATCAAACCTCGTGTGTTCATACCCCACAACAAAATGGGATAGTTGAAAGGAAACATAGGCACCTTTTAAATATAGCTAGAGCCTTATTGTTCCAAGATGGTTTTCCTCTTAAATTATGGTCTGAGTGTATTCTAACTGCTTCCTATTTAATTAACAGGACTCCGTCTTCTGTTTTAAATGGTAGGTCTCCTTATGAGCTTGTGTTTGGTTTTGCTCCTGTGTTGAGTCAACTTAGGATTATTGGGTGTCTTTGTTTTAGCACTGTTTTAAACAATTCTGATAAGTTTAATAGTCATGCTGAAAAATGTGTTTTAGTTGGATATTCTAATGAGAAAAAAAGGGTATAAACTATGGAGTCTAGATCAAAGAGTTATGTTTTATTCTAGGGATGTCAGATTTTATGAATCCGTTTTCCCTTTCAAAGAAAAGAAAATCTCTCTTGATCCAGATTCTGAAATTAATACCTTGAATTTTTTTAACTTATTTGATCAAAATGACACCCAAAATTCTAAATCTGACTCTACTCCCTATGATGATAACACAAGCATGAATCCTGCAGTCCTAAATCATTCTCAGCAACCTGTTAATGAATCTGACAATGCTTTAGGCAAGGCTGATATACAGCAACCAAGTAATGTTGAGTTAGAAACTGGTAGGGTTGAGCCTGATTTAGACGTTGAGGAAAACATTAGCAATTCTGAAAGAGATAATATAGGGCAACCTAGCAGTGTTTTAAGGAAATCTTCTAGGAATGTAAAATTTCCTTCTAAACTTGATGACTTTGTTATTGATGGCAAAGTCAAATATGGTCTTGGAAAAGTGTTGAATTATGCTAATCTTGATTCTGAAAGTATGTGTTTTGCTTCTATGCTTAATAAGAGTTGTGAACCTAAAAACTACTTTGAAGCTAAATCGGATAACAATTGGGTTATTGCCATGAATGATGAGTTAGAAGCCTTACACAGGAATGATACGTGGGAAATAGTTGATTTGCCTCCCAATAGGAAAGCTATAGGCTGTAAATGGATTTACAAAATCAAATATAAAGTCTCAGGCGAAATAGAAAGGTACAAGGCTAGACTCGTTGCCAAGGGTTTTAGTCAAAAGGAGGGTATAGACTTCTTTGAAACCTTCTCACCTGTTGTGAAAATGGTAACTGTTAGATGTGTTCTAACTATTGCTATTAACAATGGTTGGGATGTACATCAACTTGATGTAAATAACGCATTTTTATATGGTAATTTAAATGAAGAAGTTTATATGACCCTTCCTGATGGTTATAATTCCAACCATATTAATAAAGTTTGTAAGCTTAAAAGGTCTCTTTACGGTTTTAAACAAGCTCCTCGGATGTGGAATGAGAAGCTTGTTGATGTCTTGCTTGAACTTGGTTTTGAACAAAGTAAGTGTGACCATTCCATGTTTGTCAAAACAAGTAAATCTGTGTTTATTGTGTTACTTGTTTATGTGGATGATATAGTCATAACTGGTAGTTGTTCTACTGAGATTTCTAAAATTAAATCCCTTCTTAAATCTAAGTTTTTGATTAAGGATTTGGGAATGTTAAAATATTTCCTTAGGATTGAGGTTTTAAAAACCAAAGATGGCTTATGTCTATCACAAAGGAAATATTGTCTTGACTTACTTGCTGAATTTGGTTTGACTGGGTGTAAACCAGTTAACACTCCCATTGAACCTAATCATATTTTAACCCATTTATGTGAAAAAGATAATCAAACTTTACCTGATATATCTGTTTATAAAAAATTAGTGGGAAAACTAATATATCTTTCTCATACTAGACCTGATATTGCATATTCAGTTCAATATCTAAGTCAATATATGCACAGTCCCACTAATGCTCATTTTAAAATCGCTTTAAGACTTTTAAGATATCTTAAGGGTTCTCCTGGGAAAGGTATATTATTTAAAAAAGGGGATTCCTTAGAGCTTAAAGCCTTTGCTGATTCTGACTGGGGCAAATGTGTAAACTCTAGGAAATCTATCACTGGTTTCTGTGTCTTCTTAGGAAACTCTCTTATTTCATGGAAAAGCAAAAAACAGTCTACCATTTCTCGATCTTCTGCTGAGGCAGAATATCGTGCTATGTGTGCTGCGACATGTGAAATCATTTGGCTTCTCAACATATTAAATGAACTTAAAATTGATGTCAAACTTCCAGTTTCCCTTTTCTGTGACAATACAGCAGCTATTTCAATAGCTGCTAATCCTGTTTTTCACGATCGTACAAAACATTTTGAAATTGATCTCTTCTTTTTAAGAGAAAAAATCTCAAAAGGTGTTATTAAGACCGTTGGTGTCTCATCTGAAGATCAAACTGCAGATGGCTTTACCAAAGGATTGCATGTTCAAGCTCATGACAAGGTTTGTGCCAAACTTGGCCTTTTTAACTGTTTTGCATATTGAATTGAGGGGGGTGTTGAAATATATTTTTAGTCTATATCTCTATGTTGTTGCCTTCTTTCAATTCAATATGTTCTTTTTTGTGGCCTTATTTTTATCCTTTTCCTTATTTGTTTTCATTCTAATCTTTTCCTTTTTTGGTTCATGTATCCGTTGCTGCATCATGGGCTTGTCTGGGCTGCTGTCTTTTGGGCCTCTCTTGTTCGAGTAGGGCTATAGCCCTTGTTTCCTTTATATAGCAGAGGCGCTGGCCTGGGGATCGATACACAAAAAACACTCAGCTTCTTATCAGTGCTGCATTCTCTTATTTTTCCTCTCAAGAATCTCCGGCGTTTGATCTGTTTTGATCAATAGTAGCTGCTGTTCGAGAGCGTCTGATCTTCGTTTGCTGCTGTTCGAGGGCGTCTGATCTTCGTTTGCTGCTGTTCTGCAGAAACTGTGTAGTTAGATAGTTGATCGATATCTTGTACCTTTGATTTCCGGCAATCTGTGCCGACTTTGTTGCTATAATATAGTTTTTTGCTCTTGATATCTTGTTCTTAACAAATGGATTGATCCAAACATTATATGATGCATTCACCATATGAAAACACACATTTCGACGTATCCAGTTGAACTCAATGTAACATGTATAAGCATTGTGATTGGATCAAACGTAAAGTAAATCAAATTCATATCGAACAATCATAATGTATTATATGTGACCCAACTCATACATAGAAAACGTAACGGGTATGAAGGAAAATCTGCACATGTAATCGCAAGGGAATAATTATAGCTTTCGAAAAAAGGGGAGAAAAAGAAACCATAATTTGACTCCACTCGGTTCGAAACAAACTTTACGAAACATACATAAAAAAACACGAAAAATATTATATTTGACCTGAATCATTTCCCAAAAAAGTTTACGTCGAAACGTAGAATAACTTGAATTTATACCAAAACGTACATAAAAATATGCACGTAAAAATAGTTTCTTTAAACAAAAATGTATTGTATTTGACCTGACTCGTCTTTAAAAAAAGTTTACATCCGAATCGGAATGTATAACAAATCATATTTATACCTACCCGTACATAAAATATGCACGTAAAAAATAGTTTTTAAGTAAAGGAAGTATAGGGGTAAACCGAAACAAAATATTAGTAAAAAATTTAATAGGTTAAAAACGTTTGTAAGACAGTGCCAAGTAGCACCAATGCCACAACGGCATCGACTCTCAACATCGTAAAAATAAAATAGATGAAATGGGAAAAATTACACTAAACGAAAAGCAAATTTAAAATCGTTGAACCACGCACACCCGTTACAGTGTGTTAATGCGAAGAAATTAACCAGAAACGTAAAACGTAGAAAATAATAACTTAGTCGATCTAGGACCCGCCCGTTGCGGCGAACTTGTCAAAAGGGGAAAAATGGACACGTTGCGACGGGTGTGTCAAATATGAAAAAAATAGAGCAAAAAACGTTGAACCTCACATGCACGCTACGACGTGTTAACTCGCAAAATTTAGAACGAAACGTAAAATTTGCGAAATATAAAAAGTATGGGGGACCAAAGTTGTAAATAATAAAGTGCTGTGTTAAATTATAAAAGATGGAAAACTTTGGATTAAAAGTAAAAAATTAAAAAGGGTTAAAATACAAAATATGAAAATATTTTGGTTAAAAGTGAAAAATCAAAGTTTTTTTTTTTTTTTTTGAAAACTCTCCAAACTTGGGGTACAACACCATAATGGAACAAAAAGTTGCTAATTTATAAATAGAGTAAATTACATTTTTGGCCCCTGTGGTTATATCACTTTTACTATATTAGCCCAAAATAAGAATTTTTAACATATCTGCCCCCATGGTCTCTATAACTAACCATTTTGGCCCCTAAGTCTAGAGATCATAGGGGTCAAAATGGTTAGTTATAGACACCATGGGGGCCAAAATAGTTAGACTTAGGGGCCAAAATGGTTAGTTATAGAGACCATGGGGGCAGATATGTTAAAAATTCTTATTTTGAGCTAATATAGTAAAAATGATATAACCACAGGGACCAAAAACGTAATTTACTCTTAAATAAGTATGTTCTAAAAGTTAGTTGACCAATGTTTGTGTAATCTGAAGTTTTTTTTTTAACAACCAAGTTTTCTTTCTATAAATTTTATATTAAATTACACCTTTCGAAGGATTGAACTACACTTTTCGAAGGATTGAACTTTGGTCTCTTCACAAAAGATAATTCCGCTTGATCACTAGGTAAAAGCTTAAGAGATGTAATATTTAAATAATTAGGATTGATTTAACGAACAACATGCAGATTAAGCGGATTTAAAGTTTCTCATAGTTGAAAAACATGCAAATAAACATGAGCTAATTAGTTATAAAAAAAGTTTCACATAAATCTTTAAAAGTGTTTTCTAAGTTTCCTTTAAGACTTTTTTCAAGATTTAAACCTTTAAGACCAAATCAACGGATTGTAAATCCATAAATAATAACCCTGTGATAGTGGATTTAACAAAGTATGTGAACACAGTGAAGATTCACGTTGACAACTAATGTGAAAATGTGTATTAGTTAGCATCATTTTGTTAATTATTGTTAAGGTTTTTTCATACTTGACTAATCACAAGATTGATTCACTAATTCCAACTGAAAAGGGATTTGTTGAAAAACACCTAAGCTTCTTTTCAACTCGTAATCAGCATGCGAGATTAGCATGTTACCGAAAAAGTTAACATTTTATACCTAATTTCGTCTTTGGGTACTAACTTTTTTTTTTAACAGGTTTAGGTTTTATGGTTTCAATTTTGTAACACATTTGGGTACTAACACCAAAATTTGTTAATTAATGACTAAAATACCCTTGCATTTTTTTAAGTTTATCAATGTAACACATTTGGGTACTAACACCTAATTTTATTTAAGTTTAAATCAATTTTACAAAATCTATTTATTTTTTATTTTCATCTTTTTATTATATCTCTTAATTAACATAAAATCTATTTATTTTTTTAGAGTTAATTACATAGTTAGTCCCTGTGGTTTGCACAAAATAACATACTTAGGTACTAATAGTTTAAAATCACATTCTAGGGTATTAACTTTTCATTTTGTAACGTTTGGAGGTATTAACTTCTAGGGTATTAACATAGTTAGTCCCTGTGGTTTGCACAAAATAGCATACTTAGGTACTAATGGAATGTGATTTTAAACCTACAAATAACGTTAATACCTCCAAACGTTATAAAATGAAAAGTTAATACCCTAGAATGTGATTTTAAACTATTAGTACCTAAGTATGTTATTTTGTGCAAACACAGGGACTAACTATGTAATTAACTCATTTTTTTATTTTCATATTTTTATTAAATTTCTTATTTAACATAAATCTACTTGTTACACTAGTATTTTTAAAACAAGTAGATTTTATGTTAAATAAGAAATTTAATAAAAATATGAAAATAAAAAAAATAAATAGATTTTATGTTAATTAAGAGATATAATAAAAAGATGAAAATAAAAAAATAAATAGATTTTATAAAATTGATTTAAACCTAAATAAAATTAGGTGTTAGTACCCAAATGTGTTACATTGATAAACTTAAAAAAAATGCAAGGGTATTTTAGTCACTAATTAAAAAAATTTGATGTTAGTACCCAAAGGTATTACAAAATTGAAAACATAAAACCTAAACCTGTTAAAAAAAAGTTAGCACCCAAAGACGAAATTAGATATAAACCACAGGACCTATTTATGTAATTAACTCACATTTTTATCAAATTAATATTTTTTTTCCATTTGTCATACATAGGATGTTGACAATTTGAGTTATTAACAATTTCACTTTAAACCCATTTTGCTAACGGTCGAGTGAAAATTTATTGATATTGAGTTCAAACAAAAACTATTGTTTGAACAATACCGAAGCTTCTTTTCAACTCATGATTAGCTTGCGAGATTCGCATGCTACCTAAAAAGTTAACGATTTTTTAACCGAGTATTACTTTTTTTCCGTTTGTCAAAAATGGTATGTTAACAAGTCACATACATACATACACACACACATCAACATATATATACATACACTCACTCATATGCACATACATATATGGTTAGGTTCATTAGTGAACAACCCCTTATTTGTGAACACTAATGAACTAATCCTAGCCATTGATTATCAATACACAAGTGTATACACAACTGTAAATCAATGGCCAGAATTTGATAATTAAAATACACTAGTGTATTTTACGATTTGGTGATGTAAATCAATGGTCAGGATTTGTCCACTCAGTTCACAAATACACTAGTGTTCACTCTAGCACCCACCCATACCCACATATGCAAACATACATACATACATACATACATACATACATACATACATACATACATACATACATACACACACACACGAAGATAGACATATGGATGTACATGCAGATATATACATATGCATACATAAACACACACCATTATACATATAAAATATTCACACATATACAAATAAACATGAATTCATACATATATACACACCTACGTACATTTAACTTATATTCACATTTACATTTACACGAGTTATATATAAGCATATGCATAAGTATGTATTAACATACAATGATGCACAGGGCATGTGCATATGAACATGTATAAATATGAATATGTTCCATACACATAAACATTATCATATAAACAAAATTAAACACATATGACATACGTATAAAATACACACACATGCATACACATACAAATATTACATATGCATATACGTGTACACCCAAGCAAATACACCATATGACATAGAAATTTATATTAGATTATTAATTGTTCTTATGTGTTTCGACTTTCGAGCATAAAGTGGTTTTTTAAAGCATTTTATTCAATAAAGCAAATTAACTAATTCATCTTTATTATCCTGTCAAAATTAGTTAATTACTTATAGGATAAATGAGTAATAAAATTTAATACATATGAATGGAATAGTATTTCTGTATTTGCCCTTGATTTTTTCTATCACATGGATCATTATATTATAAAAAGATTGAAATGAAAATGGCTAAATTCGCAAAACCAATTTGATTGCAGGATGCTTGATTTTCCAATGATCTCACGTAATATATTTTCAACTTCATTTTATGTCAATTTTTTTAGAAAAACTTATTAATATATATTTTATTCACATACTTAATTAATATTACCTACAATGGATTTGTGCTTTTACTCCTTTTTGATTTGGGGTTTGACGAACAACACTGTACCAATATCAAAATTATCGAAACCGGTACCAATATTCATTTTTATGGTTTTCTATCGATGTAAAACGTGTGTTAATATTGTTTTGAGAATATCACAACCTTATTTTTTGTGTTTTTTCGGTTGCTATAAAGAGGGTCAAGACCATAACGAAAGAACTGATACAGACTAAGTTCCCACCGCGTAGCGCGGGGGAGCTTGACTAGTTTCATATAGTATTATGGTCCAAAATGTTTTCAAAGGCAATTACTTTTGTTGGTTTTAATTAATGTATGTGCTTATAATAATGACCTTTGACATTTTAGCATCTGAATTGTCCATTTCAACAAAGCCAATTTCATTAATTTGTCTTGTTTACACACCACCAATCCTGTAATCCCTATTCAAATCTTGGTAGATAGTCTAAGTATATAAATTAATCTCTCTCGATAAAACACCGTCTCATGTTTTTGGACATATATAACATTAAACGTCAATTGTCTTGTTTATAGCATATAACGCTCAATACCAAAACTACTCCATTTGTCACACAAATAATCATGGATTTTGTTTCTATTTCAAAAGACACACATATATGTGTGTATGAAGGGTTGGCAATTAAACTAAAGATAAACATTATTATCAAGGTTAATCAATTAGTGTGTATGAAAGGTTGGCAATTAAGCTAATGATAAACATTATTATCATGGTTAATCTATTAGTTTAGCAATTACTATTCTACTTTCTAGACCTAGCATTTACCTTTTCTAAGATCTACTTCTTTATCATAAATTTAACATCTTGAAACATGTTAATTTTTTCATGAAAGATTAATGTCAGTATTTTCATGTCCAGACCATTCGGTTCAACAAGGGACCGAGAATGAAACCGGTCCGGTTAAGCAAATTTGACTGTTCCTCATTTGTACGCCTTGCTTGCGGTATGCGCATATAATCTATATGTGTGT
This sequence comes from Helianthus tuberosus, assembly GCA_030545235.1. NCBI lineage: Eukaryota > Viridiplantae > Streptophyta > Magnoliopsida > Asterales > Asteraceae > Helianthus > Helianthus tuberosus. The sequence goes on from CM060372.1 coordinate 2,413,538, forward strand.
GGGCCCTCGGAGGGCAAAATCGAAATTGCATTAATTTTAATGTTATTTTACTAATTTCGTGAAAATAGCGAAAAAAACGGGGGACGGTTAATCATGCATCATGTGGTGGCGTTGATAGCCGAAAGACTATGGGGTACATGCACTAATCGGCGTTTGTCCTAATTGCTGAGTGTTATGTGCCTTATGTCCAAGGCTTGATGCAAAACTACTATCGAGCCGGAGGTCTTACTGGAAGCAGTCTCTCTATTCCTATAGGGTAGAGGTAAGGTTGTGTAACACCCCAAAAATGGGTTTGGAAATATAAACCCGGTTAATACAAAGGAACGGGTAAAAATACTGTTAGGGGTAAAAGTGAACCCGTAAATGAATATTAACTAGGAATAATTAACCTAGTTGAATATTAGTATCGTTGGTATTAAACGAAGGGTTGTAGCCTTATTTAATTAAAACGAAACACGAGGGACCAAAGTAAACAACTTGAAAGTTGTTTTATTAAAAGTAAACAACACACACACAAACACACCCATCGTGTGTGTGTGTTCATCATCGAGCAGGGAAGGCTCCCATGGAGCCAAAACCCTAAACTTCATCAAATGCTCCAAATTGAAAGGCTAAACGAAGCCCAAATTCACAACCGAACATGAATTAACGATCACCTTCACAAGGGGATCATAAGGTATGTCTTAAAACTTAGATTTGATGATCTTGTTTGAAGTGGGTTATGATCAATCCATGAAATTGTATGAAATTAAGCATGTAGATGTGTTAGAAACACCAAATAGAACTTGTGTTATGAATAATTTCAAGTAATTTGGTGATTTAGAATGAAACCCATTGCATGAGTGTGAAGATGATGATCATGATGAACTTGTAGATGTTATAATGTGATCTTGTGATGTATAAGGTGTTATATGGTAGACAGAGATAGATAAACTTGACGTGGAAATTATGATTATGAGATTTTGCTTGAATGTGATGGCTCATAAGATGAAATAGGGAAGAACATGCTTAAAGCACTTGTACATTATGCTTAGAAAGTGATATGCACACCAAGTGTTTGATGAAATGCTTAGGAGAAAATGATAAGTGGGATTGTATGCTAATAATGAATAATTGTTTGTAGAATGTGTTGATGATGTATTAGACAATAGATTTGTATAAGGAATGTGTTTTGAATGGATTACAAGTAGGAAATTAGTTTGATAAGATGATGTGGCAAGAAACCTTCCTTAAAAGGTATGTATGCTCATGTATGCTAATCATGTTATGATGAATGTGATGACATGTACGGATAGGAGTTATGTCAACATGGACACAAGCATGGAAGGCAACGGGCCAAGGATAAACATGGAAGCTATGCTTGAACTCGGACGCACGAGGTAAGTGAACTCCCAATTTACCCTTTTGTTTGGTAATGTATTTATGATATATGGTAATTATTGAATGTAATGTAAGAAGATATGAATCGTTGTTATTAATAAGTTAAGTTTTAGTGGAAATGAGTCGGAAGTGGTTAAGAAAGAGATTCGATTAAGTTGGGTAAGAAATGGAACTTACATAATGAACTATGCATAAGATGAATTGAGGAGTTATACTTGTAGGATGTAAATTCTAAGTACATGTATGAATAGAAAGTGAATACATGCTTAAGTGGGTATTTAATTATATGCTTGAATGAATAAGATGAGTTATGTGTATTCGAGGACATGTTCATATGAAAGGAAGCTAATGGTACTAACCGTTTTTCTATTGAGAATTAATGTGAAGCATAGGCATGTTAACAATGGAAGTGAGGGTTGACTCCGCAATCCGATGCGAGTGGATTAATGGATGGATGAAGGGGCGAGTACAAGAGAAAGCATGATATGTTGACGCTTTATTATGCATGTGTTAATATTTTTGTATTATGTCACCGGTTGCTAATGATGAGATTGAATGTGGTGACTGCAGGTTGTACAGAGTTATGGATGTTTCATCAAGAAATGCACGCGGTTGAAGATCGAGTCAAGACATGGATTGTATGTGGGTGTGTATGTGATCACTTAATTCGATATATGTATGTTAGTTTTTAATTCAATTATAGAAAGGGATTAATGTATTTAAGTGAAAGAAAGAATATCATGAAACAAATTTTAGATATGTATTTTCCGCTGCGAATCTTAGATTAAAACGGGTTAGGGTCTTACAGGTTGTCTACATCTTACCCTCCTCAGACCCTACCTTAGCCTTGCTATTGGTGGGATTTACTGAGTATTATGATGATGATGATGACCGTTCCTCATTTGAAGCGGTCGTTTATTGGTAGGACCGGTGACGAGGAACGCCCTGCGCTGCTACTACGACATGATTTGAAGAGCAGGGAACCCCGTAAATATAACATTTGGCCTTAGATTATATGGTATGGAGTGGCTTGAAAATGGGGCGTTATGAGACATGTGGACGACATGTAAGCACGCGTTAGAAATGGAGCGTGGTGCAAAAACGGGGGTGTGGGACGGAGCGTGGAAGAGTGGCGTTATTCGACACATGGCACACACTGTTTGTTATTATTTTAAATTTTAAAAATCTATTTAAAGAAGTTAAAAAATAACACAAAATCAAAATAAAATCACTTAAATTTATAAAAATTACATAAACATTAATCATCGTCTTTGTCTTCATCAATGTCGTTTCGTGGAATTCTTCAAATGTGTTCAATCATATCCGCTCGAAGAGAGAAATGGATGATTTGGTATGTGGTTTTAGGGTGAAATATGTGATATTATATATAGGGGTTTTTTTAAGTTTTTTTTACTCAAACTTGCCGTTCAACGGCCAGTTTAAATCCACCAATGCCAACTGTCCACATCGTCCAACTGTTTGCCCTCCACACCAGTGAAAAATCACTCGCCCCACACACAACGCCATTCACAACGCAGGGAACGAGGTGGTTTCAACGCATTCACTGTATGATCTTAGAGCTTAAAACCCAAGACCTCTTAATTGTTTAAGATTTACTAAATATCATCAACACTATTCCAAACAAAACTCCAAACTTTCACCGTTAACCATGCCATAAACAACGCCTAACATCACTCAAAATTAGATTTCACACTTTTAATGTTTGACCCACATGGTGATCACATGCACACACGTACACGTTCTATACTATAGCCAGCCATAGCTCATAGAATTACAACAATATACATACAAGGTTCACTTTATGACCATGTATATGGCTACTTTACTATTCCACTAAATACTCTCATTCGGTCCAGTAATTGTAAGAGTTAAAATGAAAGTAACATGAACGATGGAGGTGCCTCTACACAAACAAACAAGTTAAGGATTCATCTTTTCCACTTTGAGCTCGAAACGTGTCTCTAAGGTGACGAAAGCAGTTTGTACAATCACCTACAAGATCTTTGGTCCCATCATATATATGCCAATGTGATTCGGGTTTCGTGTCATGGTCCGATTGATCTAATTCACACTCTAAAAATGACCCCTACATCTTTGGATTCTTTTCATTTCAACCAAATGGGGCTATCCCATAATCATATATTTTTACTATTTTGTATTTGTTTGTTTAACAGTTTTCTATAATTTGTTATAATAATGCATCTGCATGTTTTTCTTATTTCTGATATATTTTAACTAGGTTATTGATAATAGTATATTACACGGTTTTAATAAAAGAAACATTAAATAATTAGTAATGAAAATTTAAGCATTATAAAATGATATTTTAAGGTAAAATATGATTATAATGTAGTCAGGCAAATAAAACATACAGTGATTATTATTTTTTTAGTTTGACTTATGTTTAATAATTATGAAACTTGGTTATTATTTTGTTAATTTTTTTCTTCACTATTATCTCCTACCTCAAGTTCATTGAAAAAAAATATTATTGCTAGAGAGTAATCAAGCTTTATATATGTTTCATTTGTCTTACTTAATTTTAAAAAAAATGTTCAACATTTAAAAAAGAAATTACATAGGATTGGAATACCTAATGGCTAGTAAAAGTTGAGTGACTTGAAAGAAAAAAAAAAAAAAAAACTTTGAAGGACTTTGGTAAAATACTAAAATATTAGAAAAACTTGGTTGCCATTGGGTGAATTTTTCCTTTTTTTTATATAAACACTTGAGCTATAATAGATATTAAGGCTAGAGGGTATGGTGCTCATCCTCCCTAGGGAGGACGATCCGCCACGTAAACGCCACATCATAATCCTCCCAAGGATGGTCTATCCCACAAAACTAGAGGGTATGGGAGGATGGTCCTAGATGATCCTACCCCACCACTTTTATATTTTTTATTTTTTTAATCTTCTATTTTTTTAACATTTAACAAATAAATTAACTAAATATTTTCATTAATATTAAAAATACATTACATAAACTTAAAAAAGAAAACATAAACTTAATAAAAAAACATAAACTTAAAAAAAAACATAGACTTAAATAATTTGATGCTTCTTCATGATGTCGGTTTGTAGTTTTTTCAATATCGAACGTTTCGGCTCTGGATAATCATCGACATCCATCGTTATTATTTCCCATTCCTTGAGCCGAATCTTTTCATCGGACAATCGGATTTTTTCATTGGACAATCGGACCTTTTCGCGTAACTTTTCTTCCGCCACACGAGTCTTTTCTTCGATGGCCTGCTCCTTCGCCTTCGCCTTTTGGGCCGAGATGTCCGTGTACGTTTTAAATTGTTCCATAAACTCGTCCATCTTCGGGTCCACCTTTTCCTTTTCTTTGCCCTTCGCCCGCTCCTTCTTTGATTTGTCCCGGCCCAGTGGACGCTCCGCTTCATGTACGGCGTATTCTTCTTCGTCGAACTCGGCATCATCGTTTAAGTTTATGTGACACCTCGCGTCCGATCCACCGGCGCTAAAACTACCCGATTCCAATGTCCTTTGCCGCTTCGCCATCTCCACCTCGTTGGGAATGCGCCCATTTCTGATGCGTTCGCAAAACTTCCCACGCGCGAACGTGTGCGAAGTTGGTATTACCATCATTCGTCTTGTACATCTCCAACGCCTTTTTAAACACATCTTCGTCGCTCATGCCGCTACGACACCCACTAGAATATATTTTATTATATTCATCGCAAAACTTATTGACCAACCCGTTCATTTTTCGGCACTTTGATGACACCGAGTCGATATCTCGATACGGGCCTTGATCCATTAGCTCAAGGAACTTCGCCAAAACCGCCTTCCAAAACCCGTCACCCGTTTGATTATCACCTATAAAATATGTTACGAAAAATAAAAAACTATAAAAAATATAAACTTAAAAAAAAGTTAGTTTTACCAACCTTTTGTCGGGTGTGTAGACGTGCCTATGTAAGCCTTAGCTAAGGTTTCTTCTTCGATTGGCGTTCACAGTTTCGCCTTTGGTTTGGACGGTTGCTCACCCACCACTTGCTTGCCTTTTCTTCGTTTGCCTTTTTCTTTTTGTGGTTGGGTTTCGGGAACAACTTCCACATCGTCGTCGGGTTCGGATTGTTGAACGGGTTGCGACGGGATCGGTTGGGGTTGAACGGGTGGCGTCGGGTTCGGTTGGAGATTAAAAGCATCCTACATCATCATTTGTTGAAGGGCTTGATTTTGAGAGAATTGAGAGAATTGGTTCGGTGAGTGTTGGAATGCGGCAAAGGCGTTTGACGAATATTGAGAGAATTGGTTCGGTTCGAGCGTCAGATAATATCCCGGAACCGAGAAAACATTCGGTTGGGTCGGGTTGTTGGGATTGTTTGGGTTGTTGAAGGGATCCATGGTAGAGTATAAGTTTATAAAAGTGGAAGATGTTTTATAAAAAATAAAGGGTGAGAGATGAGAAAAAGGGGTTAAAATGGTGAATGGAGGTGAAAAAAGGTTTGAAATTTATATATATTGTGTTTATGACCGTTGGTTTTTAAAATTAAAATGGTGAATTTATTATTATTTTTTAATTTAATTGTAACTCTTTAGAGGGGACCCATATTTTTTGGATCGTCGCCAACGTCCAGAGCCGGACGGAGAGGACGGGGGATGGTGTTTGGGCGTCGCCGGTCCTCGACGGGGATGGGGACGGACCCCATACCCACCAGCCTAATATGTCTATAACAGTTTTGTGTATTTTTTTTTTACATTTTTCTTATTTCCATGTATTCATGTCTATATTTGGTAATTTGAAACTGTTTTCTAATATCTATATATATTGGCCACCCTAGGCTAGTAGGCTACCACCACCCATCCTCATAGTTGACTAAATCTATTCAAAGCCAAATAAGAATCTAAACTCATTCAAACCTGAATGAAAATGATATATGAAACAAATATTGCAAAGAAAAAAACCCAAACCATGCATGTGGTATTTGTTACCTTAACAAAAGATGAATTTTGAGAAGTTGAGTGTAACAATTGGAAAGAAATAAGTTGAGGTCTTAAGGAGCCTATATGTGGCATGCAAATATGTAACTTAAGGTTGTATATAAAGGGATAAAGTTTGACCAAGGTCAATCATTCTCAAATAGAACTGTTCTTGAACCTCATACACGATCCCCGACAGGTAATTAATCATGAGAGTTCTAATTCTAACCGCATTGGATGTTTTTTTTTTTTGGTAAATGAGCTTTCGCCCGGAAAATATATATTGGATTTTTGAGTTGTTTAAAACTTGTTAGGAACTGATTTAAGTATTGGATAGTATCAAAAACATCATGCTAAAGCCAAATTTTATTAATAGGGGAGTCAATCGGGAGGCTTAATCAAACTTTTAAGGGAGACCATCGAGATTTTTGCCTAAAATTTACACTAGTTTTTTTATGGCAGATGGCCGCCCTATGTCCACTAATGATTTTGGTAGAGATGGTGGGCTCATAGCAAGCATGGTGTAATGTGAGGGTAGTTTGGTCTAATCACTTCCAATGTCTTTTTTTTTCAAAAAATTAAATAAAAATTCAAAGGATGTTTAAAACAATAAAAACCTGATAGTTAAGTTTAATTATAAAACCTAAAAAGATTATGACATGCATGTTGTTGGAATTGGTAAAAATCGGCCAAAAACAAGTCAATATACATATTTTTTAAACTTGGTGTGAACGCACTAGATTATGTCCTAGACGTGCTTCAAGACATGTTTTGTTTTGTTTTTTGTTTGTTTGTTATATTTTTTTTAAACATGTATTATTTGTATCTGTTTTTATATTTTAGAGGTTATAAAGAAAATGACGTAAAGCCATAAGTTTATTGTGTTTATGGTCACTTTAAGATTAATGGTCAATAATGAGCAAGTGAGAAATCAATTGGTAGAATGATCAAAATAGTTACTAAAAAGAAATTAATAAAAAAAAAATGGTCACTTTAAGATTAATGGTCAATGAATAAGTGAGAAACCAATTGATAGAATGAACAAAATAATTCTAAGTTGGTGAACATAATATCAAATGAAGGAACTAAAGTTGGAGTTCTCAAATTAATTTTTCTTGAAAATTAGACAAAACAAAAACTTTTATGTCAGTGGCGTCTCTAAGAATTCACGTACCCTGTTCGAGACTGAAAAAATGTGCCCTTCTGTTATGTTTTGTTATTATTAAAAAAAAAACAAATTAGTATTGTGTTTAATAAACCTAATTCCAAGTGGGCTAAATTCTAAACCATAAAAAATGATTTGTAAATGGGGCCTATATTGAAAGTGGTATGTGTTTACTATTTAAAAAAAAATAACATATACGTATCGGATTTTTTTTAATTTGCATGCCCCTCGAAATCGTGGGCTTTGTGCGGAGGTCCTCCCCGCACACCATCAAAACCTCCCATGTTTTATGTGATCTAATTAGTTTATGACCTTTTAAATTAAAGTCTTATTCATGTACTATTTAGTGGTATTCAATTTCACATAATCATTTTTTGTTTAACTTGTAGGCTTTAACATGTGGACTTGGGTTGAATTGCATGGACCGAGAAGAAGAATAAGAATAGTGGGCCGGTTAAATTGGGCTGCTCACACAAATATACATATACTTCACTTGTGTATAATAATAATGAAAAGGGACTATAATGAGTAGTTTGTTTCACATGATCGAAACAGAAACCATGGTTTGGTTATGTATGTTTAACCAGTGGGATTTCTCCACGCGATGCAGTGGGGATTTGGTCGGTTTCGGTTCGTTTATTTACATACGACACTCGCTATATAAATCCTATATGAAAGACAGATTGGACATGCAAAATTAAATTAACACAAAGGACCTAGTACAATAATAGCATACATGCATGAAGTGGACTCGGAACATCTTCAACTTGATTGTGAGCCACACACAAATATACATATACTTGATATATATATACACACATATAGCTAGAGGTGCACAAAATAAGCGGTACACACATAAGTTAGGGGGCCATCAGAACGCGCACAAAAGAGGGAGGATGCTTACAAAGAGAGGTATGAGAATAGGCATTTTTCTCAAGAGAGGCATCCTAACCAACTTGCAACCGCATGGAACTTCGTTCAGATCTCTTCAAATCGTGGCAACACCAAACGAATTGTTCCAGTAAGACTTGAAAAAAAAAATTATGATCAGAGCCTAATCATACGAATTTTACTAGGTAACTTATCTTCATCAAACTGACCCAAGTTACATGCACCTCTACACATAAATGGTTATCTTTTGAAATCCATGTTTGTTTTTCTCGATGCCTTTCTTCACCTCCTAATCTTTCCATCGTATAAGGGTATCCGGGGTGTTTTCGGGGAGGTGATTCGGTGAATGGGTTTGCCACCCGATCACACCCTCACCGACCCCATTGTCGAATAGCCGAATACAATGATGATATTTTTCGTCATAGGTTTCGTATGTCAAAAAGGTCGTTTATAAAAATTGTGAGTGACGTGGAAGCGAATAATTCGTGGTTTGAAAAGGGCATTGACGGCAGTGGCGGATCTAGAAAATTATTATAGGGGCAACATTTCAAAGAAAATGGGTAACGAAATCGAAAAAAACGTTAAATTTTTCCAAAATTTACACTACCATCGGTAGAGGTGTACAAATCGGTTTTTTTTTCAAAAACCGGTTTCGGTTATTAACCGAACTGGTTTTTTCCATCCAAAATGAAAACCGGTTTTTTTAATAACCGGTTTCGGTTACTAACCGGTTTTTCAAGTCCAAAACAATAACCGGTGTAACCGGTTGGGATCGGTTTTTAACCGGTTTTTGCCCAAAAAAAACCGGTTTTTAACCGATCTAACCGGTTTTTTTTTTAAAACCGGTTTCGGTTATTAACCGGTTTTTCATACCAAGAATCCTAGCCGGTCTATAACCGGCGGTTCAGTTATAAAACCGGTTCGGTTATAAAAAAACCGGTTTCGGTTCGGTTTTTTTCCCGGTTTCGGTTTTTTCCCGGTTTCGGTTCTAAAACCGGTTTTTTTGTACACCTCTAACCATCGGAGGGTCAAGGGGTAACGGAGGTTACCCCTTCTTGAAGGGTAGATCCGCCCCTGATTGACGGGAGAATGAAGAAGAGTTTTACACCATTCCAAAAAGTTACGTAGGCGATTAAACAACTTGCAATCGCTAACCCTCCAGACGAGAACGACGAGCATTTAAATATGTCCGAAAGGACTTCCCGTGAATGTCTACAATATTTCTGTTAAACAATATGTGTTATGTACGCTCCCGAGTTTTTAAGTAGGCCAACAAGCCACGACGTTACGCTTTTGTACCAAGCTCATGAGGAGAAGCATCACCTTCCTGGGATGTTGGGTAGCCTTGATTGTAAGCATTCCTTTTGAAGAATGTGTCCCACAGAGTTGCGGGGCCAATGTATGAGACGAGATCACATGTACCCGACAGTTATGCTCGAAGCGGTGGCCTAACCAGATTTGTGGATTTGGCATGCTTTTTGTGGTCACCAGTTTCACAAAACGGCCTCAATGTGCTCTGAACATCTCCATTATTTCTTACAAACGTAGATATTATCTTACCGATGGAATCTACCCTACTTGGTCTGTATTTGTGAAATCATTTGCATATCCGCACATTTCAAACGAAAAAAAGTTCAAGAGGCAACACGAGGCGACAAGAAAAGACGTGGAACTAGTTTTTGGTGTTTTAAAGTTAAAATGAGGTATACTTAATCGACCAACGCGTGCTAAAATAGTGAAAAAGATTAGGTATGCCGTATATACGTGCATTATTTTACATAACATGATTTTACAAGACGACGAAAACAAGATAGCATCGGTACACATTCGGGATCCTCTAGTCGAGCCCGTTTTCCATGATACTGTTTTAAATGAGTTCATTTATGAAGATACGCATTAGAGACTAAACATGATCTCGTGGAGCATCTTGAAGGATTAGATTTACCCCACCTATTGGCGGATTCCGACGACGAGTAGTAAAATTAGTTTTAGTTTTATGGTTTATGTTTTTATGTTCCTAGTTTTAGAATTAAGTTAATCTAATTTTATTTACTTTAATTTAATGTAATGTCTTTTTTTAATTTAATGTTATTTTATTTTGTTTTAAATATGCTTTAATTATTAATACGTAATTTTTAGAAATAAAAAAAATGGACTACTCCCAACGAGGAGAACACCCCTTATGTTTGAGTGCAAAATGAAGAGTGGAGAGGTTACCACTCCCCACAAGGGGAGCACCACTTACACCCTAAGCACACAAGATAGGATGAGAAAAATATCCAAACCTGATTGGAAAACCCAAACACAAATTATTAGAGCGGATATTTGGATTGGGACTGAGTAAGATATTGATTTAGTTTTTTTTCATGTTTAGGGCGAGTATGAGATTGTGTAATACCGTTCGATTTTGGATTGGGACCGGGTAAGATATTGATTTATTTTTTTTTTATGTTTAGTGCGAGTATGAGATTGTGTAATACCGTTCGATTACCTACACGTATTCACCTGAATATATTAATATATTTTATAATTAGAAAAAAATACAATAGGTAGTAGTATGTTGAAGTTTTTATTAAGAACTTGCAATTGTTAAAAAGAAGAAATAAAAAAATTCGAAGTTTAATCGATTTTCAAGTCGGTTCTTGAGATGACTTTAAGATCGGATTTCAACACAAGCAGAGATGGATTTAATAAGAGTTCAGTAAGGGCCAAGGCCCCCACAAAAATCTAATATGTAGTGTAAAACTTTTAACAAAAGAAAGTGTACCCCTTAGCAGTTAGCATGCCCCTTTAATATATAGAGATGAATCAAATACTATCTTCTCATATTTAATTATTTATTGGGTTAAAAATCTAATATGGGTTCGATTCTCACAAGGGGGTTTTTCTCATATTTATTGGTTTTCCTCCTGAATTGGTGTATAGGCTTTATGCCTAGTGGAGATGGATATGATCGGGTGGTTCCGCTGGTGGCACGATGATACTCCAGTGGTCCGTCAGTGATCCAAATTTGCCGTTCAAAAAAAAAAAAAAATATATATATATATATATAGAGATGAATCAAATACTATCTTCCGGACAAATAACAAGAATGATAATTTATAGTTAAGAAAGACATTCATCCAATAAGTCATTATGATCCAATATTCATTGTCATCATGGGAGCTAAATGGTTCACAAATTTAATTCTCTCTTAATGTTCCATTGTTTTCGTTGGTCTACACGGCATGCATATTCATGATGCATTAGTTTTATCATTTGAGAACGTGGTTAATATTAGCATATTTAGTTGAATAAGTTATCTGTAATTGACACGTCCACCTGTTTTTTGTCTCCACTGACAAAAAAATCTTGGATCCACCATGGCCGCATAGTGATAGGAACTACGACTATGGCAGTAGGAGCTACAATAAAAACAAAAAAAAAATAAAAGATAATTTATATATGTATACAACACGTATCGAGGCAGGACGGGAGTGATACAAAGATTAACAAAGAAAGTTATCACAACAAGGGATAATGGGGCCGGGGAAGATGAACAACAACCAACCAAGATCTAATGGCAAAGCAGAAGATAGATGTGTGAAGGGATATTAAAGTAATGATCCTAAGTGATACAAACAATTGAAGCATTCAAATAGCTCAAAAAAGAGTAAAATGCACGGATAGTCCCAGTGGTTTGGTGAAATTTCACCCTTAGTCCCCAACTTTTCAAAATTACACTCTTAGTCCCTGTGGTTTGATAAGTTGGTTACTCGGATAGTCCCCAAAGCGGATTGAGGTTAGTTTTTCTGGTTAAGTGTGTGTGAAATGGCAATGACTATCCGAGTAACAACTTGTCAAACCGCAGGGATTATCCGAGTAACAACTTGTCAAACCACAGAGACTATCCGAGTAACCTTCATCCGCTTTAAGGACTATCCGAGTAACAATTTGTCAAACTATAGGGACTAAGAGTGTAATTCTGAAAAGTTGGGGACTAAAGGTGAAATTTCACAAAACCACAGGGACTATCCGTGCATTTTACTCGCTCAAAAAACTATTGATTTGATTCAAAGGCTTTGAACCAGAAGGTTTCAGTCGCCACTCGGTTGTCTCAAAGTCTCTAAGACCCGAGTTACACTTAAACAAACTAGAACCATAGAACCTAATTTATAATAATTAATGGGATAAACAAGAAATTTTAAATTCCCCCATAGCTCAAACTAAAGAGTAATAAAGGATAATCATCAAAATAATCTTTAAAACTAATCCTTGGTTGAGTCAATGTTGGTGCCATTTTCCATCATTCTCCATACGGTTCGTCGATTTAAGATCATTAGGTTGGATGCTCCTGTATCATTCCCCCGAGATAGAAAAAAGACTCCCATTGAATCTTCTACGAACCATGAATTTGATCAACCATCACTATCATTGCGAACCATGAATTTGATCAACCATCACTACCTTCGAATTGACCGGCCATTCCACCATTGCTTTTGCACCACATTTCTTTCCTTGTCAAAAGCCTATTTAGTCATGTTAACAATGGCCTTGAGCATCATTTGGTTTCATCACCATGCGAAATATATATATAGCATGAAATTATTCAAAATGTTTTTTTTTTTTACTTTTCTCATGCATATAATAACCCAAATAAATAGTCCATATCGTGTATAGTATGAAACTATTCAATATGTTTTTTCTTTTTGACTTTTCTCATGCATATCATATGATAACCTAAATAAATAGAGTCCCTCTCAAATAAAATTTTAGGGACCACTTTTGTGAATTAGTTGCAATGGAATTGACCTATCCACCCATGAATGCTCCAAAAATTTCTTGACCGACAAATAATAAAGTTTCTCTTGATACCTTAAGTTGTCGTCAATAAAAAAAACCCCAAGCCACCAACCGCAAAACATGTAAGAAACACATGATCAACATAACTTATGTCGTTGCCTCTTCCGGGGAATCTGCGAATAGGAAAGCCGTAAATCTCACGCGGAGTCATTTCAACAACTAAAGTTGTGATACCAAATGATGCAAACAATAGAAACACTCAAATGACTCAAGAAACTATTGACTTGATTCAAATGCTTTGAACCCGAAAGTTCCGGCTAGTTGGCTATCACAAAGTTTCCAAGACCCGAATTACAATTGTTCAATATCAAAACTAACAAAAAAACCCTAGCACCCTAATTAATAATAACAATTAGATAAAGATGAAATTTTAAAATTCCAACATAGCTATGTCGAAAAGAAGGAAAATAGATATAATATAACGGCTAGTGTGTAATATAGTGTCCTATATAAACACCATCTTTGTGTAACCCTATTTTGTACAATACAATATCAATAAAAACAATTCCCAACCACAAGAGTTTTCTCTATACCAGACAACATGGTATCAGAGCAGGTCTCTGATTCTTGAAGTAACATTGTTTCTGATTCTTGAAACAATTTATTCCAACCATTTTCAATCTCAAACCTGAAAATCAAAAATCAAACTCCAAAATTCGATCAACAAGCTTCGCAATCAGCCCCATTGATCTTTGCAAAACCCCAAAGTCGTTTTGACTTGATCAGAATAACAATTCCAATTCGTCTTCTTCAATACAGCTAATCAACAACTTTCAATTCAATCAAATCTCCTTCTTGTAATCAGCCGCCGCCGCCGTCGAAATCCAATTTCCTTCAATCCAACCCTTCGTGTCTTTGAACCCTAACAATTCTAATCAGTTGTCGCCACCGTCCAGTCGATCATCATCAGTATCATTACAATTAACCCTATATCTGTACATTCCAGCAGACGTTGGCCATTCGTTGGAATCCATTCCAGCCGTTTTTTGTCTTATTCAGCCCAGGAAACCCTAGCGGAGTTACAAAAGTCTTGAGTAAATACGCCATTGCAAACTACACATCGATTGTGTGTTGGTGAGGGTACAAATCCGTTGCGAACTATAATATAGGCCCTAGCGGATTTACTGATGTTGGTTGAGCTAGCGGGTTTGTTTGGTTGTGGCAACCTTTAATCTTGAACGTGAGTTCAAGTTGCCGGTGTATTTTGATAAATACACCGGTAAGATAACTTCGCTACCTAGCGTCGTTATTCCAATTTTTCTTTGGTTTGGGTCATCGGCGTATTTGATATATCTCCAAACGTAAATCTTGAACACGAGTTCAAGTGTCGAGTGTATTTGATAAATACGCTGGGTCAGTTGTTTGCTCAGTAGTTGTTTGCTAATCGTCTGGTATCGTTATTGTAAACAGAGTTTCAAAAAAAAAGGAAATGACAATCAATCATGAAAAAATGGATCATGGATATTTGACTCTGGTGCCACTGACACCATGACGTTCAAACCGTTGGACATGCATTCAATGACTAAACCTTAAAAAACCCAAATTTATACCGTGAACAACAGAACAATGCAAGTGAAAGGAGGAGGAACCATTGAAATTTCACCAACTATGAAATTATCAAATTGCCTTTATGTTTCGTCATTATCACACAAATTTCTCTCAATTAGTCATATTACCAAAGAATTAAATTGCACGGTACTAAAGCACCCTACCTTCTACCTCTTACAAGATATCAGGACGGGTGTGATTATTAGACGTGGTAGTGAGCGCCAAGAATTGTACTATGTGGATGAAGTGGCTCAACAGGGTACTGTGATGTTGGCACCTGGAACTGAAAACCGGGAAGCCTGGCTATGGCATCGACGTTTGGGACACCCATCCACTGGTTATTTGCATCTTTTGTTTCCAAAACTCTTTCCTACAAATGGTAAAATAGAGTGTGAAACCTGTTTTCGTGCCAAAAGCCATCGACAACCATTTAAACCTAGTAATACCAAAGTTGATTTACCTTTTTCACTAATCCATTCGGATGTGTGGGGTCCTGCTCCTGTTGTGGGGGGGGGGGGGGGCGGGAGGGGGCAGGGTTTTCGATACTTTCTACTATTCGTGGATGATTGCACTTGCATGACATGGGTATATTTTAAAAAAAACAAAGCCGAAGTTTATGAGAAATTTACCATGTTTTATGCTATGATTCACACCCAGTTCAAAAGGGAAATCCAGATTCTTCGATTTGACAATGGGGGGGGGGGGGATTTGTCAATACATCCATGAAACAATTATTTAAAACCAAAGGATTAGTTCATCAAACCTCTTGTTCTCATACCCCCGAACAAAACGGTGCCTCCGAACGGAAAAACCGTATTGTTCTTGAAATGACTCGAGCTCTTTTAATTGAATCTCATGTACCTAAATCTTTCTGGCCGGAGGCGGTTGCAACCTCCGTGTATCTCCTAAATCGGCTCCCCACCAAAGCTCTTAAGTTCAAGACTCCCTTAGATTGTCTATCTAAGTCTGCCAGTATTCCCCATCCTCTTACACTTGAACCTCGAATCTTCGGGTGTACAACATTGGTCTACATACCAAAATCCAATAGAAACATGCTTGGCCCATGTGCTGAGAAATGTGTATTTGTCGGCTATGGGATCGATCAAATAGGTTACCATGTTACAATCCAAAAACTCATCAAATGTTCACCACAATGAATGTTGACTTTCTTGAAACAAAATACTTTTATAACACCTAACTCAGTGGTCAGGGGGAGAATGAACGTATAGACACTCTGAGTTGGCTAACTCAACTTTCATCTTCTAAAGAAGTAACAACAGAAAACCATCACAGTACCCCGAGCCCTTCAAACACAGCCACACAATCTGCGGAACACACTACCACTGAAGAAAGTCCATCCAACGTGATACCAGAGGTAAGAAATACTGAGAACCCTGAACACATAGAATCGATAACAACATAACTAGATGTGGAACAGGTTGAACCAGATGTGGAACAGGTTGAACCAGATGCTGAACAGGTTGAACCAGATGTAGAAGAGGTTGAACCAGTCATTGAACATGTTGAACCAGTTGCAGCAGAGTCAACCGGAAGATACTATCTCCCTCCTAGAGCCAATAGAGGGGTCCCTCCAACACGGTACTCTCCAGAGAGGGAAACCAGAGATTCAAGGTATCTTGTAGCTAATATGGTTAACGGGAACTTATCTAACAGTGCGAAAGCATTTGTTACCTCACTATACTCTGAACAAATACCTAGTTCTGTAAAAAAAAGCGCAAGGTAAGAAGAACTAGAAAGAAGAAATGGAAACGGATATGCATGCTCTTATGAAAAACAATACGTGGGAAAAGTGCATTCTCCTAAAAGGAAAGAAAACAGTTGGATGCCGATGGGTGTATTCAATCAAATATAAACCAGAAGATTCCATTGGAATATATAAAGCTCGGCTTGTAGCCAATGGGTACACTCAGACGTATGGCATCGATTACTCTGAGACATTTTCTCCAGTTGCAAAAATGGACACCATCAGAGTCTTCTTCTCCATGGCAGCCAATAAGGAGTGGCCTCTCCATCAGTTTAATGTTACAGATGCCTTTCTCCATGGAGACCTAATGGAAGAAGTCTACATGGAAGCTCCTCAAGGTTTTTCAGTGGATTTTAAAGAAGGGGAAGTTTGTCGGTTGAAAAAATCTCTATACGGATTAAAAGAGTCTCCTCGGGCATGGTTTGGAAAGTTCACCTTGGCCATGAAAGAATACGGGTATCACCAAAGTAACGCTGATCATACTCTGCTCCTCAAAAGAAGAAACGGCCTCGTAACTTGCTTGATCATATATGTAGATGACATGATTATTACCGGAAATGATGTAGAAGAAATAACACGGCTGAAAAGAATCTGTTTTCAAAGTTTGAAATGAAAGACCTTGGGAATCTCAAGTATTTCCTCGGGATAGAAGTTCTCAGGTCTAAACGTGTAACACCCCAAAAACGGGTTTGGTAATCAAACCACGTTAATATTAATGACTTGGTAAAATACCGTTAGTGGTAAAATTTAACCCGGTGAATATTAGGACTTAAATAAATAATCCTAATATTAACTAAAAGGTGAATAAAAGCTTTTAAGGAAATAAAAAGGATAAAAGGCCCGAGTTAACGGGACCTAAAATAAACTTAGTCATAAATATTCCCGAATCCGCTAAGTTAACTAGGAATATTAAACCTAGTTAATAAGTGGGAATATTATTGAAAATAATTAGGTTGTGACCTAATTAATAACTAACCAAACACGAGGGACCAAAGCCGGGTAACTTGAAAATGGAATTATAAACTTAAAAACAAAACACAACACACACACAAGAGTGTGTGTGCGTGCGTGAGATGGATCAGGAGACAAGCTCCATGGGAGCTAACCCTAAACTCAACAAATTCTTCAAATTGGAGGATCAATTGAAGGCCAAACTCGGATTTGAATGCGTAGAAACGATCACCAAGTCAAGGGGATCGTAAGGTATGTCGAATTTCTAACATTCGTGAAGTTGTAAAAATTTGATAATCATCCTAATCGCGAATTAGGCATGAATTAGAGAAGCTATGGCTAGATTAGTGATGTATACTTGCTTAGGAAAGAAACCCTAAGTGAAAATCATACATAACATGCTAAAGATTGATGAATTTGGTGAATTAGCACACTTAGATAAGTGGGTTTTGATGTTATGATGAAATAGATGATATAGATATGCTTAGAATCATCATGCATGGTAAGTAATCAGGAAATACTTAAACAATTTGCAAGTTTGAGTATTTGATCATAAGTGATAGTGGTGAATTTTGATGTTAATCTTGGTAAAAATAACTAGTTATGAACTAGTTGTAAATGTGTAAAAATGTATGCACATTAGGTGTTTGTTAAAATGCCTAAATGAAAACTAAAGTGTTGAAATTAGAGTGAAAATGTGTATTTGAATAATATGGCAAGTTATATGAAATATGAAACAAGAAGAGTTCTAATCATCATGTTGATTTGAACTAATGTTGTAAATCATGTAATCGAAAGTAGTTAACTTTAATAAGCTAAGTTAACTAATCATGAAGTTGAATAATGGTTTCGACTTATGAAATTAATTGAGATGGAATAGTCGCGAATAATTATGACTAATCTAACCATCTTACGATTTACAATGATAGTTTGACGATTAACAAGCTAGGTGAAAGCTTGGGAACAAAGCGGGTCAAACGAAGCAAGAATGACGGAAATAGCATTGTTTGGAAGTAAGGTAAGTATGGCTTACACTAGTCTTATGTTTAGAATATTCTCTTATCGTATTAGTTACGAATAAGATAAATACATAGTTGAGGTATGATGTTTCGGCGTGTAGACGTACGGAACAAGATAGTCGAGCATGACAATAAACCATGTTGATGGTTTAAAATGGGTTAAATCGGTAATTTGATCATTTTATGACAAATGGAAAATGAACTTTTAAATGGTTACCTTATAGGGTTAACCAAAACAAACAATAATGGTAAAACGGTAAATTGGTCACGCGTCGACCATAACTATTGGTTTTAAAAGACACTTATGAAGTAAGCCTTAATAGGCCGAAAAGTATTAAGAAAATGAATTATAAGTAAAACGACCGCACGGTGTAAATCGGAGCGAGTCATATGGTCGAGATGAAAATACATGTCATCTCGCTAATATAATTGGTCATTTAGACCAAACGGGTCAAAGGGTGAAGATACCACCTTTTGATTATAGCGACCAATGATTCTTGTCGAGTTACATGATTTCAGGAATAAATGTAGAAATGATATTTGCATCGCTATTATTTAGCGAATATTATAGCAAGGAATTAAAACAGGTCAATACATTGACCCGAGCCAGGTATGTGTAATAGAGTAATTATTCATTTAGAACATAAGGTTCAATGAGCATTAGATGAAGTCTTAGATAGACAATGGGCTACTTAAATGGGTAAACCGAATGTTTTAAATGAGGGTCGTGGCGTTTCGAAAAGCATTATGACTTTTCGAACAAGATCATAACTCAAAAGAAGAATTATGGGTCAAACATGCTCTCAAAAGACCTTTCCGTAATTGAAAGACTAAAAAGGACCAAAACGCCCTTGTTGGCTAATTCGAACAAACAACCTTTGGAGGTTGTTTGGAAACGAGTTTTATGATTAGGTAAATACTTAGAATAAGTATAGAAGATGAAAAAGGTATTATATTAGTCAAATGACACTAATTGAGTTTTTGCCGTAAAATAATGATTCGAGAGGTAAAATTTGGTTTATATAGATCACCACATTAAACCCACCATAAATACAGTTGTGGTGGGAGATTATAGGATAAGAAATGTGGTGATGGAATGCTAGAAGCAATCGAAAGCGATTTTAGGCTCGAAAGTGCTTAAATACCCTTAACGGGTCAAAATAAGCATACGAGCGAAAACGGGTTTAAATTGTGTAATAAACCTGTGAGTAGAACCTAAAATGGTAGATAACATTAATTTGAAGAAGTGTATGTGATATAGGAATCAAACAAATATGTTTGTCTGATAAAATGCATAAACGGGTAAAATTCGATAAAAAAGGTAACGAGTCGAAGGCTTAAAAGTCTCAAAATTTATTTATGTTGAATGTTGGATTTTAACTCCATATGATGGAGAATTAAATTACGGACGCGTAGGAAAAAGAATCGGGTAAAACGGATTAAAAACGAGAGAGTTATGCTCATTTCCGTGAAATCGGGTCATGCTGGGTATGTACAGCAACTGATTAAGCAACATTCTGTGAAAACAGGGGCTAGGCGTCACGCGACGCCCCCTAGTTCCGGAAAAATATTATTATTTAACTATCAAAACTAACTTTTAAGTTGGTTTTGATCATATGTGAATGCTAAGAGTGCCCGGATGAAGATCAAGCTCGATGAGGAACCGAACACGATAAAGTTAAAAGCTTTCGCGCGACGTTTCGTCGTATCTTTTAAACGACGAATTCAATTACATTAAGCTGTTCATAAACTTTTAAATTGTAAAAGTTTTAGTAAACTCGTATTGTCATACTACGTGTAATCGTATAAACATGTATTTATACGAAACTTATATAAAATATTGTATTAATCTAGCAAGGGTGTTACAAAACGGGAGATTTTCATCTGCCAAAAGAAGTATGTCCTTGATCTCCTGACGGAAACTGGGTTGATTGATTTTAAACCAGCAGACACGCCAATGGTGGTGAACCACAATCTTCACATGGAACTTAATGGATAGCTTGCAGACAAAGAAAGGTATCAACGGCTCTTGGGCAAGTTATTATATCTCTCTCACACTCGCCCTGATATAGCTTATGATGTTGGAGTGGTAAGTCAGTTTATGCATCAACCAAAAGTTGCCCACATGGAAGCTGCTCAGGGAATTCTAAGGTATCTCAAGGGTACCGTAGGCCATGGAGTGTTGTTCAAAACAAATGGACATTTAAATGTTGAGCTCTACACTGACGCAGACTGGGCAGGAGATAAGGGAAACCGAAGGTCAACCTCGGGGTACTTCTCCTTGGTTGGTGGAACCCTTGTTACCTGGAGAAGTAAGAAACAGAAGGTGGTCGCTCTGTCCAGTGCAGAAGTGGAATTTAGAGGCATAGCTCGAGGGTTAAGCGAAGTTCTTTGGTTCAGGAAGCTTCTAGAATACATTGGTTAAGTGGAATTTAGAGGCATAGCTCGAGGGTTATGTGCGACAATACAACTGCAATACAAATCTCAGAAAACCCAGTTCAACATGATCGAACAAAACACGTGGAGGTAGATCGACATTTCATCAAGGAGAAACTGGAGGAAAGGATCATAGAGCTCCCGTATATATCATCAAAAGATCAACTCGCAGATATTCTCCCAAAAGCAGTCAACGGAAACACTTTTAGTAGCTGTTTGAGTAAGTTAAGTATTGGTGACCCCACTACTCAACTTGAGGGGGAGTGTCGGAAAGAAGGAAAATAGATATAGTATAGGGGCTAGTGTGTAATATGGTGTCCTATATAAACACCATCTTTGTGTAACCCTATTTTGTACAATACAATTTCAATAAAAACAATTCCTAACCACAGGAGTTTTCTCTATACCAGATAACAAGCTCAAAATAGTTAGCATGTTTTAGTGTGGAAGAAACCATAAATCAAATTTTGGAGATTCTGATATAGCATTGAGGGTTTGGAATTCCATTTTTAATTGGTTAGATGCTATGCCTAGTGGTGATCTTAGTCCAATGGGTATGGTTATTTGGCTCGATTCATTAAATATATCGACAAACAAAATACAGCTAATTAATGATAGACGATATAGTGGGTGATTTGGAGATTTCAGAACGATATAGTCTTCGGGCATGATGACCGGCTCAAGCTTTTATTATTTAAAAATTTTCTTAACTACTAGTATTTGTGGTATGTTAATAGGAATAAAAAGTTGAATGTTAGTTGGGTAATATGGATTCGGAATCCTTTTCTTATAATGGTGCTTTTTGCTAGCTTTTTATTTAATTTTGCAGTTAAAAAAAAAGTTAGTATAATCTTTAAATCTAGTCATCATTCTCCATAAGTTGGACGTGTCGAATAAGATCATTGAATTGGATGATGCTTTCACATCATTCAGTCTCTAATACCATATAGAAATATTAAATTAAACTCATAAGGTATATATATTATGAGAAAGTGTATTCTATAATCTGGGTTAACGTACGATGCGTACGATGTGAGGATTCCGCATGTTATAAATGTCCAAAACCATAAAGTCGCATGTTGAAAATCGTTAACCTGCATGTTGAAACTAATTCCGCATGTTTATAACTAATCCCGCATGTTGAAACCAATTCCGCATGTTGAACTATAAATCAGCATGACCAAATATCCGCATGTTATAAACCCAAATCCACATGTTATCTTTTCACATCGTATCCAGCGTACGTTATGAGAAATTGTACGTTAACCAACCCTTGTATATTATTAATTAACTGTAATCATAATCATAAGGGGAGGGGGGTGGTTCACTAGTGATAGAATTTATCACTAACAAGCACCAATCAAGTTCCGCCATGTCATCGACCATTTTTCCATCACTCACAACATTTTTTAGGCGGGGTGGTCATCACTCACCACCACACCCAACAATTTCCCCCCAACCAACAATTACACTCACAAAACAAAACTATCACGCGTTGAAAATATCACGAAAATGGATTGCGTTGAAATTATAACGCGTGGAACTTGTGTTGGCGGGTTGGTAAAATGATAATATAACGCGTGATAAAATTTCCGTTATAAAAATAACGGCACCGCCCCGGGCGGCCTAACAAACCCGATGGGTATTACGGGCAACCAACAAAGTATGAGACTAAGTAAAAATATGATTTTGTAATAAGTAAGAAACCAGAATACTATTTCTATATCATACCCGACATATTATCATCCTTATAAAAAAATCATCATATGGGCAAAAGCCACCACTAATGATAGTGAAGTTTCTCATCGCAAAAATGAATAGCAACCGATTACTAAAATGTAGAAGTTGGATTTCGTATGCCCAAATAGAGTTTAATTTAATTTAATTTAATAACTTTGGAATCAGCTTAAATATTAAATAAAACTTTTAGTAACGTGTATAAACTCCAACCGTCCAACACAAACTTTCTAGAATATACCAAGGCACGTGAAAATCTCAAACTACATGTACTTATCTAAGGAAGTATTTTGGGCCATTAGGCATTAACTAGTTTCAGAACAGTCCTGCAAGCATTATTATATACCATACACTACACCTATATTACATATAGACCCCTCGTTTTGCCTATATTTGTCACACTCTCTCCTTGCTATTACTATTTGCCAAAAATGTTAAAACAATTAAATTTCCAAAAATGAAGCCACAGCCTAGTGGTGGAGGTGGGGGGGTTTTACCCCATAGGCTCAGGTTCGATCCTGGCTTGTGGTGGGTTTCCCACCCGGGTGAGTTTAGGGGGGTTCGAGTACTAACCGGCGTATGTCTGGTGAGGGCTGGACCTTCGGGGGGGCCCGGGGCTCGAACCCGGGATCGTTAGGGGTGCACCGTTAGCCATTCAAAAAAAAAAAATAAATAAAAAAAAAAAAAAAAATTAAATTTCCTTAAATACATGAAAATAACAACAATTTCACCTTTTTCTAACGACAAATTCTGAATCATTGACAGATCACTGGAATATCGTGTCACCAACGTAATCACCCGATTATATTCATCTTTACTAGGCATACCAATTCAAGAGGTTAATAATACTAAAATTAATCAAACTGTTTAAAAATCATAAAAAATTATATTAACGGTATTTTTTTGTAAAGTGTATTAAGCAAAAAGTGAATTATCATTTTACTATTTATTATAGAAAATTGTAAAAGGACACACGTTTAACGTGTGATGTATAATAAGTGTGAACAAAATGTATAATGATTCCCACACATTTTCATTGTGTAATAAAATTTTATTCATGACTAATTATAATTTTTTTGTTACTGTTTAGCCGATCCATTTGACCAAGCCACACGTTTATTTCCACCAATCATTATAGTTTATAATCATGTATAATCATATATATACCATACATCATTACATCCCACCTCATAATGCAAACAATATATATATATATATAAAGTCGAGTAAACTTCCGTTTTGCTCCCTGTGGTTTGGTCATTTTAACGGTTTTGTTCCAATAGTTTAAAAATAGCCATTTTCCTCCCTGATTTTTTTAACTTATATTCATTTTGCTCTCAGCCTCTAACTCCATCAGGGAGGAAACTGGCGACAAACTCGAAAGATTAGGGAGCAAACTGGAGACAAACTCGAAAGATCAGGGAGGAAAATGACTATTTTTAAACTATTTGAGCAAAAGCGTTAAAATGACCAAACCACAGGGAGCAAAACGGAAGTTTACTCTATAAAGTCCAACCTAATCCTAACTATTAAAAAAAATATCTAAGGGTGTTGTATGTATTTTTTTTTTATTTTTTTTTTTGTCATAACATGGTCGATAATGTTTTTAAGTAACCACCGACAAAATATATTCGTATATATCAAGTCGCAAGTGCACCCAATGACATTGCATGGCTAACCGTCGAAGCCGGAACTCGGCTCCTTCAGATGACAACAACTCTTCTCCTACTGTCGGCGGCTCATCAACCCGCCACCCGGTTTACCACGGCATCCGGTGCCGAGCGGGTAAATGGGTGTCCGAGATTCGCGAGCCAAACAAGACCAGCCGAATATGGCTTGGCACGTATCCCACGCCGGATATGGCAGCTGCCGCGTATGACGCGGCAGCATTGGCACTCAAAGGGAAGTATGCGGTACTAAATTTTCCTGACTCGGATTATTATAGTACGCTCCCTGAGTGCCGCACTGCGGATGAGATCCGTGCGGCCGCTGCTGGAGCTGCGGCCGCACGGGGTCGGGTTAATGAAAGTGGCGGCGGAAGCACGGCGGCAGCGGGGGCTAGTAGAGAGGTTTTGGGTAATGAAACAGTATATGGTAGGAGATTTTTGTTGCCTGATATGAATGAGGAAGATAATTCCGGCGCAGGAGACGAGTGAGGAACTTCGTTTAATTTTTATGGTTTCTAGTCAATTTTTGTAACTTATTTTACTTCTAGGTGATCTGCTGGTTGAACCAGCTGAGGTGAATATGTTAACGAGGATCTGTTAGGCTAGTTCAACTAGCAGATCCTCGTAAGCAATATTCACATCTGCTAGTTTAACCAGCGGATCACATAGAATCAAAACAAGTTCTAGAGCTTGGACCGGCGAGGAGAAGCTAAGGTCTTTTTCCTCCAAATTATTCCGTGAATTATACGTATAAAAAGAAGTGTAAAGTTGGTGGTGTTTGGTACGTAAATGTAACGCACAAGTTGTATGAATGATTGATATGCTCGTTTTGTAAGTGTGCTACCTACAAGTAAACTGGAAATAAGTTGTTATCTTTGTGTAAGTGGTTGGATCCATTTTTACTTCATTTGTTTTCTTTATATATTTTTCAAGAAAAATATTCAAAGATCAGTAGTTACAGGTTAAGTTAAGCACTTAAGCTTGATCGATTAGCGTATGGAATTTGTCGGTAACAACCATTCTTACTGATACTAACAACCATTCTTACCGATACTAATCTGCGACGGAGTCGCTCTTTATGCGACATGCGTGCAATATTGTGGAAAGATGATTTGTGACGAAACGTTGCGATGTTTTTGCAACAAATATCGAGTATTTTGTGCTGCCGTTTATTCCGTCACAAATACTCAACATGTTGGTGATTCAACAATGGAAATGAAGGGAAAAGAATAAAATACGAATATGGTCCTGAGCTTAGGCCACTTTTACCACTCAAGTCTTGAAAATAGTTTTTTTGTGTCTACGTCCCTAAAATTTTATTTTTATTGTTATTTTCATTCAATTGGTAACTAAGTTATAATTTCTGTTAACCCCTCCATTTTTGTTATTTTTCTCATTTAAATGAAGGGTATAATTGTCATTTTATGCCATAATATATTTTCATTATACCGAGGAGGGTTTGATCCTGAGCGTCACTCCGGTTTTCATCCGGCTGTTACTCTAGCGAGGCAACTCGTGTAGAGGCAGTACGGTTTCCGGGGGAAAGCCTTCGACCCAAGACTGGTTAACCCAGCGCTGGCCTTGCTAACTGGGCCCACGTTCTTGGCGAGGGTCCGCGATTTGCGGATGTGACAATGGTCACCATTAAGAAGTTCACCTTTCAAAAAAAAAAAAAAGCTCTCATATAAGGGTGTCCGGTGTGGGTGCGGCAAAGGGTTCGGCAAAGCCGGTTGCCGCGCGGCAAACACCGCCGCCGACCCTTTGCCGATGCGGTTTGTTTGTCGTTCGGTGATGGCATGCCGAGCGGGGACGGAATGTATGTGAGAGAGAGAGGGTAGTGTGGGGTGGGGTCCATTCCAATCTCAATCAATCACACCTTTTTCCTTTTTTTAAATAGTTTACCAATTCATCAAGTGTCTAAATCATTGCCAACACTTTTGAGCATAGTTTACCACTTTGACATGGCACACTCTAATTTGTTGATTTTTTAGTTTGCCACTCTCAAGTGTTTAACCACTCCTTACACCTTAAGGGTGTTAGGAGTGGTTAAACACTTTGGAGTGGCAAACCAAAAAAACCGACCAATCAGAGTGTGCCATGTCAATCAGTCAAAAGTGTTTAAACTTTGCTGAAAAGTGTTGGTAATGGTTTAAACACTTGCTGAGTGGCAAACTTTTTTTATTATTTTTTTTTTTGCACTAGTTTATTTAATATTTTAAGTTAATAAATGTAGAATAAATACATTAAATTAAAAAACAATAAACTTTCATAAATTAAATTAAAAACATCAAAATTACACTAAATTAAAAAACAATAAAATTACATTAACTTGAAATAAATTAAACTAGTCTTCGTCGGAATCGACCAAAATGTGGGGTAAATCTTGACTTGCGAGATGATCTATGAGATCGTGTTTTAGTCTCCAATGCGTGTCTTCATCCATCAACTCGCCCAACACCGTATCGTCTAGAGCGGGCTCGACCGGAGGATCCCGAATGTGCACCGGTGCTATCGCCTTTCCTTCATCTTTCAAAATCATGTTGTGTAAAATAATACACGTGTACACGACACTCCTAATTTTTTTAACGGATCTTGCTCGCATCGGTTGACTCAATACACCCCATTTCGCCTTCAAAACACCAAAAGCCCGTTCGACATATTTTCTTGCCTCCTCATGTTGCCTCTTGAAATTCTTTTGGTCTACTCCGTGAGGGTAAGGGATCGACTTCACAAACACGGACCACGAAGGGTAGATTCCATCCACGAGCAAATAACCACGTTTGTATAAATGGTTGTTAACATAAAATGGACATTTTGGCGCGGTTCCATTTCGTTCCGTTAAAAATAAAGGAGATTGTTGTAGCACATTGATATCGTTTTGAGAACCCGGTGGACCAGCAAAAGCATGTCAAAACCATAAGTCTTGAGAAGCAATCGCTTCGAGCATAACAGTCGGGTATCGGTGATCTCCTCGCATAAATTGGTCTCGATACTCTGTCGGACAATATCGCCAAACGAAATGGGTGCAATCAAGGCTACCGAACATACCTGGAAGGTGATGTTTTTCCTCATGAGCTTGGTATAAAAGTGTCATGTCGTGGCTTGTCGGTCTACGTAAGAACTCGGGACCGTATATTTTGCAAACCGTGTCGCAAAAAAATTCTAGGCACTCGCGGGAAGTTCTATCGGCCATATGCAAGTACTCGTCGTTCTCGTCTGGAGTGTTACCAGTTGCGAGTTGTTTTATAGCCGATGTCACCTTTTGCAACGGCGTAAACCCCTTCCTACCTCGCGCATCGGGGGCCTCTTCAAACCACGGGTCGTTCTCTACCACGTCGTCCACAATTTTTAGAAATAAACGTTTCGATATACGGAACCTATGTCGAAAGATATCTTCGTTGTACTTCGGGTCTTCGACAAAATAATCCGCCATGAGTGTCTCATTCCCCTCCTCACGTTGACGTTCAATATATCTCCTTCGGTTAGACGTTCCCGTGTCTTGAAGTCCGGCTTCTTCGATGAGATTTTGAAAAAAAAATGCTACTATCGGATGAATCGTCGCTACTCATGGGTGGGAACCATATCGGGAGTTCATCCGCCATTTAGTTTTGTAAATGTTTGGGAAGAATTGGTGGTATTTTTTGGTTTGGTTGGGTATAGATTTGAAGGTATTTGGTTATGGTTTGGTATTTATAATTTAATTGTTTAAAAGAAAAAAATATTTTTTTTTGAACGGTATTATTACCGTTGAAAAGCCCCAACGGTCAAAAAATTCCCTTCCCCGCGTCGGCTTCCAACCCCCGATTCATGTCTTCATCGGCAACGGCAAACTGTTGGCGGCGGTGTTTGCCAATCGACAAAACCGTTTGCCGACAATTTTGCCGCTCCAGCCGATCGATAAAACCGTTTGCCGACAAGTTTGTCGCTCCACTCCAAACACCCTAATAAAGATGAGCTTTGCGTGCCATTCAAATAATATCATTAATCTATCAACTATAGGTATGTTTGACCTACATTTTATAATAATATCTATATATTACATCATGTTTTTTTAATATGTTTTTTTTTTATAATATCTATATATTACATCATGTTTATTTAATATGTTTTTATGAACTTTAAGGACATATTTCCCACCGACTTTATATGGGACGGTTTTTTCAGTGCAATGAATTCACTCTTAAATTGTGTCTCTAAAATATTGCGAAAGAAGTTCTGTCGGCAAATTTGTGATCCAGTGGTACCATCGCAAATCTTGGGACACCTGTTTCCGTCACCAACGCATATGTAAATTTGGATTTGATATGTCTACTCCTTTTTAGTAGTGTAAAAACGAACCAAACGTTCGGCGAACAGTTTGTGAACTGTTCGGCAGGAAGTTCGTTTGTGTTTGTTCATTTATTAAACAAACGAACACGAACAAGACATTTCGTTCGTTTAGTTACACGAACAAACATGAACAGAGGTCGTGTTCGTTCGTTTATGTTCGTGAACGATCGGTAACGTGTTCGTTTGTGTTCGATACTTCATTAGTGTTTTTAGTTTTTATATTTATTTAAATACTTTAAAATTCTAACAAATTAAATATCTAATAAGTGTCGGTGTATTATATATTCTGTTCATAAACGATTGTTTGTGTTCATTTGTTTCTATTTATGTTCATGAACATTAATTTGTGCTCATTTGTGTTCGTCAATGTTCGTTGCCTAAAATTAACAAACAAACACAAACGAACACGAACAAGTTCATTTCCTTAACAAACGAACACGAACATAAAATCTTGTTCATTAAGTGTTCGTGAACGGTTCGCGAACACATATATTTCTTAACAAACTAACACGAACAAGGTCTTGTTCGGTTTGTTTGCAGCCCTAAGTGTAAGATGTTGGAAAGAGTAAAATGCCTGAATTGTCCCTGTGGTTTGTCGAAATTTCACCTTTAGTCCCCAACTTTCTAAAATTACACTCTTGCTACCTGTGATTTGACCAGTTGTTACTCGAATAGCCCCAGAAGTGGATGAAGGTTAATTTTCTCAGTTAAATGGATGTGAAATTACTAAAATACCCTTATCATCAAACAATATTAACTTCATTTAAAAAATGGTTCCACAACTACTTTGTCTTCTTTTCCTCACACAAACCAAACGCTAATAATTAAATTCAGTCGACACCTTCTCTTCTCTCTCTCACTCTCTCTTTCTGTTTCATTATACAACCAGAAACTTGACATTAATTTCTTTTGTTTCTTCGTGTTTGTCAAGCAAACAAACGATTGGAATTACAACTATGATGATGATGACTGTTACAGGTCGTAAGGTGTAGACTGAAGAGGGCGGCAAAGTTAAAGGTTGGGATCGGCGATGGTGTAGGTGACAATGGTTATGGTGGAGAGGATTGGTGTTCGTTTGAATAGTGGTGGTTGTAGTGGTTATCGACGAGAGGTGGACGGGTCGTGATGGATGGTTGGTTGCAGGTAGGTTTTCGGATTTGAAGGTGAAAAGTGGGTGGTGGTGAGTGGTGTTAGGTGGTGGATGACGGTGAAAGCAGTAGGGTTTGGTGGTGACGGCAGCCGTTATGGTGATGGTGGTGTTGGGTTTCCGGTGGTAGAAGTGGTCAGCGGTGGTGTTCGGTTGTGAGTGGTAGTGTAATGTGTGAGATTAAATACATAATTGTTATAATATTTAATCTTGTAGCCATTATAATCATTTATATTATATAGATCAAAATATATTAATAACCTATTAATAATTAGTTGGTAATTGTTGATAGACCATATTACCCTTATTAACTAATTGGGTTTCCTCTTGGGTGTATATATAAGGAGATTATTAGAGAGTTTAAAGGTTAGACAATTACACAAACCCTAATAACACATAACATCAATTTGGCTCTCTCTCCATATCGAAACCTCTCTTGTTTCGATTTCATCACCATCATAATCTTACACCCTAAAGAGGAACCAGATCATACTTACAACTATGTCGAACTCAATGGCTGTATCTCTGACTGGATTCTCTGCTGGCCTCTCTGCTGTAACAGGTATGTTATTCATGTTTTCCATTATGTTTAAACAGAACTGACCAACATGTGGTATCAGAGCATATGTTGATAAATCAGTTCTGTTTTTGTATCCATTATTTTGGGATTAAAATCTGGAAAACATAATTTTTGAAAGTCTAATAATAATCACGGCTGGTTTCGGTTCTTATTGTGCTGAAATCACTGTTTTGAGAAAAGGGTGGTTAATCATGTCACTAAAAATCATAATGGGTGAATTAATGTCCGAAATCTGTTAACAAAAGTCTTAAAATTAAGGTTTCGGATCCCAAAATTATGTTTTAATTTTCTAGGGTTCATCACTTGTTCTAAGGAAAACTCAAAAATTCCTTAAGTTTTGAAATATAATTTGGATTAGTGGGTGTTTTTACTGCTTTTGATCTGAATTTTATCTCTTAAAATTTTCGAAAACTGTTAAAGATAATTAGATTATAATTTCGAAATCTTTGATAAGTTTAGATCAACAATAAAACAGGAAACACTATCCCACAATCCCTAAAATTTCGAGCTTTTCAGTTATTTTCATAATAACAGTTGTTAACAATGGACTCGAGAGCAAGATTTCGACTCGAGACCATAAGTTTTCGACTCGATACCACTGAGGTTTCGACTAAGGGCTTCAATCTTCACAACTCGAGACCATGATTGCGACTCGAGACTGAGGTTGCGACTCAAGAATTTAATGAGTCGAGAGATCATAATGTTACAAGATGAGTCGAGACTTGACTCGAGATCTCACTCGAGACCTCATAACTGAGTCGAGATCTCACTCGAAACCTCATAACAGGAGGTTTTCTATTAAATACTTGGTTTTATAAATACCTAATTACTTAATTAATCAGGATCAGATAATGTTTTACAAAACGAAAATAACTTAACTTGAATGAGATTCTGATGTGTCATTTCTGGCCAAAGCTGATTTAATTCATTTATTTATTGTTCAAGTATTATAAAAGCTATGTTGAGTATGCATTACAAACGTGAAATGTCTTAATTTCTGGCCAAAGCAGATTTAATTCATTTATGTCTAGCATACTTGACAAGTGCATAACTAAAGTGATTGTCTCATTTCTGGCCAAAGTTGATTTCTCACGATTACTTTGCACACATACTTAAATGATTACACTTCTGGCCAAAGCTAATTTGTCTCCGTTTAAGTAGAATTTTAACTAAGTCTATTATTTTGATGTTAGTAATAGACAATATCACAACTTCATAATTAAAATGGTCATTATTTATGCTTGCCTTTGTTTAACATGCCCTTAGATGACATTAGGACTTCTTGATTAGTATCATAATTCGTTCATCTTATTTCCACTATCAGCACCCAATTGCGGGATTCCACCTTTGACTGGTGATAACTTTGCTGAATGGAAGGATGCCCTCATGCTTACACTTGGATTGCTAGATTTTGATTATGCTCTTAGAGAGAATAAGCCAGCGGACCTTACTACTCAAAGTATTGCTGGTGAGCAGATAGTTCATGAAAAATGGACTAGGTGTAACCGCATGTCTCTCATGTTCATGAAGCAGTCCATACACAATGCAATTAGAGGAGCTATTCCTGATTCTGAATATGCTAAAACCTACATAGCTTCTGTGGATGCACAATTCAAGGGGACATCAAAAGCACACGCTAGCACTCTTATCCTCAAGCTGGTGGACGACTAAGTATGATGGGAGGAGCGACATTCGCGAGCACATCATGATGATGCATGCATGGCCAATAAGGTGAAAGGGCTAGAGATAGAAATTAGTGATGGTTTTCTTGTTCACTTCATCATCACTTCGCTGCCTTCGTCCTATGAAGCATTCAAGATTAATTACAACACTCAGAAGGACAAATGGACAATTAGTGAGTTGGTTGCTATGTGCGTTCAGGAGGAAGATTTATGAAGATGGATCGTACTACTGATGTTGCTAACTTCACCGCCTCTAGCTCTAAGAAGAGGAAGAACAATTATCAAAGAAAGGATGCTTCCAAGGTCCAAAAGCCAAATCCTAATACAAGTGCACCTTCCAGCTCTAAGAGCTCCTTAGGCAAACCCTACTGCAAGTTCTGTAAGAAAACATGACATAAGCAAAAGGAATGCCCTGACTTCAAGAAGTGGCTGGCTAAGAAAGGTAACGATTTTTTCATGATACTTGAGTCCTTTAATTTAAATGTTCCTGCTAATTCTTGGTGGTTTGATTCTGGTTCTATGGTTCATGTAACCAATTCTACTCAGGGATTCCTTTCAATCTGGAAGCTGGAAAGAAACCAAAGAACACTTAAAGTTGGGGATGATCGGGAATTAGAAGTGAAGGCCATAGGAACATTACAGTTATTTTTGAAAACTGGTTTATGTATTAAACTTTATGATACCTTATATGTTCCTAAGGTAACTTAGAACCTTGTATCAGGACCAAAGTTAGACATGGACGGTTTTGTCATTTCCCATGGTCATCGTAAACTCTCTAGTCTATATGATTCCGTTGTTTATGGTACTGGCATTCTGGATGGTGGTCTTTATAGATTAGAACTACATGATAATTTTTCCAAATCTTTGTTGTCATATAATATTAATGAATCACTCACAAAGATGAAACAGAATCGAGACTTGGAGACTTCATCTATGTTGTGGCATCAACGTTTAGGCCACATCTCAAGAGAACGAGTAAATCGTCTCGTAAAGGATGAAGTCTTACATCCTCTCGATTTCACTGTGTAAGACCCGTATCTATTAATCAATATTATAATATTAAACACGCATTTTGTATGAAAATGCAAGCTTACAAAAAAACTTTTCCAAGTTAAACTTCTTACATAATTTAAAAACATTCCAAAATATAATTTTCAAGTGTTTACAATATCCACTTTTTAAACTAGAACAAAATAAGATCGTTGCGGAAGCTTCGAGACATGTGTTCGGTTCTCCTTTCTTGCTTGATCCTCATCCGGAGTTCCATAAGACATTCCTAAAGTCAAAACCAACATAAAAGTTAGTTTTGATAGTTTCACAACAAGTTATAAACATATTTCCATCCAATTCATTTATCCATTATTCAAAATTCTTGTTTCCTTCGAATTCGTAATTTAATCCATCATCATATGGAGTTAAAGTTAACATCTGAATTCATAAAATAATGGGCTTCGAGCCCTTGACTTTAAAATTCATTTTTTTAAAGACTTTTGACCCGTTCAAGTTTTAAACCTCAAAACTTGTTTCTAATTGACCATTAAGCATACATCAACATGTTTATCTCAAAATCTTTAGTTCGGGTCTGTAATCTTTTATGAATTACGCGGCTAGTACTCATTCTATGCGCATAATTCTTTTGACCCGTTTTGAAGATTTAAACATTTTAAGTTTAAATCTTTCCCCTTCGTTATGCACAGTCCACTTGATATTTACCTATAACTTACATGATTGTAAAACACGTTCTTAAACGGCTCATAAGGATCGTTTACCCGGTTCAGTGTTCATGGGTATTTTGGTCAACTTCAGTCCCTCATTATACGACGAAGGGTTTTCACCAATATTTGACCATCTTATTACTTCTAGCTATAATTCAAAATATGCGTACCTGGCTCGGGTCAACATATTGACCCGTTTAAATATCTTTTGCTTTTAAATTTTCTAGATAAAAGCATTACAAATCGTATGTCCTTTCCTGAAATCACAACACTTAACAAGCGGTCATCAATTAGTATTATTGTCAAATGGTATTAACTTACCATTTAACCCGTTTAGCCGAAAGTGACCATTTATCAACATAAGTTGATATTTTTAAATACCATCCCGCCCCTTAACCCTATTCCGGTTTACACCGTGAGTTCTTATTACTTAAATGGCATTACTTGAATTATTTGACCCGTTAAGATTTACACCAAATGGTTATCTTTTCAAACCTTTTATCTATCCGTCAACTCATGTACGGATTTTTATTCAATCACTTTTACCCATTACGGTTCACCCTATAACGTGATGTTCAAAATTCCATATTGGTTAGTCTTCACCGGACTAGTCTACCGTTTTTACCCCTTTTTACCATAGTTTATGGTTTCTTACCATATTTCCTTATTCTGGCTTACATTGTATCATGCCGGAATACAGTATTTTCAAATACTTGTCATAATTCAAAAATCAATACTCACAAGTAAATGTATCATAATACCAAGGGGGTGTAAGCTTAATTTACCTTGAATTCCGATTATGCTCACGCGTATTAGTTCCGTTTGACCCGCTTCTACCCAAGCTTCCACCTAGCTTTTCGAGCGTCAATCTACCTTTTATCATTCGCAAGGTGATTAGATTAGTCATTATTATCAAGACTATCTCACCTTACGGATTTTATATCAAAATCACCAAATTGATTTCATTATTGGTCAGTTTGACTTTTAAAAGTCAAACGGCCTATAACACGAGCAATTACACAATCAAATTCAACAATTCATTTAAGCAATTTGTCAAATATCCGATAGGCATTATTCTTACACTACCGTTTTAACTAGTTTTCTCATCAAATTCATTATACTTCTAACTAGTGAGATTCCCCAGCGCTTCGCGACAGGAATCAGTCGGTATTCGTTCGGTTCGTTATGGTACCGGCATTTGCTATAGTATTATTCCAAAGAGAACATTACATCAGTCGAAAACAATAAAAACGAATATCAATACCGGTACTGATCTTGTTCAGTTGATATCAGTTATGTTCGTTTGCATTCTTTGTCTATTTTATTTCAGCATTGCAATATTTTTTATTTGAAAACGGACGTTGTATCGTTGCCATACTAAACCGAATTGAAACCGATTAAACAACATCTGTATCAATCGGTACCAATAATTAATTTTATTGTTAACGTTTTCAATAAACTGACACCCTATCGTTACGATATCATAGCGAACTGAACCGAACAACATACCGGTATGCATTATTTTTATAGTGTTTTGTTTGATAATGGATACTTTGATCGTATCTTAATCTTAAAAGTAATATATAAGAAAAACAATGATTAAATTGAATTAAAGTAATAAAACAATAAAATAACTAAAACTTAAAAAAAAAGAACAATATTGAACAAAAATATTGAAGTAATAAATTTTTTAACGTTGAAACAAATAAACACAAAACACAAGTTATTAGAAAAAAAAATCAAAATAAATGATACATAAAATATTCTAAAAGTAAATAAGTATATCAAAATAACACACCACAATTCATCGACGGTTTTGGTTTATTTTTATACAATATCGACACGGTATCCATTTTCAATAAAATTTATATCGCAAAGTTGGAAAAAAAAAAACATAGTTAATTTTTGAAGAATTAACAAAGCAAGTTATTAGAAAAGTATTAAATTGAATGATGAATAAAATATTTAATAAAAATAAATAAATGCTTGAAAATAGATGTAAAAAATAAATAAACACTTTAAAATATTAAAATGTTAGATAATTGTTCATGACCAATTGGCGGGTATTCATTCGGCATCGGTTCGATTCATTACGTTATTGGCACGGTAGCACCACTCGATATATCAAGCGAAAGATAAAACCAAAAAAAAAAAGTCATGATATGACCAAATAATATCGATACGTGTTTTACATTGGTCAAAAACCATGGATACGAATATTAGTAATGGTTCTGATAATAACGATACCGAACCGATGTTGTTCGGTCAAGATCAACAAAACACCAATGTTGCTAAGACATTATGTTAAATGTTATATGAGAAAACTTAAAATTAAAATAATAAAATAAGAAACCAATAAAATATAATAAAATAAAGTAGTAAATAATAAAATAATAAAATAATAAAATACTGTTCATCATCAATTCCTATTAATATATATAATTTCTTTAACTAGTTCAAACGATTATCGTGACTAGTTTCTTTATTCATTTTTGCAAGAACCAAGGGTTCTCTTTTATAACGAGACATGTTTCATCATACTATTTAGCATTCTTCCGAATACCTATTATA
Organism: Helianthus tuberosus; assembly: GCA_030545235.1. Taxonomy (NCBI): domain Eukaryota; kingdom Viridiplantae; phylum Streptophyta; class Magnoliopsida; order Asterales; family Asteraceae; genus Helianthus; species Helianthus tuberosus. The sequence goes on from CM060372.1 coordinate 2,449,933, forward strand.
ATCAAGTTTCATAACTAGTGGTTTAGCCAAGCTTTAACATTAATTAGGCAAGTTCATATCACTGAAAATGGGCTATTTTTGGTGACTTGTTTAACCTGTTTACAAGTCTTCAAAAATTATGATTTTTTTATGTGGCGTACCTCTCGGAGGGTTAGGCCTTGTGTTAAAATTTCAAGATCTAAATCTTTACCAAAAATTAGAAAAAATTCATTTACTAAGCTGCAATCAGATTCGTCACTTCTGACTGCAGCTTACGGAAAAATTTATTAAAAATTCCTCGTTTATCCGATTGACGAAATTCCAATTGGCAATTCTTTTAATCGCTTAAAATTATCTACAGTAAAAATTTGAGATCATAACTAAATCCCTAAATTGAGTTATGACATTCGTAATGGGCTGAAAATTCTGCCAGAAAACGCAGCTTGAACCTTTGATACGGAAAAATTCATAAAACGCTCAATTTTCGTCAAAAAAATGCGATTCCAGTGGGGTTTTAAAGATATTTCCTGGAATTACATTTTAGACTCAAGAAACACACATTTTTGTCACGTTTTGTTCAGGTTACAGCCAATACAAGTTGGCTGTAAATTCTGATCAGGAGCTGTTTGCATTCAGCTTTCAATTTAAGCATGTTCTTTACATTATAACACTAATTTTTAGCAATCAAAACCCTAAAAACATCTCATACATGAATTTAGCATCAACAAAATCTGAATTTACTTGAGCTAGGCATGATTTCAATATATTCTTGTCTAGGGTTTACTCCTAAACACTATTTCACTTCAATATCATCCATACCACAATCATGCAACATCAATTTCGAATTTCTTATGCACATCAAGAATTCTCAACTTCATAAATATAAAAAATTCGACATACCTTACGATCCCCTTAGCTTGGCGATCACGATTTTGGTTAAAGCCCTAATTTCTTTGCTCGATTTCTCCTTGATTTTGCTGGATTTCATGAGCTTTAGGGTTTTGAAAGAACCCCCTGCCTGATCGTTTCCTACGCACACACACACACTTACCAAGTGTGTGTTGTATTTTATTTTTAGTTTTAATAAATAAGTTTCCTCCACTTGGCACTATTAGCCCCTCATGTTTTGTTTTTATAAAAGGTTTAACTATTTCTAGTTTCCTTTATTGTTCTAACAACACATAACTAACTAGGTTAATATTCCTAGTCACTTAGTGGGTTCGGGAAGTCATAACCCGTTTTATTTTAAGTCTCGTTAACTCGAGCCTTCTATATACTTTGTTTTCTCAAAGTATTTATCCTCCTTTTTAATTAACATCAAGTTTATTTATTTAAATCCTAATATTTACCGGGTTAATTTTTACCACTAACGGTATTTTACCCGTCTTTACTATTAACGTGGTTTGATTACCAAACCCGTTTTTGGGGTGTTACACACTGATTTTGGAACATGTGTCAAATGTCTTAAAGGCAAAATGACATTAGCGAATAAGAAAGGTGCCATTAGGAGCTCTAATTTATTAAAACTAATTCATACTGACATTAGTGGTCCCTACCAAATCGCTGGCATAACAGGACATACTTCATTTATCACTTTCATTGATGATTATTCTCGTTACATGTACTTGTGTCTCATTAAGGAAAAATCTGAATCCCTTATAACTTTTAAATATTATAAAGCTGAAGTTGAAAAGCAATTAGATCGTCAGATTAAAGTTGTGAGATCAGATAGAGGCGGTGAATATTATGGAAGACATACTGATGTGGGTCAAGCTCCTGGTCCATTTTATGAGTTTTGCAAGGGCCAGGGGATTGTGAACCCATACACCATGCCTGGTACACCTCAGCAGAACGGTGTCGCTGAACGAAGAAATCTTACCCTTATGAACATGGTGCGCAGTATGTTAGCTAACACTAATTTACCATTATTCCTTTAGACTAAAGCGCTAAAAGCAGCTGTTCATATACTCAATAGAGTTCAGTCTGTCCCTAAAACTCCTTATGAACTTTGGATAGGAAGGAAACTGAGTCTTAAACATATGAAAGTATGGGGCTGCATTGCTTAAGCAAAGCTCTACAATCCTTTCCTAAGGAAACTTTACCCTAAAACAGTTACCTGTTTCTTTATCAGGTATCCTGATCATTCGAAGGGTTATCGTTTCTATTGTCCTTCCCATGTCACCCGTATTGTTGAAACCAAGTGTGTTGCGTTCCTGGAGGATTTTAAGGTCAGTAGGAGCAGTACCAACCCTTACGAAGAATTGAAGAAGTACAAGACGCTGGGGGGAGAGGCTCGTCGCTTACCATTACCCCGTTTACTCCTCTTGTATCCAATGCAACAACTGCACCTGAAGCTACTGCACCAACTTCATCTCCACAATCAGAACCCATTATACCTCATAACGAAGGCACATCAAACGCTCAAAACCAAGACAACGCTAAACCCGATAATCAACTCAGGAGGTCATCTAGGCAAAGACGGCCTACTAATTGGGATGATTATGTTACTACCTGACTGAAATGGATGCTGGAAAGCTCAATGATCCTATCTCTTATAATGAAGCCAACGACATTGATCAGTCTTCTGAATGGAACAAAGCAATGATTGATGAGCTTGAATCCATGAAGAAAAATGACGTTTGAGATTTGGTCGAATTACCCAACGGTGTTAAACCTGTAGGATGTAAATGGGTGTTCAAAACAAAACTGGATCCGAATGGGAACGTTGAACGCTATAAAGCAAGATTGTTTGCAAAGGGCTACACTCAAAAAGAGGGAATTGATTATCAAGAGACGTTTTCACCTGTCTCTCGTAAAGATTCATTAAGGATCGTTATGGCCCTAGTAGCTCATTTTGATTTGGAGCTGCATCAGATGGACGTCAAAACTGCTTTCCTTAACGGAGACCTAGACGAAGATGTTTACATGAAACTACCTGAAGGCTTTAATCCTGAAGGTCAGGAGCATCTAGTCTGTAAATTGAAGAAATCCATTTATGTAACACCCTTGTTATTATTTTAAAGGTTTTCGTATAAATAACGAAAATAAACATGTAATTACGATTAAGTATCCTTAGAAATTACGAGTAATCTAAAACTTTTACAACTTAAAAGTTTTCAACATAATTTAAATAAGTTCGTCGTTTAAAAGATACGACGAAACGTCGCGCGGAAGCTTGTACTTTATCGTGTTCGGTTCCTTATCGAGCTTGATCTTCATCCGGGCACTCTTGGCGATCACCTATGATCAAAACCAACTTAAAAGTTAGTTTTGATAGTTAAATAATCAGTATAAACAAGTTACATGGGTCAAACAACAACAAAATAATTTTTTTTCCAGAACAGGGGGGCGTCGCGTGACGCCTAGGGCCGTCGCGTGACGCCTAGCCCCTGTTTTCACAGACTGTTGCTTACAGCTGCTGTACATTCCCAGCATAACCCGATTTCACGGAAACGAGCATAACTCTCTCGTTTTTAATCCGTTTCACCCGATTCTTTTTCCTACGCGTCCGTAATTTAATTCTCCATCTTATGGAGTTAAAATCCGACATCCGGATTAACATAATTTCAGACTTTTAAGTCTTCGGCTTACTACCCTTTTTACCAAATATTGACCCTTTCATAATTTTATCACACCAACAAGTTTATTCGATCGTTAAACTCATGAAATTCATTATTTCAATATCTCCTATTATATTAATCTCAAATCACGGGTTTCTTAAGTAATAAAATCCCGTTTACGCTTAAATGCATATTTTGACCCGTTAAGGGTATTTATGCATTTTAGTCTAGAACGTGTGCCTTTCTTTTGTCGCTACAAAAGTTCCATATCTAATTAACTACAAATATTCCACCACAACTATTTTGTGGTGGATTTATCATAATGAACCCCTTTTTCCCAATTTTACCCATCGGTTGATCATTTTACGCAAATGACCATTTTTGAGCATTTGACCCGCGAATGTGCATTCCTATGACCTTTATTCATGTCTAATGATTCCATAATCTTTATGCAAGTTCCTAAACGACCCCTATGAGTCGTTTGCCCAATATACCCTTCAAGGGTGTTTTGGTCAACTTTAGTCCCTCACTTCACGACGAAGGACTTTCGCTAAATATTTTGACCAAAATTGTATGTTTAACCAAAAAGCTTAGTTATACGTACCTGGCTCGGGTCAAAGTATTGACCCGTTTACTTAACTTTTGATTTAAATCTTTATAGTTAAAGCAACGCAAGCTTATGTTATTTCCTGTGATTACAAAACTCAACAAGCAATTATCAAATGTTATTGTCAAATGGCGTTACCCACACTAATTGACCTATTTAGTCAAATTGACCATTTGTCCGTATGAGATGGTATTTAAGTACCATTTCATCCCCTTTAAACCTATCCCGGTTTTCCTTGTACTCGTTTTACTTAAAACCGTTTTTGTTTGTTCGTCACTACATGACTAATTTACCATTTTACCCCTTTGTCCATAACTTATGATTTCTTACCATTTTCCCATCGTTCCGACTCTCATTGAATCGTGTCGGAACATCCTATGCCAACCACTTAGTAGCATTCATATACTATACTTGCAATCATGTCATTTGTAAATAATGAAAAGGGGCGTAAGCTTTACTTACCTCGCATCCGAACTACGTTTTTCCTTTCCTTCTTGATTCGTTTGACCCGCTCCCTCATCAAGCTTCCACCTAGCTTGTTACGCGTCAAACTATCATCATCGTTTTCAAGGTGGTTAGTTTAATCATAATTTAATACGATTATTCCACCTTACGCATTTCATATCAAAAATTACCATTTATCGTATTATAGGTCAGTTTGACTTTTTGAAAGTCAAACATCCCTTAATATATAAAATGCACATTCATGTTCATTAGCTAGTTTAGGCATTTTCAATTTACCCGGTGGGCGTTCCTTTAAGCCATCGTTCTAACGAATCTTTTAACTCGAGTTCATGCTATTGTTAACACTAAGTTAGCCTAGCTCTTGATTATCGAAGACACTATATTTCTTTATCTCACAAAATCTACGGGTTTTCCCTCTATAAGTGAAACCCGTTTTGTCATGTTATTAGGCATTTATCCAAATACTTATCCAAACCAAGTTCTATCTACGAACTAGTAGATACCCAATTTCACTTAGGCATTACATCGAACACCTTATGGGCATATTCTATAAATAATTCATTGACAAGCTCATGACTTGTCATATAACCCGAATTTTCATCATTCAAACTATTTAACACAAATATTTGCCTTTAAAGTTCTGAAATGACTTCGCATATGTCAAATTACACTAGAACAACCCCAAATTTCCTAGTGTTTATCAAGTTCTACATAACCCACTAGTCACCTACAATGGTGACCATGGATTTCACTAGAATTTAGCATAATTTCAACATGTACTTGTCTAGGGTTTACTCCTAGACATTTTAATGTTCTTAATTCATCTACAATTCATACATGCATCATCAGATTTCAAGTTCTCTAAATTAATGAGAATTTCAAGTAGAGAATTTTTGTCAAATTTTACATACCTTATGATCCCCTCAACAAGGTGATCACTAATTCGTGCTTGAAAATCGATTTGGAGCTGATTTGAACCCTCAATTTGATCAAGTTTGACATGCACTAGGGTTTGGTGGGGAGCATGTGTCGCCCCCTGTGTTCTTGTTCGACCAGACATCTCAAATGAGGTGTTTGGTTTTGTTTTTAATTAAAATTAATAATATAAGTTTCAATTTTAACAACATTGGCCCCTCTAATTTGGTTAGTTAATTAAGTAGGGCACAACCTACTTATTTCTAACAATATTCCCCACTTATTAACTAGGTTAAACATTCCTAATTAAATTAGTGGGTTTTGGGAATCTATGACTAAGTTTAGTTTAAGTCCCGTTAACTCGGGCCTTCTACAACTTTATTTCCCAAACGCATTCTTTTTTTCTCTTTTTATTAAATATTAGATTTAGTTATATAAATCCTAATATTTTCTGGCTTAACTTTTACCACTAACGGTTCTTTAGCCGTCTTTTAGTGTTAACGTGGTTTGATTACCAAACCCGTTTTTGGGGTGTTACAATTTACGGGTTAAAACAAGCATCATGTCAATGGTACCTCAAGTTTGATGAAGTCATGAAGAGACAAGGTTTTATGAAGAATCAAGTGGATCAATGCACCTAACTCAAGATGAGTGGGAGTAACTTTACTATACTTGTCCTTAACGTAGATGATATTCTATTGGCAAGTAATAGTTTAGACATGTTGCATGAGTCAAAGCGGTTACTCTCGCTTAACTTCGACATGAAGGATCTCGGAGATGCTTCTTACGTCATTGGCATCGAAATTCACCGAGATAGACATAAAGGGGTCTCGGGATTGTCTCAGAAGACTTACATAGATCGTGTCCTTACACGTTATAACATGCAACAGTGCAAACCCTCAGTCGCTCCAGTAGTTAAGGGAGATGTTTTCGGTTCATTCCAGTGTCCGACAAGAGAGGTTGAAAAGGAGCAAATGAGCCAGATACCTTACGCGTCAGTAGTCGGGAGCCTGATGTATGCTCAAGTCTGTACTCGCCCAGATATCGCTTATATTGCTGGAATGCTAGGTCGTTATAAGACTAATCCTGGCCTAGTTCACTGGAAAGCAGCTAAGAAGGTCCTTAGATATCTGCAAGGGACGAAAGACTATAAGCTGACTTATAGGAGAAGTGATCACTTAGAAGTGGTAGGTTATTCTAATTCTAACTTTTCCAAATGCAAAGATGACAAGAAATCCACTTCGGGCTATATCTTCATGTTAGCAGGAAGACCTATCTCATGGAAGAGTCATAAACAACAGTTAACCACAACTTCCACAATGATGGTAGAATACATTGCTGTTTACAACGCAACCTGTCATGGAATGTTGCTTAGAAATCTGATCACTAGACTCAAAATTGTTAATTCCATTTCTAGACCATTGAAGCTTTACTGTGATAACTCAGTTGCCGTTAATTTCTCAAACAGTAACAGTTCGACTGGAGCTGGTTTATATCTCGATACAAAATATTTGTTCATACGTGAACGAGTTGAGGAAAATAATCTTTGTATTGAGTATATTAGTACTAATGATATGCTTGCGGATCCGATGACTAAAGGTCTCCCACCTAAAGTTTTCGAAGAACATGTATCGAATATGGTACTTACTAAAGACCTTATTTAATGGCATATTGTACTAGCTTATGTTTTAATTAATAAAATTTCATCAGTTTGATTTTGTATGTCTCTACCATATGTTCTGCCGGTGTAATGACATATAGATAAATATAAATACAAATCAGACGCTAAAGGGCTAATGCGTATTTTGATCATAACTGTTAGGTTTTAAATTGATGGTATAGTATGACTAATGGGGGTCCTGAGTCGAATGATGATTCAACGACTGTATTTCTCTGCTATAGTTCTTGGTTTAAGGCTGAAATGAGTGTTAACTCCTGGCCAGGCTCATCTAATACTCATGATAAATGATTACTCGGCTAAGTGGGAGAATGTGAGATTAAATATATAATTGTTATAATATTTAATCTTGTAGCCATTATAATCATTTATATTATATAGATCAAAATATATTAATAACCTATTAATAATTAGTTGGTAATTGTTGATGGACCATATTACCCTTATTAACTAATTGGGTTTCCTCTTGGGTGCATATATAAGGAGATTATTAGAGAGTTTAAAGGTTAGACAATTACACAAACCCTAATAACACATAACATCAATTCGGCTCTCTCTCCATATCGAAACCTTCCTTGTTTCGATTTCATCGCCATCATAATCTTACACCATAATGAGGAACCAGATCATACTGACAACTATGTCGAACTCAATGGCTGCATCTCTGACTGGATTCTCTGCTGGCCTGTCTGCTGTAACAGGTATGTTATTCATGTTTTCCATTATGTTTAAACAGAACTGACCAACATAATGGTGTTGGATTGTTGAAAAGAAAAGAGAATAACCATAAACCAAGCAACAAAATGTGCTTCTCTCTCTAAACCCAAAGTCATCGGAACGGGTTTACCGGTCACCAGAGCTATTGACTGTAACTACACAGGTGGTTTGGGTGGGGGTTGGGGATGAAGATGCGGTTAATACTTTTTTTTAAAGATAAGGGTATTTTCATAATTTCACATCCATTTAACTGAGAAAATTAACCTACATCCACTTCAGGGACTATCCGAGTAATAATTGGTCAAATCATAGGGAGCATGAGTGTAATTTCAGAAAGTTGGGGACTAAGGTGAAATTTCGACAAACCACAGGGACTATCCGGGCATTTTAGCGCAAACAAAACTATTACTAAATACTTTTTTTACCAGCGTAATCACCCGATCATATCCATCTCCACTAGGCCATAATCTCTATATACCAATTCAGGAGGAAACCCAATAAATCTAGGAAAACCTCCTTGTGAGACTCGAACTCAAGACCTAAGGGTTCATAAGCCTTATCTCACCCCAAGATACCACCAGACTATAATACCACGAGCATTACTAAATACTTTATATTATTAACATAGTTTAAACATTTCTTTATTATATCCCTTGTCAGAAAACAAATACTCGAACATGTTATCTACGTGCGATAAGTAGGTCTCTAGGAATATAAATTGTAATGTAATAAATAATTTTAGTATCAACCGTGTACAAGAACCTGTTACTCTGAGAGTGTTTATATGGTATAGGGTAGCCCCAGAAGATAAATTATAAATAAATATCAAGACGCTACGCACACACAAAGAACCAAACGAGAAAAAGAAAAATTGGATACCTGTCTAGGCGTATGCCATGCGGTATAGCCATATGCGTCCTCTAAAATGCATTTTTAATTAGTCGTTTTGTTTAAGAGCATCTACGTCTGCTCATCCATTGATATAGTCCGGATTTGGTACCATTTTTTACTCGTACCCGTACTGAATACCGAAATCAATAAAATTTGATATCGCTACATGTGCCAAATAGACGAATAGTCAAAATTGGTAAGGGTACAAGTACCGGTAGTGGTATAGGTATTTGGGAAAAAATTCTCACCCCTAATGTGAATTGTGAGATGGATATTTGTTGATGTAGAAAAAGTGAAGCGGAACGGAAGCGATAAAAATGTTAGATGCGTTCTAGCAAACATTTTGAGATAAAGCTCATATGAGAGAAAATTCAGATAAGGAGCCACTTATTCGAATGGTCAACTCATACATGGACCGATGGTAACGTGGAAGAAGCGTGAAAAAACAATCTATAGCTCACAAAATAAAAAGGACAAGAATTTTAGAAATTTATGTTTTATTTAGATTTTTGGTTTTATTATTTATTTGAATTAAGGTCTAGATTGTAGGTTATGTTGACCGAAATTAATGTTCTGCTTAGGTATCTATTAAGAGTAGTTAATTTTTTTGTAATTTTGACCGAATCTAGTTAGAGATTACTAGAATGTCCTATAAATAAAGACTCTATTGTAATCTTTGAAATAACTTTTGATATTAACATATTTTCTCTCATATAAACGTTTGCTAGGACGCTTCATGACCAAAATCAGTTTCTAGGTGGTTTCTTAGGGTGAACGGGGAGTGTGTTTGCCGGGGGGGGGGGGGGGGGGACACCGCCACTAGCCCGATTCACCGCGATGGGGGAGGATAAATGGTGGACTAGTCACCGCATGGAATGTTTGGTATTTTTTGTTTATTAATTAATTATTTTGTTAAAATGGAGGCTAAAAGGAATGTTTGTGGGTGCGGAAAAATGGTTTATTTTGTGAGAAAATTACACAAAACGTTCTTTAAGTTTCACCAATCTTGCTGGTTTTAGCCTTAATCTTTAAAAGTTGCCAAAACCATCCTTTAAGATTAATTTTGTTGTTGCTTTCATCCTTTATCACTAACCCAGTTACTGATCCTTGTTAAATTGCCTCACATGCATAGCATGTGAGGGTAAAACCGTCTTTTCATGCCTTTTATGTTACTAAAACCTTAATAAATTCGCAGACCCACCCACTTCATCATTAGTTCGTTCTTCTTCTTTCTTCAACAAAACACATTTGCAGCTTTGAAACCCTAGATTCTAAAAAATTGATTTTAACAAGATTCACAACTACAAAACAAAATACATAACCCTAGATTCTAAAAAAATGATTTCAAAGCTGCAAATGTGTGATCGAATGTGATTTAACGATCTTCCTTTGCATCCGTCGCATCTTAAACACCAAACAACGCCGTACGATGCGCGTAAAGCACAGCTCCGGACTGTTTTCGTTTCCGTTAGTTTCCGAAACGATCACCAACGAATCAATTGAAAAAATTACATCGAAAGTTAGTGTGTTTGAGAAGAATGATGATGATGATGATCGGAAGGATGAGGTTAAAGCAATGATTAAAGTTGTTGAGGGTAAAATTGAGAGTGTGAATTATGGTCGTAACGAATCTGGAACGAGTAAGAGAGAGAGAGGGAGCGTCGTCAGTGAAGAGTTTGAGCGGTTTAGGGTGGGGGAAGTGGTACGGTTTGAACGAGCTTGAAATAGCGACAAGTCATTTTGCGAATGTGATCGGTGAAGGGGGTACGGGATTGTGTATAGGGGTGTTTTACATGACTGGTTGTGTTGTCGCTGTGAAGAATCTTCTGAATAATAAGTAAGTTTTTGTTTAAATTTGGTTTTAATTTTGTGATATTTTTGTTTGGAGTTTTAAGTTTTAGATGAATTTGGTTGCAGAAGATTATATGAGATTTTTAGATCTATGATTACACATGATCTATTGTTGTTAAAATGCTGAATATTAATCATAAATTGTGTGATTGAATGTGACTTAAAACAGATTGTACAGATTTAAAAGAATCGATTGAAAAAATTACATCGAAAGGTAGTGTGTTTGAGAAAAATGATGATGATGATGATCGGAAGGATGAGGTTAAAGCAATGATTAAAGTTGTTGAGGGTAAAATTGAGAGTGTGAATTATGGTCGTAACGAATCTAGAACGAGTAAGAGTGAGGGAGCGTCGTCAGTGAAGAATTTGAGCGGTTTAGGGTGGGGGAAGTGGTACGGTTTGAACGAGCTTGAAATAGCGACGAGTCGTTTTGCGACGGAGAAAGTGATCGGTGAAGGGGGTACGAGATTGTGTATACGGGTGTTTTACATGACTGGTTGTGTTGTCGCTGTGAAGAATCTTCTAAATAATAAGTAACTTTTTGTTTAAACTAGGTTTTAATTTTGTGATATTTTTGTTTGGAGTTTTAAGTTTTAGATGAATTTGGTTGTAGAAGATGATCTATGATTACTTTTAGATGAATTTGGTTGCAGAAGATGATATGAGATTTTTAAATCTATGATTACACATGATCTATTGTTGTTAAAATGCGGAATATTAATCATAAATTGTGTGATTGAATGTGAGTTAAAACAGATTGTACAGATTTAGACAATATTGTGTAAAGCTGCAAATGGGTTAGGTTGAAGAAAGAAGAAGAACGAACTGATGATGAAGTGTGTGGGTATGGGAATTTATTAAGGTATTAATAACATAAAAGGCATGCAAAGACGGTTTTACCCTCACATGCATAACATGTGAGGCAATTTAACAAGGATTAGTAACTGGGTTAGTGATAAAGGATGAAACCAACAACAAAAATTAATCTTAAAGGATGGTTTTGGAAACTTTTAAAGATTAAGGCTGAAACCAGCAAGATTGGTGAAACTTAAAGGACGTTTTGTGCAATTTTCTCTTATTTTGTTAAATCGTTTATTAATCAATTATTTCGCATGGAAAAATGGAATGTTTGTAATTTTATTTTGTTTCATTTATTAATTAATTAAAAAAGAAAAAAAATAGTTTCTCTCATGAGGGGTGCACCCCGGACGTTTTTTGGCAAGAGAGGAGTTAGAGATGGGAAATGACATGACATCGTATGATTGGGTTAAAAAAATTGGGTAAATTACACTTTTCGTCCTTTATGTTTGTACCGGATTGCAACGGATAGCCTTTAACTTCAATAATTACCGTTACAATCATTTATTTGCAAAACCCGTTACACTCTACATCCATTAGCACTAACCTAGTTAAAAAATTTCAGTTAAATATGGTATGTGTTTTGCCCATGAGGGTAATTCAGTCATTTTATCAATAAATTTAAAAAAGTAAATTAAAAATAAAACATATAAACACCTTGTTCTCTCTCTAAACACTATCTCTTTCCCTCTCTAATCCCAAACACCCCCAAATCCCAAATTCTCATGCCTCATCTCATACTTCCAATATTCCAAAAAATCAGAAACAATCCGGCTGATTAAGATCTTCAAGATCTGTTCTACAGTAAGACCTAACCACAATCTTGAAAAAAAAACCATTTCAGTTTCCCCTTTTTAATCTTCAAGATCTGGTATATGATAATCTTGAACATGAATTTGCAAAAATTAGAGAAATTGGTGATGGTGAAAGAATAAATTTGATATTAATGGAGCATGATGCCATGTGTAGGAAATAATAAAACCCCAATCAATCCTACTGCCGCATCGCCACCACACCCATGACTTACAACCTCCTCGTGAATACCCAATTCCCCATTTCACAATAACCTTCTGATATTCAATTAAGTTGACTACCGGAGGTGGGGGAACCTTTTACTGGTTCAGAAACGATCAAGAGATCAAATCTTTATCCAAAATTCAAGGAATTGTTGTGCTTTTTGGTTGGGGTTCGGTTCAGCTGAAGAGTTATATCGATCTTTATTCATCTTGTTGCTAGAATTCTCTTGTTGTTCTTGCCCATTTTTTCAATCAGTAAGTTTATCTCTACTCGACTACCAGTTTTACCTCTCAAAGGCTTTCTGCTAATTTAATCTTTGAAGTATTGATGTGTGTTAGGTGTGATATATATTTAAGTATATTTTAAGCCCTTTTTAACACTTTAGTCAAGTTTTAAATTTATAAAACACGATAATTACTAACACTAAATACACATATGGGCAAGTGCACCCATCGTGAGCGTAGTATAGTGTTGGTAAGATACCGAGGTCGTCCAAGGACACAAGAGCTTTTAGTACCGGTTTATCCTCAACGTCTAATCAAATCAAAATTTAGAAAAAGATTTTTAAACAAGAAAATAAAACTAACTAAAAATGCTAAAAATAAAAATAAAATAAAAACAAATAGACAAGATGAATCACTTGGATCCGACTCGCCTTTGGTGTAACCTTTGATGTTTTCCGCACTTTTGGACTTTTTAAGAGATTATCTTACTTATAGTAGTAGGCTCCTCCTTTGAAGGTGACGTTACCCTCAACCCAGTAGTTTGAGTCAGCAAGGATACAATCCTAAAGGGTTGGATTATTGGAAGATAATTAATTAAGTTATTAATGCGTAATGTGGTAGGCCCCTCTTTTGAAGGTGACGTTACCCTCGGCTAAATAGTTTGAGTCAGCAGGGATACAATCCTAAGTAGTCGGGCTAATGTATTAATAGTAGTTTACATATGAGGGGATCAAGGAATTCGGCGCCATCCAATACCAGTGGGTATTGAAGGAGGTCCTACTAAACTTGACCAGGGTCCTTGCAGGATCTATACACTGAACAAGGCAAGAACCTTACCAAACCATTCCCTTAACCCCCGACCAGGTAGCCAACATATCTCCATATAGACCGTGGAGATATGAATGGTGTAAATCTTTTATTTTATATAGACAGTAAAATAACACCAAGACACCACGGACAAATGATAAGGAAGTTTCACCTTCAACATAAGAAACTAGTTATTAAAGTCGTTAATACAAAACCAAATAAAAAGTGCGAAAAGATTAAAAAACAAAAGTATTACACTAAATGCTTGTCTTCACCAAGTGATGTAAGACTCTTAGGCAAACATGGCCTTTGATTGTCAAGAACTCTTACTATCAATCTTGGATCCCCAGACTACTACACACACACTCTATGATGGATGATGGTGGTGGATGTGGGTGTTGTGATGGTGGTGGAGTGTGGGTGAAGTGGGAGAGAGGTGGTTTGTCAAGGGATGCCTTTGCAATGAACCAAGCACCCCTATTTATAGCCTTCACAGAAGCCCAGACACGGCCCCGTGCCCGCTGGGCACGGCCCCGTGTCCACCCATCTTCTCTTTCTTCATTAATTGCAGTTTGTCTACATTAGTTGACCACGCCCCCGTGTCTGCTGGGCACTGCCCCGTGTGCAGAAGCGTATCTGTACTATCAAGATTTGCCTGGATTCTGCGAATCTTAGCGTTGACCACGTCCCCGTGTCCGCTGGGCACGCCCCCGTGTTGGGAAATAGAAGCTTCTACAACTTTGTCTTTTCTGCAGATACTTGGGCACGCCAATGAGCATGGGGCGTGTTCAGCCTTCTGATGTCTTTTTTTTGCTTGGGGAGATGCTGTTGAGGGGTCGGGCATGCCACGTTTATTCCTTTTCTTGTACTATTGTTAGATTTGGCTGCATTTTTGCTTCTTTTGTTCATTTAAGCTCATTTAACCCTGAAAATACAAAAGGAAGACAAAAGCACACTTTTTCCAACATTAGTACTAAATAACGGTTAGTTTTTGCCTCATTTGATGTAATTTATATGTTGCATTTTACACACATCAAATACCCCCACACTTGAATATTTGCTTGTCCTCAAGCAAAACTCTTTATTTTGTGGCTTACACACCCAAATGGAATGTGTAGAAGAGAAGGTTTTGGGCTTGTCTAGAGTGTCGGGATTCCAAGATCTTTATTAGGTTTTATTTTTATGTTATTTACAATCCTATTCGTTATGATTTATTTAGAACATTACATGAGAGAATTTACTTATTTGGGCATAACATGCCTCTTTAAAATTCTATTTATATACAAGTTCACATACCTCACGGGGGATCACTCAACACTCGGCCGAAGATGTATTTTTGTGAAACACTCAAGAGCGGCATGGAACTCACTTCTACCATATGCTTGCCAAGCAATCAATCCTCCTCCTTTTTAACTATAAACCTTTGTAAATATCAAGAGGACTTTGGGGAAGGGTTAGGCTTGGGTTAAAGGTAGGTGGTTTTGGGTTAGTGGTTAGTAGAAAAGGGCGAAAAGCGTAAAAAGCGTCGGTTTTCGTAAAACATTTTGTTTTTGTGACTTTTTATTTTAATGAAGCATTTTTCAAACAAAGATTATTTTGATGAACTTGTTTGTTTATTGCTAAACTTCATCATTTTTTTTTTTGATAAGGAAGTCACAAGAAAACCGAGCTTTGTACTAAAATAAAGGGGTTTAAACTGAAAAAGGGTTTTGGTGGGTAAATGGTGTTTGTTTTGGGTTTAGAAATGAAAAGGTTTAGGCTCAAAATGGTTAACTCGGGGGATTTTGGGTAGGTGGTAAAAAAAATGGTGTTGAAATAAAAAGGGTTAGTCCTAATGCCTCCGTCATTTACTTACTTGGGTTTAAGTTGGTAAGGGCCGGGAATGTATTGTCGTGACAAGTTCTAGAGTTGTAAGAAACCAAGCGGCTATTCACACAAGAAACGAAAAATGAGCATTTAGTTTAAAGATGTGTATTTGTATGCTCAATAAAGGCTCAAAACTCACTTTTTGTGGGAATGGGTTTTTAATGTGATCAAGTATATATAATCAAATTTTAACTAGATTTGTCATGCCATTTCATAATTTTCTTATGTTGGTTCTTTTTATCACGACGCTATCGGTTGTAAATTTATAAAAATATAACCTTTTTAGAACTTGTTATTCCCAATTTAAACCAAGAAAAGTAAAAAAAAATGAAAAGTTTTTGAAAAAAATTGGGGTGTTTAGCGGTTCCAATAGAGTTTTGTGTAAGGCTTGTAATTAGGACTTGCAAAATTCAAGGTTTTAGCATCCCCCCACACTTAAATTGCACATTGTCCTCAATGTGTCCCAAAAATAAGTTTTTAGTTTCATTGAATGTGTAAAAAGGTGTGTTAAACAAAATTTTTCTGTTACTGGGCACCTGGACACGGGCCACGGCCCCGTGTGCAGATTGCCAGTAACAGAAATCAACAAAAAGTAACAGAAGGCTGGGCACGGGGGCGTGTTCAGCGAACACACCCCGTGTCCAGTTACCTGAACTGGGCGTTTTCTGCAGACTCTTCAGCACGGGGCCGTGCTGTCGGGATACGGCCCGTGCTGAACTTGCTGTAATGAAGAAAAATGTTCGGGAGGCTCTGTTTCTGTGCATGGGGCGTTGGTTCAAGTCTCCCTTAGTATCCTTCACCATCCAAGTGTGTTTTACCCATTACAACATCATCCAAAAACCATCATTCATTAATAGGGAGAACTACAACAAGATCGTAATAAAAACATAATACTAAAACTTAGATAAGTAGGTCTGAAAACACAAGAAGTCTAAAACGAAAAGAAGTTATAGCCTATAGATTATTTTAATAGCAAAATTTCCGAGAAGATAATTTTCTCGGTTCAATGTGGCTTGAAGGACTTCTCCTCCGGATATGGTCCCTCACACGTCGATGAGCAATTCTTCTATCTCCCTATGGAGAAGAAAGGCGGGCTCATTGGCATCATCATTTTGAGGGGGTGTAACTTCCACCGGAACTTCTTGCAAGTTGTCAAGAGGGGGCTCCACGGGGATGTCGTCCCATCCGGTGGGGTTGTTGACTCCTAGTGCTAGGTTCCAATCCTCTTGGGGGAGGATTGGTTCCATGGGAGGTGTCACAAGAATGTTCAACCTCTGGTGCAAGAGGTTGATTTCTTGGAAACTATTTTCCAGCCCCACCGTAAGATAATTTATACGGTCAATCAGGACCTCTTCTACGGATGTCATTTCGTTGAGAGCTTCTCGTAGTGCCATCACATAGCGTACAAGAGTGGCTTCGATTGAAGGCCTTCATTCCGTTCGACTGTTTCTGGAATATGATGAAGAGGTTCCACTGTTTTGGCTCGACATTCTATGAAAATAAACCGAAAAGAGTTCATTTTAGTGAAACAGCGCCTTAAACACGGCCTCGTGCTCACTGAGCACGGCCCCGTGTTCACCTTTCTGCAGATTTTTGAAACAAGGAATTTTGGAGTTTTAAATTATTTTTCTGACTTTTGAGATATTTTTAAGTTGAAATAACTTAAAACAGTGTTGTAAAACTTATTTTTAACAAGATTCCTTGAATAAAAATCTAACAAACATCTCAATAAAGCTTGAAACCATGGTGATCTTAAGCTTTAATGGAGGTGTTGAGGTAGAAATGAAGAAGAAGGCAATAGACAAAAGTAGAAAAGACAAGATGGTTGTTAGAAACCTTCTTTAGAATATACCTAGGATGGTATGTGTGAAGATCCCACCAAATCTCTGTCTTTGGAATGGTCCAAATGTGTAGGAATCTTGGCTGTATTTATAGAAAACGACAGCATGCTGGACACGGCCCTGTGTCGGCTGGACACGGACACGTGTGCAGACAAGATCCTTACACTTTTTGTCCGTATTCTGACTGAAAGTCAGAAGTGAATCTTTTGGTGGACACGGGGGCGTGCTGACCTGGACTCGGGGTTGTGATGGATGATGGTGGTGGATGTGGGTGTTGTGATGGTGGTGGAGTGTGGGTGAAGTGGGAGAGAGGTGGTTTGTCAACGGAAGCCTTTGCAATGAACCAAGCACCCCTATTTATAGCCTGCACAGAAGCCCGGACACGGCCCCATGTCCACCCACCTTCTCTTTCTTTATTAATTGCAGTTTGTCTGCATTAGTTAGCCATGCCCCTGTGTCTGCTGGGCATGGCTCCGTGTGCAGAAGCGTATCTGTACTATCAAGATTTGCCTAGATTCTGCGAATCTTAGCGTTGACCACGGCCCCGTGTCCGCTGGGTACACGCCCGTGTTGGGAAATAGAAGCTTCTACAACTTTGTCTTTTCTGCAGACACTTGGGCACGCCCCCGTGCTCAATGAGCACGGGGCGTGTTCAGCCTTCTGATGTCTTGTTATTGCTTGGGAAGATGCTATCGAGGGGTCGGGCATGCCACGTTTATTACTTTTCTTATATTATTGTTAGATTTGGCTGCATTTTTGCTTCTTTTGTTCATTTAAGCTCATTTAACCCTAAAAATACAAAAGGAAGACAAAAGCACACTTTTTCCAACATTAGTACTAAAAAGGGGGTTAGTTTTATGCCTCATTTGATGTAATTTATATGTTGCATTTTACACACATCAAGTATTAAATGAAAGATTGTAAAATGAAAGAGATGAAGTGGGGTTTTTAAATTATGTTTCAATTTTTTCTTTAATTAAGTTGGTAAAATGACAAAATTATCCTTAACTAGTTAGATTTAAGTGAAAATTTTAACCAGATTAGAGTTAAAGGGCGTATAGTGTAACGTATTTTATAAATAAAGGAAAGTGACTGTAATTATTGAAGTTAAAGGCTATCTATTGCAATCCGGTACAAACATAAAGGACAAAAAGTGTAATTTACCCCAAAAAAAAATCCCTTCATCTTATTAGGGGGGCGCCCCCTTCACCCTTATGGAGATTGAAGTGGGATTTGGGAAAAAGCTGAAAAGGGCATATTTGGAAAGTTATTTGATCACATCTTCCTATCACAGTTTCATATGGTGGTTAAACATTTATATGTTGTTAATTAAACATTTTTTTGTCTATATTGGTTACTAGTTTAGAGGCCGGTTAACATACGAAATGCCTTAATGTACAACACGTACGCAAGTCATTATCAACATGCGAATACTTGTAACTAACATGCGAATTGGGTTTTTCATAATAACATGCGAAATTGTTGGATTTCCAAACCAACAACTGAAAATGTTTTTTCCATGTAAACATGCATATTCTATTTTACATACAAACATGCGAAAATACTTTTTCCATGTAAACATGCGTATTTTCTTTTACAACATGCGATATTGTTTTTTTCACGTGTAACACCTCGTAAAAACATGTCCAATTATGTGAAGACACGTGTCCTAAACCCTAAACATGTAAAAGTTGGAGTTAGAAGGACTAAAGATGTCAAGCAATGAAAATACATATGCGAAGGGACTAAAAGTGTCAACATGCCAAACTTGTGCCTCTGATTGACAACACATGACGAACATATTCTTAAATGAGTAAATTGTCGAACGTATGAAGCCATTTGTGAAAGAAATCAAAAGTTTACAAGACAAACGGGTTAAACGTGCCAACATGTTAATTCTTACCTCTGAGTGACCTTTTAGTGAACCCGGGGCTTCGAAATGTTCGATTATACTCTAAAGGATAAGTGATAACAAATTCACAGGGTTTCGGTATCGTTATGTGATGTTTGTGCAAGAAAAGGGGTTAAAAGCGTCAACGATAAGAAACTAGTATTTCAGGTGATCCTTTAACGGAACCGGACCTAACGGGGTTTGATTATACTCCCTATATCATCTACAAACTAATTACAAGGGCTAGTTGTGCCTAAAATGAAAGTTGCATTGCATATAAAGGTACAGGGACCAAAGTTGCCAAGAATAAAACTTGTTTTGCTGGTCCCTTATGGTGTCGCGCTGCGCGACAACTCCTACCCTGTGCCATCGCGCGACGCGACGGCTTCGTTTCGACAGAATATGCATGTCAGGTGCAGGTCTTCTTTTTCCTTGGCCTCCAAACAAACCACTAAGCTTAATAACTCGAAATCTATGGATGTTTGATGGTTTTTAAAACCACTTGGGACACCTAGAGCCATCTTACAATATCCCTAAACACATGTGATGATCTTGAGTGAGTCCCATACAATATAAATAGAGGCGTTGGGCTGCCATACTCTTTGCTCATTCACAAATTCTCTCCTCTCTCAATTGCTTGAGCTTTCTAGAGCATTCTCTGGGATTCCTGATCAAGAGGGAGCCCACCATAGTTCAAATTTCGTGCAAGGACCTGTTGTAAGTGTCCTTAGCCACTCTAGTTTGGTTTTTATATGTTTAAAAACCAAAAGTCAAAGTTGTCGTAATAACGCTTTGACTTTTGGTTAAGACCTAAATGGTCCAGCCATTGTTCGAGGTGAATATGGCTACGTGATCGTAATTAGGTATGTGTTAATCCCTCAAAAGGGCACCTCCTAATTATCACGTTTACTTGGTTAATTGTCGGGTCAAAGTAACTAGTCAAACTAGTCAGATTTTCAAATAATAATTAAAACTGATAATGTAGAAGTTATGAATCATGTTTTGTCACTTAAATAACTTGGTAAATATTATTAGAACATTTCTAAGCATGTTCAACCCGACAATTCTAAGTTTAGGCTCGATTCGCAACCGAAAGTTGCAAAAGCTTGACTTTTGCTTTGACTTTCAGTTCTGACCCGATTAAGCTTAATTCCTTTATGTTTTAAGCTTCCATTATGACCATATAATGTTGTAGTATAACTCTCTGAGTTTATATTACATGGTCATTTGGAAATTCTGAATTTTATGCATGTTTCCATTATTATGCTTAATATTGACCAATATGCCCTTATGGTCTAAAAATGAGATTTTTGAATGCATGATCATACAAATAACTTAGGTACTGATTCATAAACATGTCTAAATTATTTTGACATTATATTCTGGTCTCAAATTGATGTTATGCATAATATCAAAAATTTAGCTTTTATAAAGTCTAAATTGCCCTTTTATGCATAAATCATATTTAAGCATAGATTTTGAAACAAAACTCATTACCTACTGTTGTGATATCATTTTTAAGGATTTTTGGAATATTGGATCAGATTATATACTGACCATAACCTTGAGTTCTTATATAGATTCCATAATTGACGATAATGCCCTTTTGTTAATAAAATATGATTTACATATGATTAACATACCAAACCTTTTTCTACTGATTTAATATGTAAAATAAAATACTTTGAGCATCCAAGGCAGATCAAAATCTCAGAATCACATAAACTTCGCAAATATCGTCAATTATCGATTTTTACGCTAATTAGGTGCATAGTATGGTTTAAAACCATATTTAGCACCCAAGACTTGTTACCTACTGAATTTATAAATAATTTTTAATATTTTTACAGTAGGTATAAGTCATGAACTCAGACTTCCAATTTTGTCCTTAAAAGCATATGTGAAATAACCAAAATGCCCTTTCGGGGTATAGTTTGGCCATAAATGGTAAACCACACATATGTATGATATCCTACTGTTATAATGTCATAAAATAAATATTCTTACAGAATGTTTTTTACCAGAATATCAGTTTACCTATAAACCTCTTTTATAAATCTCGTAATGACCAAAATGCCCTTACAAGACTTAATTCGGTTTTAAATTATTTTTGGGTATATATGTTAACATCTTACTGATGTCTTAACATATCTTAAGCATAATAATATATGGAACTTGTATATGGTTCATTCGGTTACCAAATATTCATTTATGCGATCTGTTCGGTTTATGTAACTAGTTTAGATAAATTAGCCGAAATGGGTTTAATCTTATCATTTAAACTTCAAAATCCAGAATGTGTTTAGTTTACCCATATTATACAAGTATTCAAACTTGTAGGGTCTAAATCACATTCCATTCAGGTCTCCGCTTAATCTAGCGTTTCAAACCGTTAAGTATCTTTAAAACTAATCGGTCTAAGTCTTTGACTTAAATAAGACCGTTAGTATCCTAATAGGTTAATAAACCTTTCATACAGATTAAGTAGCTTCGGTAGAAGATATTTGCATAAGGTCTTATATTATACGGCCGAGTAGCATCTTTGCACAACCAGCTCAGGTAAATACTTTTAACTTATTTTCCTTTATACGGGCTTGGGATACGGTATATTAATACCGCTTGGTCGGGTATGAGATCAGTTAATCGGATTGTGATTTAATAAATCTGCATAACCCGTGGATCTTGCAAGAGGATCTACTTGGTGTTTGTAAGAGGATCTTGCAAATCCTTAGATGCCTGAAGTCTGTTAAACTTTGTTTTATGTATTTGTTTTCATGATCCGCCTGTGGATCTCTATTACAATCAGTCTGTATATTCTTTTATTTTAGAACTCTCGGACATTATGGATTGTAATAGTAATTAATCTACCAAGCCTTCCGCTGTGCTATAATTGTGTTAATTGACTATGATGATATCAACTACGTCACGATACTCCCCACCGGTCCCACCGGAATTATGAGGAAATATCGGGGTGTGACAGGTTGGTATCAGAGCCAACATTGAGTGAATTAAACACTAGCCTTGTGTGTTTAATCTCAATGACACAATAAGCACATTCCTTAGACTTCCGAGTCTAGGCAATGACCTAGGATTATTCTTAACTATCCTTTTTGTCTTTTATATGTTGCTCTCTTGTTTTGACAGGTTTTTGTAAAAATGCTGCCAAGAGTAAGAGGAAATAGAAAAGGTCCCAGGAGGGGAGGACCATCTGGACACGCCGGACCCTCACACCGACGCACAACATCAGCGTCGTTCAGTAGCTCCAACTCAAATGTTGATTGGAGACATTCCTTAGAACCAGCGAGACGCTCCGTTTCGCTCAGCACTTCACACTGAGACCATCATTCGTTTGGGCCTGACGAGCCCCAAAACTCACAGTATTCGCTGCACTCACACTCGTTTCATCACTCTCACCATTCATCCCATCACTCTCATTCCCACCATTCTTATTCACCGGGTCAATTTAACCCTAATGATTACATTAATGCACCACCGGATTATAATCCGTTGGGCCCCGAGGACCACTTCTCGCAGGATATGGATATGGATAGCAATCCAGATCCAGCTATGCCACCGTCTGGGACGCCTACGCATCCCATTGATATTTCGAGCGGTTCGTCTTTTGCGGGATCTCCCTATCAAGGTCCTGATACTTTTAAAGAATGGTTTGGGCAATGGGATTTTGTTAACACCCCTTCATTTCATAACACTCCACCACAGCCTCCTGTGGAAGAGCCGCACTTTGAGGCGCTAACTCCACCACCACTGCTAGTTGAGGAACCACCTCAACCACCTCCTGAGCCACCAATACGAAGGAGGAACGAACGCATGTCCGTGCGAGGGGGACCAAGATTTAGTTCCCCACAAGCTTCAAGCACTTACCCTCCGATTCCCGAAGATCCACAAATGGGTGGACCTTCGCACGCGGTGTCGGAAATTGACACCACAAGTCACCTTTGCACCACCGCCACCGCCAATGGGTTATGAGAACGACCTACCTACCCAAGTTCGACTGGGTATAACCCATTTGAATATCAAGCTCCTACGAGTTATGAATATCAAGCTCCTGCTCACGACCCATATGTCGAGGCAACTAACTTTAACGCTCTCTATCCCTCACCGTTTCCACCAGCATACCCAACTGGGTATCCCGTTCAAGGGTATCAATACCCTCCATATCAGCAACAACCTCAACCTCCACCTCAACAACCACAAAAGTCTATGTGAAACAACATGAGTGTTTAAGTGCGTATCTTACATGTTTTGTTCGGTTCTATGTGATTATACGTGTGGAATTAGTTTATTGCGAGTGTTTGTATGTTTGCAGGTAAAATGCGTAATTTGGGTAAAGTTACGGGGTTTAAAGATTAAGCGGAACATCTGATATTGATAAAGGCAGCATATGCAACTTACGTATCAAAGGAAATTCCAAAGGGATTTTAGAAAAGGTTTTAAAAATAAAATCCTACAAGGGAGGTGCATACATGGGGACTGATTGGACAGCAATAAAACCTTTGTGAAAACTCTAAATTGGGGGATACATGTTGGATGAGACTTTTGAGAGGGGAAGTAATTAATCAACATGATTATTCTCAAAAGTGGGCATATTCACGTGAAGAGTGGGGGTGGATTTTTTTTATGCATCATTAATTGAATAATGAAAATTCATCAATCATCCATCATCAATTCAGCATCATCATCATCATTAATTAATAGAGAGAGAAGACATCATTTGTTGCACTAGAAGTTAACAACATGAGACATCATCATTACCATAAAATTACAAAGTATTCACAAAGTGGGGATGCATGTGATGGGGCAGACTTCGAGATGTGTGGGAGAAATGTTATAAGCAGCCATAATCACATGGAGGATTTTTTGTGAGGGGAATTTGTTGACATATATAAACATGCATGGTCTTCATAAAAGAAACAGCAAGCATGATATGTGGCTTACGGAATTGAAGCCGTAACGTACGGTTTCTAAATGGTGTTCACAAAATATCAACAGCAAGTTCTAGTTGCTGCTTACGGGATGCATACGTGACTTACGGTGAGGGGACAAGGGCTGCACGTGCATTATTTGTGGGAGTGGATTAAATGGTTTTTAAAACCTACTTCGTGGACACCCCTTCAGGAACAATTATAGGCAGCCATACATCATCGATCATTAGCAATCATTATTGATTGGGCTCTCAAATCGGCCCAATCTCATTATCATCATACCACCGAATTGGTGAGCCACCATGAGGGGTTAAAGCAGCAACCATAAAGAACTTTGGGGAGTTCTAAAATCATCTCATCGCCATCATCATCATCATTCATCATACATCTTCCGCGCAAGATCCGATTCGATCATGCTTTCAATCTCTTACCAAGCTTTTGAAGGTTGTTCGATCCTCATGAGCGGCTAGTTGTCCGGTGACCGTCTCCAGGACTAGGGTTTGTACGAAACATTGGTTTACTTATTGTTACGACTTTTGGATTAGAATTCGATTAAACATTCGGTTAGTCGTTCCTATTGTTTTTGTTTCGATTAAACAGTATTTGATTGTCGTAATCATTCTTGTTCATCAATTATTTGGTTTGTTCATCAACAACCGGGATCAAATTCTAGGATGTCATTGTTTTAAACCTTTAATCATTGAACTTGATTATGTTTATGAAATCTAAAATTGGTAATTAATTGGGTTACTATTCATTTGCATCAATCCTTCGGTTTCGATCGTGGATCATTGCAATCAAATATATTATCCGTTAATTATTTATCAAAACAAGTTTTCAAATCATGTCTATGTGATTTCCAATTGGTTGTAATTAAGTAACCTGATTTTCTGCACAACCTAAAAACCCGGAGATTGGTCTCTTTTCTCATAATTGTTTACAACTCTAATTTATATTTGTTTTCATAATTACTCTCAAAAACTGCAAAAAGCAATTAGTTTAGAATTAGATGATAATTAAAGCAACGAACTTTTACACTTTCCACTGATTCCCCGTAGATTCGACACCCTACTTGCCATTTACTAGTAAAAGGTGAATGGACACTTTACTTATATTTTTGACCGACCTTACGACATCGATCAGCGAGGGGGACTGTCACACCCCAAATTTCCACGTGTTACCGGTGGGCCCGGTAGGGGAGTAACGTGACGTGGTTGGCAACATCATAGTCAAACAACACAATATATAAATGCACAGCGGAAGCAAAAGGATAAATATATTACAATCCGTAATAGTGTAACATCAAAGTATTACAACGGAAGTAAAGGATCCACAGGCGGATCGCAAATAAATAACATGGTTCAACAGACTTTAGGCATCTAAGCTTGCGAGACTCTTTATTGATGCTAGGAGTAGCCAGCCAATTCCAATTAGTACCTGCACTTAGCCTTTTTGGGAAAATACGTCAGTTTACACTGGTAAATACAATCAACCGACTCATTTTGAAAAGGGTTTAAGAAAATGATTGATTTGAATGCACATGGCACAAATAATATTTTATAACTTGGGATAATTATTTAAATATATAATACTTGTAGGGATTTACATGTTCCTTATGCGTTCAGTAGCCCGGATCGAGCCGGGTTAAAGATCAATTAACACACCACTTTATTTATGAGACACTGACAGGTGTACGCCTACACCTGAGTGCTAAGGTCGTGGCCATTTCGTAAAATGATGCCAGGGATATCCGGGACAACGGTCATTAACCCCCCAAAGGCTTTAAGCAAACAAAACAATATTAAACGAGACGTCTCAATACTTTAATTATCATTTATTCAATCAAAGATTCAACGCCCCGACCAAGCGGTATTTTATATACCGTACCCCAAGCCCGTATAGGGAAAATAAGTTAAAAGTATTTACCTGAGCTAAATATAAATTCAATCCCAGCCGTATCAAATCAGCAAGTACAGATAGCTTTTACTGGGCTCCTAAATCTGGAACGAAGGTTTTTAATAACCTATTAGAATCCTAACGGGTCTTAATTAAGCCTTGACTTAGACCGGTTAGTTTCCCAGAGGAAGATACTGTTCAACCGTATGTTAAGGCGAAGACTGGAATAGAATGTGATTTAGACCCGAAAAGTTCGGAGACTCGTATAATAAGGGTATATTATACACATTCTGGATTTGGAGATAAAACCGATAAGGTTTGACCCGTTTCGGCTAATTTATGTAAACTAGTTACATAAACCGAACCGAACGCGTATGAAGCGTAACGGGTAACCATAAGAGTCCTAAACAGGTTTCCTAAGTTAACATGCCTTAAATATGTTGTGATATCAGTAGGATACCTTCCGTTATGCCCAAAACGAGTTTAATCTCATAATAATCCCCGTAGGGGTATTTTGGTCATTTTTAAAGTTATAAAAGGAATTAATTTATCTCCTGTGATCCGGGTCTGATTAAATCAGTAAAATGGTTTATTTTAACAGGTTATAACATTTGGTTATAAGTCTTATATACTAAAATAGTTTTAAACCCAAACTATGCGTTAAATACGCGTATAAAGTCGTTTTAAGCGATGTACGGGTTAAAATACGATTCTGAGTTTTCTGATCAAATAAACAGGCTCAAAATACTCCATTTATTATTTAAAATCAGTAGCAATTGGATTGGCGTTAAAAGGATTTGTAAAACTCATTTTATGGCCGAAAAGGGTATTTTTGGTATTAACCGAATCGAGGCGATAAACCTAGCTTATGATCAGTTTAAAAATAATTAAAAATCTTCAAAAATCCCAAAATATTATATCACATTAGTGGGTAAAAGGTTTGGTGTCCAAAATTGGGTTTAGATAGGCTTTACGCTAATGACGCCGTTTAATTACTTAAAAGCATTCAAATTACGTCATTAAGCATAACTCTTTATCTAGACCTCCAACTGATGTGAAATTTTAGGTACAAGTCTAAAAATCAGTAACTAAGATTATGGCACTTTCACATTTCCAAAAATCTCGTTTTATGGTCATAAGGGCATTACGGTCAATATTTAGGCGTTTAACGGAAACATCGGACGATTAGGGATTCGAGTGGTATAAACGCAGAGGCTTATACACACATGCAACTAGGTCCTAATGGAACTTTAAGGCATGTCTAAACCTATATAAATCGGGTCAGAACTGAGGTCAAAGCAAAAGTCAAACTTTTGCGTCTCTCGGTTCCGAATCGGTTCAAAACGTAAAGTTGTCGAATCAAACAAGCTTAGACAAGTTATTATACTTATTTTCAAGTTGTATGACTGATAAAACAGATTACACGACTTCTGTATCATTAAATATGCGATTAACATTTCTGTTGACTTTTCGGAAGAAGTTTGACTCGACAAACGACATAGTTAAGATTGAAATCAGTGGGTGACCTTTTAGGGGTTTATTACCCATATAAATACCAACTTATAACCACTTTCGATTCGACTAAACTCTGGACCGATTGTGATTTATCGCTAAGTCAAACCGTAGTTACGACGGTTTGATTTCTAGGCTATAAACTAAGTATAAATGAATTAGAGAAGGTTAGGCATACTTACACACGACTAATAGATGATGTGGAATGCTTGTGACCTGCTTGTATGCTCTGGAAATGCTCAGAAGTTGATGAATGATCAATGTTGCATAATGTGGGTCTTTATAAATAACTTCAAACATGTTGGATCATCAACACCTAAGTCTAGGAGTGAAACAATAACATCCACAAGTGTCCTACCAGCTAAAAACCATCTTAGGGCAGCCCAAGGTATGCCAAAAATCGATCAAAGTCGGTTAACAAACATGCAGGACATTTGTGCATGTTTTCTGTCCAGACAAGGCAGTCGCGTAGCGCGACTGCCAAGGTACTTCAGGCTCGCGCTACGCGAGGGTGGGGATGACCAGCTAAGCAAGTTTCATCAATTGCAATTTCAGTCCCTGATCCTTAAAAACATCGCTTTCACTTGGTTTCTTGCATTAAGGGGCTTTAATATTGACATATAGGGGCTTTAAGACTTATACCATCTTTGTGAAGTCCTCGGGTAACTTTGTGATCACCCGAAAAGCCCTAATTTTCAATGTTGACGATTCTAACCCTCACACACGGATTTTATCATAACTTTCTCATACGGTAACGAAACTTGGTGAAATTTTTATGGTACATTCTTGTGAGAATATTTAATCGTTACAAGGCTTCGGGTTTGCTTAAAAGGTCACTCAGAGGTACATCTGAACATGTTGACACATTTAACCCCTGTAGTTTGTAATCTCTCACTTTCTTTCACAATTCGCTTCGTATGATCCATGATCCATTCGTTTAAGGTTATAAACATCATGTAGGGTTATCGTAAAGTATATTTATTCATTGTTGACACTTTGAACCCTTATATTTACATAGTTTCATTGTTTGTCAACTTTAGTCCTTCAAGAACATTCTTTCACACGTTCAAAGGTTATGACACGTGTCAAGACATTATAGGACGTAAATTTTCGGGGTGTTACAGGGACCAAGATTTAGTTCCCCA
Source organism: Helianthus tuberosus (assembly GCA_030545235.1). NCBI lineage: Eukaryota > Viridiplantae > Streptophyta > Magnoliopsida > Asterales > Asteraceae > Helianthus > Helianthus tuberosus. Next base: position 2,478,596 of record CM060372.1, read on the forward strand.
CAAGCTTCAAGCACTTACCCTCCAATTCCCGAAGATCCACAAATGGGTGGACCTTCGCACGCGGTGTCGGAAATTGACACCACAAGTCACCTTTGCACCACCGCCACCGCCAATGGGTTATGAGAACGACCTACCCACCCAAGTTCGACTGGGTATAACCCATTTGAATATCAAGCTCCTACGAGTTATGAATATCAAGCTCCTGCTCACGACCCATATGCCGAGGCAGCTAACTTTAACGCTCACTATCCCTCACCGTTTCCACCAGCATACCCAACTGGGTATCCCGTTCAAGGGTATCAATACCCTCCATATCAGCAACAACCTCAACCTCCACCTCAACAACCACAAACGCAAGAAATCTTACAAAGATTGGAGGAGGTTGAACAAAAGGCGGAGGAACGGGAAAGAAAGACCCATAAGTTCCTTAAGGGTCTTGCAAACTTCATCAAGGGAAAGAAGAAGTAGAATATTTTATTTGTATTGTTTCTTTTCTTTAATCCCTGCGTGGACAATTTATTTCAAAGACCCGTTTAGGGCACTTTTTGTAGTCTTTAGTACTATTAGTGGAATCTTTCTTTTGAAATTTATACATGTATTTTAATACAACAACATGCAAATAATCATTTCAGTTTTTATTGATCTGCGTTGAAATTTCAAAAGATGTTCTTAAAGGTATAACCTAGCCACAATATCAATGGCTATGATGGTATAACCCTCTTAAGAAAATAATTCCTTGTTTACATCTAAAAACATGTTAACATTCAAGGCAGTGTGACTTGAGAAACCACATTAGCCTTCTAAGTATTGGACTCTTCTAATTCCTTTCATAGCCTAAATGATCAATATGAATCATGGCTAATAACATCGAATACGATGTCTATATTAAAACATCCAATTGAGGTGTTTTGCCTATGGGCCAATTTGTATTTATGACAAAGATAGTTATATTTTATAACTTCTTGTCCAAAGGGAGATGAACTATGTTCAACCCTTAAAACCTTTGATCTAAAAAGATCATAATCATAATTGTCCTTGTGACAAGGCCTTTTGTGCCATCTAAATGTCCTTTGAGACGAGCCTTCATGCTATATATATATATATATATATATATATATATATATATATATATATATATATATATATATATATATATATATAGGGAGCGGTTAACATACGAAAGGGCTTATCGTACTTCACGTACGTGACACTGATAACCATCAGATCTGGGCTATAATCACGCATGGGACAGTAAAATAATGCATGGAACCGTTGGTTTTGTGATAATCACGCATGGGAGCCTAATAATCACGCATGAGAGTCAAAAATCACGCATGGGAGCCCTAATAATCACGCATGGGAGCCCTTATCCTACAAATCACGCACGTTATATATTAATCACGCAAGTTGTTTTTCTGTCGCGTACGTTAACGTACGTTAAGCCCTTTTGTACATTATACTTTCTCTCTCTCTATATATATATAGGGAGAGGATCATTAGAAAACTAGATATAAATGAGAAAAACTAGAAAACTAACTAAAAACCACTAAAAAGGAGGGGGCAGACTTTTAATGAAGGATGGGGGGGCTTTTAATAAAGGAGGGGTAAAATTGGAAAAAAATATATAACTTTTCAAACATTTCCCATTTCTCCATACGTTATCATTTTAAAACAAAAATGGCACCATAAGATCACAAATTTTTGTATCTTTCATTCAAGTATATTCGAGCATATTTTTTATGACATAAAAAAAGATTTATGGTGTCGTCTTGTTTTCAATACTTTTATTATAGTAGTGCACATGTGCAATATAACATGTACTACAATTGCATTACATGCTTAAAATTAGCTTTTTGAGTCTAAGCTTTTAGGGTTAGTTTTTTTGGAGGTTTAGGATTAGGATTAGGTTTTTGGGTGTGGGGGGGAGGGGGGTTAGGCTTTTGGTGGGAGGGTGAATTTAGGTTTTTGGGGGATGGGGGTGGGGGGTTTAGGTTTTTGAGGGGTGTCGGTGGGGGGTGGGTTAAGTGGTTTAAGCTTTATGTATTAGTGCACATGTGCAGTACAACAAAAAAAAATTATTATTTTTTTTTTTTTGAAATTTTTTTTTCATACATAAAAAGTAGCGATTTTTCTATAAAAATTGTAAAAAAAAAAAATTGGTATGTTTTTAGGTTTTTTTTAGGTTTTTTAGGCTTTTTTGGTTTTCTCATTTAAACTAGTTTTCTCATGATCCATCCCCTATATATATATAATTCCTAGAATCCAAGCACCCCATCCCCCAGATTATAACCTATGGTTTGACGACCACAGCGATTACCAACCACTTTACCCAATAGAGGAACCCATGCAAAACCTAGTAGCACCCTATCCCAACTTGGACCCTCTAGATCCATATTTTGATAATGACCAATATATTAGAGAGATTCTAGAGAACCCATACCCTCAGGAAGAACCGATGCCCCAGTAGCCTGAGCCAATACCAGCACCCGCACCACCCATGAATACTGAGAACATACAGGAACTCCGAACGTTTGGTGAGGAGTTATTAGATGAAAAAGAAAGGATAAGACAGATAGGTGAGAGGCTCGTCTGGAAGTATGATGAGCGTAATATGCAATTTTGGATGGATCCCCACTAAGTAATAAAATATATATATATATACTATCTATAATAAGAGATTATGCGCTGATGTAAATCTGCCTATGTGTCAACTCCTAAGGTATGCCACTTGTCTCTGCTGATGTCATAAATTCGTTTTCAATATTTATATATATAAAAATCTATCAAAATTATAATGTATCCTCAACAATCAAACCACTGCCCATGTTTAAAATATTGGCTCCAAATTTAAAATTCAAACCGATCATTTCAAATTACCAAATTCATACATAATATTTGCCTCTCTCTCTCTCTCAAATAAATTCAGCTGCTTCTTCTTCTTCATTCCTCTCTCTCTCTCTAAAACTCACTTTCTCTCTCTCTCTCAAATCCAGACCAAACCACCGTATCATATCTTTGTGCGAAACCCTACCCGTTTACAAAAATTAGATCCATATACTCCAACTTCCATATACTCCATCAGAAACCCTAATGTTTCCTCAGCTATGGAGAGAATTAGTTTAGGGGTTTTCTCATCTTCAAATCCACATAGGAGAGAGAATCAGTTTAGGATACGATCAACGGCAGGTTTACTCCAACAACTATGATTTTGATGAGGACAAGGAGATTGGGATACATGTTAACAATGACTATATCTAGGGTTTGCTTGTGCTCTTTCGTATCTAGGGTTTCCTGGTTATAATCGAGCGGAGAAATCGCCAAAAGTTCTTCACAATATGGTTAGTTTCTTCTCTCAATTTTGTTTTTTAATCTCATTTTACATATTAGCATTGGATCTTTTGATTGCAAAAAACTCGAAATTAACCAAACATATCTGCAGGGGAATATGAAGCTGACAAGCTTGTACAGATAACAGAAAGAGTGGGTAATATTAACATGGCAAATATACGTTTTCACAAGGTAAATGAAGAATGTATCTCATAGCTACGTTTGAACATGAAGTGGATGCTCGTCCTTTTTGTTTTGAATATGAAGATCAAATTTGGGTACTTACGGTTTTATACATCTTCGTGTCTGCAGTGACACATCCTCTTTTAATCCACTGTTTTTTATTCTTAATCTTAGGTCTAAATTTTTACTGCCCAATTTTATTCTTAATAATTAGGGTTTGATTCTAACTGCCAATGGTGTTTTGTGGTGGTGATTTCGCTTTCAGGTATGATGATATAAGTTGACCTAGGGTTTTATGTAATGAGTTAATGAATTTATTGATTTAGTGGCGATTTGTTAAATATGTTTTTGTTGCTTTGATTTAGCTTTTTTTTTAATGAAGGTTAAGATTGTAAACATTTTATATGTAGAAAGGCTATTTGTCGATTTTTCTTTCTTGAAATGTAAAAAGGATATATTTATAGTTGGATGTTTTATCTTTCCACAATGTGATTTTCAGGTCAGCTGACCACTCTGTTTGCATGTTTGACCGCCAAAACTTAACTTATGATGGAGTTGGTTCTCCTGTTCACAAATTTGAAGAACACAAAGCTCCTGTTCTATGCGTCCAGGTATTACTTTTTATTTGTATTCATTATTTATTTATATTTTTTTATTGTAAACCTCCATGCTTTATTTTGAAATTATATATATATGTTAAAGTGGTGTCCAGACAAGTCTTCCGTCTTTGGGAGCTCAGCAGAGGATGGTTGTGTAAATATCTAGGATTATGAACAGGATGGTTGTTAGAAGAGAGGCGTCGTAAGGAAGAGGAGAAGGTATAATGATAGATTGTTGTTTTGATGATAGTTTGGTTCGTAAGCCATTTTAAACATATTAATAACATCTATATAGGTGACGGAGTTGTTGGAGATGATAGCGCAAAAGAGAATTCCGATCTTTAGAAGGTATTCTTTCGTATGATTTGCTAGGGTTTTATGACATGTTTTGGATTCGAAGTTTTGATTATGATTCTATTTGAATGAATGTACAATACGGTTTATGAATGTTTACAAGTATATTTTGGCTAGGAAGAAGTAGCTCTGTAGGTAGGATTATGATTTATGAAGTATGTTAATGATCTAAATGTGGAAAAACTTGCTCGTGTAAGTTTAATCGAACAAATTCGTATTCGTTAAGGAAGAACATAAGGGTGATACATCTGTTGTTATGAACAGATATTAGAAAATAAAACAGTGTTTAAAACCACTGTTGGGTTAAAACAATGTTTTGTAGAGAAAAAAGTGGTTGAAACCGCTGTTGGGTTAAAACAGTGGTTTGAAACCACTGTTAGGGTTAAAACAGTTTTTTTTTTTTTTTTTTGGAGAAAACAGTGGTTGAAACCACTGTTGGTTTAAAACCACTGTTGGGTTAAAACAATGATTTGTGGAGAAAAAAGTGGTTGAAACCGCTGTTGGGTTAAAACAGTGGTTTGAAACCACTGTTAGGGTTAAAACAAGTTTTTTTTTTTTTGGAGAAAACTGTGGTTGAAACCACTGTTGGGTTAAACTGGTGGTTTAAGACCACTGTTGGGTTAAAACAATGATTTGTGGAGAAAAAAGTGGTTGAAACCGCTGTTGGGTTAAAACAGTGGTTTGAAACCACTCGTAGGGTTAAAACATTGTTTTTTTTTTTTTTTGTGGAGAAAACAGTGGTTTACCACTGTTGGGTTAAAACAATTGTTTGAGGAGAAAACAGGTGTTTGAGACCACTGTTGGGTTAAAAAGGTGGTTTGAATTTGGTCGAATAATACGGTTTCTTTAATCCCTCTCTTTTAATTTTAAAACCATTGTATTGAATAATATTGTACCATGTTTATAGAGCGTTTATGGTTTATGGTTGAAAAGTCAAAGATTGGTGAGTCTGCTACAATAAGGTTTCTCTCTGTTCATTTTGTTAAAGGCATTTTTTTTTCATTTGGGTATTGATGAAATAATCTTGATTAGGGAAAATACTTTTTTTAAATGAAATAACGTGAGAGGGAGATGTAAGATAATTTTGCTGAGCTGAATGCCATCATCAAGGCTAGAGAAAAGCTCGAAAAAAGCGTATGTTCGAGATATTATTCCATGAGTTGATTATGAACTCGAGTGTCAGAAACTCATAGCACATTATAAGACTTTAGCATTAACACTAAAAGATGTTGGGTATCGAAAGGTTTCATGATACTTACAAAATGGACTGCCCGGCGGCAATGAACCGCCTGATAATCTCTGGTGTGCCTGCTACAGTGGAGCCCAGGGCAGCTGCCGCAGCCTCTGGGGTGACCTCTGCTGCGATTGTGAGTTCTCTAATGAAAAATACAAGGTTTGTCTGAAATACAGAAGTTGTCTGTTAATATCTTACATGGTTACCCTGGAATGTGTTTTTAAGTTAAAGATTCACATGATATATGTGTTTTGACACTTCACACGAATTAATATATTATAAATCTTTCTATCTTTATATTATTTTGTGACTTTACAAGATTTTTAACATGTATTAGGCGGAAGGCATTGGCATTTGGTAATGAGCCTAAATTCGTCGCTGGAATCTAAGTTACAAAGTGCAGCACCCCTTGGGGAGGTCAGTTAAGTTAATTTATAGTAAGTGCAGTCATCACTGTAGTTTAACAGGTCAAAATATGTGATTTTTAACATAACTCAAAACGAATTCGCTAAGGATAATTTGCCCTCAACGAATCTTTTTTCTTTTAGTTTCTTATAATTCTTTTACAAGTAAATCAAGTATTATATGTTATTTTAGAAGAAAAAACAAAAGTATTGTCTGTCAGGGTTGATTAAAACATTGTTTAGAGAGTTGCCATGTGGGGTGCTTGAGAGATTTGCTGGTAATTATCTCTGTTGTTGAAATATAGAAAGCCATACATAAGACTGGATGTCAAGGGGTAAATGGGTCAATTTGAGATTTGTAAATGTGTTCTGGGGGATGGTCTTCATATGTACATTTATACCTATAGGAGAAAAAAATGATGATTTTCAAGTCAGGGACGTAATGGTAATTAAGGCCTTCATATGCCACCTACATGTCCTATGATTTAACTTAATTAATTTGGTGACGTTTCAACCAAAATATATTATTTTCTATTTTACGATATGTAGTTAGAGATGTCGAGTGTCAAATAGTACAACCTTTTTTAGGTGATCCTGCTCTTTGATATTTTATGGATTTTTAATTTTATTTCACTGAACTGTAAAAATGACGATGGTTAAACTTTTCACATGCTCTTTTATGGCAGGCTGTTGGGTTTACCTTTGCGTCAAAGAATAAAATGTGAGATTACTGATTTATATCTGTATTTATAGTTCATCTAACGAGGCCTAATGCATTATTTTGTTCATCTTTCATTCAGTTGGGGTTTCTTCAGTTAGGGTAATATGATGATTGTGGTTCAAGGTAACGACGATATGGTGATTCTTCATCTTTCATTCATCATTTTCAATTTCTTCATCTCAATTGGCTAATTTATTTTTATCGACTGTGATCTGTCCTTCACCAAGGCTATCGATTTGAAGATAATGGATTCCAGCAACCAAAACTTCAACCAATCAAGTAGCGAATTTCGGAATCACTGTCACAAATGTTGGGTCACTACAATCAGGTTCTTCTACAGATTATAATATATCAAAACTTCAACCAAAAACTTCACATTTTTTTCGCACCAAACAACGTTAAAGTTTGTATGTGCACCAAAACTTCACATTTTTTTCGCACCACCTCTAAGAAACCAAAAAATGGTACCTGATTTGTAAATTTTAAACTTATGAAACCCCTTGTGATCTTACAACACTAAACTTTTGTGGATTGCATTAGTAGGTAAACAATGTTGGGAAAAATATTCGGAAACCTATGGTAGATCTAATAGAGAAGAGTTTTCCACACTAATGTCGACGAATTTTGAATCAGTTTTTCACATCTGTGAACTTGCATATCCTTTTCTCAAAGCATCAAGAACTCGCAGCGTTGTGCTCACTTCATCTGTCTCGGCCTTTGTCCCACTCAAGTCCATGACACTCCAAGGAGCCACCAAAGGTAAATTAGATTCTCGTTGTATTATTTTATAAAACATATATGTGGCAAAATGGGTGGGTCTTTACCGATTAACGACGTGTCTGATGGATCATTTTTTACAAGCACTCTTTTTTAACGTGTCTGATGGGTCGTTACCCATTTACGACCATTTATGATTTATCTTAATAGAGTTTAATTTCGATGAATTTCTGGCTAGAAAAACAGGCAAAAATTGACTCAAGTTAGTTTGGTTGATTGTTCTAAGCTTAAAATAATGTTCTTTTATTGTAACATTTAATTTGGTTATGTTGGTTGATTGTTCTAAACTTAAACTGGTTCAGGGCATTGAATCATTATTATAATATAAGTAAGTTGACATTCATATCAACTGTGTTCTGGCTAAATGAAATTTGAAAAGCGTCCTCAACTAATTTTTTGTAAATATTTCAGGATGATATTGGTTAATTGGCTGTAATACAGAACAATTGGTTTATGATGTGTTTTTAAAGAAAACTGCTTTGGTTAAAGATCGAATTAGAGCTCAAGAAGATATTGAGGTGAAACCTAATATTATGCTTCCTGGAACACTTGGGTTATTAAATGAACCTTATGACATTTGGGTGAAGTTTGTGCAGAGTACACCAAAACATTTTATTTAGGTTGGTTAACCTTTCCTTCCAAAATTTGAATTATTTTCTTATATTTATTTGGATTAACTGAATTGTTTATAATATGATGTTTACATGAACATTGCTATTGATCCTTGAGAGGCGAAAGCTATCTGGGTGATTTATGGTGAGGATCTTCATCAATTGTTTCATTGATGGTAATAAATTTTGTTTTGATGATTTGGATTTCTTTTTTAAATTTTAATATTGTAGTCTTTTGAATAAAAAATAACCATGACGGACTTGAAAATATTTGGTATATGTGGGTCCCTATCTGCAGGTTGAAGAAAAGAGATTGGCGAAGTAGAAACCTTTTCCTTTTGTTAGATCTTAATGCTGAATAGTTACAAGTTACAATTCACATGTGATTAGGTGAACATCTTTTAAAGTCGTCATGAAGAAAATAACTACTTTCTTGGTCAAGTCACATTATAAATTTGCATTTAAAAACACTGTCAAATGTGTCAAAATGGGCTCAGAGCTGTAACATTTTTTTGTATCCAATATTGCCCAACCGGGTGTTTTGATTGTGGGGAAAAGTTTGGTTGTATTAAATGTAATGATGGGCCGTAGGGATAAATATTTTTGGACAAACGAAGTGTATTCTTTGAGAGGTTGGAACACATGTATCTGAATTAAATGATTATGGATGCTTTTAAATACCTTTGACCAATTTGGTATTTTACTTCTTTGCTTCTTTTAAAATTAAACACATGTTACCCAGTTGACCTTTTTTGATAAAATATAACTTTAATGGAATACGTAATTGAAGTTATAGAAATTATTTAGAGATTTAAACTTTTTATACCTGTGTAACCCCGTAGCATACGGGGTACTTAGAGCATGTTTGGCTAAGCTTATTTAAGTTAAAAGGGACTTTTAGGAAAATGACTTATTGACTTATGACTTTTTGAAATGGAGTTTTTAAAAAAAGTGTTTGGATTAGCTTATGGGGTGGGAAAAACCAATAAGTCAATAAGTTGTTTTTTAAAAAGTGTTTAGCTTAGCTTATTGATGTAAAATGACTAAAAGCTAATAAGTCAATAAGTTAGTTTAAAAAGTCACAACATTCTAACTTTTCAAAAATGACTTTTTGATGACTTTTTCTCCTTCTCAAAAAGTCATTTTGAAAAGGACTTTTGCATTTGCCAAACACTAAAACTCCTTATTGGCTTTTTTATCATCTCTTTTTCTATTATTATATATTTAAATCAAATAAGAAGATTTTATCTTTACGTAAATCTATTAGTGTAAATACTAAATTTCCTAAAATTTACTTGCATTACTCTCAAAAAGACAGATAACTAACAACTATAGTTACATTTAAATACCTTTAACATTACTTTATAAAGATATAGAACTAAAGACCAAAATTTAAATGATATATTATAATCTGTTTTTTAGTATTTGATTTCGATCATTATTAAACCTACCCGTGTGGTTACACGGGTCCTACACCTAGTATATATATATATATATATATGTATGTATGTATGTGTGTGTGTGTGCGTGACTTGAAAAAAATAGATAATCTTATAGCTACTGATGCATACTAGTATTGTGTTTTAAATTTCCAGTTGTGATTTGTATTAGACGCATATATATATATATAATAGAGTAAATGTCGCAATGTACGACGATTTTGACCAATCTGTTTGTGTTGTGAGATTGCTTGCATTTAATATTGTTTTACGATATTAATGCTTGGTAAATGTTTATAATTCAGATGGCCAATGATGCAAATCGGGAAAACCAGAATAATAATAATAAGATAAATAACAGTGCCATTCAACACATAGTAACCCAAGGAATTAGAGATGTTATGCCAGCTATCATCCAAAATGTTAGGGAAGCGGAAAATAACAGTGCCATTCGACACATAGTAACCCAAGGAAGAGGAACATGTAGCGCATTTGCATGCACTCCTAAATTTGCTTAAAAAAGAAAAGTTTTATGTTAAATTTTCGAACTGCGAATTCTGGTTAGAAGAAGTGAAATTTCTTGGACATTTAGTTAACCATGAAGGAATTCATGTGGATCCCACAAAGATTGAGGCAATTACTAAATGGAAAATTCCTGAGTCGCCAACAGAGATTAGAAGTTTTCTAGGATTGGTCGGTTATTATAGACAGTTTATCCGAGATTTTTCTAGAATAGCAATTCCCTTAACAAAACTAACATGTAAATCTATTAAGTTTGAATAGGGACCAAAACAAAAAGAAGCCTTTAGAATTCTTAAGAAAAGATTAACCAACGCACCCGTACTAGCGTTACCAGAAGGAACTGAAGACTTTGTAGTCTATTGTGACACTTCTAAGTTAGGTTATGGATGTGTGTTGATGCAACGACAAAAGGTTATAGCCTATGCCTCCAGACAACTTAAGAATCATGAAGAGAATTATACGACCCATGATTTAGAATTAGGAGCCATAATATTTTCCCTGAAAATTTGGAGACATTATCTTTACGGTAGCAAGTTTACCATTTTTACCGATCATAAGAGTTTAAGATATGTTTTTGGGCAAAAAGAGTTGAATATGAGACAAAGACGCTGGATGGAAATTCTTAGTGATTATGATTGTAGTATCCAGTACCATGCAGGAAAGGCTAATGTAGTAGCTGATACTTTAAGTCGAAAGTATCATGAAAAACCAAGAAAAGTACGTTCTCTTAAATTAAATCTGCAGATAGATTTAAATGAGCAAATTAGAGCCGTACAAGAATCAGTAATCAATGACGATACTGAAAAATTGAAAGGAATGACTAAAGAATTAGAACAAGGAGCAGATGGAATTTGGAGATTCCATAAGAAAAGAATGTGGATACCCAAATTAGGAAACCTGCGCCACCGAATAGTAGAGGAAGCCCATAAGTCTAAGTATACGATACATCCTAGAAGTGATAAAATGTATCAAGACTTAAGAAAGAATTTCTGGTGGATAGGAATGAAAAATGATATAGCAGCTTATGTTGCCAAGTGTCTAACCTGTTCACAGGTCAAATCTGAACACCAGAAACCCTCAGGTTTGTTGCAGCAATTGGAAATGCCTGTATGGAAATGGGAATTGATAACAATGGACTTTGTTACCAAATTACCCAAGACACGAAAAGGTAATGATACAATATGGGTGATTGTAGATAGGTTAACTAAGTCTGCTCATTTCCTACCAATGAAGGAAACATTCGGTATGGAATAGTTAGCCAAGTTATATGTTAATGAAATAGTTTCATTACATGGTATTCCTTTATCAATTGTGTCTGATAGAGATAGCCGTTTTACTTCTAATTTTTGGACAAGTTTCCAAAAAACAATGTGAACCAATTAAATCTAAGTACCACATATCATCCTCAAACGGATGCACAAAGTGAAAGGACAATTCAAATAATGGAAGATATGCTTAGAGCTTGTGTAATTGATTTCGGGGGAAATTGGGATGATCACTTACCATTAATAGAATTTTCTTACAATAACAGCTATCATACCAGTATCAATGCTGCACCATTCGAAGCACTTTATAAACAAAAATGCCGAACCCTAGTTTGTTGGGCAGAAATTGGAGAAAAACAACTATCTGGACCCGAAATAGTGCAAGAAACAACAGAAAAAATTATTCAAGTCAAGGAAAGATTAAAAGCAGCACGTGATCGACAAAAGAGTTATGATGATAACAGGCGAAAGCCATTGGAGTTTCAAGTAGGAGATAAAGTTTTATTAAAGGTTTCTCCTTGGAAAGGAGTGGTGAGATTCATCAAGAGAGGAAAGCTAAGCCCCAGATATGTTGGACCCTTTGAGATTATCAGAAGAATAGGACCAGTAGCTTATCAGCTCAATTGCCAGAGGAAATAGCAGGAATACATGATGTATTTCATGTATGCAATCTCAAAAAGTGCTTAGCCGATGAATCACAAATGGTACCTCTTAAGGATATAGAGGTAAATGAAAAGCTTAAGTTCATAGAAAAGCCTCTACAAATTCAAGACAAGAAAGTCAAGAATCTCAAACAAAAGAGACTAGTTCTAGTCAAAGTAAAATGAGATTCCAAGAGAGGACCAGAGTACACATGGGAGCTTGAATCAGAGATGCAGAGGAAATATCCACACCTATTCCAGTAGACCTTGAGGACGAGTTCTAAAACAAGGTGGCGAGGATATAACAACCCTCCTAAAATATTCGGACACCCCTAAATTATTTAGAACATCCCTATACGTCCCAAAATACACCCTGTATACGTAAATTGGTTGTAAATACCTTTATTTTTATAAAATTTAAATAAAAATCAATTTTTATAGTCTCTCTCCTGCTGCGAAGACTTGTTCTACATCTTACGCGGGTCGCAAGCGAGAGGACAAGAGGCACGCCCCGGAAGCCGCCACGTGTCACACGTGTCGAAGCTAGATCGGTGACCGGGCCAAGCTAGGGCCTACCCAGCCTACGTCGCAGGGCGCGAAGACCCCTTCTGTTTCTTACGCGGGCCGCGAGAAAGCCAGAATCAGCTCCTATAAATTGGGAGCATCGGTCTTCATTTTCCGACGCTCAAACACGAATTTCTCTTTCAATTTCTGAATAGTAGAAAGTATACTCGGGCATTATACCCCCCTAATTAGCGAAGCTCTGCCTCGTCGTAAGTATTATAACCCCCGGTTACGTATTAGATACGCTGCCCGATTGATCTAGTGCTCCGCAACGGTTGTCGAGGTTCTGCCCAACGTCGTTGGAATTCTGTCTCGGGGAGGGTATAACTAATGTAAATATTGGGTTATTATACTAACACGTGTGCATTATTTAAAATTTATAGATTATAACCAGAGAACCACAGGAAAAAAAATTTAACTAGCAATGTGAGTAATCTCCTTTTTGTAAACTGTTTTTACAAAACCTCAAATGTTTTACATTATGATTAACAGTGATTGAGTATTTGTAAATTCTACAATTATCGTCGGTATGTTAGGGTTTTGTATACAAAATTTGTTACTACACAGTGAGTAGTAACATGACCACAAGTCGGGTTGACAGTACCGTGGGTGGTAATTAAAGTAGAATGGTAAACAAATGTAATTGCTGGATTGCCCTCAATACTGTACAAGGATAAAACCTATTTGATTAAATTGGGATTCACTCACCAGTATTTCCCACTAACAAAATGTTTTAAACACATTTCAGGTAACAAAATGTGAAAGCCAAAATAGAAGCCAGCTGGAGAGCACTGAAGGCTTGGAAAAATGTGGCTATAAAAGTTACCTAAATAACGAAAGATGTTTTATTTCAATAAAATAGGATTTATTCCTATAAACCTGTTTGTAATGAAAACTTGGGTTTTATCCCAATGTATTTATTATTATAAAATGTGGTGTTTTACTCTGATAAATATTTCCTAACTACGGTCCTGATGAAATTTCCGCTGCCAAATAATGATAAACACCGATACCACCATCTCTGAGTAGGCCGCGGTCGCCCGCCTCCCGAGGCAGGGGTCGGGGGTTGCGACATAACACTCCACCACAGCCTCCTGTGGAAGAGCCGCACTTTGAGGCGGTAACTCCACCACCACTGCTAGTTGAGGAACCACCTCCTGAGCCACCAAGACGAAGGAGGAACGCACGCATGTCTGTGCGAGGGGGACCAAGATTTAGTTCCCCACAAGCTTCAAGCACTTACCCTTTGATTCCCGAAGATCCACAAATGGGTGCACCTTCGCACGCGGTGTCAGAAATTGACACCACACCAGTCACCTTTGCACCCCGCCACTGCCAATGGGTTATAAGAACCCAATACCTACCTAACCAGTTTCGACTGGGTATAACCCGTTTGAATATCAAGCTCCTACAGGTTATGAATATCAAGCTCATGCTCATGACCCATATGTCGAGGCAGCTAACTTTAACGCTCTCTATCCCTCACCGTTTCCACCAGCATACCCAACTGGGTATCCCGTTCAAGGGTATCAATACCATCCATATCAGCAACAACCTCAACCTCCACCTCAACAACCACCCGCAGGAAATCTTACAAAGATTGGAGGTGGTTGAACAAAAGGCGGAGGAACGGGAAAGAAAGACCCATAAATTCCTTAAGGGTCTTGCAAACTTCATCAAGGGAAAGAAGAAGTAGAAGATTTTATTTTATTTGTATTGCTTCTTTTCTTTAGTCCCTGCGTGGACAATTTATTTCAAAGACTCGTTTAGGGCACTTTTTGTAATCTTTAGTATTATTAATGGAATCTTTCTTTTGAAATTTATACATGTATTTTAATACAACAACATGCAAATAATCATTTCAATTTTTATTGATTTGCGTTGAAATTTCAAAAGATGTTCTTAAAGGTATAACCTAGCCACAATATCAATGGCTATGATGGTATAACCCTCTTAAGACAATAATTCCTTGTTAACATCTAAAAACATGTTAACATTCCAGGCAGTGCGACTTGAGAAACCACACTAGCCTTTTAAGTATTGGACTCTTCCAATTCCTTTCATAGCCTAAATGATCAATATGAATCATGGCTAATAACATCGAATACGATGTCTATATTAAAACATCCAATTGAGGTGTTTTTCCTATGGCCAATTTGTATTTATGACAAAGATAGTTATATTTTATAACTTCTTGTCCAAAGGGTGATGAACTATGTTCGACCCTTAAAACCTTTGATCTAAAAATATCATAATCATAATTGTCCTTGTGACAAGGCCTTTTGTCCATCTAAATGTCCTTCGAGACGAGCATTCGTGCTATATATATATAATGTCTATATGACATTGATAGTTGTGACTATGTCCCCTGTCAAATAAATATAAAGGATTATATCCTGTTTAAATGCCAATAATGGTTCATTTGTAACCTAGGCAAATTATAAACAAATGATTTTACTATATTGTCTTATTGGTTTATATGGTTTATTTATACCATGGCCATCTAATCATCAAATACGATGATCCATTATGTTATTAAAACAAATCATTTCTTGATTTTAGCATTCAAATCATGGCTGGCTCCGATGAAGCTAATAGTCACCCAGTTGAGGGAAACAATAATGATACAAGGCTGCACGTTACTGGTGCCGAACTACAAGCTATGATAAACACAGCAGTTACTCAAGCTGTGAACAATATGTTTAAAGAACCGAGTAATGTTCGATCTAAAACTCATTCAAAGACCCTTTCAAAACAGCATACGTCAAGAAACGATGATTTACAACATTCATCCAATCAAAGAACTGAACCTCAAAAAATTGTGTTTGATCAGACTCCCAGGTACAACAAGGGTTGTACTTACAAATACTTTGTCTCTTGTAAACCAAGAGATTTCACTGGGGAAAAGGGGGCTATCGATTGCATGAAATAGATGGATGAGATGGAGACAGTTGTTGATATCAGTGGGTGTGCTAAGGAGGACGTTGTAAAGTTTGTATCACAGTCCTTCAAAGGCGATGCCTTGGCATGGTGGAAAGCTTTAGTGCAATCCATAGGGAAGATCCTTCTATATAACCTTTCTTGGGCTGAATTTGTTGAGCTTATAAAAGACACTTACTGCCCACAGCATGAAGTGGAGAAGGTGGAGACTGATTTTCTCACGTTGGTCATGAAAGATCTGGATTGTAGATCTTATGTTACTAGTTTCAATTCAATGTCTCGACTCGTCCCGTATTTGGTCACGCCAGAGCCAAAATGCATTGCGCGTTTCATTGGGGGTTTAGCCCCTGAAATCAAGGGACATGTCAAGGCTTCTAAGCTTGCCACTTATAGATCAACAGTAGATCTTTCACTGTCTCTAACCCTTGATACTATAAGAAGTAAGTCTAGGAGGATCACTGAGGACAGGAAGAGAAAGAGAGAAGATGATCAGTTCCACCAGTCGAGCAAGAAGAAGAAGGGTAGTTCTGGGTTTAAGAGGGGGCAGTCTGGTGACAAGCCCAGGTGCAAGGTTTGTGATAAAAGACATTTTGGAAAGTGCAATATGGATCCGCAAGCTAAGCCTTGTGGAATCTGTAAAAAGAAAGGGCACAAAACTTTGGAGTGCCGAAACTTGAAAGATGCAACCTTCTATGGTTGTAATGAAAAAGGGCACATTAAAACTAACTGCCCAAAGAACACAAAGAAGCTTGATGAGGCGATAAAGACAAACGCAAAGGTGTTTTAGATGAACGCCATAGAGGCGGTGAATGATGATAAAGTTATAACACGTACCTTCCTCATTAATGATATTTATGCTAGAGTTTTATTTGATTCAGGTGCTGATAAGTCATTTGTAGACCTTAAGTTTAGTAAATTACTGAATCTGCCTATTAAAACTCTAGACATTAAATATGAGGTAGAACTTGCAGATTGTACCTTAGAAACCGCTTCAACTCTTCTTGATGGATGCTTTATATCCATTAAGAATCACTCAATCCCGCTATCACTTTTGCCAATGAAATTGACTGGGTTTGATATAGTTTTAGGCATGGATTGGTTGTCGCGTAACCAAGCCCAAATTGCCTGCGATAAGAAACTAGTTAACATCAAAACCCCATCTGGTGAGTTGGTCACCATTCATGGAGATACACGCTATGGTTTGCCTGACAATGTATCCATACTCAAAGCATCCAAGTGTCTGAAAAGCGGATGTGTCATCTACATGGCTCAAGTGACAGTAAATGCGCTGAAACCCAAGATTGAAGACATTCCAATCATCTCTGAATACCCTGATGTTTTCCCCGATGAACTACTTGGATTACCTCCTGAAAGACAAGTAGAATTCAGAATTGATATCCTACCCGGAGCAGCATCGATTGCACGAGCTCCATACCGTTTAGCACCTACAGAAATGAAAGAGCTGAGAACCCAATTGGATGACTTATTGGAAAAGGGTTTTATACAACCCAGCTCGTCACCTTGGGGAGCACCGATACTGTTTGTAAAGAAAAAGGATGGTTCAATGCGTCTGTGCATTGATTACCATGAACTAAACAAGGTAACAATCAAGAACCATTATCCATTGCCCAGGATCGATGACTTGATCGATCAACTCCAAGGGGCAAGCTTCTTCTCAAAGATTGATTTAAGATCGGGGTATCATCAACTTAAAGTTAGAACTGAAGATGTACCTAAGACCGCGTTTAGAACAAGGTATGGTCACTATGAGTTCTTAGTGATGCCTTTCGGGCTCACTAACGCACCTGCAGCATTCATGGATCTCATGAATCGAGTTTGGAAGCCATACTTAGATAAGTTTGTCATCGTCTTTATGGATGACATACTTATCTTTTCTCGTAATAAAGTTGATCACGAGAAACACCTTCGGTGCATACTAGGGTTGTTACAACGGGAGAAGCTTTATACTAAATTCTCCAAATGTGAGTTCTGGCTTCGCGAAGTCCAGTTTCTTGGTCATGTTGTAAGCGAGCGTGGTATCCAAGTGGATCCCACCAAGATAGAAGCAATTATAAACTGGGAAGCACCTAAGACACCTACGGAGATTCGCAGCTTTCTGGGATTAGCAGGTTACTACAGAAGATTTATTGAAAACTTCTCAAGGATAGCTGCACCTCTAACTACCTTAACTCGTAAGAATGTAAAGTTTGATTGGGGTCTTAAACAACAAGAGGCTTTTGAGATTCTTAAGCATAAGTTGAGCAATGCTCCAGTGTTAACTTTACCTGAGGGTATAGAAGAATTTGTTGTATACTGTGATGCTTCGCACACCGGCATGGGCTGTGTGCTTATGCAGAGAGGCAAAGTGATTGCCTACACATCACGATAATTAAAGGTACACGAAAAGAATTACACCACCCACCATCTGGAGTTGGGTGCCGTTGTATTTGCACTTAAGTTGTGGAGACATTACTTGTATGGGACCAAATGTGTAATATTCTCAAATCACAAAAGTCTCCAACATTTGTTTAATCAAAGGGATCTCAATATGAGACAACACCGTTGGATGGAAACCTTGAATGACTACGATTGTGAAATTCACTACCATCCTGGTAAAGCGAATGTAGTCGCAGATGCATTGAGCAGAAAAGAAAGGGTTAAACCTATACGGATTAATGCCAAGAGTATCGAACTCAAGAACAGTTTGAATGAGAGGTTGTTGGCCGCTCAGAAAGAAGCTGTATTGGAAGCTAACTTTCCAAGGAAAGACTAGGTGCAACTTTTGATCAGTTGTCACCAGGGAACGATGGAATCCTCAGACTAAATGGCCGAATCTGGGTTCCAATCCATGGAGGACTTAGAGATATAATCCTCCAGGAAGCTCATAATTCCAGATACTCAGTTCACCCTGGAGGTGACAAAGTGTACCAAGATTTAAGAGTAAACTATTGGTGGATGGGTTTGAAGAAATCTATAGCTACACACATAGCTAAATGTCTGACATGCGCTCAGCTTAAAGCTGAACATCAAAAGCCGTCAGGACTACTACAACAGCCAGAAGTTCCCACATGGAAGTGGGAAATGGTAACTAGGGATTTTATCACCAAGTTACCTAAGACAAGACATGGAAATGATACAATATGGGTCATAGTTGACAGACTGACTAAGTCAGCTCATTTCTTACCCATTAAGGAGACTCATAGCTTCAATAAGCTAGCTCAGTTGTATGTGGACGAGATTGTATCTCTCCAAGGAGTGCCAGTATCTATTATATCCGATAGTGATACTAGATACACCTCTCATTTTTAGAAAAGTTTCCAACAATCATTAGGCACTCGTTTGAATTTCAGTACTGCTTACCACCCTCAAACGGATGGACAAAGTGAGTGTACAATTCAAACATTGGAAGATATGCTGCGTGCATGTGTTATTGATATGGGTGGTAGCTGGGATGACCACCTACCTTTAATTAAGTTCTCTTATAATAATAGTTACCATACTAGCATTCAGGCTGCGCCTTTTGAGGCAGTATATGGGAGAAAATGCAAAACGCCTGTTTGTTGGGCGGAAGCTGGAGAGACTCAGTTATCAGGACCTTAAATAGTCCTGAAACAACGGACAAGATTGTCCAAATTAATGAATGCCTAAAAGCTGCCAGAGATAGGCAGAAAAGCTATGTAGACAAAAGGCGAAAACCTTTAAAGTTTGAGGTAGGTGACAAAGTCTTACTAAAGGTATCACCTTGGAAAGGTGTGATGCGCTTTGGTAAGAAGGGCAAGCTAAGCCCGAGGTATATCGGACCATTCGAGATCATCGAATGTGTCGACAGTGTAGCTTATAAGCTAAACTTGCCTGAGGAGCTTAGTGGAATTCACAATGTGTTCCACATCTGTAACTTAAAGAAATGTCTAGCTGATGAATCGCTAGCAATGTCTCATAAAGACGTACAGATTGATGAAAGCCTGAGGTTTGTTGAAAGACCTATATCGATCAAGGATCGACAGGTTAAAAAGCTCCGAAGGAAGCATGTACCGATAGTGAAAGTGAAATGGGATGCCCGTAGAGGCCCTGAGTATACGTGGGAGGTTGAGTCCACTATGCGACAAAAGTACCCTCACTAGTCAAAAAGTCAAACTAGTCAGATTTTCAAATAATAATTAAAACTGATAATGTAGAAGTTATGAATCATGTTTTGTCACTTAAATAACTTGGTAAATATTATTAGAACATGTCTAAGCATGTTCAACCCGACAATTCTAAGTTTAGGCTCGGTTCGCAACCGAAAGTCGCAAAAGCTTGACTTTTGCTTTGACTTTCAGTTCTGACCCGATTAAGCTTAATTCCTTTATGTTTTAAGCTTCCATTATGACCATATAATGTTGTATTATAACTCTCTGAGTTTATATTACATGGTCATTTGGAAATTCTGAATTTTATGCGTGTTTCCATTATTATGCTTAATATTGACCAATATGCCCTTATGGTCTAAAAATGAGATTTTTGAATACATGATCATACAAATAACTTAGGTACTGATTCATAAACATGTCTAAATTATTTTGACATTACATTATGGTCTCAAATATGTTATGCATAATATCGAAAATTTAGCTTTTATAAAATCTAAATTGTCCTTTTATGCATAAATCATGTTTAAGCATAAATTTTGACACAAAACTCATTACCTACTGTTGCAGGTGTTCCTGAGAGAACAAGTCTTTCTATTGAGTTGCATTCCCTTATCCATTAAGAGATCAATAGGCTATGATAGCTTCTTCACAGTGATATCATTTTTAATGATTTTTGGAATATTGGATCAGATTATATTCTGACCATAACCTTGAGTTCTTATATAGATTCTATAATTGACGATAATGCCCTTTTTTGTTAATAAAATGTGAATTACATATGATTAACATACCAAACCTTTTTCTACTGATTTAATATGTAAAATAAAATAATTTGAGCATCTAAGGCTGGTCAAAATCTCAGGATTACATAAACTTCGCAAATATCGTCAATTATCGATTTTTATGCTAATTAGGTGCGTAATATGGTTTAAAACCATATTTAGCTCCCAAGACTTGTTACCTACTAAATTTATAAATAGTTTTTAATATTTTTAGAGTAGGTATAATTCATGAACTCAGACTTCCAATTTTGTCCTTAAAAGCATATGTGAAATGACCAAAATGCCCTTTCGGGGTATAGTTTGGCCATAAATGGTAAACCACACATATGTATGATATCCTACAGTTATAATGTCATAAAATAAATATTCTTACAGAATGTTTTTGACCAAAATATCAGTTTACCTATAAACCTCTTTTATAAATCTCAGAATGACCAAAATGCCCTTAAGGGACTTAATTCGGGTTTAAATTTTTTTTTGGCATATATGTTAACATTTTATTGATGTCTTAACATATCTTAAGAATAATTATATATGGAACTTGTATATGGTTTATTTCAGTTACCCGATATGCATTTATGCGATCAGTTCGGTTTATGTAACTAGTTTACATAAATTAGCCAAAATGGGTTTAACCTTATCATTTAAACTTCAAAATCCAGAATGTGTTTAGTTTACCCATATTATACAAGTATTCAAACTTGTCGGGTCTAAATCACATTCCATTGCGGTCTCCGCTTAATCTAGTGTTTCGAACCGTTAAGTATCTTTAAAACTAACTGGTCTAGTCTTTGACATAAATAAGACCCGTTAGTATCCTAATAGGTTAATAAACCTTTCATACAGATTAAGTAGCTTCGGTAGAAGATATTTGCATAAGGTCTTAGGAATTATACGACTGAGTAGCATCTTTGCACAACTAGCTCAGGTAAATACTTTTAACTTATTTTCCCTTATACGGGCTTGGGATACGGTATATTAATACCGCTTAGTCGGGTATGAGATCATTTAATCGGATTGTGATTTAATAAATCTGCATAACCCGTTTTAATCTGTTTTGTTTGATAACATAAACATTGGGGGTTAACGACCGTGTCCTAGATATCCTCGGCTCATTTAAGTTATTAATGGCCATGACTTATGCACGGGGTGTAGGCATATACCTGACAGATGCAAATGCTAAATATTAAATTACCTACAAGTTGGGGATAACTCCTTTGTGGGTTTTATAAAGTGGTGAGTCGGTTAATCATGACCGGCTTCCAAACCGGCCCCAATTGTATGACAAACATGTAAATCTGTATACAAGATTTTAATAAAGATTGTCCCAAGTTATAAAATGATTTTTGTGCCATGTGCGCCTAAACCGATTTTCATAAACTCTTTTCAAAAGAGTCGGTTAATTGTATTTACCAGTGAAAACTAACTTATTTTCCAAAGACTAAGTGACAGGTACCTCTCGTAACTAGGCTGGAGCTACTTGGTGTTTGTAAGAGGATCTTGCAAATCCTTAGATGCCTGAAGTCTGTTAAACTTTGTTTTATGTATTTGTTTTCATGATCCGCCTGTGGATCTCTATTACAATCAGTCTGTATATTCTTTTATTTAGAACTCTCGGACATTATGGATTGTAATAGTAATTAATCTACCAAGCCTTCCGCTGTGCTATAATTGTGTTAATTGACTATGATGATATCAACTACGTCACGATACTCCCCACCGGGCCCACCGGAATTATGTGGAAATATTGGGGTGTGACAACGTGTGAACTTTCGTTTTTATAACATGCGATATTTCTTTTACGAGTTTATAACATGCGAACTTGCCTCGCGTATGCGTCGTACGTTAAGGCATATTGTACAATATACTTTTTCCCCTAGTTTAATCTAATTAAATTGATTACATTTTACATTATTGAATTACAACAATTTGTTTCTCCAGTGCCGGCTATGATGGTGTGCGAGGAGGACCTCCACACAAGGCCCTTGATTTTGAGGGGTACGCGATTTTAAAAAAAATCCGATATATATATATATGTGTGTGTTATTTTTTAAAATAGTAAACACATACTAATTCCAATATAGGCACATTTACAAATATTTTTTATGGTTTAGAATTTAGCCCACTTGGTATTAGTTTACTGAGCCCAATGCAAATTTGGTTTTTTTTAAATAATAATAAAACATTACGGAATGACACATTTTTTCGAGCTCGAACGGGGTACGTGAATTCTTAAAGACGCCTCTGTGTTTCTCATTTGGTTATATGATCTTAAAGTATACGTCCACTAATTAACATAACTTAAATGACATCCACAACTCATCATGAATTATTTTGGTTACTCTAGCACTCTAGCTTACTAAGGGGTTGTTTGGCAACATCTGAATGGTTAAGTGATGAACCAGTAAGAGGTCTGAACCATTAAGAGCCTGTATAATGTTTAACCGTTCAGAGGCAAATGTCTGACCAATTCAGATTAGAGATCTTAACCATTCAGACTTTGTATAATGCTTAACAATTCAGAGGCAAATGTCTGAACCATTCAGATATCTGCTTGTGAAACAAACAGTCTGAACCATTAAGTGTGAACTAGTAAGAGATCTGAATCATTAAGAGGAAAATAAATAGCCCCTAAGATAAAATGGTTCTAATATCTTTCATCACTGTTTTAACACGAATAAGTTATACTCTACTCACACGAGTTGAGAAACAATAAAAAAGAAAGACGGAAAAAAACCTACATGCTTATAAGTCCACACTTCATAATGTGGTATTTGAACATTTAAAATTTGATAGCTTACTCCGCAATTATATATATATATATATATATATATATAGGGTAGGGTTCTAGAGTGAACAACCTCTCAAGAGTGAAGTGCGTGAACAGATCTGGACCGTCGATTTGCATCATCTTTAGATATTAAATGAATGGCATGATAGTAATTATGTTGTTAATTTTTTCTATTTAATTAAATGAATAAGGCTATTTTTGTAATTACACAATATAATATAATTCAAAACCTAGAAACTATTAAGTTTCCATACCTTTTCGTTCCCACAATCCCTTTAATAGCGCACATCTAGTTTTACAAGCCCTAATATTCTTCTTTTATTCAACAAACATCAATCTCTCTCTCTTTCATCACCGTCCTCTTTGATAAAGAATAGAGAAGTCCGACGAAGTTAACAAGATGCCGGAATAGCCATACGATTTTCAACATCAAAGGTACACAATGATAAAGTGTAAATGTGTATATGATTCAGTAAATCGATTCATGTTGTGTATTTTTATACATCTTTTTAGAACATCGAATCGGAAGCTAGGGACTCTTTAATCTCTTGTAATAGTTGTTTAATCATGATGTTTTGTTCCAATGGTGTGTTTTGATCAGTCATAGTTCGAGGACATGATTAATTTTTTTGAAAGGATAGGGTTAATTTAAGAAGAAAGTTGGTTTTACTATGTTTTTAGTTTATGTTGTTCGTTTGGTTGATTTGGTGCAAAATCGTTGATGTACACATGTGTATAGCGTGAACAAGAGTTTGGAATTCATTGGTTATTTAAAGTCGTTGATGTACACTTGTGTATGTCGTTCAAATTAGTATACAATCGTCTATTATACACATGTGTACTTTTAGTATTGTACATATGTGTACACCAGTGTTGAAAAACTTTTTATACAAATTTACATACGTGTACGAGGATGTACACATAAAATATTTGTTTAGTGATGTATACATATGCTCAAATTTGAACACCAGTCAACAAAAACATAATATAGTATTGTACATATGTGTACAGTGATGTGTATACATATGTGTACATGGGGCTGGGTAAACAAAAGTCTTTTGTAATTGTATATACGATAACAAAATAACTGCATATTGTAATTTAAAAAGTTAATAATGATCGTACAGGTAATGATATTCTCATTGTACATCGTTATAAATTTGTGTTCAATCCCCTGTGCATATGAGTTCAATGCTGTACACAAAGTGTGTAGTACTTTGAAAACAAATGTACATATGTGTACAAAGAATCTACATATGTATACATATTAGATTATACATATTTATGCAAAGGTGTGTACACAACTTACATTTTATATGTACACGAAGATAACCAAAAAATCTACAAATATGTAATGTTATTTGAAATGTGCAGGGAACTCGTTTTTGAGACCGAAGCAGGAATAGGCCTTTATTTTTTTCAAATGAAAGATTTGTTCCCCAGCGAGTGGATAGGAGCTGGAATTGTAAATTGTTTTGCATCGACGCTTAATGTCGATGAGCGTGATAGGATAAAGGACACAAATATTTTTGGGTATGCTGATAGAATTAAGGGCACAAAGCCGTGTTTGTTCTGCTATACGGATTGTTATGTAGGTTTTAAAAGAAAATTTTGATTCTAATTGGAAAAGTTTGATATGGAAATATGAATTATAGAGTTTGGGTTATGTGTTATATAACCTGCAGACTGAAGATCTGTTATGTAACCCAAAATACGGCGATGCTGAGCATCTTGAAAGATTTAGAACCGCTTTGTTTCTGGTAGTCGAGAAGAAAGTATCACGCATGACATTGACCGACTACTGTGTGATTTGTTTCGTGATTCTTGAATTCGACCATTTTTATTTGGTTTGTTTTGATATGGAAAAAGATGCAGTTACGGTCATCGACAATATGGATGTAACGGAGAGTCCAATTAAGCTAGTGAATGATGACGATTTCTTCAAGAAAACGACACCGTTCAAAGTGGTAAGATATTAGTTCTAACATACATTTGATTAGTTATTTATGTGAAATTATAACAATATGATATTCGTTCAGAAAGACGTTTTCACGAAGTACCTGAAGTTGGTTAATCATCCGAAATTTCTGAGTTTTGAAGCCGCAATATCAAAAAGATTGGATTTTGAATGGGCGACGGTTGGAAACTCAGTTGATCGTGGGGTGTTCGTTATGCGTCATATTGAAACATGGTTCGGCGTAACAGATGAGAAGTAGGATAGCGGCTTTCCACTGGCACATAACGAAAAGAAGGCTTGTTTGTCACGTTTAAGGAAGAAATACGCAGTGAAGTTAGTTTGCTCAAAAGTTAACAAGCATCAAGATCGAATAATGGCGGAAGTAGTCGAATATGACAAGGTTTCGAAAAAATGTTTTATTGAGTACGCTATAAGGTGGACAATGAAATACATTTCATGGTGTCATTTCTAGACATTCCCTTAAATATGTTGGTACATTTGTTTAGAGTTAGTGTTTTATTTTGTTTCGAATTTGAAAGTTAAACGTTTGTTTGGTGTGTTTTTTATTAATATTTTTGTTGGTCACACATTAAGGGACCAATTGGACATGTGTATGATGTTTAAGATAAATCGATTTAATATATATCAATTTTAGAAACTACCTGAATGGTATTGAAAGTGATACACTATAGTTAATAAAAAAACTCGTATCCAAATGAAATTGAAACACGTTCACTTGTGTATTGAAACTGATACACATGTGTATTCACAACTATATTGAAAGTGATACACTTGTGTATTGAACATGTGCCTGTTTATTGTACACTGTTGCAGATGTATATACTATTTAGCTTAAAACCAATATTACGGTAAAACCAAAATTATGTAAAGCATCTGGTACAAAAGTATAATAATTATGTAAAACAAATAATATAAAAGTATTCTAAAATTCACTACCATTGTCTTCACTTTCTTCAGATTGCACATCATTTCTGGTGCTTGTTTATTCTTCATACTCTTCGTCATGATCCTCGTCCTCTTCTTCTGTCGACGAATCGTCTTTTGGTGGCTCATCAATTGGCTCGTATTTTTATACGGACAATTCTGTCTATCTTTTAGCATTGGTTTGAAATTGGGAGGCACAGTTGGTGTCCAATACCTGGTCCCATTGGGACTTTTATATACGTTACTGGAAACCGACTCTGCACATTTATATTAACAATAAATAGTTAAACGAAAAAAATGTAATTATATACAAGCTATGATGAATTTTTTAACCACACAAAGGCATTTTTTTAAATACATTTATGCATGTATAAAAAAGAGAATTGTACGATTAAAATACTTAGGTCACATATGGAATGCTATTTCGCTGTACACAGGTGTATGTATTAACAAGGTACATTAAACAAAAATGTTATATACATACACACTAGGGGAAAGAACTAAAGAACATGAACTGTGCTAAAATGTTGTATACATACACTCTTTGTCCATTTGGGATGCAGGATTAAACCTCATTATGTGTTCGCACCTCCTAAAGAAAATTACGCTCATAATAAATAGCTGACAAGGTGAAATCTAAGCTAATCTTCATGCTCGAATTTTGAAACTAACCTCTCTAAAGACTCCACAGAGAATTTAACAAATTCAGGCCAGAGTAAGGGGTCAATATTATTGGGAGATGAATAATGTTCAGGAGAGTGATCATTCAACCACTGCTCAGCTTTACTGCATTCATTGTTGACCTGCCAGCACGCGAGAGACTGATATCTTAACTCACTAATACTCAAACGAGTTGCAAGTTGGTTCTATAAGTATTAATTTATGAAAAATAGGGCTGAAATATTAAATATACCTCCTCTTTCAAGCCAGGGAGCAGCGAATCAGCAATCGAACGATAATCTGCAATACATGTTAGCAGACGTTTTGTCGCTTTCACTCTAGCATTTGGATCCTAATGAAACGTTTACCTTGTTATATGCATTCATTCTCTTAGATAAAGATATGTATAGTTTAACTGAACATGGTATATTCTAGACAACTGATTACCCTAATGAAACGTTTACCTTGTTATGAGTGTTGTAGACAAAATTCTCGATGGTGTTTCTTTGCTCTTTAGCATGCTCAGCCTTTATATCCTGCTCTGCCAGCATCTGTTCTCTATTTTGAGCTTCAGCTAGCTCTTCTTTTGTCATTGACACATATAGATTGTCAATTATAACATTACTCACCAAAACCTTGTCTATGGGAGAAAAAAATCTCCTAAGCCCTAGATCTTCTAAAATCTGAAGCCGAAAACACAATTGAGATCAATATCATAATGCTTTAATCCATTTGGGTAAGAAGCAGTACTTACCGATGCAGATTCAATTTGAAAATTTCCATGATCGTTAAGCTTCACTCTAAGTTCTGTCTTCACCTTTTGATCTGCAATGTAAGGTAGACCGATCTAAAAGAAACATTATAAGTTAGAAGGATAAGTATATGAAGAGTATAGAGACGGTAAGTCCTGAGATACTTACCATGAACTAACCAACTTCAACTGGAAAGTCCATCTTGTTGGTGTAGATGACTTCAATACATTGAGGTATTCCTGGATACTGAATCATGCGGTCCCTTGTATATACTAAGTACACATGTGTACTGGTCATCCATTTCAAGTTATTAATTTCATCAACAGTGGAAGCTTACAAAAAATATCACCCTGATGCTGTAAGAAAAGCATGATTAACTTCAATTCCTACAAAAATCATTCTTACTACTGCTTGATTAGAGACTTCAATTCTTGCAAAAGATCGTGTTTAAGTGTACAACATGATTCTAGATAGATTGTGATTCATTTAGCACACATTCAACAAGAAAAGTCATACAAATTTCACAAAATGTATAATCAAGGCATTTCATCAAACATTTGGTGTGTATACAAAGATGAACCAAAAAATATCACCCTGATGTTGTAAGAAAAGCATGATTAACTTCAATTCCAACAAAAATCATTCTTATTGCATGATTAGAGACTTTAATTCTTGCAAAAGATGAACCATCCCTAAATCATTCTTACAGCAAATTAAGCACTGTAATTCAACCAACCAATTTTTAAACACCGAATACATCAATTAGCAATTTCTAAACCCAGAGGATGTTGGTGGTGTTGGCGGATGGTGGCAATTTGGGTGGCAATTATAAATCGAGTAAAGATTGAAGATCAGAACAAGAATTACCTGGTTGTGATGGTGGCTGATATGGTGGTGGCTCACGTCGGAAGAGAAAGTGTAAAGTTGGAACTTGGTGGTGGTGGTGGTCAAAGATGAAGTAGTGGGTAGATGAACGTGATGAACTGGGTATGAAGTTTGATAAAAGTTGAATTTGAAATCTGGAGAATCTCTTGATAATATGGTTATTTGTTAAATAATAAAGATGATAATCTTATAAAATAAAATAAAAGATATTTACGATTAGGATTTAAAAATATATTAGGTAACTGATTTGAATTATTAATATAATGATTTAAAGTTAATTTTATTATATAATTACAATCCTAACCTTGTTCACTCTAAAGTAAATCAAGGGCCCAGATCAGTTCATGCAGTTCACTCTTGGGATTTTGTTCACGTTTGAACCTAATCCTATATATATATATATATATATATATATATATATATATATATATATATATATATATATATATATATATATAATTCCCATTAAGTCTAACCACTTTTTGAATCAATCTCTATCGTCAGATCATGCTGAGATGAAATCTCAGCCGTTTAAACTCACAAAAATAACCGCTCTAATGGCGGTTCAGGGCGGTTATTGGCAGTTTTCCTCCACGTGGTTTTGCTCCAAAATTTTTTGCCCATGACCTCCATGTCAGTGGTGGTTATCTCCTTAGGTCAGTTGAACATTCTCTCTTCTTCTCCTTATTTCCAGCGGCAGTTGAATCACAGTCCCTCTCCCATTATCGCCCTCTCCTATCCCCTATTTGTAACCTGTATCACACTTCAAGTCGGTGCCCTCCTTCTATTTGCGAGTCTCTGCTTCTATATTCGGTTCTTTCATCTCTGCATACCAACGCAAGTACCCCAATTTCAGTCATTTTATCTAGATTCAACAGTAACTTTCCCTAAATTTCTCATCCTGTTCTGGATCCAATTGTTGATTGTCAATCATTTTTCTTGTGACCCTAATGGTTCTTTGCCGACAAATTCGAAGACTTCGGAGGTGCATATCTCTTTGTAGCCCATGTTATTGATCAAAATCTAATGGTTTGCTTTTCGATTTTCTGATTTTGTTTAAGTACCAAGGTTGAAATTACTCTTTTTAAGTTGATTGCGTATTTACGGGTAATACACCGGTAAGTGCCGGTATTTACGGGTAAAACACCGGTAAGTGCCGGTACCACTTTTCCCCATTTTTTGGTACCGGTACTTTCGGTACCGAACGGGTACCGTGCTCATCCCTATAGCTTGCTATTCCCCCACATGGTTCTGATATTTTCATTGTGAGTGAACTTTGTCAACCTTTTGGGGATGTTGTTGTAGCTGTTTTCAGAACATAAATGTTTTTTCTTTTTGTATTATGTTGGATTTAATCTTTATATGTCTGTTTGTTCAGGTAAGGTTGCTGAGAGATAGAGACACCAATGAAAGTAAGGGTTTTGCATTTGTGGCATTCAGAACTACATAACAAAGATATTGAAAAGATTTTAAGGTATAAAACTATTAGCTTTTCGCTTATTTATTATACATATAATGGATCTGACACTCATTTTTTGATGCTCTTTATATGAGTTTTTTCCGGTTATTAATTAAAAAAGAAATTTAGCATAATTATATGATTGGAAACTGAGGATTTTTTGTCTGATTTGTTACAGCAACTTGAGCCAGAGATACCCATAAAACATGAAGTTCCACTGTTAGAAATCAATAAAGCATATGGAACCTGTATGCATGCATGTTTGAAATGTTGAAATTGATAATGGTTTTATTACTTTATATAATTTATTGAACAATAATTCATATTTATTATATAAAAGTTGCCCACTTGCCCATTTGTAAAAGTTGATTCAGTTTTTGTTATATGCAGGGAAATTAGTGCAGATAACTATCATGTAAAAGTTTGAAGTTGAAAGAAAAAACATCAACAAACACTTCACGCTCTTACGTTTCAATAGTTAAGTGATTACTTCTTTTCATTGATTTGTGATTCTTTTACTCATTAGTTAAACGAGTTGTACTTTGAAATAGATTATTATTGAAATATATTGCAATCAGTTATTGAAATTGTCTCCAACTTTGCTTTTTCGTTTTTAAGCATATCATACATGATGGTCACTCATTTGATGAGTTCATATTATACATGTGTCATTATAACACTAAAAACCCCGTCCACCAGACATGTATACTACTGGTGGCTATCAACAATGTAGTTTGTAACTAGGGTATTTGATTAAGTCATGACCCTTCAAAGTCTTCATCTTTAAATCTGAGGCCATGTAAACTCACTAAAAAAACTGTAAAAGTGGCGGTTCAGGGCAGTTCGATACCCTTTCTCCAAATCATGAGCAGTTAGTGATGGTTTCTTTGTCCCTTAAGTAATCCCTCTCCTGTTTTCTTATCCACGTCGCCACTCCACCCTCTTTGACAACCCTTCCTCCTCATCGCCACCCTCACCTTTTTCTTCTCCGCCACTCCGCCTCTTTCTACTCCCCTTCCGGCCTCCTCCACCCCCTCCCTTCAGAGAGCAGTTGGGGACGGTTTCCATTAAGAGCAGTATGGTAATATGATCAAGTCATCAAGAAGAGGAATGGATTGGCTCGGTTGTTGAACAATCTTCGAGGTGGGTTCTTGAACTGGTTAGTTTGTTAGTGTGATCGTGTTTTGATTTTGGCATTGATGAGAGGTTTGTGAGTTTTGATAAGGTTTGGGGCAGCTTCAGAGGGGGAGACTGTAACACATATCAAAACACAAAATTACCGAGAGAGAAATATGGATGTGTCATCATTAAAATTCTCTTCCTAGAGAAGTTAATGTCATTTATTTTTGTGACAGATAATATTTTTTAGATGAATTTAAATACATATAAGATCGCTTTTACATAAAAGAACATTTTAATAGTGTTTTGTAATTCATGTTGTTATAATATAATACATCAACGTAAGCCGTCCATCGGACGGGTATTAAACTAGTTATAATTATGTGGATTTTAAAGGTTTAAGCAAATTCTCACGTTTATGTATAAAGGTTTAAATTTTATTTGTGACGACTTCGATTATAAATTCTTACAAATGTGTGAATATGTAAAAGAAAAAATGCTTGATTTTGCAGTATTTTTTATTTTATCTAAATATTATAAATTATTAACTTATTTGTGCATAAGATATTGTACATCATGTTTGGGGAGTTTTTCAAAAAAAGAAATTGATTTTATATTTTTAGTCCAAAAGTATTTGATTAATTATTTTTAACCCAAAACTATTTCCAAAACTATTTGAGTTATTACTTTTAACCAAAAATTTTCATCTTTTCAATTTAATTTCATAATTTTTTTACTTTCAACTTTGGTCCTCTATACTTTTCATATTTCGCAAATTTTTCATCTTGCGATTCGTTCTAAATTTTGCGAGTTAACACGGCGCCACGTACTTGTGTGGTTTAAAGTTTTATGTTTCGTTTTATGTTCCATTCTAAGTTTTGTGAGTTAATATGATGCAATGTACATGTGTAGTTTAACGTTTTTACGTCGTCTATCTTTTTTCCTATTTGAAAAGTTCTTCATAACGTGCAGGTCCTTGATCGACTTAGTTATTATTTGCTATGTTTTACGTTTCAGTCTAATTTTTTCGCTGCAATTTCAGTGTTGGTGGTCGCTCGCGATGGTATGGCATTGATGCTATTTGACACGGTGTTACGCCCCCGCCGCAACGCGGGGGTGCTTAATACTAGTTACTATAAATAAGCAACAAAAAGATGCAATACAACTTGTACCTTGTGCTTTGGGACTTTTAAAAAAAAAAACTTAGATTTTTTACTTTTAATCCAAAGGTTTTTACATTTTCAATTTTAACCCCGCATAATTTGTTTTTTTAACTTTAACCCAGAACTTTTCATTATTTGCAATTTAACTTCATAACTTTTGTCACTTATAGTTTTCATCTTTCGCAAATTTTCGTTTTACGTATAGTTCTAAATTTTTCGAGTTAATACGACGCAACGTACGACTATGGTTCAACTTGGTTCAACTTTTTTATGTTTTGTTTCAAATTTTGCAAGTTAACACGGCGCAACGTGCATGTGTGGTTCAACATTTTTAGCTATATTTTTCATGTTTGACAGGTTCATCGCAACATGCAGATCCTAGGTCGAATCAGTGTTGGTGTTCGATGATGGTTGTGTGGCATTAGTACTACTTGACACCGTTTTACGCCCCGCTCCGCAACGCGGGGTGTGCTTTGGGGGGTTTTCAAAGAAAAAATGGTTATGCATATGGTTGTTGTAACCTTGGCTTTGGGGGTTTTCCAAAAAAAAAATGTTTTTTTTTATATTTCACACAAAAGTATTTCATACATTACTTTTAATCTAAAACTATTTGTTTTTTTTTTTTTTTACTTTTACCCCAAAAATTTTTATCTTTTACAATCTATCCTCACAACTTTTTTTAATTTCAACTTTGGTCATTTATAGTTTTTATTTGCTGCAAATTTTTTGCTTTATGCTTGGTTCTAAATTTTGTGACTTAACACATCGCAACGTGCGTCTTTGGTTTAACGTTTTTATGTTTCGTTAAATTTTGCGAGTTAACACGACGCAACGTGCGTGTGTGGGTGAACGTTTTTACATCGTCTATTTTTTTCCCGTTTGACAGGTTTAACTTAATGTGCGGGTCGTAGATCGACTTAGTTATTACTAAAGAATCCCTCACAATCCTAGTTGAAACTATTAAACTATTTGAGAGGTATATAAAAAAAATTCATGGGTATTTAAAAATACAAATTTCTATTAAAAAATCCACTTTTTAACGTAAGATGTGCACAGTAAAACACTGTACACAAGTCTATCAACTATCCAGTGAAGAACCCCACACATAATAATACCTACACCCTTCATGGCCCAAAATAACTGCTTGCCATAAAATTTCCACTTCATGCGGCTTGGACAATTGTCATAATTCCCTTTCTTTTTATCTAAAAAATCTTTTTAGGTTGTGGAGTACCTAACCTTAAGTTCAAGGAAATCCTAGCCCTCAGATTTAATATTTAGGGACATTAATTCTTGATAGACTTAAAACACGACGTTAAAAAAATGTATTAGGTTGAGTGACACAACTTGCTTTGAGAAACAGGCTGTGTTTAGATTGATCCGTTTTAGAAACATGTCATGTTTGAGTTGATCAGTATAGTATAAGCTAGTTGACTTGTTAACCTGTTTAAGATTTTCTTTTTTTTTTTCAAAAACTTTTTTATTTATTTTTGTTTTCCCCATTATTGATATTTCTTAAGATACACTTGCAATTTTCAATCCATTTTCAAGATTTTCGAAAAACAAACTCTTTATATACTCATTTACTCTGCCGAGTTTAAATTATTTTCATTGTTTTCTTTAAAAAAATCTTTTATATAGTTAGTCATTATAATGTTAGTTTTATCGCATCATATTATCTACTTATTACACATTCACACTTATACTAATGTAACTGACAACACGTTTACAAATCGTCAAAATGTTTGACTCATTTAAAAGAATGGGTGTTAAAATACTCATGTTTGGATTGACCCAAATTTATACGTGTGAGGTTAGAGCTGAAATCTTTGACAAAATAATAATATGGGTCATGTTCAGGTTGCACATTTCAACCTATCAACCGACACGATTGACACTCGTACTTAAATCCATACTGATGTAACTGGTATGATATTAGATGATATTTCATATATATCTAATGTTAGTTTTATTGCATCATATTATCTACTTATTACACATCCACACTTATACTAATGTAACTTACAACACGTTTACATATCGTAAAAATGTTTGACTCGTCCGGATCAAGCAAAATATATTAATATATGTTAACATAATCTGAAAAAAGTATGTTTAAATGGTATCTTGAAGTTGTTTGGTATTTGAAAAATGTTAAAAAAAATACAGAATTGTTAGAACTAGAAGAATAGAACTATAGACGTAGAGTTGAGTGTTCAATATTTTAAGTCCATTAGGGTACTAGGGTCAAGGCCCAAAGGTGAACTCCTTACATGGGCTCTTATAGTTTAGCCTTAATGGGCTTTGGATATCCAGAATGTAAGAATACCATCCCAATCACTTTGCAAAATGATGGAAATATTTTTATCCATTTAATTTTTAAGATTTTAATGATAAAAAATATTTAATACTACACGATAATACACAATGGTCTTATAATATGGGGCATCCAACTAAGATATGAATTAATGTTGTATCTTTAATAAATTATAACAGTCAGAAGAATTCTAAAAAATATTATATACTAAAAAACAATCAGAAGAATTCTAAAATATTATATACTTAACGGCCAACGAATCCTTCAAATGGGCTACTGGAGGAATTCACCACATCGGGATACACTCGCCTCCGAACCGGGGAAAACCCTCGCCTAGGGCCGAAGCCCGTGAACACTCGTCTGAAGGCACGACAATGCGGTGAGGTAATACCCGCTCAGTTCAAGGATCAAACTAACGATCTCCACCTATAGTCTCCCATCATCACCAGAAGCCACAGAAAATAATGGGGAGGGCAAGAATCGAACCTGAGTCCCTTAAGACACTAAATCTCTCCCTTACCACTCCACCACCTCCTCATTCGCTAAAATATTATACACTAAAAATAATCATTTATAGTTGTGTTCATTTAAATATTTGAAACACAGTTAGGGGTTGTTTGGTAGCCTCTGAATGGTCATTAAGAGGCTACCTCTTAATGGAAACATTAAAAATTTTACCAATGAGAAAGTAGAAAAATATGGCATGTGATGATTTACCATTCAGAGGTTACCTCTTAACCATTCAGACTTGAGGTTACCTCTTATTCATTCAGAGGTTTTAAACCATTAAGATGTAGCATTTGAATGGTATTAAGAGGCTACCAAACAGCCCCTTAGCTGACTGGCAATACTTAAAAAACTATTAATAAATATGTGTGCGACATCAAAATCTTTTGGGAATAATAAGTAAACTAAGAACAGAAATGAAGTAGTTGTATGAGAAGTTTAGATGTTATTAAAAGAATCATGGGGATTGGGGGATAGTATTCTGGTCTCATCTGCCTTTGGTGGGAACAGATGAATTAATGAATGATATATCTGATTTTATAATAAATCTAATTTATGAAATTAATATTATCTCTTTCTCTCTCTATCATCGATACCTACACAATATAAATCTCTGTGACGACAATTTATAAAGAATAGACTCGAACCAACATTTTTGAAATGTGAAAGTTATCTGATTAAACATATATGTATTCTCCGATCTACTTGTCGGAGATTATGTGGGATATTTTAGTATAATTGGGACTAGTTTAGGGATCAAAGTGAATGGTAATACACATTAAGCAAGTTAGGAGATACGAGAGTGAACACTTGTTTAAGTTGTTATAGTTCTAAGTGTTAGGGCGGAGTCCCTATCAATGGGGGCGCCGGGGCGGGGGTCCGAGAGCAACGCCCGTGGGAGCAGGGTCCAACGGGCAGAGCCCCTGGCTAGGGTCAAGCTTAGTTTTCCTGAAAATGCATTAGAAAAAATATACTAGTTCTCATTCTCAATCTGAAAGTAACTACATGCCTCCCAGATCATCCGTTGAAAACTTATTTTCCCCAACAGATTATAGACTGCCAAATTTGTATAATTGACGTGATTTTAATTCACCACTATTGCCTCACCACAACCATCACCATCACCCGCTTAACCATCACCATCACCCGACCACCACCAGCCCCCTCTGTAGCACTACTACCAGCCACCGCCGCACCACTATCGGCCACCACCGCCAACAAACTGAAACGAACCCTAATCCGATGGTGGTGGTTTCAGCAGTAGTGAAATTCAAATACTTGATATTCGACAAACTTTTTCCTAATAATCATGTTATGGACAAGATATAATGATAATAACCAGCTTGACCGTCCTTATCCTCCGCCGCCACCGTCGTAGTCTCCGATGCAACAGATCTGAACTTCACCGAATCAAGCATACGCTTACTAATCTCGTCGATGAGGGTTTAGATGAGGTGTTTGATGACGGCGTCTTGCACGACGGTGCCAGAATCTTCTCCGGCAGTGATTGGGTGATGGTTACTGTTTGTTCTTCGGTTTTGGTCCCTCATTGTTGTTTGACATAGTGAAAAGGGGATGTGGTGGGGGTTGGATAGTGGTGGTTTCAACAATGGCGGTTTCAGCAATAGTGGAGAGGTTGGTGGTGGTGGTGGTGGGTTGGAGTCTTGGTGGTTGTGATGGTGGTGACAGGTTTCAGACTTAGAGAGAGAGAGATGGATGGTTGCAGACTTAGAGAGAGAGAGATTGATGAATGGTTGCAGACTTAGTGACTGGTCCCTTTAATAAAAGTTTAAAATAAAATAAAAAAATAAAAGATCATTTTGCCTCTGGGGAAAAGGACAAAATAACATGATTTTATACGACAACTATGACCTTATTTCACTTTTAAACCAAAATGGCATAAAACTGAAACCACAGGGACCCAGATGCAAAAGGTTTGAGTTTTAAATTAAAGTGACCAAACCTAGTGGTGCACAAATCGGGTTTTTTTAAAAACCGGGTTTCGGGTAGGATCGGGTTCGGGTAGGGTTTTATAAAACCCGGGTATTATAATACCCTATTTCCGGGTTCGGGTCCGATTCGGGTATTCATCGGGTAGGGTTCGGGTATGCATCGGGTTGGGAAAAAACCCGCACCGGGTATTAAAAAAACCCGACCGGAACTATGCTTATAAAATGTATCAAACATAACTCTCACACATAGACATCAAATCTATTGATAAACAGAGGCACAATTTATAAACAGGGTACAATTTATAGTTCTTCATGTGGTTATTCTTGAACTTTATAAACAGAGGCACAATTTATTAAATACAAAAACTAATAATGATATTAAACAAACAAAGAAAATAGAAGGGCCAACATATATTGGCATATTTGTTTCCACTTGTAATGAAATATACTAAATAATTAAGTAGCGTTGACAAATATCATTAGAAACCTAATAATTAAACAAGATTACATCAAAGTGCATACATAATTTTGTTAAATCATAAGAACTAGAAGTCTTAATGCATACATAATTAAACAAGATTACATCAAAATCGGGTTTTTTTAAAAACCGGTTCCGGGTATTTATAAAACCCGGTTCCGGGTTCGGGTATTTATAAAACCGGGTTTCGGGTATAAACCGGGTATAAAAAAAACAGGTTCCGGGTTCGGGTTTTAGATCAAATATGCATACCCGGTCCCTAGGGTCGGGTTCGGGTATAAAAAACTCCGGTTTTATAATACCCGGTTCCGGGTTTTTTTTTTTCGGGTCCGGGTTCGGGTTTTTTGGGCACCACTAACCAAACCTAGGGACCAAAATGGCAGTTTACTCCTTTTTAAATTAATAAAGGCTGTTAGCGGTGGTCATTATTAGACCTGTCAATCATAACCCAACTACTTACGTTTGGGTTGTTTTGGACTTTAAAAACAAACTTATGGGCTACTTTGGGTCAACTATAATTATGATGCGGGTTAGGATGGGCTGATTCAAAAGTAAATAAAAAAGCAGACGGGTTAAAATGGGTAGAGAAGAAAAGTCCAATAGGTCAGGATGGGTAATTGAGAAAAAGAATGGTTCTTAACTCCGCGACAGAAAAATCAACGCCAGAACTCACTACAGATCATCCGATTACCATATCTCGTTATTCAGAGCTTCACCGTCGTCTCTTGTTGCTGTTTCTCCGTGCAGATCTGTTAACGCCGCTGATTCCACTCCGCAACCAGACGCCACCGTTGTTGACGGCGAATCGCCGTGTTTTTCGCTGAGATTTTACGGTAATGGCTGTTAGATTGTTTTTTCCTGAACCGTCAGATGGTTCTGGTTCTGGATCTGCTATTGATGCTTTCAGTAGTGATTTTTTGGCTGCTCGTTGATTGAAGTTGTTTTAGCGTTTATATCATCGGGTAGAACTGTAGAAGTAAACATACAGAGTTTAATTTTAGGGTTTTTTTAGTTATTTCGGAAATTATGTTAATGATTTTGAAATATGATCAATAAAAGTCATTAATCTTCGTATCTAATTGTGTTGTTTCTGGTTTTAATTTGTGTATTTTTTGAGATTTTTATGCTATTTGTGCATGACTTTTTTATTCTTCATTTATTACAGGTTATTACGTTGTTTATAATCTTTGATGGATGGATGGATGAAATGCAGTTAGACTTGATTATTTGCTTTTATTGCCTAATAATTGCTTGATAATTGTGTTTTCTGTAATATTTGGTTGGATGTTTATTTATTTGGGCATTTATGTGCACACTGATTGTTGATTTTTAGGACCTTTTTGCTAGATGAATATATGTAGGTTGATGATCTTGTACATTAATCTAAAAGTGTGAGAAGGGTGAGAAATATTATGGTGATGACATGTGTCCTCAATCTAAATTAATTTAATAGGGTAAACAAGTAATTTTCTTATTGATTTAATTAATTAATAACCTTCCATAATTGCCACCCTTAATTATATGAATACGAATTAAGAATTAATCTATGAATTTGTGTCTTCTCGTTCAGAACTGTATAGTGTTATATATTTTTATATAGTGTTACATAGTGTTATATGGTGTTATATAGTGTTTTTTGGTGTTATATAGTGTTATATGATGGATGTATAGTGTTATATAGTGTTATATGGTGTTATATGGTATTATATGGTGTTATATAGTGTTATCTTGTGTTATAGTGTTATATTTCTTTAATAACATGTCTATGATGGATGTGTAGTGTTATATATTGTTATATAGTGTTACATAGTGTTATATGGTGTTATATGGTGTTATATGATGGATGTATAGTGCTATATATTTCTTGTAGCAGTTACATATTTCTGGATTTTTTAGAATGTCCGAATTTTAAAATAAGTTTAATATTGAATCGCTAGAATTTATGAGTGAATCGCTAGAATTTAGGAGAGATTACCTAATTTGAAACATATACAAAGACACTATTATCCGTACAATTTTTAAATCAGTCCAAATAATTAAAACACAATTTATAATTTGGTCCCTATTGATCTCAATCATTAGATCAAAGATCTAATGTTTTAAAACACTTATCACACATTTGAATTAATGTACACTATCTAAGCCCTGTGACTTATATTCATACTTTTATGATTTATGCTTGCACTTCTTGAGTTTGAGTGAGTTTTATTTTTTGATCCATTTTTTTTAATTTTTTTTATTTTAATGATTTTTTTAAAGTTTTTTTATTTATTTATTTATTTATATTTTTAGCCTAACAATCTTAAATCCATCTTGACAAAAACTCATCCTAACTCATTTCTTAATCAACTCATTCCAACTCATACCCATTCTAACCCATCACCCAAACCTGTCTAACGCACCTATTTTTGCGACCCTAGTCATTATATGAAAGTAAGTTGCACTTGGCAACTTAGCAAGTTGCAAAGGAAAATCTAGCGGCGGTCAATATACGCAAGTTGAAGTTGCAACTTACCAACTTGCAAAGGAAAATCTAGAAACTTACCTGGGTCACCTCCTCTCTGTCGCCACTTCGTCCCCACCAAAACTTTTTTTTTAATCACTTCATCAACATTATTAATAAAATAATAACCAATTATAGACTAATACAATATGATAAATAACTTAACTATCTATATATAAAAGAAAACCACATCTAAAAATTTCACAAAAGTACTATAGTCTATAACTTTTATGAGATCTCATGTCGATATTCAACATTAACTTGATTGAAATTTTGTTATTTTATATAAAAAGATAATTATATCCGAAAATTTGACAACTTATATAAAAACTATTGCAAGTCTATAACTTTTATGACACCTCATGTCGATATTCGACGTTAACTCGATTTACCTCTTATAACAATGCATCCAAGTTATCAAGATTTGATATATGAATGAACTTAGAGTCGTCTTGAAAACTCTCGAAAAAATTTAGGCCTCGGGCGTAAATAAGAACTGGGCACAAAATTGTGGTTAGAGAGAAATGAATTAAAAAAATAAAAATTTAGTGGTGAATTAAAAAATAAAAATTAAGTGGGTAATATTCACCCTTGGGCGTTTTGCGCCATGTGGCAACCCAGTCAGCAATGGGACATTATTAGGCGTTTTCTAAAATTGGTGTACTGGGGATGGGGCATTATTGGGCAATATGTTTTGTAGTAAAATAAAGAGTAAACTGCAATTTTACCCCCTGAGGTTAGGGGTGATTGGCACTCTTACCCCCCCTAAGGAAATAATTGCAATTTTACCCCCCACTATTAACTCTTATGTCGCAACATTACCCCCTAAGCTCAATTTTGTTGACTGATCTGTTGACTTGGTGGTGAAATGACCATTTTACCCTTTTATTTTACCCCCTGTGTTTTGTTTACTC
Organism: Helianthus tuberosus; assembly: GCA_030545235.1. Taxonomy (NCBI): domain Eukaryota; kingdom Viridiplantae; phylum Streptophyta; class Magnoliopsida; order Asterales; family Asteraceae; genus Helianthus; species Helianthus tuberosus. Next base: position 2,519,491 of record CM060372.1, read on the forward strand.
TGTAATATTACCCCCTGCCTCCACTGCCACCGCCATTCACCACCACAACCACCACTGCCACCTCCAGCCACCACCCTCAACCACCAGTGCCACCGCCATTCACCACCAGAACCACCACTGCCATCTTCTTCCTCCCCCTCTCTCTCTCTCTCTCTAAAAAAACCCACCACCCGCCTTCATCTTCAACAATCACCACCGTCATCTCCACACCCCAGCCCCCAATCATCCACATACATACAACCAAACCACCACGATCACTACCACCCCTACACCACCCTTCAATCAACACCAAATCAATTAAACAACAAAATCCCCCCTCTTTGCATATAGTTGAATTCTTCATTAACATTGGACATTTTGACACCAAATCAATTAATCAAAGATTGCGACATAACAAAATTACAAACAGTGGACATTTTGACACCAAATCAATTACAAACAAGATCAAGAACTGCATCCCCCCTCTTTGCATATAGTTGAATTAAGACACTTTTAATCTGCACATTTTGAATAGTGCATCATTAACACCAAATCAATTAAACAACAAATCATATGTGATATGCCAATGAATTCTTCATCTACATACCCAATTATTGAGCCCAACAATAAAAACATTTGAGCCCAGCAAATCACGCCTTGTACACTAATTCTACCAGTACCCTGTACACTAATTCTACCAGTACACTACCTGTACACTACTGATCAAATCTTGAGTTGGGTGGGGATGAGAGAGAGACAGGAGAGAGAGAGACAGGACCGGATGGTTGTGGTGGTGGTTATGTGGCGGCGACAGTTGCGGTGGTTGTGGTGGTGAATGGCGGTGGTTCTTCACACCACATAGCTTCTTTGTTCTCAAAACATTGCTCAAAATAAGATCAAGATCCTACCTTTATGATTCCAAATTGGGTCAATATGATCAATACAAACCCTAAATCAAATACCCTGATCAAATCTTGAGTTGGGTGGGGATGAGAGAGAGACAGGAGAGAGGGAGAGAGACAGGACCGGATGGTTGTGGTGATGGTTGTGTGGCGGCGACAGTTGCGGTGGTTGTGGTGGTGAATGGCGGTGGTTCTTCACAGGTGCCCGGTGGTGGATGTGAGAGAGACAGGAGAGATTTCAGGGATATTGAAGAAGTGTATTATATATATATATATATATATATATATATATATATATAATAACAATAATAATAAAAATAATAATATAATAATAAATATAGGGTAAGATTACCAAAATACCCTTACATATAAGGGTCAAACTACCTTTGACTGAGCTTAGGGGGTAACGTTGCGACATAAGAGTTAACAGTGGGGGGGGGTAAAATTGCAATTATTTCCTTAGGGGGTAAGAGTGCCAATCACCCCTAACCTCAGGAGGTAAAATTGCAGTTTACTCTAAAATAAAATAAGAAAAAAACACCTAAAAATCTTATTGGCCAAGCAAATGGAATCTCTAATGTGATTGGCCAACCTTTTCCCCATTCGGCGTTTTCAAACCACGCCAAGGAGCCATTTTTGCAAGATAACGCCCAATCACGCCCAGGGGGGTGGTGAAGGGGCGTTATTGGGCGTGATTGGGCATTTAAAAAAAATGCCTCACTACGCATGGTCTTACATCATCTTAAGATGGTTTTTTCCACTACACAACATTTTTTTGCATAATAAACATATGAATATACTAAATATATAATTTAATAAATATATAAAAGCTTATAAAGATTTTTCAGGCCCTTTGAAAATTTAGGCCTCAAGCGTCGGCACGGGTTAACCGACCCAAGAGTCAGCCCTAAATGAACTATACGAACATATTAATGTGTCAAAACAATTACAACTATACTTTAAATTCAACTTATAGTTTAATGAACACATATATCATTACTCTAAATATAAGTGTCCGACCCATTCTTTATCTTTTATATGGGCTTTGACTGTGTGTTGTGAAACCGTGACGATGGTGTGGTGCCCCTGCCACGTAGAATTCTTGGGCGCAAAACACAGCCAATTGGGGCGTGAAAGGAGCATGACCAGGCGAATGTGAGGGGCGTGGGTGCATGTGCATGTATATATAATAGAGGGTTCAAATGAGAATATATATATAATTTTTTTTGTAAGAAGAAAAAAGAAAAAGTTTCAACCAATAAGAATTCTTTATTTAACATTTACATTGAATTTTAATGTAATAGTATATTGGTAAACTTACATAGATCACTAATTTGTATTTTTCCTCTTTAATAACCAAGTAAATTACTACCTCCGTCCCATTAAAAGTGTCATATTTTGAATTTTCAAAGTCTTTATTTATAAACTTTGACTTTAATTATATATTTTTTGTGTTACATAAAACTTGATGAAAACTAACCCGATAAAAACACTTGTAAAACACACTCAAATCATATAACTTTCATCAAGTATTATCTAACACAAACAAAATTATTTAAGGTCAAAGTTTATAAATAAAGACTTTGAAAATTCAAAATAGTACACTTTTAATGGGACGGATGGAGTAAATTTGTAACTCCTTTCAACCAATAAGAATGTTCCATTTAATATTTACATTGATTTACACACGTGTATGACTAGGATTTCATCACCAAATCGTAAAATACACTAGTGTATTCCATCATCAAATCCTGACCATTGATTTACACACGTGTATGGCCAGGATTAGTTCGCTCAGTTTGCAAATACACTAATGTTCACTCTTGAACCTAATCATATATATATTGTGTACTGTCAATAAGATAATTACAAGTATTCATTAAACACATCTCACCCTCACTACATCATAAGGCCATCCGCAAACACACTCACGGCCATGGCTACTTCGGTCTTCGTTATCGTGGAAAATTGCCCCTCCTAGGGCGTATTTGGAGGGAGGGTGGGGCAAACCACGAGCGTGGGCACATCTCTCACACAAAAACATTTTTTATTTATTTTCTGCACGCAATCATAATCAACCACAACATACTCAATTTCTTTTTATTTTTATTCTTTATTTAGATTAGTTAGTGAAACCATTCAGACTTTGGTGAATGTGGTCAGTGAAACCACTCATGCCTATGTGGCTTGACGTTTTTCACTTTTTAGCGAGACCATTACATATAGTTTAAAACATCTTAAAAAAAGGTTAAAAGTGAAACCACTCTTGGCTCTTGCCTAAGAGACACGATAATATGGCAACGCTTTTTTAATCTTTTCATTTTCCACCTTACCATAACACATAGTCTAACGTAATAATCACTTTATACATGAGCAAACAAAGTGTGCATATATACATGTTGTAAGTTATTGTAAGAAATGTTTTCTATTTAAAAAAAAAAAAAGTAAATTACAAAAGTGCAAAAGGTGAAATTCACCACGAAATACACACGCGATAGTAATACCGAATACGACAGATTGTTTAAGATAAGGCCCAACAGCCAACTTGCAACATACCCAGCCTGTCTCCTTATCATCCACATTTTTAAACATTCAAAACGAGATGTTATAATCAAAACTAATAGATTATCCAGAAAGGGGTCCTAATAATTCCACATGGTAAAATATTATTATAACATGGTGTATACGGGTTGTATAAGGCTATACGGCCCGTATAGAATACTATGAACCTTACAAAATTACTCTACAAAAGATCAAAATTACTCTACAGGATCATTTGTAGAGTAATTTTGAATGTATGTTGTTTGATAAATTTGCAGGGTAATTTTGATTCACTTGTAAAAGTAATTTTGATGCAGAGTAATTTTGATACAATTGTAAAGTAATTTTGATAATTACTCTACAAGAACATTTTACAAAATTACTTTACAAAAGATCAAAATTACTCTACAAGAGTAATTTTGATAGTTACTGATAATTACAAAAATGACACCGTGTTTTTTTATCTTTTCCTTCAATTCGTACGTTTTGTAAGTTAACTTTATTTGTGTTAACAAAATTATATAAATAAATAACAAGTTAAACTTGAGTAACTCAATCAGTTGTAATTTATGTTTTAAAGCAGATATTATTTTATATTCAATATACTAGTTTTATTGCAATGATCGATTGTGGTCATTTTCTGTCAATTGTTACAGTTAAAGATATTGTGCTAAGCAAAAAAGGTGTATAATATTAAATGCTGGACATCGTATAATATAATGTCCAAGATTACATCACCACAGAAAAGAAAGCAAAATATGAAGATAATGTTCGTACCATGAAGAATCTTAGATTGAAAAGCAATGAGGGTTCCAGCCTTGCACAAAAAGCATCATCAGTTTTACATATAATATAGGGTTATTGGATTTTATCACTCTAAACTATCGGCTATTGGTCGTTGTCACTCCCAACTATCACTTGAAGTTTAATTCATATAGTTAATACATAGTAGAATGATGTATAAAATTAGGAAACATACAATTTATATAATTTTCGACTAAGTCACACTCTCTAGTTCTACTTCTACATTTACACATGTGTTAATTGTCAACCATATGGAAACGAATACATTACCTACACACCTTATTACCGATAGGCTACATGTCCTATACGATTTTTGACTAACTCACGCTCTCTAATTCTACTTCTAAATCTACAAATATGTTAATTGTAAACCATATGAAAATGAATACATTTCCAACACACCTTAATACCGATAGACTACACGCCCTTTGATATCTAGATTTGTAAAGTATTCTAATTTGAATACGTTAAGTAGATATGGGTGAAAAATATAAAGTAATAAATACAAGAATAATCTTAAAAAGTTAAGAATAGATTATTAGTTAGATATCCTTTTTATCTAGTTGATTATAAAAGTGTACATTACAACAAAAAAAAAGGTTAGATTTTAGTCCACCGTGTGTTAATCCAGAGAGATTCTTTTTGTGACAGCGCAAGCCCCTACCACTAGCAGTAGGTGGTATGGTTTCCTGATGAACGCCTTACGCCGTTAGCCAAACTCTAACGCTAGCGTAGACCTGGTTAAGACAACATAGTCTGACCAGAGTGGGCTTAGGACCCTCTATTTAAGAGAATGTGAAATCTCTCTCACAACAAATTAAAGATTCTCGGCGTTAAAAATAATCATTTAACTTACCTTAAGCAAGTGGTACAAGGATATCATTAAACTTACCTTAAACAAGTGGTACTAGGAAGAGTTTAAGTGGTCAAACAGTATGTGAACAAACAAACAGTTGTCACTTTCAAACACCCACTTTCCCCCAACTTTCATCCCCAGCTGTGTTCTCATCATCCTTCACTTCACTCCACTCCGTGTGCATTTCGCTTATCAATCAAACTCTATACATATATCTATCTATATATATACAAACACACTTTCACATATTTCACTCACTCACAATTCCCAAAACATTCCGTACAAAACAATAACAAAAACAATGACCACTTTTATCCACTTCAACCCAGAAAACACTCCATCCGAATCTTGTTCAAGTTCGGATTCCAGCACGGCCGCCGCTTTTTCGGACAATCTGGCTTCACAAAACCCGAAAAAGCGGGCAGGCCGAAAAAAGTTCCGGGAGACACGTCACCCGGTGTACCGAGGAGTCCGAAGGCGGGACTCGGGCAAGTGGGTGTGTGAGGTCAGAGAGCCGAATAAAAAAACAAGAGTGTGGTTAGGATCATATCCCACTGCTGACATGGCGGCCAGGGCGCATGACGTGGCGGTTTTGGCCATGCGGGGCCGGTCCGCGTGTTTGAATTTTGCTGACTCGGTTTGGCGGCTGCCTGTGCCGAAATCTAGTAATGTGAAGGATATTCAAAAGGCCGCCGTGAAGGCGGCCGAGGGGTTTGGGGTTGAGGATGGTGTGGTGGAGAGGGTGGAAAAAAATGAGTTGCCGAAAAATGAGGTGCCGAAAAAAGTGGTTTATTTGGATGAGGAGGCTGTTTTTTGTTTGCCGAGATTTTTTGATATTATGGCTGAGGGATTGATGGTTCCGCCACCTCGGATGGGTGGATATGACACTTGTCAGGATGACTTGGAATTTTGTTGTGACGTGTCATTATGGAGTTTCTGAATTTAAGCCTTTGACCATTAGATTAAAAATTAGTTTTTTTTTAACGGCGTTAGAGTTATTAGATAGATGATTGTAGTTTTTCCGGTTATGATAATCAAAATTGATAAAAGGTTGATTGTGGTTACGAGATGGAGGTACGATAGTACAGCCATGGTTTTATTGATAAAAGGTTGATTGTGGTTGCGAGATGGAGGTACGATAGTACAGCCATGGTTTTAGAGGTTAAAGGTGGAAAGGGGTTGTGGTGGGTTTCAGATTGGGGATGACGGTTGTTTTGGGTTTGACGCGCCCAGAGCCAAGGATCCGAACAAGAGGGATATGAACATGGAAGAGAAATAGAAATTGGGGTTAGGGCTGCAAAGAGAGAAAATTAAGGCCACAGGGGTCACTCCGTGATATAACGAGTGTATAAGGCCACAGGGGGCACTCCGTGATATAACGAGTGATAGAAACTTCAACGCGTGAACATCACAAAACCCCACCCCCACCTCCAAGTATAACGCGTTAATCTTCCACGGTTTGATGATTTCGTTATTTTCTTCACGCCGTTATTGTTTTGTTTTGTGAGTGTAATTGTTGGTTGGGGGGAAATTGTTGGGTGTGGTGGTGAGTGATGATCACCCCCACTAAAAAAAGGTTGTGAGTGATGGAAAAATGGTTGATGACATGGCGGAACATGATTGGATATTGTGAGTGATGAAATTTTATCAATAGTGACCACCCCCCTCCCCTAAGTCATACGTAACATGCATACTTACACCTAACATACACTATTATATATGTGTAGTGACGGTTAAAAATATCTTAAAACATATTAGTAAATAGCTTATTGTTTTTTATGTACATAATCATACATATTTTTATGCAAGATATATACAAGAAACTATACAATTTAGGTTTGTTAATTTGTTTTTTTAATAATTTATTTAGTGTTAATAATTAAGCTAAACCTATCTTCTTCTTCTTTTAAAGGCTGGCTATATTTAGAACAAAGATGGATGAACCATAAAATAGCAGAGACATTGCACCATTGTCTATATAAAGCTCAGCCTATCATCATCATATACATTTAAATATTATACAATTAAGAAAATAAATGATCTAGTTATTATGAGTTTAGACCAATTTATTTATATAACAAGTTAAACTTGAGTAACTCAATCAGTTGTAATTTATGTTTTAAAGCAGATACTATTTTATTAACAATATACTAGTTTTATTGCAATGATCGATTGTGGTCATTTTCTGTCAATTGTTACAGTTAAAGATATTGTGCTAAGCAAAAAAGGTGTATAATATTAAATGCTAGACATCGTATATTATAATGTCCAAGATTTTTATTTTTATTTTATTAAATTTTTTTTTTGGCTTAAAGCTTAATAAGGGAACGAAAAAGGGCAATTACAAAGCAATGACAGGTAGTCGGGCAACAAGTTGCGCCGCCACCCCCTTTTGAATAGAAAAACCAATTCTACTAAATACAAAGTTTGAAACCTTTAGCGACGAAGAATTACTATTAACGACTTTTTGAACCCGATTCAAAAGTCGCACAGCGTCAGGAGCGAGACCACCAAAGGTATCAAACGCAAACGGGACAAACACATGTTGATTCTCCAGGCAGGCTTTCTCATGTTTCTTTTCTAAGGGATCAGTCAGAAAATTTACTGGAGCCTCCTTTTTGGCAGAAATCCCGGTCCACTTAAGAAAATCACATAACACATCTCTCACATAAAAGAAAGCAAAATATGAAGAAGATAATGTTCGTACCATGAAGAATCTTAGATTGAAAAGCAATGAGGGTTCCAGCCTTGCACAAAAAGCATCATCAGTTTTACATATAATATTTTATTCTTACACCATTTTTCTTTTTACTCTATCTCTGTATGTATCTATGTAAAAATATGACTTGAAGTTTAATTCATATAGGAGTAAATTACAAGTTTTGTCCTTTATGTATGTCTCAAATTGCAGGCGCTGTCCTTTGTCTTTAAAATGGATGAGTTTTGTCCTTAATGTTTGCAAATCTTGCACGTTATGTCCTTTAGGCCAAACCCAGTTAGATTTTTTGGTTAAATATAGTCATTTGACTTGCACATGATGGCATGTTTGTCATTTTATCTTTCAGGGGCTATTTTGCACTAAATTATTATTCAGGGACTTTATGTAAAACACTAAAAAAAAGAAATATAAAACTCTCCCTTCTCTCTCTTCTCTCTCTCTCATCACTTCTCCCCCAAATTCTCTACATACCAAACTTCTGTACAAACAGAACAGGTTAAGCTACCCTAATCCAACAAAAATCACAAAAACCTGAGAAAAACGAACAATAATTGCATCTCAATCGCAAATTCTCAAAAGAAAACCGGAGAAATCACGAATATTATGCGAAATTAAAATTAAAAATGGTGAAATCGAAAGGTGTAGACGTTACAGGCAAACGACGCAAGTGAAATCATCAGAAATTTGCTCCGATTCGGTGCCATCTTCCATGCTTGATCTTCGGAAGCAGAAGCAATCGTTTTTTCATAGCTTTTGTTTGCTGGTTGTTGGCCCCTGTTCAAGAATGAGGAAGAGGGAAAGAGAAAACCTATGTGGGATCTGCGGCCACTACCACAAAGATGAAAAAGGTGAACTTTGTGGGATTTATGGTCATCGTATTCGGTCGGATTTAAGAAATCTCTCATTCAAGTTAGTGCCTTTGCGTCGAAAATCTTGCCGGAGTTTTTGTATCTTGGTAGCTATGCTAACGGCTCTCGGACAGAGCTTCTTAAACACCTTTTGGTCGGAAAATCTTGCTGGAGTTTCTATCGGCGGTGGTGGCGGTGGTTGTTGGGCGATGGTGGGGGCAACGGCTGGTGGGTTATACGGCTGGGAGAGAGAGAGAGCGAGAGAGAGAGAGAGAGATGGGTGGGTTGGGTTGGGTTGGGTTGGAGGTGGTTGCAGCAGGTGGCTGTAAGTGGTGGCGGTGGGGTGGATGGTGGTGGTAAATGATATAGAGAGAGAGAGGTGTTTATGTGTAAAAGAGAGTACAGACTATATTTTAGGATTTGTATATATTTTTTATTATTTTAAACAAGAGTCCTGTTAAAAATATAAATAAATACAATTTCATTATTTGTAATTTATGTTTGTTTCTATTTTACTTGTTTTATATTTGTTGTCTTACAGGTGGGCCAGAAATGGACTGAGAAGATACTGGACTAATGGGCTAAGCTGTATGGGCTGAAGACACCGGACTGAGAAGTTTTTGCATTGCTGGGCTGTGAAGGTGGTTGTTATAACAAACCGGGTAACCCGCATGTGCTTGGTATATATAGACCCAGATCTCATATCAGTCAGATATAGATATTTTTCCTCTCGTTTGTTCTCTCATTGGCGATCTAGGGTTTCGTTCAATCATTCTTCAATTTGCTGTCAAATGTTCGATTCTTGTGTTCGTTTTGTGTTGATCATCTTGTTGATGATCATCTGAGAGTTCGAGAGTGTATCTCGGTTTAGTTTCTGAGTTGTATTACTGTATATTCATCTTTCTAAGGTTTTTTATAAACTTCTTGATTTGGGTATCTTGTGTTTGTATTGTCGATGCCATTATTTTGACATGGTATCAGAGCTATAGAGGCTCTTGATGTTGTCGGTGATTTTCATCTTCGATTATTGTTCCGCTGTGACTATCAGATCTGGTCAGATCTGTTGTTATTTGAGAGTTTTTCAAAGAATCTGGGCAGAGTCGGTTGTTGCTGAATTCAGATTTGTTGTTGGAGCTCGTGCCGTTCAAGAAGCAGTAAACCCTAGATCTAGGGTTTGGAGTTTGGATCTGGGTCGTGGTGAACTGTTTGTTTGCCGACATCAGTTCCGATTGCTGTGGTTGATTCTTGGAAGCTGCCGCTCCAGTTAGAGTTCAATCCTTGAAGATTGTAAAACCCTAACTGGATTTGGAGGAACCCTGACTTGGGTTCTTTATTTGGTGAGATCGTTCTTTGTTCTTCTCGGTTTTTTTACTGTTTTTGCATCTAGTTGTTGATGCCGGGGTAGTTTGGACCGGTTTTGATTGGGACACAGGACGGGTCACGTCCTGTTGCATTCATTCTTTGTGCATACTTGCTGTATTGTGCCTTCTTGATTCTGTTTGTCTATTGTTAGGTGAATTGTGCCTTTTGTGATTTGTGTCTGGGGTATTCTGTATCTAGGTTAAAAGACTTCTACAATAAGGCTTGCGGGGGCACCTTTGAGTGATGAACCCCTGATCTGGTCCCTGTTGTAGTTTCGTCGTGTGTGATTACTTTTTTGGTTATCTGGTCTAGGTTTTCTGTCTGTTGTTGTCTCCTGTGTTGTCCAGTTGTGTGTTTTTGTGTAAACTTGTTGTTTGCTATTTGTAACTGTTCTTTAAAATGGGAGATACAGGTGGTCCTAGTGAAACCTTAATTAGCAAGTTAGAACCTGATAGTCCTTTATACTTACATGCTAGTGATTCCATTGCTTTGACTGTTGTTAGTGTAAAACTTAAAGGGACAGAAAATTATACGGTTTGGTCTAATGCCATGAGTCTGGCTTTGAGAGTCAAAAATAAAACTGGTTTTATTGATGGTACTTTTGCTAAACCTGAGGGAAATGCAATTCTTGAAACACAATGGGAAAGATGTAACTCGGTTGTGTTAACTTGGATTTTAAATTCTGTTTCAGAAGAATTATATCTAGGTCATGTTTATTCCAATTCTGCTACTGAGGTTTGGAAGGAATTGAGGGATACTTATGATAAAATAGATGGGTCGGTGGTCTTTGATTTATATCAAAAGATTAACTCATTTAGTCAATCTAGTTAATTTGTTGCTGAGAATTATCACAAGTTAAATATAATGTGGAAAAAATTAGATCAAATCCTACAGATTCCTACTTGTACTTGTGATGCTGCAACTCAGTATAATAATTTCAGTCATTTAGTTAAACTCATGCAATTCTTGATGGGTCTGGATAGTGCATATCAATCTGTTAGAACTAATTTGTTGATTAGAGAACCTCTCCCTTCTGTGAAAGATGCTTTTGCTATTGTTTCTAGGGAAGAGTCTCATAGGAATGCTAATGTAAAAGATAATACTGTTGGTTTCTTTTCAAAGGTTAATCCTAATATTGAGAACAAGAAAAAGTTTATTAAAAATCAGAATCAAGGGTTAAAATGTTCACATTGTAATAAAACTGGGCACTCTGTTGATAAATGTTTTGAAATAATAGGCTATCCTTCTTGGGTTAGACAACCAAGAGGTAATCAAGCAAAGAAAGCTGGGTCTAGTAATAATGTTTGTGTTGATGATTCTTGTGTTCCTGTTACTTCTCTTACTTCTGATCAATTGTCCAAATTGTTGAGTTTGTTAAAGGATAAGTCACCTGAAGTACCACAAAGCTGCAATGTGTTAGGTGGGTTTGTTTGTTCAAATGTGTTCTATAATTCTGTATATACTTTTGGGAAGGAAATGGGATGGATTATTGATTCAGGAGCTAATAATCACATGGTAAACTCAGAAAAGTGTTTGTCTGATTTTGTTGATGTTTCAAGTTTAAAGATACATGTTAAACATCCAAATGGTACTAGTGCTTTTGTAACTAAAATTGGATCATTAAAACTTGCAGAAGGAGTAATTTTGCATGATGTGTTTGTTGTTCCTGAGTATAGTGTCAATCTCATTTCTGTTCACAGACTTGTACGAGATAATAAGTTGTATGTAGGTTTTGATGAACATAAATGTTACATACAGGACTTACTAACAAAGAAAGTCCTGGTGATTGGTGATCAACTTGAAGGATTGTATGTGTATGGTAATTCTGTTATACGTGATAAGGTGTGTTTTAATAGTTTAAACTTGTATAAACTATGGCATGCTAGATTCGGTCATCCTGCTGATCAGGCAGTAAAAGTGGCAAAAGAGTCTCTCAATGTTGCTTTCAAGACTGATCATGGTCCTTGTGATGTCTGTCACCGAGCTAAGCAACATAGAGAACCTTTTCCACTAAGTGAACATAAAAGTTGTATGTAGGTTTTGATGAACATAAATGTTACATACAGGACTTACTAACAAAGAAAGTCCTGGTGATTGGTGATCAACTTGAAGGATTGTATGTGTATGGTAATTCCGTTATACGTGATAAGGTGTGTTTTAATAGTTTAAACTTGTATAAACTGTGGCATGCTAGATTAGGTCATCCTGCTGATCAGGCAGTAAAAGTGGCAAAAGAGTCTCTCAATGTTGCTTTCAAGACTGATCATGGTCCTTGTGATGTCTGTCACTGTAACGCCCTAAATCGTTTTAATCAAATTTAACGCAGCGGAAAACACATACTAAAAATTTCTTTATAAGTTATTCTTTCTTTCACTTAAATACATTAATCCCTTTTCATAATTTAATTAAAAACTAACATACGTATATCGAATTAAGAGACCACATACACACCCACGTACAATCCATGTCTTGACTCGATCTTCAACCACGTACACAGCTTGAGCAAGCATTCATAAACCTGTACAACCTGCAGTCACCATAACCAATTACTTCATTAGCAACCGGTGACATAATATATATATATATACTTTAAAAACGTGCATAATCAAGCGTCAACGTCTCTTATTCCCGTTCATATAAGTCCATTCGTCCATCCATTCGGACACTCTCGTCTGACTTCTATACTTAACCTTCATTCTCCATTATTAGTATACCTGCATTTCCATTTCATTCTTAACAGAAAACAATTAGCATCATTATACTTTCCTATCCACTTTCGACTCCTTTTTCCGTAAACTTACCTATTTACTTCCATTGTTTAATACTTTCTCACATGTATAACAATAATCATCATACTACAATATATTTTACATCTAAAGTGTAAGTCCGGGATTTACTTACCTTGTGCGTCCGTAATTGCGTTCGCTTACTTGAGTCTCCTTAGCCCGTTAGCCTTCCACGTTCTCAACCATCTTGACATGATTCCTATACATTCATGTCATTACATTCACATTCTTATTAGCATATATGCTTATATATATGAACAACCATATTAAATTCACATCTCATATATGACCTTCGTTAATCCATTCAAACAAGCATAAAGCATACTCAACATCATCCCTACATAATCTTCACATGAACTATATATGTTTACCCATTACTAGCATACAATTTCACTTATTATTGTCTTTTAGACATTTCATCAAACACGTGGTGTGCGTACTACTTCCTAGGCACCATGTACAACTAGTTTATGCATAATCTTCCAAGTTCACTCATATTTCATCAAATCTTCTTACTAATCAACAAGTATCATTTAACACCTAAACATCAAACATATCAACACCAAATTTCTTTCAATTCATCTAACAATAGTTCATCCTAACACAACATAATTCATGAATATTGGACATGTTGAACACTCATGTCATCTTAATCACCCAACTAGTGGGTTTACATCCTTAAACATCAAATTAGTCAAAATTATGCATAACACATGTTCCCTATGATGATGTTAACACATATTCATACTTAATTTCATACAATTTCGTGGATTAATCATAACCCACTTCATACAAGATCATCAAATCTAAGTTTTAAGACATACCTTATGATCCACTTGCTTGGGTGATCATTAATTCACGTTCGGTTGTGAATTTAGACTTCATTTACCCCTTCAATTTGAAGGTTCTTCAAGAACTAGGGTTTGAACCCTTGTTCTTTCTCCTGGACATCGATCCAGAACACACACACGTGTGTGTGTTTGTGTGTGTGTGTTTTCTTTTAATTAAACATCTTTCAAGTTGTCCCACTTTGGTCCCTCATGTTTCGTTTTAAATAAATAAGGCTACTACCCTTCGTTTAATACCAACGACATTAATAATCAACTAGGTTAATTATTCCTAGTTAGCATTCATTCACGGGTTCACTTTTATCCCCTAACGGCATTTTACCCGTTCCTTTATATTAACCGGGTTTAAATTACCAAACCCATTTTTGGGGTGTTACAGTCACCGAGCTAAGCAACATAGAGAACCTTTTCCACTAAGTGAACATAAAAGTTCACAGTTAGGTGAACTTGTTCACTTAGATGTTTGGGGTCCTTATAGGGTTGCAAGTAGGGAAGGGCATAAGTACTTCCTTACAATTGTTGATGACTATTTGAGGGCTGTTTGGATATGCCTAATGAAAAATAAAACAGAAGTGTTTGAAAACATACAAGATTTTGTAAATATAATTCAAACTCAGTTTAAAAAGGTCTATTTCTTGGTGATTGTCTTGTATCCTGGAAAAGTAAAAAACAGCCCACAGTGTCCAGATCATCAGCTGAGGCTGAATATCGGGCTATGTGTGCTGCAGCGTGTGAGGTCATTTGGTTAAAAAATTTACTAAATGAACTTAATATTGTTGTCAATGTTCCTATAAAACCGTACTGTGATAACACGGCTGCACTTTCAATTGCAGCCAATCCTGTATTCCATGATCGGACCAAACATTTCGAAATAGATTTGTTTTTCTTACGAGACTGTATAACTAAGGGAATAGTTAAGTGTTTGGGTATAGAATCTGTAAATCAACTTGCAGATATATTTACCAAAGGTCTGTTAATAAAAACACATGTTGAGTTGTGTAAAAGGTTAAAGTTGTTTGATTTGTTCAAATAATGAAATTGTGAGGGGGTGTTAAAAATGTAAATAAATACAATTTCATTATTTGTAATTTATGTTTGTTTCTATTTTACTTGTTTTATATTTATTGTCTTACAGGTGGGCCAGAAATGGACTGAGAAGATACTGGACTAATGGGCTAAGCTGTATGGGCTGAAGACACCGGACTGAGAAGTTTTTGCATTGCTGGGCTGTGAAGGTGGTTGTTATAACAAACCGGGTAACCCGCATGTGCTTGGTATATATAGACCCAGATCTCATATCAGTCAGATATAGATATTTTTCCTCTCGTTTGTTCTCTCATTGGCGATCTAGGGTTTCGTTCAATCATTCTTCAATTTGCTGTCAAATGTTCGATTCTTGTGTTCGTTTTGTGTTGATCATCTTGTTGATGATCATCTGAGAGTTCGAGAGTGTATCTCGGTTTAGTTTCTGAGTTGTATTACTGTATATTCATCTTTCTAAGGTTTTTTATAAACTTCTTGATTTGGGTATCTTGTGTTTGTATTGTCGATGCCATTATTTTGACATGTCCTAAGATATTATATATTTACAGAATAGTCCCTGTAACAGTGAAAAGACAAATATGCCCTCACGTGCAAGTCACATGATCAGTTTTAACCAAAAAATCTAACTGGGTTTGGCCTAAAGGACATAACGTGCAAGATTTGCAAACATTAAGGACAAAAGTCATCAATTTTAAAGACAAAGGACAGCGCCTGCAATTTGGGACATACATAAAGGACAAAACTTGTAATTTACTCTTCATATAGTTAATACATAGTAGAATGATGTATAAAATTAAGAAACATACAATTTATATAATTTTCGACTAAGTCACGCTCTCTAGTTCTACTTCTAGATTTACACATGTGTTAATTGTCAACTATATGGAAACGAGTACATTTCCAACACACCTTATTACCAATAGACTACCTGCCCTATATAATTTACGACTAACTCACGCTCTCTAATTCTACTTCTAAATCTACAAATGTGTTAATTGTAAACCATATGGACAGTGGCGGACTCAGGATTTTTTTCCTGGGGGTGCGAAATTCTTTTAAAGATTTTAGACCCCTAGCTATATGAAAAAATCGGTTCATAGCGGGTCGGATCGGGTCGGGTCATGTAAAACAAGTAAACACAAACAAACAAAGTTTCATAGCGGATCGAATCAGATCGGGTCAGGTCCATTTCAATTTTCAAACAATCAAACCCTAGTTCCTAACTTCCTATCATATTAACAAACAAAAAAGCATCAACATTCAAATCATCCCTACTTCTATTTCTCTTAATCATTAATAAAAGAACAAAAAAACGTATCTAAAACATACATTGGTCTTTAATTAGAAGAATCCGACCAAAAAAAGTGGCTCAACCTCTTTCCTCTTGAGAAATCACGACATAACTTCCCTACTCATTGATCTTTCCTAATCCTATCACATACAAAATAAACAAGGATCTTCAAGTGTTCAACCATAGCACATGTTCCTTAATTTTCAATTTAAAATTTTGAATTTCAAGCCCTAGTATTGTTATTTACCAACCAACAATCATATAATCAACATAACCACCAACGATTTGGGGTTTTTTTTAATTACGTGGACTGATTTTGTTTAACAAAACTAGTAGTTGGAATGAGGCTTGAATAGGTATTAAGTTATTGGGCTTGATAGATTGAATTTAAGTTTTATTAAAGGGGTTAGTGGGCTAACTTGTTTACATAATTTGATCGGGTTTCAATCTGTGTTCACAATTTTTTTATATAAATTCCTAACATTTTTTTCTAAGGGGTGCGGACGAAAATTTCCAAGGGGTGCAGTCGGGATTTTTCACGAAAAATACCACTAATTTTTTTTTCCAAGGGGTGCGGCCGCCCACCCACCCCATAAAGTAGGTCCGCCCATGCATATGGAAACGAATACATTTCCTACACATTTTAATACCGATAGGCTACATATTTATAAAGTATTCTAACTTGAATACGTCAAGCAGATATGGGTGAAAAATATAAAGTGATATTATAAATACACGAATAATCTTAAAAACTTAAGAATAGATTATTAGTTAGATATCCTTTTTATCTGGTTGATTATAAAAGTGTACATTACAACAGAAAAAAAGTTTAGATTTTAAAATAGTTGATTATAAAAGCAAATTTAAATTAAGTGTTTATAAAAGTTTTTAATCATTTAACTTACTTTAAGACCATGTGTAGTGAGAGGGGAAGATAATGCCCCCACCCTTAAGCGTTTTGCGTCATGTGACGGTTCAGTCAGCATGTTGACATTATGAGGCATTATCTTAAAACGGGCGTACTGGTAATGATTACCCAATTTCTTTTCAAATTAAAACTAATAATATTTCAATTAATAAAAAAATTACATTGCTAAAAATAAAAAGTAAAAACCGAAAAATGCAAGAAAAAAAAACATAAAATCTAAAGTCCATATTTATCACGGATTTGTTGCAGACGCATTTCCGCTAGGATCAACACGTCTCCTACGAGGTGATTGATCAGTTTAGACAAAAATTCTATATCTTTCTCCATCTGCCTCGATATGTAGTTTGGTTACCGGGTCTAGACGTAACACCGAACGGGGGTCGAAATGGATTAATGATGTGATTTTTTTTATAAAATTTGAAGTAGTATAGAAGATAGTAGGGTAAAGTTTATAAAAAAAATGAGTAAAAAGTGAGGTGTTTTATAGGTATAAAAGTGCAATAAAAAAAAATTAAAATTTTTTGCTTGTTACCGTTGAAAGCAACGGTATAATTTTGAAAGATGTGCACTTTTTGGCGTTTTGAACAAAACGCTGCATGCAAAATTTTTGAAAAAAACGCCCCCGGCTGTCCCAAGACGTGATTAAGCTTCTTTTTTTTTAAGGGGAAAACCGTCAAAAAAAAAAAAACCCAACTGGTGGTCTAAGACTGGAAGGTATGGAAGAGGCAAGTCCTCCAAGGATGGGCTAGGGGGGCGGTGTGGGAGGACCGGCGCCGTGAAGAGAGAGAGAGAGAGGGGAGAGAGAAAGAAGAGAGAGAGAGAGAGAGAGAGAGAGAGGCCCGTCCTAGCCGGCTGTGGGTTGCCGGGGACGACGGAACGAACGGAGGGGGGCGGTGTGGGGGACCGGCGCCGGTCCTAGCCGGGCCTCAGCCGGCCCCCATACCTTCTAGTCTAAGCAAGTGGTACAAGGATGATATGAAACTTACCTCAAGCAAGTGGTACTAGGAAGAGTGTAAGTGGTCAAGCAGTATGTGAACAAACAAAGAAACAGTTGTCACTTTCAAACACCCACTTTCCCCCAACTTTCATCCCCAGCTGTGTTCTTATCATCCTTCACTCCACTCCATTTCGTGTGCATTTCGCTTATCAATCAAACTCTATACATATATATCTCTATATATATATATATATATATCCAAACACACTTTCACATAATTCACTCACTCACAATTCCCAAAACATTCCGTACAAAACAATAACAAAAACAATGACCACTTTTATCCACTTCAACTCAGAAAACACTCCATCCGAATCTTGTTCAAGTTCGGATTCCAGCACGGCCGCCGCTTTTTCGGACAATCTGGCTTCACAAAACCCGAAAAAGCGGGCAGGCCGAAAAAAGTTCCGGGAGACACGTCACCCGGTGTACCGCGGAGTCCGAAGGCGGGACTCGGGCAAGTGGGTGTGTGAGGTCAGAGAGCCGAATAAAAAAACAAGAGTGTGGTTAGGATCATATCCGACTGCTGACATGGCGGCCAGGGCGCATGACGTGGCGGTTTTGGCCATGCGGGGCCGGTCCGCCTGTTTGAATTTTGCCGACTCGGTTTGGCGGCTGCCTGTGCCGAAATCTAGTAATGTGAAGGATATTCAAAAGGCCGCCGTGAAGGCGGCCGAGGGGTTCGGGGTTGAGGATGGTGTGGTGGAGAGGGTGGAAAAAAATGAGTTGCCGAAAAATGAGTTGCCGAAAAATGAGGTGCCGAAAAAAGTAGTTTATTTGGATGAGGAGGCTGTTTTTTGTTTGCCGAGATTTTTTGATATTATGGCTGAGGGATTGATGGTTCCGCCACCTCGGATGGGTGGATATGACACTTGTCAGGATGACTTGGAATTTTGTTCTGACGTGTCATTATGGAGTTTCTGAATTTAGCCTTTGACCATTAGATTTTATCTTTTCATTCCAATCAACACGGCAAATTACATAAGAATAGCAGGTAGACGGGCAACAAACTGCGCCGCCATCCCCTTCTGAATGGAAAACCCTAATCTACTAAAAACAAAGCATCGCCCCTGAGGGGTCGAAAAGTTGTTGTGGACCACACGCTGAACTCTAGCCAAGAACCGAACCGCCTCCGGCGCCAAGGAGCCGAACGTGTCAAACGCTAGGGGGACAAAGGCATGCTGATTATCCTCACAAGCTTTCGCGTGCTTTTCCACTTTCTTAGACTCTGCTTTCAATACCGCTTGCCCCGCCACAAACCCATTTTCTCGAAACCCGGCTAGGGGGGATACACCTGTGAGATCGACACAAGCATGTTTCCCGCCCTCCCAACCATTAGATTAGAATTAGGTTTTTTTTTTTTTTTTTTTTTACAGCGTTAGAGTTATTAGATAGATGATTGTTTTTCCGGTTATGATAATCAAAATTGATAAAAAAGAAAAAATGCTTTTGAATTTTTAAACCCGTAAAGTGTATTTATCCTAGAAAATCTAGGATTGATGTTAAAAAGCTATAAAAATAGGTGTGTTGAAAGTTGAAAACCGTTAAACCAACTGAAATTTCAACCGAAACAAGTCCACCGGTCTGAGATCAAAACGATTCGGTTCATAGTTTAGCTATTATGTCAAGTTCAGTCTCGAAGCGAAGGAACGAGAACTTTCTCCGAATCGTTTAACCTATAGTATTTATATCTTTTTTTTTTCTCATTTTAATTTGTTTAATGCAAACTAATATGTTTGAAAGAAAAAGAAAAAATGTAAAAAGATCGCCAAAACGGGGCGATCTTGCCGTCGCCGTCTCCTTTAAGGTAGAGAGAGAAGGAGAGTTAGAGAGATTGTTTTGTAAAGTGACTGTATTGTGTTATATATATGTATATTTACTAGGTTATATACCCTTGAGCGAAAGCCGGCGGGTAACAGACCGTATAAAGTCAATAGTTCACTAGTTCAAACACAACCAAACAATTTAAACCCAAAGACCATCTAGTAGAATCATCAAAGGTCTGAAATCAAATCTAAAAAGTTTAAGATCAAAAGGGCAAAATCTAAATACTTGCTTAGTTCATAACAGACTCACATAGCTCAATTAACCTAAAATAAATACACAGCCATATACACATGTTGAGAGTTAAGATGTTAAAAAGTCAACTAAGATGAATGCTATCAAACTTCAGGAAGAAATTTCACATGTGAAAAAAATCCACAAACCACTCTTCATCACCAAACTCTCAACAAACAAAATCTGACCGCAAAGCCGTCGATAGATGCGTGCACGACACCCAACGGATAACCGATTCCGTAACCACCACGTCCAACGGCTCAAACTCTCCGAGTCCAATCGTCCTGTTCCGCTTGTTATAACTCACCCATATTCGAGACCCGCCTCCCCTTTTCACCTCAACCGACTTCTGCTCTTTTGATTCTCTCGTCTCCTGGTCCGATACGCTTACAACAGGACTGGTTTCAGTCCCCTGCCCGAGCCCAAAGAACGTAAAACTGTGAACCGAGTGGATCGGTGTGCAGAAGTCGAGAGTCGCGTTTGATGACCCACCACTGCTACGGAATGAGAACCCGCAAGAGTTAACGAAAGGCGTCACCGGCTCCACAAGGAACGAAGAAAAAGACGATTTGCAACTGAAGGTTTCACAGATAATCGGTGAGCCCAGCCCGAAACTGATGTCATCATTGCGGGCCATGAATAACGAAGACGACGACGAGCTTCCCGCTAGCTCAGATTCTCCACGATTTGGCAACGATTTAGCGATCACATTCGTACCGTTAGTCCATACATGATCTACAAATCAGGGCAATGAAAGCAGTCATCAGATTTCGCGAACCGAGCAAAAAACCCAACAAATTCATAACTTGAAACTGGTTTCGATTAATTACCAAGAACTTGCTGAGCGGTTAACCGAACAGAAGGATCCGTATTGAGCATTCCTCGGATCAACTCCTTAGCGGAATCCGAAATTCCATTCCAGGGATCCGACTGGAATCTCAAATTCGCGGCTCGAACAGCATCGAATATTCGGGATTTAGTTTTCCCCCAAAACGGCGGTTTACCGCTAAGAAGAATGTACAAAATGACACCTGCACTCCAAACATCGGCTGCCTGGTTGTAACCGCCGGCGAGCACCTCCGGAGCTATATAAAACGGACTCCCGACGGTTCCATGTAACCTTTGACCTGTTTAGCGAAACAAGATTAACACCAAGTTCATGATTTTACAACAAAAACATAATAAATTAGATGAGAATTTAGCAGTGTTGTAAGAATCGCTAGACGCTGGTCGGCCGGTGGAGTACCAACTAGCGATTAATCGGGATTAATTGAGATTAATCGGGATCAATCTGATTAGGATTTTATATGTAATTTTCAGTTTTATATGTATATACACACATTTTTATACGTATTTTTTTAAGTAGACATGTTTTAACACCTTCTTCGACCCATATTTTCAAGTATACAAGGTTTATAGGTTCCGGTCAAGAATCTGGCCGAAATTTGGCTGAAGTCGCTATACTGCCACCGATTTTTGGCCAGTTAGGACTGGATTAAACCACTATTGACCTCCTACTAATTAATTAGCCGATAAGATGAAAATTACTCTGTGAACCTGAGTCTAGCGATTAATCAACGACTAATCAGAGGCTAGTTGGGATTTTTACAACCATGATAATTCAGTACATACCGGGCTTAATGTAAGTAGCAAGACCAAAATCCGCCAACTTTATCTGCGACGAGGAAGCTTTGGTCGCTAACAGAATATTTTCAGGCTTCAAGTCTCTATGAACAACTCCTTTATCATGACAAAACCTCACTACTTGCATCAACTCCCTAAACAAAACTCTTGCTTCCGACTCCGAAAACCTTCCTTGTTGTTCCAACTGATGAAAAAGCTCACCACCCGCACACAACTCCATAACTAAATGAACATAACCCTCTTCCTCGTACACTGCTTTGAGATCGACAACATTTGGATGCCCGGATAGCCTTGTCATTATCTCAATCTCGAGTTTTATGCTTCTTACATCTTCATCAGTCACTAGTCGGTTTTTTGAAATCGATTTACAAGCGAGTAGTTCACCGCTTAATTTATCCGAGCATTCTCTGATTACACCAAACTGTCCCCATCCCAATTGAGCTCCGAGAATGTAACGATCTTTTAAATCCGATGTTTCATCGGTTTCTAATATGGTTTCTGTCAAGTTCTCAACTTTGTAACAGTTGCAGAGTTTGAAAGATGATTCATTTTCATTCTTGGCAACATCCATAGGAAATGTTGAACAAATTGAGTTACAAAGATTCAAACTTTTTAGCAGCCCAAGTTGTTGACTTTGAAGGTGGGAACTTTGACTTTTTAAAAGTCTTGATTTAGGTCAAAGTTTTGCAGTCTGGTAGCTTAAATTCATGATTCTTGATAAACTTACAATGTGATTCATGAAAAAGTTTACATAAATCAAACCTCTGAGAAACCCAACATGAAACCCGGATCTGAAAACATAACAAGAATCAATTTTTATTCACAAACTCAGAAAGACTCACCAAGATTCAAACTTTTTAATCAAAAAACAAGAAAGAAACAAAACCCATAAAGCAAAATTACTAGAAACATGTATAAACACTAAAACCACTTAAAAAATCCCTAACAAACCCATGAAATTCAAGATTCAACATAAACAATAACCCAGATCAAGAAACTCATACCAATACAAAAAAGGTATAATTTTTAAGAGAGAGAGAAGGGTTTAAACCTGTAGAGAGAGAGAGAGAGAGACTGAAGTGGATTTCAAAATCTCCCCATGAAAGGGGGAGGCATATGGTGTGGGCTCTTGATTGTCTGCTACTTCTTAGCTTTGCCAATTCAATTCAACCTAAAAAGAAATAAAAACCCCCCAACTTGATTGTCTTCTTCTGTTGTTTTTAGCCAATCATTGTTTCTTATTTTATTTTTGTATATATTTTTTGTTTTTTATTAATTTTTTTTCCTTCTATTTTTAGTTTTTTACCTTCTTTTCTTGTTCTTGTTGCTTGAACATGCTTGAACATAAAAGCATATGTTGGAATTGTAGTAAACAATGTATTATAAGTGTTGATGGTTATTTAGGTGACTTACTCAATGTTAATTTGTTTTTTTGTTTCGGGCAGCTTTTCTTTGGTCGTCTTTCGTTTAATATACTTTATTTTGCTTGCTGATCAAAAAGAAGTAAACGATGTATTTTGTTGGCTGATAGCGATTAGCGAATATCACTGTCTATAATAATGTTGTTTATCATGATTTAAAAAGCTTGAAAAGAACATATTTGTTTGAGATTGTTATTTTGTTTAGAATAAGTAAGTTTAAATATCTTTTCAAAGTAATTTGTTTTATTAGTTGAAAATAATTAATATAAACTACCTTTAAAACAACTCTATTAAAACGTACAAAATAAAAATCAATTTTATAAGCAACTCTAGCTAAAAACCCATTGAATGTTAAAACAAAGTTATATATATTTTTTTTAAAGGTGTGAGTTATTCGTGAATGTCGGGAGGTCTAGCATACGTTGTCTTAATCAGGTCTGCGCTAGAGAGCCCTATCGCACAATAGATCCTCAATTTTAACCCCTCAATGAGAAACCCTTATCACTCAGACTCGAACTTGAGACCTGATGAAAACTCATCCGGACCCACTATAGGTAGAACTTAAATGTCTGTTACCACCACTAGAGCACTGGTTAAAGTTATATTTATTTGTTTATTAATATTTGTATAAAGGGTTTGTTAAATAATGGCGTTTAGGCCGCAACTTTTGATGGTGACAAGGAGTCATGACTCATTACATGCCATGTGCCAAAACGTGTAAACATCCAATTTGTTAATTAATTTAATATAATCAATAATGCTTCCATGGTCCCATTAATAATTGGGAGCAAGTTTTATTCTCTTCAAATGTGAGGCCTTTTGTACATGAATCCAACAACATTTAAGAAGATTGAAAGTTTTATACTCTTTGTTTTGCTATTTATGCATGTCTCTTAATAGATTGAAAATTTGAAATATAGATAAGTAAATACATATCAAATTAATGGACAAAAGTTGTATATAGCCATATAAGGTATGGGTACTATCTCATTTGTTGTTTCTATTGCTATTTTAATGTATATTACGGTTTTCAGCTTATTCGATAATTCTAAATAGTTATTAAACATTGCTTTATCCTTTTTTTGTTAAGTCATGACTAATCTTAAAAGTCTCACCGTAGCTCTTAGTTTACCCTGCTAGAACAAAAAGTTATCGTTACTTATGTGACCCGACACAGATTGACTATATATTCTTTATAAAGGCAGTCGAAGGAAGCAGTTATCGGTTCCCCTCTAAAGCCACAAAGATTGTCTGATTAAATTAGAAAAATTCATTCTACAACATCAAAATGAAAATTAAAACTTTTCTTTCATTAATTCAACTTAACTTAGACCATGTGTCATGGTTCATGTCTTTTTGGGGCGTTTTTCGCCATGTGACGTCCATATCAGCAAAAGGTATAATGCCCCCCCCCCCTGTTCCTCTAATGATTAATTAATGAGTAAATTACAAGTTTTGTCCTTTATGTTTGTCCCAAATTTCAGGCGCTGTCATTTACCTTTAAAATTGATGAGTTTTGTCCTTAATGTTTGCAAATATTGCACGTTACGTCCTTTATGGCAAACCCAGTTAGATTTTTTGGTTAAATCTGCTCATCAAAGGGTATTTTTGTCTTTTTACCTATACATTTAGTATTATTATTTAAAAAATTAAAACAAAATATATTTAAAAAAATACTATTATTATTACTATTATTTATATACATATACAAGTATATATCAGATCAGATTCTTCACTCTCTCTCCCTCTATCTACAACTCTCTCTCTCTCTCTACACCTCCCTCTCTCTCTACCACCATCAACCACCATCCACCACTGTAACCACCATCCCCACCCCTGCAACCATCATCCCCACCCCTGCAACCACCGCCCCCACCCCACCTACCACCACCACTGTCAACACCACCAACTGCCACCGCCCCCACTCTCTTTCTTCTCTCTATCGGCGATTGATGTGACATAAGTAACGACGATTCGCCGTCCTTCTTCTTCGTCTTCCGACGCTATTTGACCGGCGAAGTGGTGGCTCTAATTTCTTAGTTTCTTCCTTCGATTTTGCAGCCTGGAGATAGAGAGAGAGTAAACGAAGAGTGAAGATCGGAGAGGGTAAACAGTGGTTGGAGTCAAAAGAGGGGAAGAATGCGGTGGCGGTGTGTGTGGTGACGGTGTGCTCTTCCGTCAATCGGAGACCTTACCACAGTCGTCGCTCTGCTCTTCCCTCTTCTCCGACGACTATTGGCAGCCTGATTTGACACAGAGAGGGTTGTGATGGTGGATGGGGTAGTGGTTGCTGTAACACCCCAAAAATGGGGTTTGATAATTTAAACCCGGTTAATATAAAGGAACGGGTAAATTACCGTTTGGGGTAAAAGTGACCCGTAAATAAAAGTTGACTAGGAATAATTTACCGAGTGGTGACATGTATATATAAGTAACAAGATAATGAGTGTTAGTCTCTTTATTAATTGAAACGAAGTTGAGGGACCAAAACCGTTAAAAAAAAAAAGGAAACATGATTTATTAAATAAAGGAAAACCCACACACACACACACTTCGTGTGTGTGTGAGACGATCAGGAAGAAGAAGAACAAGGGTTCAAACCCTAGTTCTTGATAAATCTTCAAATTGAAGGGTAGAATGAAGTCTAAAATCATAACCGAGCATGGATAAATGATCACTATCACGAGGGGATCATAAGGTATGTCTTAAATCTAAGATTGGTGATCATGGGTGAAGTGGGTTATGTTCTAATCCGTGAGTTAATATGAAATTAATCATGTACAAGGGTTAGAACCCTCGTATAGAACATCGGTTACGTATGGTTAGTGCTAATTTGATGATTAGAGGTGAAACCCGTTAGTTATGGTGAAGATGATGACTAGAATCACCATCTATGTCCAAGTCTTGTGGAAAGATTTATGTATTATGTGGGTATGATGAATTTTTGTTAGATGAGTTAGGAGAAATATGATGATGCTATGCTTGATGTTTATGTGCTAATGATACTTGTTGATTAGTAAGAAGATTTGATGAAATATGAATGAACTAGGAAGATTATGCATAAACTAGTTGTACATGGTGCCTAGGAAGTAGTACGCACGCCACGTGTTTGATGAAATGTCTAAATGACAATAATATGTGAAGGTTGTGTTATGATGATGTTGAGTATGCTATATGCTTGTTTGAATCGGCTAATGGAATATATATATGAGATATGAACTTGATATGATCGTTCATATGAATAATCATGTATGCTAATAAGGATGTTAATGTAATGACATGAAAGTATAGGAATCATGTCAAGATGGATGGGAGCGTGGAAGGCTAACGGGACAAGAAGACTCAAGTAAGCGAATACAAATACGGACGAGTAAGGTAAGTAAATCCCGGACTTACACTTTAGATGTAAAATATATTGTACTATGATCATTATTGAGATACATGTGAAAGTATTAAACAATGGAAGTAAATAGGTAAGTTTACGGAAAAAGAAGTCGAAAGTGAATAGGAAAATATAATGATGCTAATTGTTTTCTGTTAAGAATGAAATGAAAGTGCAGGCATACTAATAATGGAGAGTGAAGGTTAAGTATGGAAGTCGTACGAGAGTGTCCGAATGGATGGACGAATGGACTTATATGAACGAGAATAAGAGATGTTGATGCTTGATTATGCACGTTTTAAAGTATATATATTATGTCACTGGTTGCTAATGAAGCAATTGGTTGTGGTGACTGCAGGTTGTACAGGTTTATGAATGTTTGTTCAAGATGTGTAAGCGGTTGAAGATCGAGTCAAGACATGGGTTGTACTTGGGTGTGTATGTGGTCACTTAATTCGATATACGTATGTTAGTTTTTAATTAATTTATGAAAAGGGATTAATGTATTTAAGTGAAAGAAAGAATAACTTATAAAGAAATTTTTAGTATGTATTTTCCGCTGCGTCAAAAATTTGGTTAAAACGTGTTAGGGCGTTACAGTTGCTGATTTGGGTTGATTGCAAGGTTAGGGTTCCGGTGGGGATGGGGTAGTGGTTGCAGATTAGGGTTAGTTATTGATGAATGTTAATGTTGAATCTGGTTCAACAATTGTGTAATTTATGCCGGTTTTTAGTAATTGAAGAATGTTTTTGGTTTTTGGTGATGGTGGATCGAAGGGGTGGATGTTCATGGTGATGTTGGAGACAGTGGAGTGAGTGGTGATGGTGGGTCAGGCGATGGTGGAGATGGTGGGTGGTCGGCGGCAGGTGAGGGTGGGAGCTGGTGGTGGTCGGCGGCAGGTGAGGGTGGAAGGTGGTGGCGGCAGGTGATTGGCTATGTTTTATTTGTTTTCTAAAAATCATTTATAAATTAGGATGTGAAAAGACAATGCTACCCTCATGTGCCTTGCACATGACCAAATTTAACCAAAAAATCTAACTGGGTTTGCCATAAAGGACGTAACGTGCAATATTTGCAAACATTAAGGACAAAACTCATCAATTTTAAAGGTAAAGGACAGCGCCTGAAATTTGGGACAAACATAAAGGACAAAACTTGTAATTTACTCTTAATTAAACTTACATTTTTTATTTAACTAATTTAACTCATATTTCATTTAATTCCAACTATAAAGAGTTTGAGCCTGACCCGTTTACGAAACCTCAACCCTTGCTCATTTCATCTCGGCTCCTGTCGTGTTTTTATGTCGCGACTCAAAGAACTCAGTCTAAATTGATAACATGTAAGCTAGCTATTCAACCACTTCACCTGAAGATGCACAAATTGGGTTTTTGGCCCAAACTGCGTTGGGTAGTAACTAGGTTGGCGTTCCAACCCGGCCCCGCAATTTAGTTCGGGTTCAAGACAGGTTCAAAATCAGATACAGTTCAGGTTCAACACCGAATTCGGTTCCCAACAGGTTTTTGTGCACCATTAACTTTACCCCTATCACTTAACTAGTATTGTAAGTAGACATTCAACCACTTTAGTTATGGGTTTATTTAAAATATAAAAGTTTAAGAAAATAAGTGTGGATTAAAAAAAAAAAAAGAGACCACCATAGTTATTATTGTTAAATGTTGATGCAAAGCAAGCAAACATCTAAAAGAAGTACAGATAAGCATATGCATTGTCCCAAACACATCAAATCATAACCAAATATTTATAAGATTTAAGTTGCTTGATTGCTTCAACCCAACTTCTTGTTTCTGTACTCACAAGTTGAACATAACCTTGATGGCATTACCACCACGCGCACTCGTCTCGAAAGCTTCTTCAACCTCCTTTTGTGAGAAACCATATCGATGAGTTATCAACGGCTTCACATCAATCTTACCACTTCTCAAAAACTCCAAACACAACGGCCATGTGTTCTTGTACCGGAAAATACCCACCACATCAACCTCCCTGATAGTTCAACAAAAGATCAATTCAGCTTTCAAAAATTTTAGTTTAATTATTATGATAAGGAGTAAAGTACACGGAAGGTCCTTGTGGTTAACCAAACTTTTGGATTTAGTCGCTAGTTTTTCAAAAGTACGGATGGTCCCTGTGGTCTGCACTTTGTAACGTATTTATAGTCCCCAACTTCTGCCAAAAGTACACGGATAGTCCATGTGGTTTGCACTTCGTAACGCGTTTAGTCCTCAACGTTTAGTGACTAAATGCGTTACAAAGTGCATACCATTGGGCCCATCCATGTACTTTTGGAAAAAGTTGGAGACTAAATTCGTTACAAATTGCAAACCCCAAGGACCATCTGCGTATTTTTGGAAAGCAAGGGACCAAATCCAAAATTTTGGTAAACCACAGGGACCATCGGTGTACTTTACCCTAATTGTTATGATAAGTTACCTTGCGGCCGCGGGAGTAAGAGGGACCGTCATCTCATGGTGGCCCATTCCCACAAGACAAACCTTTCCACCAGGACGAGTGGCGGTCAGAGCGGTTGTCATCGTCTTGTTGAAACCTGCACAGTCAAAGCTTACATCCACTCCACCTCCCATGGCTTTCTGTATTAATCCCACTTCCTCTTCTACATCCTATGTTTAAAAATATAAAATAAAACAAACACAAAATATAAGCACATGCATAGTTAACTAAAAATCATTAACCATTTATATTCATTTAAGAGTAAAATGCCATTTTCGTCCCTGAGGTTTGGCCAATTTTGCGACTTTCATCCAAAGGTTTATTTTTCCGCATGTGGATCCAAAAGGTTTGAAATCTTGCCATTTCATCCGGCTCGTTAACTCCATTTATTTTTCTCCGTTAAGTCATGGGTATTTAAATATTTTCATCTTTTTTGTTAACTTAAAGGGCAGGGCAATTTGGTCTTTTTCAGGGGTATTCCGTCTTTTCACATAAAGTGAAAAAGACCGAATTGCCCTTTAAGTTAACAAAATTGACGGAAATACCCTTGACTTAACGGAGAAAAATGGATGGAGTTAACAAGCCGGATGAAAATGGCAAGATTTCAAACCTTTTGGATCCGGATGCGGAAAAACAAACCTTTCAATGAAAGTCGCAAAACTAGCCAAACCTCAGGGACGAAAATGACATTTTACTCTTCATTTAGTTTTAAAGGATTAAAAAGACCTGAATATTAGTGGAGACTTTAATGATCTCATCGGCACCAAGCTCTTTCGCCACAGCTAACCTGCTATCTTCTACATCCACAATCACAATTCTCGGAGCACCAAAAGCGAGGGCTGCAAGCATCGTCACGAGCCCAATGGGCCCGGCCCCCATGACTAACACATTTGTCTCCGGGCCAATCTCAGCACGCCGACAAGCATGGACACCCACACTCAACGGTTCGCACATCGCCCCTTCTTCTAAACTCACATTATCAGGCAGTTTAAAACACAAATCGGCGGGATGCACCACCTGTTGGTTACAAAACGGACAGACGTTTTTAACACCAAACTTAAGGAAACTAATAATAGTTGAATAATAATAATATAATAATAATTAAGTGTACTTGATTTGCAAGAGAGCCGTGAACAGGGGGAGTGGCGAAAAACTTCATATCGGGGCAAAGATTGTAACGGCCTTGTTTGCAGTGTGTGCATCTCCAGCAGCTGATCCCAGGTTCGAGTGCTACACGATCACCGACGACTAGATCTTTGACTTCACTACCAACTTCTTCTATCACACCGGCACACTCGTGCCCCATAACCATTGGTTCTTTCACTATAAAATCTGCACATCTTAGTGTCTGCAAATCGAAAGACATTGTAAATCAAAGTCTTTATCAGAAGTTTTGATGTTCATATCGATGATTGACGAACAAAATACCTAAAAGCTGGATCTTTCTCTTAGACCAGATTTATTTGACAACACAATAATTCAATAAACGAATAAAGAACACACGGGGTTTTGAACTCAACCGACTACCAACTCTTTCAATATTACTAAGAACAAAAAGAGTTAATTACTGTTTTCGTCCCTGTGGTTTGTCAAAAATCACTATTTCAGTCCATTAGTTTAAAAATTGCGATTTCAGTCCCTGTGCTTTTACTTTCGTAACCATTTCAGTCCCTGTGGTTTCACTTTCGTAACCATTTCAATCCATTATTTTGTTAAGTACAGGGACTGAAATGGTTACGAGGTGGACTGAAATGGTTACGAAAGTGAAACCACAGGGACTGAAATCGCAATTTTTAAACAAATGGACTGAAATAGTGATTTTTGACAAAGGGACAAAAACAGTAATTAACTCGAACAAAAAACTACACCAAATCACATAACCTTAACAATCTATTTATACCGATAAAACAACTAAATTTACTCTAAATAAATCCTAGATTAATTCAAATTTCAAACATGCCTTATTTCAAAACCTTTTAGGTTTATTTTAAACTTATCCTATCATTTTCAAATTGTACCAGGAATCAATTACTACTGTTTAATCCAAACAAGAATCCTCTTCTTAAATTATATATCAAAGGAACACCACACAATCTATCAAATACTCAACACCATCAAGATTCAATCCCCATATTATCCAAAAAAAATCCATTTTTTTAAAACAATTATTAATCATAATAAAACCCTAATTCATAAAAAAAAAAAAAAAAAAAGAGGTGATGAGAGACAGACAAACCTTGAGATAGTGAACATCACTACCACAAATACCCACAGCTTTCATCCTTACTTTAACATCATGCGGCCCTGAATTCACACAACTTATTATTAATTATTAATTATATTAAAAAATAATAAGTGGAACATAAAATTATTATATATATGATACCAAGAGGGGGAAGGTTGAAGGGTTGGATCTTGAGGGTGTTGATAGCAACAAGCCAAGCAGCCATGTTTTCTTCTTCTTCTCCACCCTCACTCTTTCCTCCTTTACCCATCTCTGTTTACTGATTAACTCACTCACCAGGATGATTGATTGATTTTCTGTTTGTGTGGTATGCTTTTTATTCGATAATTTTGTTAATGATGACAAAAATAGGATTGGATAAGAGACAAGATTTATTTAAATTTAAAATTTATTTAAAATAAATCTTTCTAACAGGATGATGATGAGGATAATGCTCCGACGTGTACTTTACCACAACTCAAGCGTGTCATGAGCAAATGGTACTCGATACTAGTATCAAATTTATCGAACCGGGTATATTTTTTGTACTGATTCGGTACCGACTTTTGATATTTTCGGTATCGGTTCGGTATCGATTTTTACCCTCAAATACCAGCAGCGTACCGGTACCGAATCATACCGTACCAGATATATTCGGTACCAGTACTCACTTTTGAGAATTTTCGGTACCGGAGCTCATCCCTAGTGTCACACCCTACTCAGAACCTGGTTCTTGGGGAGTTGTGGGTGAACCACATCAAACAATTATATTTTATAAAATAAACTAGTATTAAGCACCCCTGCGTTGTGGCAGGGGCGAACACCAATGCCACACTACTACCAGTGACCACCAACACTGAAGTTGCAGCGTGTTAATGCGAAAAAATTAAACCGAAACGTTAAACATATAAAAATTAACTAAGTCGATCTAGGACCCAAGCGTTACGATGAACATGTGAAACGGAAAAAAATAAACGACGTAAAAACGTTTAACAACACACGTACGTTGCGCCATATTAACTCGCAAAATTATTTATAGCTTTTAAATGAAATACATATTTGTCTTTAGTGGTACAACTCATTAAGCATTATGTTACAAACCATAATGCATAGATATGAATTTGTCTTTAGTGGTACAACCCACTAAGCATCATGTTACAAACCATAAGGGTGTTAGGAGTGGTAGCGGCAAAGGGTGCGGCAAACGGGTTTGCCGCGCGGCAAACACCGCCGCCAACCCTTTGCCGAGGCGGTGAAGGGTGTGGTGCGGGGAGGGCATGCCGACGCGGGGAAGAGAGAAAGGAGAGAGAGGGGGTAGTGTGGGGTGGGGTTCATTCCAATCTCAACCAATCACACCTTTTTCCTTTTTTTTAAGTTTACCAATTCACCAAATGTCTAAACCATTGCCAACACTTTTCACCAAAGTTTAAACACTTTTCACTGATTGACGTGGCACACTCTCATTGGTTGATTTTTTAGTTTGTCACTCTCAAATGTTTAACCACTCCTAACACCCTAATACATAGATATGTTGCAAATTATTATATACTAGATTGTGGAGCCTTTGATGCGCTTACGGAAGCATTAAAGTAGATCATGTCGGAAGCTTGTTGGCTGACGCCCCCTGAAGCAAGAAATGCCATATTCTTCAGTCCAGCAGAAGTCTGAGCGGACTTTGGGGAGTAACCAGCCGTATTCATTTCCCGTTTGTTGACATCCATTTCAAAAGCCCTTAAAGTGTTGATTAAATCGGACAGAGTGACAGGATTTGGGTTGTTGAGGAAATCCTTCTTGATCATCATGCATTGCAAGCTCCATTCCTTTGGGAGCGAGTCCAACAGCTTCTTTATGGCAGCACGGTTAGTGACAGGATTTCCTGCCTTCTTCATTTTGGTCATCATACTCAGAAAGCGACTGATATGATCGGAAAGGCTTTCTCCACGAACTCCACAAAACATGTAGTATTGCTTCTGCACCATGTCTCTTTTGCTTTCAATTATCTCTTCGTTTCCCTCGTAATACTCGATCAAAGCCAGCCAGAGTGCATTAGCAGTTCTGTATTCTTCAAAAATGTTGCAGTCATCAGTTGGCAAAGCCATGGTTAAAGCAGCATGTGCGCGACGGTCGCGTTGGATTAGAGCCTTCTCTTCATCAGTGAAGGTTGTGGAGTCGTTGTTAGCGACTATCACATTTCCTCGAACCACCGTTGGAATGTGGGGTCCAGCGGTGACCGAGAGCCACAGATTGTAGTCAGTGTATTCAAAGAACGATTGGATACGAGTCTTCCAAGTACTGAAATCTTCCGCTCCTTTCAACTTTGGTGGTCTTGTGGTGGTTCTGGTCTCAAGTTCAGCTTGAGCAATTGGACTTAGTTGATTCAACGACATTTTGACTTGTTTTTGACTTGAGAAAGCTGATCAGAGGCTAATTTCGCTGACAGGCTGTTCTTGAACAACTTCGCCGGTGATATAGTTAAATTCCTCGGAAATCTGACTGAGTTTTGTGGATCAAGACAAGTTTGCCGACTATCTTCGCTGCTCAAGTATCTTCGCCGGAATGAGGAGGAGTCCTTCACTAGCGAAGAAAGCTAATTCCGCTGAGGCAACAGACAAACACGTTAGTTTGGCTAAATTCGCCGGACACCGTGATAAAAACGCTGTGGTTCTTTATCACTGTTCTCGAAGTCGCCTTCGATAAATTCGCTACAAGGTCACTAACACTATTTCGCCGAAAATCAGCAATTTCGCTCGTGTTTTAATCAGCGTTAATTATGCGATATTCAACTTAATTTCGCTATATTCAAAATAAATTCGCTATCTTCAAGATTATCTACGCTGACCAGAAGGTTTAACACGAACTAAAACCCTTTAATCACCCAAAAACGACTCAAAAACCATGTTTCTTTGCATCAAAATGTCCAAAATGACTCCCTAATCACTGATTAACAACAACCTATCAATTAAACACACCAAATCAATCCATTTTAAGTCCAAAATTTTGAAAAACTTGAAACTTTTGAAAAACCTTCAAAACTTGAAAAATCTTAACAAAAACTCAACAATCAAGAGCACTAAGGCTCTGATACCAAATTGTAGATTCCAATATCAATCCGGATCACAGTGGTTGATTGTTTTAGTACAAAACACATATTGATTAGGTGTTTGCATCATGAAAAAGTTAAGAAGAATCATAGAATGAAGATGAAGCTAATGGTATGATGAATACAACAAGTGTTGTATTGAATCCAAACAATGAAATGAACAATAAAGCATCTGGAGATCTGATTAAGCACAATGAATAGAGATCAAAATGTAAACAACACTAGTTTTCATCAATTGTGGCCAAAAGCTTGGCTAGGGCCCCATTACAAGAGTTTATATAGGATCTGACTTGCCAACATAATTATAATTATGCTGGCATCTTAACTACACCAAGTCAGATTTGCTACTTTCATACTATTACAAAACTAGTCCCTAGACTTGAATAGAGCTACAAACTATAACAAAACTAATCCAGTACAAGTATCAACGATCTCACAAGCTCTAACAGTTATTCACACTATTCTATACAATATTCAACACACGCTCTATCTAGCATATTCGCACAGTGGCAGACATACGAAATATGCACCAACAGACTGCGTGTTGTGGGCATTGAGACAACAACAGATAATGAACGAATTGTTGGACTTCTTATTACAAATGCAGCTGTAGGATCCGTACTTAAAAGCCTCTCTCTCTTACATAGTTGATATGATTAGACCACGAAAGGACTCCATCCGGTAGTTAACAGACGAATAACAATATCATTTAATGAAATTTAACTTACATACCGCATTCGAAGATCCTTGCATCACAAAGCCACTGTGTTTACATGCAGTGTACAGTGTTCTAATATCACCATATTCCAGCATTCTAAACCATAGCTACAAACAAACCAACAAACTCCGGATGCTGAAAACGTTACTAAAGAATTACTAAAATTTATTAAACGGTTGTTTGGTTTTGCAGAAAAAAATTATATACGGGTCGTATAGCATTATACGGCCCGTATACAGATCTTAAAACCCAAAAACTTATCAAACCTCAAAAAACAAACACATTTGGCCGTATAACATTATATTCCTCGTATACATGTAAAAAAAATATTTCACTGCATTTATTTCTGTGCAAAATCATTCTATACGGGCCGTATAACGTGTAACCTTATACGGCCCGTATACACTAGGGGATGTGAAAATAAGATTAAAGGGTGTGTGTATAGAAAGGGCCTTGAAAAATTAGGCCCTAAAAAAATCAGGCCTCATCGAGGGGTGCGGTTCGTCCATCCTCCAGACCGGCCCTGTCATTTAACACACCAAAATACCACTAGAGTAATTGTACGTTGATAATCGTTTTAGTTAATATGTCCTTAGAACTACGTTATTTTAGTTTACATTAGAACCTGCATAAAACATAAAAACTTTAATCAAATCATATAATTGAGTCTCTTAAAATATCTACCCTTTCACCTATAGCATATTCATAATTATTATTAGGTCTCTTAAAATATCTACCCTTTCTCCTATAGCATATTCCATATCGTGCATGTTTGACCATTTCGAAACTGAATGCATGCACAAAGTGGTGAACATGGATTTCCCTAATTCTATAGGTTCGTCTCCTTTAGACGTGTACCGTTGATTGATTAATTTAATATATATACATATATCGATACGTTCTTGGACTTCTACACCAGTAGTTCATTGTATGTCATGACTCATGTAATCAAATATCATTTTAAGTCCCAAGTGACAAATCACATATGCATATACATCTCACTCTTATCTTTTCTAAATACATGTAATAATTAGCGGATCATTTTGTATTCATTCTAATGTAACGAGTTGACGTTACCCGTGCGTTGCGGCGGGAAGTTTTGACACATGCATGCCAAAATTGTTGCATTTTATACGGTTACCGCATGTGTGTAAAAGGCGTTGGTGGTCGTTTTTTTGTATACATCAAATTAGAATGCATGTTTTGTAAATGTGGTATACATAACTTCTGGATGCAACGATTAAACATGTATGGATCGATATATGTGGTTAGAATATGGGTAATGTAAAATTTGGACTATAATGAAATAGGTTGAAACTGACTTTTATTTAAATTGTATAAATCTTTAAAATATTTGGCCGATATGTGTATTAACGTTTTATGCCACTTAACCAATGGGGGTGGTCCATTGGTAAAGACAAAGCCTTTAAAAACACCTAGGTTGGGAATGGAAGGTCTTGGGTTCAAATCCCACAGACAATAGGGAATTAAAAAAATTAGCCGTTCAAAAAAAAAAAAAAAAACCTTTTATGCCACTTTAGTTTATAGCCTAGTGGTCAAAAGGAATTATCTCTTGTAGTTGTAGAGAAACTAAGGTTCAATCATTGAGATGTGTAAGTATTTAAGAGGAAAAAATTATCGGTTTAAAAAAATATGTATTAGCATTTTATGTACCAATAAATTGGCATTTCTGAAATTTGCATTTCCTAATGTTTCTTCAATTTTCAATTGGTAGTTCATTTTGCTTGTTGAATAAAAATTAATTAATGAAATACTACCACGAATAAAATATATAACATAAATCCATGCTTTTGCTTTCTTTCTTATTTTATATTAGAAAAATGACAATGATTTATGAGATGTGTGGCTACTGTATTAATGTCTTATGAAGATTGGCTTTATGTCTGTTAATTTTTGTAACAATCCTCAAGAAAACCGACACCCTCGAATATTTTTCCGACACCCAAAAATATTTTAAAATATCCCAATATGTCCCAAAATACACCCCGTATGTGAAAACCGAGCCCGAAATACAATATAACATTAAAAATAAATAAAAAAAACAAAGAAAAATGGGTTGTCGCGGGCCGCGACACCCCTTGTCTTTAGTTGACGCGGGCCGTTTAAAGGTAAAACCTGATTTTTGAGCTTTGGGGTTTAGGCAGGCCGCGTAAGCCAACCCGTTAGTTGACGCGGGCCGCGACAACTTAAAACCTGGTGAGAGCCTGGGCCCCACGTGGCCCAACACCCGTCAAGCCTACATAGTGACCCGGATCAGCTACGTGTTGATCAGGGTTTGACGCGGGCCGCGTAGCCCTGTGTTGACATTTACGCGGGCCGCGTAAAAGTGAAAGTCAGGCACTATAAGTAGAGGTCTTCGGATCTTCAGTCGACTCGCTCACAACTTTCTTTCTTTCTCTCAAAATTAAAGTGTAGGCTTTATACACGGGTCTAATACCCCCTAAATAGCGAAGTTCTACTCCGTTGTAAGTATCATAACCCCTGGATACGTATTAGATACGCTGCCTGATTGATCTAGGGTTCCGTAACGGCTGTCGTGGTTCTGTCCGATGTAGTCGTTCGAATGCCGTCTCGGGGAGGGTATTACTAATGTTAAAATGGGTTATTATACTAACGCGTGTGCATTTGTGTAAATTATAATTTGTCACCAGGAAACCCTTACGGAAAATCTAAGACAACAATGTGAGTTTATCAGCTTTTTGTAAACCTTTTTGTTAACTGTTTTTACAAAACCTCATTTAATTGAATGTATATTAAGCAGTTATTGAGTATTTGTAAGAATACAATTATCATGAGTATGCTGGGGTTTTGTATACAAAATTTGTTACCACCTGGTCAAGGAGTAACATTTCCACAAGTCGGGTCTGACAGTACCATGGATGTTAATTGTTATATCTTGGAAACAAATATAATTGCGAGATCGCCCTCAATACTGTACACTGGGTTTTTATTTAAACTTGATTAAACTGGGATTCACTCATCAGTATTTCCCACTGACAAATGTTTTTAAAACGCGTTTCAGGTAACAAATTGTGAAAGCCAAATAGAAGCCAGCTGGACAGCACTGAAGGCTTGGAAAAGTGGCAATAAAGTTACCTAAAATAAAATAGATGTTTTTATTAAATAAAATAGGATTTATTCCTATGAAAACATGTGTACTATGAACTTGGGTTTATCCCACTTGTTTAATATTATGGAAATGTGGTATTTTACTCTGATAAAATATTTCCTAACTACGGTCCTGATGAAAATTTCGCTGCCAAATTAGAGAATACGCGATACTACCAAAACTGGCTCGCGGCCGCCCGTTCCCTGGAATGTGGGATCGGGGGTTGCGACAGGGGGTGGTATTAGAGCTAAGCCACTGATTTCAGCCACAGAAGTGTTCTGCTGACATCAAAATTCAATCTGTTAGGAAATAAATTATGGAAATACGTGCATAAATGTATTTTATTGCTATGTGTTATTTGACTATTTGTTAGTTTACAGTATGAGCGACCAAGGACCAACTGACACGTACCGTCGTTCGCCTAGAAGTGAAGACACCTCCTCTTCTCAGCCTGCCCTCTCAGGGTACTCTGCTGATACGGAAGGAGGAATCTTTGTGTTTAAGGCTCAGTCAGAAGAGCCATTTTCTCAGAAAAAGAGGGGATGGTTCAGTAGAGGAGCACACGAGCGTAGAAAACGTATGAAAAAGTTACAAGACCAGAGAGCACTAGCAGCAGTCAAGATAGAAACCGATGCATATGCCTAGGAGATGATTAATAGGGGTATAGCCAACATCCATATTTTAGCAACCACTGCAGCTGACCCTAATCTGGAGCAAATAATAGCACCCCCAACCACAACCACCAATCCCTGACCAACTGATGGAGATTGAAAACCCTGAAAATCAAGTAGAGTTGCATGATTTCAATCCAGAGGAAATCCCCAGGGTACCAGCACCAAACCCCTTAGACCCAAATTACGACCCCTGGTGGGATGAAGTTAGGGACTATGTGCAACGCTACCCGATACATGAAGACACACCCATGCAGAACATAGGAGCCTACCTAGGTTTGAATCCTTTAGATCCCTATTAACATGACGAATACATTAGGGAAATTTTAGAAGATCCTTACCAATTCCAGGCACCTACACCCCCATATCAGGAACCCGCACCACAGATTCCGAACCCAGTCCTAGAACCTGCACCCCCAATGAGTGCAGAAAACGTACAAGAACTTAGGACTTTTGGCGAGGAAATTTTAGAAAGTAGTGAACGGATGAGACAAGTGGGAGAGCGACTCGTCTGGAAGTATGACGAGCGCAATATGGATTTTTGGATGAATCCATATCCATGAATGTGATGGTAGAACGGTAGTAATAATAATAATAATAAAATAATAAAATATGTGTGTACGGATGCCTACTATTATTTATTTCAGTTGGTATTGTAATTTTATTTCAGTACTGGTGTGTAATAGATAGTATATGAATAGAGTAAGTCGCAATGATCGACACTTTTGACCAAAATGCGTGTCATGTGATTGACTATATTAAATATTATTTTGTGATATTAATATGTGGTAAATGTTTAAAATTCAGATGGCCGATGAAGGAAATCAAGGAAATCTGAATAATGATAACCAGAGTAACATTAACTTGGTTAATGAAAATCCGAGCATCAATAACAATGGAAACCAAATGGATAATAGTTCTATCCAACACACAGTGGCACAAGGAATTATAGATGCAATGCCATTTATTCTTCAAACTATTAAGGATGCTGATAATAAGAGTAAACATAGCAGTAAGTGACCAACTGAACCAGAAAACAACGTAAACAATGGACCCGTACTTCAAGCGCCCATTCCCAAAAGAAGAAGAACCATGCCTTATG
Organism: Helianthus tuberosus; assembly: GCA_030545235.1. Lineage (NCBI taxonomy): Eukaryota > Viridiplantae > Streptophyta > Magnoliopsida > Asterales > Asteraceae > Helianthus > Helianthus tuberosus. Next base: position 2,559,318 of record CM060372.1, read on the forward strand.
GTTGTTCTTACAAAGAATTCTGGTCCTGCAAACTAATAGAATTCTCGGGCAATGAAGGACCCATTGCAGCTCTACGCTGGATAGAAAAGACTGAGGCTGTTTTAAAAATAAGCAAGTGTGCTGAAGAAGATAAGATAATGTTTGCTTCTAATCTATTTAAGAACTCAGCCTTAGAATGGTGGAACACTGTAAGGACCTTCAAAAATGTCCCAAAACGACTCGTAAGTAGAAACCCGGACCCTTGAAACCCTAATCCATAACAAAAATCAAGAAAATCCAAATTCAGGGTCTTCAGGCGGGCCGCGTAAAGGATGACCAGACCCTTACGCGGGCCGCGTCAATGTGGGATTGACCGGATAAGTGTTCCGGATCCACGTGTTGACCAGCTGGCATACCTACTCGTGACCAATCAGACCTACGCGTAGACTAGGCGGCCACGCGGGCCGCGTGAACCCTAAATTTTACCTATAAATAGGTTGGATCAGGAGCATTCCTCTGGTGTCGAAATCACTTTACGAAAATGAAATTAGACTGCTCAAAAGTCGAATTTACTTTCAAAATATTGGGGTGCTGCTACGATACAGGGTATTAACTCGATCGCTGCTACGATTCAATGTCCGATTGATGTAAAACTATCCGATGGATGTTTAAGTGCTGCCCACATTAGGTCCATACTTTGTCATTAGTCGTGAATTCGACGGATGATTAAGTATAGCACTTTGTCATTCATTGTGAGGGTTTTAGTCTCGTGAGTTATCGTAAATGCTGTATTAGTTACTGACCTAGTTCGTGTGCATTGTTATTTAAATTAGGTTACAAGGCTAATCAGTAGGCTAAGCTCTGTCCACTTAAATCTGCAATGTGAGTTATTCTCTTTTATCAAAAGTATTTAACAATACTCCATATTCAAAAGTTATAATTACAGGGAGTAAGTCGTGGTTATCTTGAATCACTGGCTAGTGGGGTATTGTGCACATTACTAATTTCTCACGGGTTAGGCTAATAAATCCTAACAGTGATAACCGTCACTACTTGGGGAAAGACCCAATAGTGGTATGACCATCGTCACCAGGTGACACGGCGCCAGATAAAAATAAGATAAAAGCCATTGTAATCGCTCTTATGCTGTAATTTATAACCATGTGTCATTTTATCAAATTCGAATAACTCGCTAGCATTTCCCATCTGATAAAATATTTTTAAAACATGTTTCAGGCAACCTGTTGTAAATCATGGAAACGTGCTACGGAGCACTAACCAGCTTGAAGAGGTGGCTCAGTTAAAATGAATAAACATGTTTTATGAATCAGGGAATTTACTTGTGAAATTCCTCTATTGTAAATTACGAGGTTTATCCCGCATTATGAAATAAAATAATCGGGCATTTTAAGTTTTAAAAGATCCTGTTGAAAATCTTCCGTTGTCGCATAAATTAATAAATACCACGGGTTCCTGCCCCGCGGCTCCTGAACGGGTAAAACCGGGGCTGGGGTCGTGACAGGAAAAGGTGGTATCAGAGCCACTGATTTAAGCCTATTAAGTATTCAATTATACTTAATTTTCCTGATTGCCACTTTGTGATTATGTGTTTTATTAACTGGCTACTTGTTAGTTACAGTATGGGTAAGCAAAAGCTTTCAAATATCTATCTTAAATTAGAGAGTTCACCAAAAGAAAAGGGAAGTTCATCCCAATCAAATTCCTCAAGATACTCAGCAGATAATGAGTAGGGAATATTTGTTCGTAAGGCACAGTATGAGAAACCACTTTCCCCTAATAAAAGAAGTTTGATTATTAGAAAAAGTCAAGAGAAAATAAAGAAGTCCCAACAAAAAGGACTGATGGGTAATAAGGAAACTCAGAAAATAAGCAATAACCCACCATGGGAAGACGAGTTAGATGAAAAATGGGCAGATCTCTACATGTTAGCCACTGTAGCAGTAAATGTTAACCTCTAAACTAGTAACACCCCGATCCAATATTAGTATCCATATTATCTAAAAGTCAGAAACTTTAAATAAACTACTAGTATATTTCAAAATTTAGTTGTAATAAGAATAAGTTGTTTCAATAAAAAGGGCTGTATAATTACTTAGATGTTTCTGATTGCTTTTCTGTGACTATGTGAAAATTTTAAATCTTGTGTGTTTCTTCATAAATGCTAAACAGCATGAATGAATTATCGGAAGCTCTTGAGAATCTCGATCTCTATCCTGTTAATATTGAAGTTTCCAAGGATTTTACTGGTTATTGTGCTGATGTGGAGGAACCTATGGAATTTCAACCTCCACCTCCAGAGAAACCCAAGCCAAAGAAAAGGAGAAGAATTGTGGGTTGGAGGCATGTACGCAGGAGGAAACCAGTAACTCGGAAGGTTACCAAAGCGATTGATCCAATAGATAAAGGAAAAGGAATAGGAATAGAGGTTGAAGAAAGCTCCAAGCAAGAGATTGGAGAAAGTTCCAAGCAAACCAAGGAAATGACGTTGCAGGAAGAGCTAGATTTCATACTAGCAAGCTGTGATAACTTTAAGCCTGTCAAGGAAAACCTTTTTACTTATCCTGCTGAAACCCAGCATCCAATAAACTTGGAACCAACCATTCCAGACCCTCTGATCCATACCTAACCTTTAGGACAAATGGACGAGTGGTGGACCAATGATTGGCAATTTCAAAACCTTCTCAATAACCCTTATACCTTTTTCCCTCAGTTCAACCCAGAAGGTTAGAAGTTTCTTAGGATTGGCCGGTTATTATAGAAGATTTATTCAAGATTTTTCTAGAATAGCCATTCCCTTAACTAAGCTAACCTGTAAATCCGTTAAGTTTGAATGGGGATTAAAACAAGAAGAAGCATTTAGAATCCTTAAGCAAAGATACACCCATACTAGCGTTACCAGAAGGAACTGAAGACTTTGTAGTCTATGTGATGCTTCTAAATTAGGTTATGGATGCATATTAATGCAACGTCAAAAGGTTATAGCTTACGCATCTAAACAACTTAAGAATCATGAAGAGAATTATTCAACCCATGATTTAGAGTTAGGAGCTATAATTTTTGCTCTTAAAATTTGGAGACATTACCTTTATGGTAGTAAGTTCACCATATTCACTGATCATAAGAGTTTAAGGTATATTTTCAAGCAAAAAGAGTTGAATATGAGACAAAGACGCTGGATGGAAATGCTTAGTGATTATGATTGTGATATCCAGTATCATGAAGGAAGAGCAAATGTAGTAGCATATGCTTTAAGCCAAAAGTATCATGAAAAATCAAAAAGGGTACGTTCTCTTAAATTAAATCTGCAAGTAGATTTAAATGATCAAATAAGAGAAGCACAAGAATCAGTAATCAAGGATGATTCTGAAAAATTAAAAGGTATGTTAAAAGAATTAGAACAAGGAACATATGGAATTTGGAGATTCCATGAAAAAAGAATGTGGATACCTAAATTAGGAAACCTACGTCATAGTATACTAGAAGAAGCCCATAGGTCTAAATATACAATGCATCCTGGAAGTGACAAAATGTACCAGGATTTAAGGAAGAATTTCTGGTGGATATGAATGAAAAAGAACATAGCAGCCTATGTTTCTAAATGTTTAACTTGTTCACAAGTTAAAGCTGAACACCAGAAACCCTCAGGTTTATTACAACAGTTAGAAATGCCAGTGTGGAAATGGGAATTGATAACAATGGATTTTGTTACTAAATTACCCAAAACAAAGAAAGGAAATGATACAATCTGGGTGATTGTAGATAGGCTAACCAAGTCAGCTCATTTCCTACCAATGAAAGAAACTTTCAGTATGGAACAGTTAGCTAAATTATATGTAAATGAAAAAGTTTCATTACATGGAATACCTTTATCAATTGTGTCTGACAGAGATAGTCGTTTTACCTCTCATTTTTGGTCAAGTTTCCAAAAAGCAATGGGAACCAAGTTAAATCTAAGCACAGCTTATCATCCTCTAACGGACGGACAAAGCGAAAGGACAATTCAGACAATGGAAGACATGCTTAGAGCTTGTGTAATTGATTTTGGAGGTAATTGGGACGATCACTTACCTTTAATAGAATTTTCTTATAATAATATTTATCACACAAGTATCAATGCTGCACCATTCGAAGCACTTTATGGACGAAAGTGCCGAACCCAAGTCTGTTGGGCAGAAATTGGGGAAAAGCAACTATCTGGACCTGAGATAGTGCAGGAAACAACCGATAAGATCATTCAAGTCAAGGAACGACTGAAAGCAGCACGAGATCGACATAAGAGCTATGCTGATAATCGACGCAAACCATTGGAATTTCAAGTAGGAGATAAAGTATTGTTAAAGGTCTCTCCTTGGAAAGGAGTGGTAAGATTCATCAAACGGGGAAAGCTAAGTCCCAGGTACATTGGACCTTTTGAGATTATTAGAAGAATAGGACCTGTAGCCTATCAGCTACAACTACCAGCGGAAATGGCAGGAATACATGATGTATTTCATGTATCTAATCTCAAGAAATGCTTAGCCGATGAATCACTGGTAGTACCTCTTAAGGATATAGAGGTAAATGAACAACTTAAGTTTATAGAGAAGCCTCTACAGATTGAAGACAGGAAAGTTAAGAATCTCAAGCATAAGAGATTAGTTCTGGTCAAAGTGAAATGGGACTCCAAAAGAGGACCTGAGTACACATGGGAACTTGAATCTGAAATGCAAAGGAAATATCCACACTTGTTCCAGTAGATCTCGAGGACGAGATCTAAAACAAGGTGGGGAGGATGTAACAATCCTCAAGAAAACCGACACCCTCGAATATTTTTCCGACACCCCAAAATATTTTAAAATATCCCAATATGTCCCAAAATACACCCCGTATATGAAAACCGAGCCCGAAATACAATATAACATTAAAAATAAATAAAAAAAAAGAAAAATGGGTTGTTGTTAGTGCTTTTATGTCTATCGCTTCCGGCATCTCAAATCGTAGCTGAAACAGTTTATTTCTAGCGTTATATTGTAATATAGTAGAAACTCGATAAATTAATACTCGATTATTTAATAAACTCTCTAAGATAATATTTTTTGCCGGTCCCGCGTCAACATATGGTCAACGTGTTGCTGATCCGGGTCACTACCTAGCTTCGACACGATGATGACACGTGTCATCACCGGGCTGCGCCACATTTTGGGTTTCTCGCGGCCCGCGTTAACTTAAACGGGGTCTTACGTGGCCCGCTTAAACTTAAGAAATCAATGACAGCAGTTTACAAGCTTGATACCGCCCGCGTAAAATCTTGGGGTGGGTCTACGCGGCCCGCCTTAGCCCTAGATTTCAGATTTTATATTTATTTTATATGTTATTATGTATTTCGGGCACGGTTTTCACACACGGGTTGTATTTAAAGACATATAAGGGTATTTTAAAATATACTAGGGTGTCAGAAATATTTATGAGAGTGTCGGTTTTACCGAGGGTTGTAACATTCTCCCCACCTTGTTTTAGAGCTCGTCCTCGAGATCTACTGGAATAAATGCGGATATTTTCTTTGCATTTCAGATTCAAGTTCCCATGTGTATTCAGGTCCTCTTTTGGAGTCCCACTTCACTTTGACCAGAACTAGTCTTTTATGCTTGAGATTTTTGACTTTCCTGTCTTCAATCTGTAGAGGCCTTTCTACAAACTTGAGTTGTTCATTTACCTCTATATCCTTAAGAGGTACTATCAGTGATTCATCAGCTAAGCATTTCTTGAGATTAGATACATGAAACGCATCATGTATACCTGCCATTTCCTCTGGCAGTTGTAGCTGATAGGCTACAGGTCCTATTCTTCTAATAATCTTAAAGGGTCCAATATACCTGGGACTTAGCTTTCCTCTTTTGATGAATCTTACTACTCCTTTCCAATGAGAGACCTTTAATAATACTTTATCTCCTATTTGAAATTCCAACGGTTTGCGTCGGTTATCGGCATAGCTCTTCTGTCGATCACGTGCTGTTTTCAGTCGTTCCTTGACTTGAATGATCTTATCAGTTGTTTCTTGTACTATCTCAGGTCCAGATAGTTGCTTTTCCCCAATTTCTGCCCAACAGACTGGGGTTCGGCACTTTCGTCCATAAAGTGCTTCAAATGGTGTAGCATTGATACTTGTATGATAACTATTATTATAAGAAAATTCTATTAAAGGTAAGTGATCGTCCCAATTACCTCCAAAATCAATTACACAAGCTCTAAGCATATCTTTCATCGTTTGAATTGTTCTTTCGCTTTGTCCGTCCGTTTGAGGATGATAAGATGTGCTTAGTTTTAACTTAGTTCCCATTGCCTTTTGGAAACTTGACAAAAAATGAGAGGTAAATCGGCTATCTCTATCAGAAATAATTGATAAAGGAATGCCATGTAAAGAAACAATTTCATTTACATATAATTTAGCTAAGTGTTCCATACTGAAAGTTTCTTTCATTGGTAGGAAATGAGCTGACTTGGTTAGCCTATCTACAATCACCCAGATTGTATCGTTTCCTTTCTTTGTCTTGGGTAATTTAGTAACAAAATCCATTGTTATTAATTCCCATTTCCATACTGGCATTTCTAATTGTTGTAGAAATCCTGAGGGTTTCTGGTGTTCAGCTTTAACTTGTGAACAAGTTAAACATTTAGAAACATAGGCTGCTATGTCCTTCTTCATTCCTATCCACCAGAAATTTTTCCTTAAATCCTGGTACATTTTATCATTTCCTGGATGTATCGTATATTTAGACCTATGGGCTTCTTCTAGTATACTATGACGTAGGTTTCCTAATTTAGGTATCCACATTCTTTTTTCATGGAATCTCCAAATTCCATATGTTCCTTGTTCTAATTCTTTTAACATACCTTTTAATTTTTCAGAATCATCCTTGATTACTGATTCTTGTGCTTCTCTTATTTGATCATTTAAATCTACTTGCAGATTTAATTTAAGAGAACCTACCTTTTTTGATTTTTCATGTTACTTTCGGCTTAAAGCATATGCTACTACATTTGCTCTTCCTTCATGATACTGGATATCACAATCATAATCACTAAGCATTTCCATCCAGCGTCTTTGTCTCATATTCAACTCTTTTTGCTTGAAAATATACCTTAAACTCTTATGATCAGTGAATATGGTGAACTTACTACCATAAAGGTAATGTCTCCAAATTTTAAGAGCAAAAATTATAGCTCCTAACTCTAAATCATGGGTTGAATAATTCTCTTCATGATTCTTAAATTGTCTAGATGCGTAAGCTATAACCTTTTGACGTTGCATTAATATGCATCCATAACCTAATTTAGAAGCATCACAATAGACTACAAAGTCTTCAGTTCCTTCTGGTAACGCTAGTATGGATGTATCTTTGCTTAAGGATTCTAAATGCTTCTTCTTGTTTTAATCCCCATTCAAACTTAACGGATTTACAGGTTAGCTTAGTTAAGGGAATGGCTATTTTAGAAAAATCTTGAATAAATCTTCTATAATAACCGGCCAATCCTAAGAAACTTCTAACCTCGGTTGGTGACTCAGGGGTTTTCCATTTAGTAATTGCCTCGATATTTGTTGGATCTACATGAATTCCTTCATGATTGACTATGTGTCCGAGAAATTGTATATGTTCTAACCAAAATTCACACTTAGAAAACTTAGCATAAAGTTTTTCTTTTCTTAATAGACTCAGGAGTGCGTGTAAATGCTTTGCATGATCCTCTTTATTCTTAGAGTAAATTAGAATATCATCTATAAAGACAATTATGAATTTATCCAAATATGGCTTACATATTCGGTTCATCATGTCCATAAATGCAGTTGGGGCATTGGTTAAACCAAATGGCATGACAGTAAATTCATAATGGCCATACCTTGTTCTGAATGCGGTCTTATGAATGTCCTCTTCCTGTACCTTTAATTGATGATATCCTGACCTTAAATCGATTTTAGAGAAAAATCGAGCTCCTTGCAGTTGATCAAACAGATCATCGAATCTTGGTAATGGATACCGGTTCTTAATTGTGACTTTGTTTAATTCACGGTAATCAATACACATACGCATTGATCCGTCCTTCTTTTTAACAAACAGTATCGGCGCTCCCCATGGCGACGAACTTGGTTGTATGAATCCTTTTTCTAACAATTCGTCTAATTGTTTCTTCAATTCCTGCATTTCGGCGGGTGCCAAATGGTAAGGTGCTTTGGCAATCGGTGATGTTCCTGGTATCAAATGGATTCTGAATTCAACTTCCCTATCTGGAGGTTGCCCTGGCAATTCTTCTGGAAATACATCTGAAAACTGAGATACTACTGGAATATCTTTTAAATCTTTTCCTTTAGTGTCAGTGATTATGGAAATCAAATACACTATAGAACCCTTTCTTATATAGCTTGCAGTTTTCATCACAGAGATGAATTTTGTAGTTCTAGATGGTTTATCTCCTTTAATTGTGATCGTTTTACCTTTTTGTGAATTTACTTGAATTGACTTTTGATCACATAAAATACTGGCTTTATTGGCTATTAACCAATCAATTTCTAAAACAACATCGAATCCTGCCAGATTCATGGGCTATAGGTTTGCAATAAATTTCTGATTTAAAATTTCTATTCTTGCTCACTGCAAGATCTCAGAAATCCTAACAGTTTCTCCATTAGTTGTCTCTACTAAGCATTCTTGTGGTAGTTTAGTTAAGACAAAATTGCAGAAAACAACCTTTATGTTTGCCTCAAACTGCACTTTATACCTTTCACTATGAAATCGTCCAAAACCAACCTTTACGTTCATGTTTTATGACACCCTATAACCTTTAGCACTAACCACGTCAAAAAATTCAGTTAAATGCCCTCACATGCCTTACATGCCTTGCATGTGAGGGCATTTAAGTCTTTTAATATATCCCTTTTTAAACAAAAATTGTATTTATATCCTGTATTCAAGTCTTCCATCACCACTCCACAGTACCACACCGTCAACTGTTCCGGCCGATACTAAACACTTCTGGCGACCTTTTTTCGTATTAAATGTTCAAATCAATACAGATAACAGGGTATAATTGCAATTAATTCCTATACGAATGTAACCAAACTCATTTATGGATGTCTAGAACTGTAACAAATTGAAATTGTCTGACAAATATATACAAGCATAAATATATCGTCTTCATTCTCTCTCTCAAAACTACTTGCAGACCATTTTCCCATCTCAAAACCTTCAATTCTTGTTTAGTCAATCTCTAATTGCTCAATCTAATGGTGTAAATTAAACAAACAACATTAATTCATTCAATAACTCTAATTTAATTCCCAATTTTTATCCTCATTTTCATATTTGATTCTTCAAAACTCTTTTAATTTGTTTTTATGTTTCACTTCAAAACTCTTTTTCAAAGTTTCCAGACACATCAACGTTGATCTCTCAAAGAGGCTACCATCCAAATACTCTAACCATTCAATATCAAAGTTTTCGCTCTTATTTGACCAGTTTATAAATGCGCAAACAGGTCGTAAACGGCTTTTATTAAACAGGTATAAAAGAGTAGGCGGGTTTACTTTATCGGTTGTGCAATCATCGGAATCCGGTCGGAAGTCGAACTCCGGCAACACCTCCAATCTCCGGAACAGGTAATTCGTTGTGCTATCTCCGATCGATTCTCTTCTTCTACCAATCTCTATCTTTCTCTCTCTCTCTCTTCATCATCGATCTCCCTCTCACTACCACAACACAATCGCCGCCTCTCATTACCGTCGTCCTCCCTCTTTATTAACTCTGACTCTCTTTCTTTAACTCTCTTTCTCTCTCTAGTTTTCTCTCTCATTCGATCTCTCTCTGGTTTCTATTTCTCTTTCTCTCTCTAGATATTTCTGGATTTACAGTATCTGTGTGTGTGTGAGGTAAGTGAGGGAAAGAAAGTTGAACTTTGATTAAAAAACATATTAAATGAAAGGCATGAGAAAAGACCATAATACCCTCACATGCAATGCATGTGAGGGGATTTAACATAAAAAATAAACGTCGTTTGTGTTAAAGGTTGACCCTTGTAGCAAAAACATGAACATAAAGGTTGGTTTTTACCGATTTCATAGTAAAAAGGTATGAAGTGCAGTTTAGGTATAACATAAAGGTTAATTTATGCAATTTAGTCTTTAGTTAATGGCTGATTTAGAAATTTGCAAAATGATGTATTAATAAAACTTTGGTTTGCACCATAGTCAAATAATACTTTAGCAAAAATATCATTAACTAAAAACGTACCAGCTATGACATCTGGAATCATCTTGGCTTCATCTGCAGTCAGAACAAATGCTCTAGCATTTTGTGTATTCTTGTTGTTTGTAGCTGGAGCTACTTTTGGGCAATTAAGTTTGATATGACCTTGTTCTCCGCAGTTGTAGCATATCCTGTTATTAGCTTTCTTCCTGCAATTTTCTTCTTTGTGTCCTGATATTTTGCAAAAATTACAGTATACTGAGCATTTTCCTGAATGCTTTTTTTTGCAATTCTTACAGTAAGGTGTAGAGGTAGAACCTATATTTTTCCCACGATTAAAATTTCCATAACGAAATTCTTGTGTGAGCTTCTGGGTTAGGTTCCTTCTTTGATCTTCTTCTCGAGTACGGACTAATTCATCTGTCAAGGTGTTTGCTAGTTCTACAGCTTCTTCTATGGTTTGAGGTCTAGCTGCCTTGACTACATGTCTTATCTCCCCAATTAATCCCCAAATATAACGGGAGATTTGCACTGGTTCTGGTGAAGCAAGAGTTGGCACTATTCTAGCATATTCAAAGAATATTTTAGTGTATCCCTTACTATCCACACCAGTCATTCTAAGGTTTAGGAATTTGTTTGCTATCTGTTCTTTTTCATTGGGTGGGCAGAATTTCCTTTCTACCTTATTCTTAAATTCTTCCCATTCCATATTGTAAGTTCTATCACTTCCTCTTGATTGAAGGATAGTGTTCCACCATTCTAGTGCTGAATTCTTAAACAGATTAGAAGCAAACAGTATTTTATCTTCTTCAGCACACTTGCTTATTCTTAAGATTGCCTCAGTCTTCTCTATCCAGCGTAGGGTTGCAATGGCCCCTTCGTTGCCCCTAGAATTCCATTGGTTTACAAGACCAGAATTCTTTATAAGAACAACCGTAAGACACGGTTCTTCTTCTTTTGGGAATAGGCATCTGAAGTACAGGTCCATTGTTCACGCTGTTTTCTGGTTCGATTGGTCGCTTACTGCTATGCTTACTTTTATTATTCGCTTCTTGAATAGTTTGAATAATAAATGGCATTGCATCTATAATTCCTTGTGCCACTATATGTTGAACAACACTATTATCCATTTGGTTTCCATTGTTATTGATGCTCGGATTCTCATTAACCATGTTAATATTACTCTGGTTATCATTATTCAGATTTCTTTGATTTCCGTCATCGGCCATCTGAATTTTAAACATTTACCCCATATTAATATCACAAGATAATAGGTAATATAGTTAATCACATGACACGCAATCTAGCCAAAAACGTCGATCATTGCGACTTGTACTCTATTTTCATATACTATGCGTCTATTACACACTAGCACTGAAATAAAATTACAATACCAACAGAAAGAAAATTACACTAATAGTAATATGCATCCGTACACACATATTTTATTTTATTTTATTAATATTACTATTACCAACTCCTCTATCACCTCACGGATATGGATTTATCCAAAAATCCATATTGCGTTCATCGTATTTCCATACGAGACGCTATCCCACCTGACGCATTCTCTCATTGCTTTCTAAAATTTCCTCACCGAAGGTCCTAAGTTCTTGTACGTTTTATGCATTCATTGGGGGTGCAGGTTCTAGGACTGGGTTCGGAATCTGGGGTGCAGGTTCCTGATATGGGGGTGAAAGTGCCTGAAATCGGTAAGGATCTTCTAAGATCTCCCTAATGTAGTTATCATTGTAATGGGGATCTAAAGGGTCCATACCTGATTAGGCTCCTATGGGTGTGTCTTCATGGATAGGGTAACGATGCACAAAGTCCCTATTATCATCCCACCAGGGGTCGTAATTTGGGTCTAGGGGGTTTGGTGCAGGTACCCTAGGGATTTCTTCTGGGTTAAAGTCATGCATCTCCACTTGGTTTTCAAGGTTTTCTATCTCCATGGGTTGGTCTCGAATTTCTGGTTGTGGGGCTACTAGTTGTTCCAGACTCGGGTCAGCAGCAGTTGTAGCTAGGATATGGAAATTGGCTAGGCTTCTATTAAGCATATCCTGTGTATGGGCATCTGTCTTTCGCTTAGCAGCTGCTAGAACTCTTTGCTGTTGCAACTTTCGCATTCTTTTCCTACGTGCAAAGGCTTCCTTACTGAACCATCCTCGTTTCTTATGAGGGAATGGCTCTTCTGACTGTGCTTTAAAAGCAAACATTCCTTCTTCCTGATCAGCAGTATACCCAGAAAGGGCAGGCTGTGACGAGGTACCTTCACTCCTAGGTGAATCAGACAACTGACGACTCATGTCTGAGGGTCCTTGATCACTCATACTGTAAACTAACAAATAGTCAAATAACACATAACAAATAATTATATTTATGCACGTATTTCCGTAATTTTTTTCTTAACACAAAATTTAGAATTTAAGTGTCAGCAGAACACTTCTTTGGCTTTGACCAGTGGCTAGGCTCTGATACCACCTTCTGTCGCAACCCCCGATCCCTTATCTGTCCCGGGAACGGGCGGACGCGATCTCAGAGTTTCGGTGGTATCAGCTATTAAATCTTGCATCGGAAATTTCATCAGGACCGTAGTTAGGAAATGTTTATCAGAGTAAAACCACCATATTTAATATTAATCACATGGGCAAAACCCAATTTTCTTATTACAATACAATTATAGGGATAAACCCTATTTTATTTGAATTAAAACACTTTCTTTATTTAGGTAACTTTTATAGCCACTTTTCCAAGCCTTCAGTGCTGTCCAGCTGGCTTCTAATTGGCTTTCACATTATGTTACCTGAAACGCGTTTTAAAAACATTTGTCAGTGGGAAATACTGGTGAGTGAATCCCAGTTTAATCAAGTTTAAATAAAAGTCACAGTGAACAGTATTGAGAGCGATTACAATGTTTATATCTACACAATTACTCCATTAGTACTGTCAATCCACTGACTTGTGGGTCATATTACACATTGGCTAACTCATTGTCCAATGGTAACGTATTGTCATCCCGACTTACTACTCACAGTGTAGTACATTTTGTATACAAAACCCCAACATACCGGCAGTAATTGAAGAACTACAAAGACTCAATCACCGCTTAATCACATTGTAAAACATTTAAGGTTTTGTAAAATATTACAAAAAGGTTAACAAAAAGAGGATAAACTCACATTACTATCTTAGACTTCGCGTAAGGGTTTCCTGGATATAATCTATAATTTATACAAATGTACATTGGTTAGTATCATAACCCTTTGAAAATATTAATGATACCCTCCCCGAGACGGCATTCCAACAACTACGTCGGGCAGAACCACGACAGTTGTTACGGAACCCTAAATCAATCGGGCAGCGTATCTGTTACGAAATTGGGGTTAAAATACTTACAACGGAGCAGAACCTTGCTAATTAGGGGGATATATTACCCGCGTATTACTTCTACTACTCAGAAATTCACATAAGAAAGAAAAGAAATGAACGAGGAATACTGAAACCCGATGCCTGCTTATATAGTTGCTGAATTCGACTCTCACGCGGCCCGCGTAAGAGTAGCCATAGGGCTACGCGGCCCGCGTCAACATATGGTCAACGTGTAGCTGATCCGGGTCACCACCTAGCTTCGACACGATGATGACACGTGTCATCACCGGGCTGCGCCACATTTTGGGTTTCTCGCGGCCCGCGTTAACTTAAACGGGGTCTTACGCGGCCCGCTTGAACTTAAGAAATCAACGACAGCAGTTTACAAGCTTGATACCGCCCGCGTAAAATCTTGGGGTGGGTCTACGCGGCCCGCCTTAGCCCTAGATTTCAGATTTTATATTTATTTTATATGTTATTATGTATTTCGGGCACGGTTTTCACACACGGGTTGTATTTAAAGACATATAAGGGTATTTTAAAATATACTAGGGTGTTAGAAATATTTATGAGAGTGTCGGTTTTACCGAGGGTTGTTACAATATCATCTTTATTAATTCCAATAACACTTTCAATAATTTCTTCATCAGTCAACAACTGTGCTCTTCGAATCTCATCTGTCATTGTTTTTTTCACACCTTTAAGATGGGAAGACATGTTGTGTGTATGATTTGTTTGTGTTAACCTATTTTGATCTTGTATTTCTATAGAAAATATTTTTAATGTCCATAAAGTGATACATTGAACATAAGAAGCATAATAAGGTGGGAGATTGAAGGTTTCTTTCAAATTGGGCCGTTCATTTGATATACATGCATTGTATACAATAATTAAGTGGAAGCTTGAAAGGTGTTTGTAAACTAAGTATTCTACTATAAATTAATAAAATATTAATTAATATATAAATTAATAATTATTAATTTATCGATTAATTAATAACTCTTTTAATTAATAAATTTTGGTGGTCCCAAGTGTATTATTTTATAGAGTTTCTACTCTATCTAGTTTAGTAAGGCAAGGTGACATTATTGTAAATAAGGAGAGTCTCCTTATATCCTTGGCCTATAAATAGGAACCTAAGGTGTTAGGTTTAGAACTTTTTGGAGACTTTTGCCATTTGCTACATTTGAGGAGATAGGAGCTAGAGAGAGAAAGTAGAGAGAGAAAGACAAAAGGTGATTCGTGGTGCTTTGTACGATTTCATACATTTCTATAGAATCACAGATTGAGTACGTCTCGTGTGTTCGGTCATGTTCGTGTACGGATTCCGCACGTAACACGTTCGGTTCGCAATCGTTTCAGAGTCAAAACCGGTCCTAACAAGTGGTATCAGAGCAGGAGCTCGATTGCACGGATCAAACACACAATTCCGCACAGAAATTCATCAGATTCAGAGTCAAATTTCATTCAGATTTGTCAAAATTCTTCATTTTTCATCTCATTCACGTTTTTATCTGAAAAACACCAAATTAAGCGGGCCGCGACACCCATTGTCCTTAGTTGACGCGGGCCGTTTAAAGGTAAAACCTGATTTTTGAGTTTTGGTGTTTAGGCGGGCCGCGTAAGCCACCCCATTAGTTGACGCGGGCTGCGACAACTTAAAACCTGGTGAGACCCTGGGCCACCACGTGGCCCAACACCCGTCAAGCCTACATAGTGACCCGGATCAGCTACGTGTTGACCAGGGTTTGACGCGAGCCGCGTAGCCCTGTGTTGACATTTACGCGGGCCGCGTAAAAGTGAAAGTCAGGCACTATAAGTAGAGGCCTTCGGATCTTCAGTCGGCTCGCTCACAACTTTCTTTCTTTCTCTCAAAATTAAAGTGTAGGCTTTATACACGGGTCTAATACCCCCTAAATAGCGAAGTTATGCTCCGTTGTAAGTATCATAACCCCTGGATACGTATTAGATACGCTGCCCGATTGATCTAGGGTTCCGTAATAGCTGTCGTGGTTCTGCCCGACGTAGTCGTTGGAATGCCGTCTCGGGGAGGGTATTACTAATGTTAAAATGAGTTATTATACTAACGCGTGTGCATTTGTGTAAATTATAGATTGTCACCAGGAAACCCTTACGGAAAATCTAAGACAACAATGTGAGTTTATCCGCTTTTTGTAAACCTTTTTGTTAACTGTTTTTACAAAACCTCATTTAATTAAATGTATATTAAGCAGTTATTGATTATTTGTAAGAATACAATTATCATGAGTATGTTGGGGTTTTGTATACAAAATTTGTTACCACCTGGTCAAGGAGTAACATTTCCACAAGTCGGGTCTGACAGTACCATGGATGTTAATTGTTATATCTAGGAAACAAATATAATTGCGAGATCGCCCTCAATACTGTACACTGGGTTTTTATTTAAACTTGATTAAACTGGGATTCACTCACCAGTATTTTCCACTGACAAATGTTTTTAAAACGCATTTCAGGTAACAAATTGTGAAAGCCAAATAGAAGCCAGCTGGATAGCACTGAAGGCTTGGAAAAGTGGCAATAAAGTTACCTAAAATAAAATAGATGTTTTTATTATATAAAATATGATTTATTCCTATGAAAACGTGTGTACTATGAACTTGGGTTTATCCCATTTGTTTAATATTATGGAAATGTGGTATTTTCTTTATTTTTACTTAATGTTTTGGCTAAGTGTTATGGTTAATTAATGTTTTGGCTAAGTGTTATGGTAAAAGTGTTCTAAAATATGTTCTAATGTATATGCGTATTTAATAATTGATGGTTTATATTTGTTCCACTTTTTCTTGGTTAAAATTAATTGTGTATTAATTAAGACTAGGGTTAGGTGATTTCATTAACTTTGTGTTTTCGACTATATCTTGTGGTTGCTGGACGTAGTACACCCTAGGAACAAATTAATAAACTATTTGGTAATTAAATATTCTACCATCTATGAGACCGAGAGGAGATTAGATGTCGGGTTGTCTTCATCATTAGACGGGTTAGGTGTTAATTGCACGAGAGTGAATTACCCTAGGTTTTCTTGTGATTTTTAGCAAACCGTGTTAGAACCTAATTAGAGTCACCACCTCGTACATCTCTTACACTTCTCGGATGTACCGTTTCTAGTGAGACCGAGAGGTAATCTAGATTTTGGGTACCATAACCTAGTTAGAGAGACCGAGAGGTGATCTGACATTAACCGGTGAGTTTATACACTTTTCTTGACCCTAGATTGCGACCTGTTTGGAAAATGATCTGCCAGCCAGTTTAGGTCTTGTTTAGTGAACCTTAAGATCCCGGTAGCCAAAACTTAATTATTCCATTCCAAGAACCGTGAGTGAATTGACATGCATCTCGCCTAGGTAGCTACTTTCCCATCATCTGACTGCACCCAAATCTGCTATTTGTGTTCTGTTTGCTTATCTACTTTCTTAGTTAATTTTTTTAGTTGATTAAAAAATCTAAAAATCCATCTCGAATTTATTAGACTAGGACTTGACAAAAGTTTAGTATCGAGAGTCGCGCCATTGTGTCCACGGATTGATACTCGGTCTTACCGACTTGACTACATAACGATCGGTGCACTTGCCGATTGTGTGTAATTAAGCTAGTTTGACCATTTAATTTGGTGTTTTAAAAATATATTAAACATTTCACACATCAAGTTTTTGGCGCCGTTGCCGGGGACACACAGCGCTTTCGAGGACGACCCGAGTCGGGGATTTAGTCATTTTGCTGCTTTCTTAGATTAGTTTTGTTTTTCCTTGGTAAAATACAATAAAAAAAAACCAAAAAAATTAAAAAAATATATAAATTTGTTGTTTACTTGCTTTCGTAGATTTCCATTGCCTTTAGGTGCCTTTTGGTTGCAATTTGTGCCTCTAGGGTTAGATTTGCTTTAGTATTTAGTTAAGTAATCTTTTCATTGTATGCACCATACTCGTTCACAGGCGCCACCTTCGGTTGTTGCTTCTTCTGAGCCTGAGCGAGATTTTCACGAGCGCCTTCGAACTTTCCGAGCTAGTCAGGTACACATTCCATCTTCTGCTTTTACTATGGGTGACAACGCTGATCCCTCGGCTAGGAGAGTCGTCGCAGACTACGCCCGGCCGAACGTGGCCAATGCTCGATCCAGCATTACCCGACCTGCTATCGGAGTTAATCGCTGGCAGATTCTGCCTCAGATCATCACGATGGTTACGAACACCATCCAGTTCCATGGGTTACCTTCTGAGGACCCGAATGTTCATCTCTCGCGCTTTTCAGCTATTTGCGACACGTTTCAGGAGCAAGGTGTCACCGAGGATGCCTGCAAGCTGCGCCTATTTCCATTCTCACTTGCTGATCGTGCTCATGCTTGGTTGGAATCCCTATATGCGGGATCCATCACTACCTGGGCCGGTATGAAAGAAAAATTCTTAGGCAAGTACTTTCCCCCTTCCAAAACCGCTCGTCTGAGGAGCATGATCCAAGAGTTTCGCCAAAAGGAGGGAGAGTCATTCTACGAGACATGGGAGCGTTTCAAGGAGTTACTACTTAAGTGTCCTCATCACGGATTCGAGGATTGGGCTTTAGTTGAGAAGTTCTATCATGGAGTGACGCCCACTACGAGGAATATGCTGAATACTACTACTGGTGGCAATCTGATGACTGCCAAGACACCTGAGGAGTGCATGGATATGTTCGAGGATATAGCGATGAGTAGCTACGAGTTTCCTGAGTCTAGAGATTCATCCGCTACACATAGAGGAGTACACAAGGTCGATGAAGTCACCAGGACGCAAGCACAGATTGATGCTCTGCAAAAGCAGGTGGGTGATATGAAGATATAGAAGGAGCAGCTATGCGAAATATGTACTGGGAAGCATGACACGACCGCGTGTCCTATTGCTCCTACTGAGTCACCAGAGCAGGTAGAGTTTGTGGGTAATTGAAATCAAGGAAATTTCGGGGAGCGTTACAATTCGAATTGGAAGAATCACCCGAATTTCAGCTGGAAGAACAACAACCCACCGGTAGGGCTGTAAACGAACCGAACGTTCAGCGAACAGTTCGTGAACCGTTTGGCGGGAAGTTCGTTTATGTTCGTTCGTTCGTTTAATAAACGAACGAACATGAACAAGAAATTTCGTTCGATTAGTTAAATGAACGAACATGAACAAAGGTCTCGTTCGTTCAATTGTGTTCGTGAACGTTCGGTAAGGTGTTCGTGAACATTCATTCATTTGCGTTCGTTTATGTTCGTATGTTCGTGTTTTAATTAAAGATTTTTATACTTTCATATATTTTATCTATAGTTTTTATACTATTAAACTTTTATTTATATCATTACCCTAACAATTAAACTAGGAAATCCTCTTTCACCTTGTTTATGCACCATTTCCCTTTCTTTTCTCATTAGTTACATCGACGAATATGATCTACCTCCGTTTCACAATAAGGGATTCAAGTTCTAGTGCTACTCTCTGGGCCATCCACCTTAATCCTTCATCACGTTCGCCAAATTTATTTGTGTTCGCTTGTGTTCGTGAACCGTTCGTGAACATGCTCATTTCCTTAATGAACGAACACGAACATAAAATCTCGTTCGGTAAGTGTTCATGAACCGTTCGTGAACACATTTATTTCCTTAACGAACGAACACGAACAAGGCCTCGTTCGTGTTCGTTCGGTTCGTTTACAGCCCTACCCACCGGGGTTTCAGCCGCGTCAGAGTTTGTTTCAGGACGCAGGAGCAGGAGCGAGTTCAGGTTCGAACAACTCGACATTAGAGGAGATGCTAAGGAAGAACCAGGAGACGTTAGCTCAGCAGTCTCAGCTGCTTACACAGTTCATCACGCAGGGGGATGCTCGACAGCGGGAGACACAGGCAAGGTTCTTGGAGCACGAGACTTTCATGAAAAATCAGAGCGCAACATTCCAAAACCTTGAGAGGACTGTAGGTGCGATGTCAGAGAAGTTGAATCAGAGACCTCCTGGTGGTCTCCCCAGTAGCACTGTTGAGAACCCGAATGCCACTGCGAAAGCCGTTACTACGAGAAGTGGTCGAGGAGGTGTAGAGGTCGAGCCGGTAGTCGATGAGGACCCGGAGGTCGACGAGGAGATTGAGATGGAGACGGAGACACCAGCTAGCAAAGTGCACCCTAGGCTGTGCCCAGCAAGTACAGCACAGTCCAGCGGGTCTCCAGGAGAGAAGAAGGATGCAGAGAAGGAGCCGATGAGGGTGTATAAGCCGACACCCCCTTACCCTGGTAGGTTAGTGAAGGGTAAGGACGCAGAGCAGTATGGTCGTTTCATGGAGATGCTGAAGAAGCTGCATGTGAACATCCCGTTCGTCGAGGCTTTGGCGAAGATGCCAAAGTATGCGAAGTTTTTGAAGGATCTTCTTACGAATAAGAAGAAATTAGAGTATCTTTCGACTGTCACCCTGAGCGAGGAGTGTTCTGCCGTCGTGCAGAACAAGCTACCAAAGAAAATGACTGATCCTGGTAGCTTTACCATCCCATGTCTGATTGGGAATCTTACTGTCAGCAATACGCTTGTGTAACGCCCCAAAAATCTGAATGTTAATAATTGTCGAATGTTCTTATGTGACACGTCATGAAATAAATAACTAGGCTATTTAACCTAGTTAAGGGTATGGTCAAAAGTATTAAATGACGAAGGTAGTGTCAGTTATGTTTTAAAGGTAAACCCGAGGGGCTAAAGTGGAACAAATGAAAGTAAGTTATAAAATAACTTGACACACACAAACACACACATACGTGTGTTCTGGAAAGATCGAGCAGGGGCTCTCAAGAGCCCCAAAACCCTAGTTCTTCAAAAGCTTCAATTTGAAGGATGAATCAAGGCCCAAATCCATAACCGAGCATGGATTAATGATCACCAACACGAGAGGATCATAAGGTATGTTTTAAATCTAAGATTGGTGATCATGGGTGAAGTGGGTTATGTTCTAATCCGTGAGTTAATATGAAATTGATCATGTACAAGGGTTAGAGTTCTCGTGTAGAACATGGGTTATGAATGGTTTGCGTTAATTTGATGTTTAGAGGTGACACCCGTTAGTTAGGGTGAAGATGATGACTAGTATCACCTCCTATGTTCAAGTCTTGTTGAATGATTGATGTATTATGTGGGTATGATGAATTATTGTTAGATGAAAGTATAGGAATATGATGATGTTATGTTTAATGTTCATTTGGAATGATACATGATGATTAGTAGATGGTTTTGATGGGTTATGTATGAGTTTAGAAGAATTGTGCATGAAATAGTTGTACGTTATGCTTAAAAGGTAGTACTCACATCAAGTGTATGATGAAATGTATATAGTGTCGTCCGTATAGTCGATTATGATGTTACGGGTATATGATGATAAGTCGATAGTTAAGTATGGTTAATAGTTGACTTTTGAAAGTCAACTAAGTATAAGAAACATGACTTGACTCGTTGTCGTAAATGTTAGCAATCCGTGTTAAATGTAATGACATGATGAGTTACATGAGTTTAACGTATACGGATATGATTATATGAAGTTGATTATGTATTTTAATGCTTGTTAGAAATGACTAAGGAAAGTTAAGTGTGAATTATGCGAGTGATATGATTGTTACATGTACAAAGGTGTATGCTAATAAGAGCGTGATTTCGATGAAATGAAAGTATAGGAATCACGTCGAGACGGACTCAAGCATGAGGTGTAAATGGGTCAAGAAGAGGCAAGGAATCGGATACGAGCACGGACGCATAAGGTAAGTGATTTCCATAATCACTTCTTAGTACAAGTAAGTAATAAAGTGTTGTAATGAATTAAACATGATGTTTGAGGTCAAATATGTGTTAAAGTCTTTCGTCGTAAATGATGGGTTTAAGGATGACCAAAATGCCCTTGATGGGTATTTTGGGGTAAACGAACTTAAAAGTAGTTTAGAAGCAAGTTATTCGATTAGAGTAATGTTTTGGACAAGTATGGAAGTGGGGATAATGGTTTGGTCAGTCATAGACCAATTAATGCGCGAATACCCTTAACGGGTCAAATTAAGCATATGAACGATAATGTGTTAAGAGGATGCAAGACATCCAAGAATTTAGTAGGTTATGATAGACGTCACGGATATGGTTAGATTTATAAGATGCTATGGTAAAATAACCAAGTTATGTTGATGAATGCACGAACGAGTTAAAGTTTGGAAAAAGGGTAATAAGCCGAAGAGTTAGAAGTCTGAACTTTTATTATGTTGGATGTTGGTTTTTAACTCCACAAGGTGGAGGATTAAATTACGGACGCGTAGGAAAAAGAATCGGGTAAAACGGATCAAAAATGAGGAAGTTATGCTCGTTTCTGTAAAATCCGGACGTGCAGGGAATATGCAGCAACAGCTGCAATCTTTCTGCTGAAATAGGGGGGTCGCGTAGCGCGACGGCCCGTCGCGTCGCGCGACGGGTGTGTTATCCGGAAAAATTATTTTTATGTCTCGTTTCGGCTTGGGAACTCGTTTAAACGCGTTTTAAGTTATGTACGACTAGTTCAACTTACGTTTTTATGAATTTAAGTGTATGCCCACACTTGTTAGGTATGTACGTATGTTTGAATGTATCTAACATGTGTGTAGAAGCGTATGTAAGCATGTATGCGCAAACGTATGTAAGATTATAAGTGTGTGAAGAAGTACACGCGCATATATGAAGGCGTATATGAGTAGGTAAGTATGAGTTGGGTATGTTGAAATAGGTGATTATATATATATATATATGTAAGTAAGTATGTAGACATGTACGTATGTATGTTTTATAAATCTAAGTGTATGTACGTAGGTGTGTATGTAGGTAGTATGTATATGTACGCAAGTGAGTACGTACGAAAGTATGCACGTATGTAGGTTTGTATGAAGGTATGTAATAAGTATGTATGTGTATGTACGTATGTAGGTATGTGTGTATGTATATATGTGGGATGTCATGGCCGTACGTAACGATGAAGGTATGTAGAAATGTAGATACATATAGAATGATTGATATGTATTTATATGTAAGGTTGCATGTAGGATGGCATGTATGTGGGTACATATGTATGTATGGGGATAATGAGTATGAAGTTTAGGTATGTATGTAAGTCTTTTGGTACGATCAAGTGTTTACGTTGTTTATTCGTATACATGGAGTTATAAGTGAAATGCAGGAATGGCAAAGAAGTCTCACCACGGATGGTATGACAGGATGGAAAAGCTGGAATGTAAAGAGTAAATGAAACGAGAAGTAAACGTGAACAAACCTTGTATGTTTATAATGCGTACTAATGTATGAATTTTATGTGGTGAGTGCAGGTAGTACCAGTCATGAGGATATCCAAGGATTGGAGATCGAGGATCGAGTCACAAGACAGATTGTACGGGAATGTTTAAATATGTAATTTAGTGTTGATAAGTTATGTTCTTATATTATAAAATGAATTCTTAGAATGTCAAGATGTATGTCATGAAATAAATTTTCAGACTCGAAATTCCGCTGCGTTGTTTTAAGGTTAAACTGGTTTAGGGTGTTATAGCTTGCTGACCTAGGTGCTAGTATAAATCTCATGCCCTATTCCATATTCGCTAAGCTTGACCTAGGAGAGCCTTCCCCTACGCGCATGAGTATTCAGCTCGCCGATCGATCGGTGAAGTATCCGAGGGGAATCGTGGAGAACATGTTGGTGAAAGTCGACAAGTTCGTATTTCCAGTTGACTTTGTCATTCTTGACATGGATGAGGACGCTGAGGTCCCATTGATCTTAGGCCGTCCATTCCTTGCCACTGCACAAGCAGTCATTGACGTATATGATGGCAAGTTGACTCTTCGTGTCGATAAGGATGAGGTCACTTTTGATATCCAACATTCTATGAGGCACACCAGTCAGCATGATGACACTCTTTACTTTATTGATACTCTCATGTCACATGTGGGTGGCCTTCTCAGCGAGATTTGTGGGAGAGATGCGTCTGATACGCATGATGCGGGTATGGATGATCAGGGGAGTGGGGTCACTGAGTTGGATGTTGAGCAGGACCCTCTGTTGCAGGCTACCGAGCCTTCCCCTAGATTCGAGGTTTTTGAGGTCATCGAGGAGGAGGAGATCCCAAAGGAAAGACCGTCTGTTGAGGTACCCCCGCCCCTGGAATTGAAAGAGTTGCCGTCTCATCTGGAGTACGCATTCTTGGGCGAGGGATCTCAGTTACCCGTCATCATTTCTGCTGGATTGACGGAGGAGGAGAAGAAGAAGCTGATGAGTGTCCTGAGAAGTCATAGGCAGGCGATCGCGTGGAAGCTGATGGACATCAAGGGTATTAACCCTTCGTTTTGCACGCACAAGATCTTGATGGAAAAGGAGATTCAACCTATCTTTAGTCTTAGAGTGTCGTATTACTAGAAGCTGGTTCCATCATAGTTACCATTGCCGAGAGAAAACCGATAGTCACGAATAGGATTCCAAACCTGGGTAGTACTTTCTCATCCTTGATTCCACCTTAGTAGCCTTCAGCGTGCGTCTAGGTAGTCTAGTTCGTCTTAGTTAATTCCTTTAGTTTAATTAGTTCAAACCCCAAAATCCAATCAAATCAAGTAAACCAGTTAAGTAATTAGTTGAGTCAGAGTCTAGTTAGCGTCGCTAGTGTCTCGTGGGTTCGATACTCGGACTTCATTAGGCTTTACTACGTACGATAGGTACACTTTCCTGTCAGTGGTCTAGCAATTAGAGAGTCTTAGTTTATAAATTTAAAACTATGGTGTCTAGATTAGGTTAGTAGTTTTTACAGACCGCATTCAGCACATCAAGTTTTTGGCGCCGTTGCCGGGGACTCAATGATGCCACGCGCAAGGATCACTTTCCTTTGCCATTTATTGATCAGATGCTGGAGCGACTGTCAGGACAGCAGTTCTATTGCTTTCTTGATGGATTCTCAGGTTATTTCCAGATCCCTATTGCACCAGAGGATCAAGAAAAGACCACATTTACATGCCCTTTTAGCACCTTCGCGTATCGACGCATGCCATTTGGGTTGTGTAACGCTCCAGCTACATTTCAGCGCTGTATGATGGCGATCTTTCATGAGTTGATCGAGGACTCCATGGAGGTGTTTATGGATGACTTTTCTGTGTTTGGGAGTTCCTTCGATCACTGTCTGCGTAATCTCGAGCGTGTGCTTACTCGATGTGAGGAGACGAACCTGATGCTTAACTGGGAGAAGTGTCATTTTATGGTTCGAGAGGGGATTGTGCTAGGGCACAAGATTTCACAGGCGGGACTTGAGGTTGATCAAGCCAAGGTTGATGTTATTTCCAAGCTCCCGCCACATACTTCTGTGAAATCGATTCGGAGTTTCTTGGGTCATGCGGGATTCTACCGCCGTTTCATCCACGACTTCTCCAAGATTGCTCGCCCGATGACCCAGCTGCTAGAGAAGGATAGGCCATTCGTGTTCGATGATGAGTGTTTGAGGGCCTTCGAGTTGATCAGGGAGAGGTTAGTGAGTGCTCCCATTCTGATTGCTCCCGATTGGAGCCTCCCATTCGAGATCATGTGCGATGCTAGCGACTTCGCCGTTGGGGCCGTTCTAGGGCAGCGTAGGGAGAAACACTTTCATCCCATCTACTACGCTAGCAAGACCCTAAACGACGCCCAAGAAAACTACACCACGACGGAAAAAGGAGTTACTAGCAGTCGTATTCGCGTGCGACAAATTCCGTTCTTATCTTGTGCTGTCGAAGACTGTTATTTTCACGGATCATGCGGCTCTTCGGTACTTGTTTGCGAAGAAGGATGCGAAGCCTAGGCTTATTCGATGGATTTTGCTGCTTCAGGAGTTTGATCTAGAGATTAGGGACAAGAAGGGGGCTGAGAACGTAGCTGCTGATCATCTGTCGATATTAGAGAGCCCCGAGATAGAGAAAACTCGGGAGGATAGGATTGGGGATGAGTTTCCCCATGAGGCGTTGATGTTTTTGAAAGCCCACGAGGAAGGCTTTCCCTGGTTCGCTGATCTGGCGAATTACTTGTCTACAGGTGACCTTGTGGAGGGCATGACATACCAGCAAAAGAAGAAATTCTTTGCGGATGTCAAGCACTACATTTGGGAGGATCCGTACTTGTTTTGGATTGGTGCGGACCAGGTTATTAGGAGATGTGTGTTTGGGTCCGAGTCTCGCAGTATTCTGCGACATTGTCATGAGGGACCGACCGGTGGCCATTATGGTGCAGCTTATACCGCCAAACGCGTGTTTGATTCGGGTTTTTATTGGCCGACCATCTTTAGGGACGCACATGAGTTTGTGCGAAGCTGTGATGCCTGTCAGAGGACAGGAAATATCTCATCCCGTAATGAGATGCCCCAGAACCCCATCCAGGTGGTTGAGATCTTTGATATTTGGGGTATCGATTTTATGGGTCCGTTCCCTATGTCGAGGGGGAACCGATACATCCTAGTCGCAGTGGATTATGTTTCTAAGTGGGTGGAGGCAGAGGCCTTGCCTACGAATGACGCGAGGGTTGTTGTGAGATTCTTGAGGAGATTGTTTGCTAGGTTCGGGACACCGAAGTCCTTGATATCTGATCGAGGCACCCACTTTTGCAATTCACAGATGGAGAAGGTCTTAAAACGCTATGGGGTGACCCATTGGCTTTCGACGGCCTATCATCCACAAACAAGTGGGCAGGTGGAGAATTCGAACAGGGGAATTAAGCGAATTTTGGAGAAAACTGTCGGAAACAGTCGTATTGATTGGTCCGAGAAGTTGGATGACGCTCTGTGGGCTTTCCGTACTGCGTATAGGACGCCTATTGGGACCACGCCCTTTAGGTTAGTTTATGGGAAAGCGTGTCATCTACCGGTTGAGCTAGAGCATCGTGCATACTGGGCACTGAAGGCAGTCAATCTTGACTTGCCAGCTGCGGGTAAGAACCGGTTTCTTCAAATTCACGAGTTAGAGGAGATGCGCGATGAGGCGTATGAAAAGTCGTGGGCATATAAAGAGCGTACTAAGGCGTTGCACGACAGACACTTGAAGCAGGCGAAAGAGTTCAAGTGTGGGGAGAAGGTGTTATTATATAATTCGCGCTTGAGGTTGTTCCCTGGGAAGTTGAAGTCCCGTTGGTCAGGACCATTTGTGGTGAAAGAGGTGTTTCCGTATGGTAGTGTGACGATAGCGGGAGATGATGGTGAAAGTTTCAAAGTGAACGGTCATAGATTGAAGTTATACATAGGTAGGCCGAGTGAGAAGGATGACGTCGAGGTTATTCACCTCGATCCTCATAGTGCTTGATAGTTTTGAGTGATTCTCGGGTGAAAACCCGAGTGTATATTTTTGTAAATTTATGTATTTTGAGTCTAAATTAGTCAGTTCGAGTTAGTTAGTTTTGAATCGGTTTTTATTGTTGAGTCAGTTTTACGCTTGGGTTTGTTTGTGTTTATTTGTGCAGGTTTGTTTGACCCGGCCGTACTCAATCTCAATTCGGGCCGGGATTTCGAGCTTATATCATTATGTAAAAGACAACTCAAGTATACAAGTTTGTCAGACGCCTGCGAATGAAATGCTATACAGTCGTGCTCGCTTTGGTTTGGAATTCGAAGACTTTTGCTACCAGGCGAGTTTGTTCAATTATATGTTTCTAGTTTATTTTTCTTTCTTATTTATTTTTAGTTGTCTTTCATCCTACATTGAGGACAATGTAAATTTTAAGTGTGGGGATGGGAGACTACGTCTTTTTAGATAGATTTGAGTCAAAAAAAAAAAAAAACTACAAAAAAAATCTTAAAAATCCAAAAAAAAATTGAAAAAAAAAAAGAAAATGTTCCTGTTTTAGATGTTTGCAAAATAAAAACGGAAAATGATAGAAAAATCAGTTTTTATTCGGGTTTCAAATAATAATAATATGAGAATTAATAAATTAAGCCCGTGTCTAATTTGGGATGTGTGAGTAGGCTCGGCCCGGTTTTAGGTTCCTTTGAGCTAAATATACCTAATTGTTGATTTACTAGTGGGTTCTCATATAGGGAATATGAGAAATTGAAACCGCCAATAAGAGTATAAGGAATGCCGTTATAAGTTAAAACCGTTAGAATTTTTAATCATGAAAAAAAAATAGAAAAAAAAAATAAGCTAGAAACTGAATGAAAGTAGCGCAGGCCTATGTAATCTTGGTTGGGGATAGCGACACTACAACCGGAATACCTCTAGGATGTGTGAAATCGAGCATGCAAATAAAAAGTACCGAAGCCTAAGTAATCCGAGTTGGGGATAGCGACTCTACAACCGGAATGCCTCTGGGTTAGGGAAAGCAACGTCTACGCTCATCAAAAAAAAAAAAAAGATTGAAAAGAAAGAAAAAAAACGATGAATTTTTTTTTTTTTTGATTTTAAATTCTCTTGGTTTTGATATAAGACGGTTGGGAATTGGTCCAGTGATCGTTCCTTTTGTTCTATAAGCTTGAGGCGGGATTAGGTGGACCGTAGCTTCTAGTGTGAGACCCTAGGTAAGTTGACCGAACCTGAATTAAATCTACATGATAAGGGCCTGGAACCGGGTTTGGGTTTAAGAGGACAAATATACTTGCAATCGCGGTTAACACAAGTGTTAATTTTAATAAGTAATCTAGACCTTTGAACCTGAATATTATCTGATTCTGATTCTGTTTACATAAGTCTTTTTCAGAGACGAAAAAGGTTTAAGTGTGGGGATATTTGATGTGGTTGAATTTATACATATTTTTATACAATATTTCCCTACACTTTTGAGTAGTTTTAGAGTTGTTTTTATTAATTTCTACTTGATTAGTTTTTATTTGTGTTTTTAGATAATAAGAGTTTATCAGAAAAAAATAACTTGAAAATGTTTAAAAAGAAAAAAAAAACAGTTAATCACATTTATTGTTGCAAATAGATAATCAATTCAATTGTTAGTATATCAAATTCTAAATGCACGTAAGTGATTATATATGTTGGAAATTTATGAACATTTATTATTGCAGTTAATGGCA
The DNA here is from genome assembly GCA_030545235.1 of Helianthus tuberosus. Lineage (NCBI taxonomy): Eukaryota > Viridiplantae > Streptophyta > Magnoliopsida > Asterales > Asteraceae > Helianthus > Helianthus tuberosus. The sequence continues at coordinate 2,587,939 of CM060372.1, forward strand.
AATCAAATGGTGAACATATTATTTCCAGATCCAGGATGTGGCTTGCAAGAGGTTTAATAAAATAAAGAAAGATACATGGTCTTTGGAGGTTGATGGCTGTCAACGAACAAGAAAAGATATAAATTAGAGTGTGTGCAACTCAATTTAAGTGGGCCTTTTTTCTGATCATGGTGGGCTGCAATTAAAGATGTATGGATCAGTTGTTGGGCTACACCAAATGTCGGTGGAGGTGGCATTATTTCTAGACGGCAGCAACAATAGACATATTAGAGAGCAGGATATTATTTTCTCTTTGGCTGCGGCTGCAACAGATATCAATCGAACAGAAAAACATACGGCAGTGAAGTATCAATTGGAGGGAAGATTTCAATGGTGAAGGAAGGCTTGGATAAAGGAGTAACAACCTAAAGTTCATATCTTTGTTCGGTTAGACTTGCTTATTGGTTTTGGTTTTTGTTTAAACTTGATACTTTTGAACATGTTTCCTGAATTTATTCACGTTGAACTTATGTTTGATTTTTGTTTAAACATGCTTGGCTAAATTTCTTTGTGCTACCTAGGCTATGGATAATTGTTAGTTTATTTACGGTTTCTTGGTTTGGTTAATTAATGTTTTGGCTAAGTGTTATGGTAAAAGTGTTCTAAAATATGTTCTAATGTATATGCGTATTTAATAATTGATGGTTTATATTTGTTCCACTTTTTCTTGGTTAAAATTAATTGTGTATTAATTAAGACTAGGGTTAGGTGATTTCGTTAACTTTGTGTTTTCGACTAAATCTTGTGGTTGCTAGACGTAGTACACCCTAGGAACAAATTAATAAACTATTTGGTAATTAAATATTCTACCATCTATGAGACCGAGAGGAGATTAGATGTCGGGTTGTCTTAATCATTAGACGGGTTAGGTGTTAATTGCACGAGAGTGAATTACCCTAGGTTTTCTTGTGATTTTTAGCAAACCGTGTTAGAACCTAATTAGAGTCACCACCCCGTACATCCCTTACACTTCCCGGATGTACCGTTTCTAGTGAGACCGAGAGGTAATCTAGATTTTGGGTACCATAACCTAGTTAGAGAGACCGAGAGGTGATCTGACATTAACCGGTGAGTTGATACACTTTCCTTGACCCTAGATTGCGACCTGTTTGGAGAATGATCTGCCAGCCAGTTTAGGTCTTGTTTAGTGAACCTTAAGATCCCGGTAGCCAAAACTTAATTATTCCATTCCGAGAACCGTGAGTGAATTGACATGCATCTCGCCTAGGTAGCTACTTTCCCATCATCTGACTGCACCCAAATCTGCTATTTATGTTCTGTTTGCTTATCTACTTTCTTAGTTAATTTTTTTAGTTGATTAAAAAATCTAAAAATCCATCTCGAATTTATTAGACTAGGACTCGACAAAAGTTTAGTATCGAGAGTCGCGCCATTGTGTCCACGGATTGATACTCGGTCTTACCGACTTGACTACATAACGACCGGTGCACTTGCCGATTGTGTGTAATTAAGCTAGTTTGACCATTTAATTTGGTGTTTTAAAAATATATTAAACATTTCACACATCAGGCGACCCGAATCATTCGGGTCCATAGGGCGTAATTCTGGTTATTGAGTTTGAGATTGATTTGTAAACTGTCTGACAATTTTGGGTTCTGAGGTTGGGAATTTTTTATCAGATTTGCTAGTTGTTTGGACAGGTCCGAACTCGAGCTATCATCGTTGGACATGGTGGTTAAGGTTTGGATGGTAAACAAAGAAAAGGTACCAGGTAATGTAACACCCTTATTATTATTTAACGGTTTTCGTATAAATTATGAAAATAAACGGGTAGTTATGATTTCAAATACATTGAAAATACGGGTTCATTAAACTTTTTACAGAATTAAAACTATACAACATATCATGTGTGAGTTCGTCATTTAACATAACAACGATACATAGTGCGGAAGCCTATTTCTTGATCGTGTTCGGTTCTTCGTTGTGCTTGATCGTCCGCCGGTGCTAAAATTATACCTGAAACTCATAAAACATGAGTTGGATTAGTCATACGTAACTTAGAACGTATTTAAACGAGTCCGGGAAGTGAAACTGATTAAAATAAATTTTTTCGCCAAAACAGGGCTTTTCGCGCCACGCGAAGAAACCAGGTTGCTCCCTCGCGCCACGCGAGGGAGACAGTTTTCCAGCAGCTCTGCAGCTCAGTTCAGCTATGCCAGTTTTCACGGAAACGGCCATAACTTCTTCGTTATTGATCCGTTTTACCCGATTCTTTTTCCTACGCGTCCGTAATTTAATCCTCCATCTTATGGAGTTAAAATCCTACATCCAACATAAGAAATTTTAAGACTTATAAGCCTTCGACTCGTTACCTTTTTACCGAATTTTAACCCGTTTATGCATTTTATCAACCAAACGTATTTGTTTGATTCCTATATCTCATACACTTCTTCAAATTAATGTTACCTACCATATTAGGTTCTAATCATAGGTTTATTACACAATTTAAACCCGTTTTCGCTCGTATGCTTATTTTAACCCGTTAAGGGTATTTTAAGCACTTTAAAGCATGAAATCGCTTTCATTTACTTCTAGCACTTCATCACCACATTTCTTATCCTATAATCTCCCACCACAACTGTGTTTATGGCGGGTTTAATGTGGTGATCAATATAAACCAAATTTTACCTCTCGAATCATTATTTTACGGCAAAAACTCAAATAGTGCCATTTGGCTAATATAATACCTCTTTCAGTTTCTTTACTTATTCTAAGTATTTACCTAGTCATAAAACTCGTTTCCAAACAACCTTTAAGGATCGTTTGTTCCATTTAGCCTACAAGGGCATTTTGGTCGATTTTAGTCCATTTATGACTAAGGACTCTCTCTCTCAAATTATTCGACCAAAATAGCACTTTTAACTACAACATAATTATGCGTACCTGGCCCGGATCAACAAGTAGACCCGATTTATACCTTGTTTTCATTATCACACCATCAATGGCACGAGGCATGTCACCAGGAATGTTAACATTTAATATGTTAGCTTGTCACGAATGACAAATTTTGGCACATAGGCTTGTCATGAATGACTTTAAAGACATAACTCGATGGTCTATCACCAAGGCCCTTAATTTATTAATCGCAATCTTATTAGATTAGGGCTTCAAGGTTTGAACGTGGTTCTTCACCTTTGGACAGGGAGTCATAGACTACAACTGTCATCGTCTTGAAAGACGATTCATTTGGCAGAAAATAAGCCAATCAACATCACTAATGGATGTTTATATATATAACCATCGTATCTAATGATATTAGTCATGATCACATCGATCATATTGACTATTAGGTTTGGGTATAATCACACCATTTTGAATAGGGAATCATAAAGATCACTACTATCTTCGTCTTACCGCCACTAGAATAAAGTATAGCCCGTAGGCATTTCATTACGAAGGATGTTAATATTATGATCATCATACTGATGATACTAATCAGGATCGCAATGATAGTATAGACTATGGGATTTGCGTATAGCTCACCCCCTTGGGCAAAGAATCACAAAAGATTACGATTGCCTTGTCTCAATTGGATAATATAATGTAGCCCTTAGGCAAAACATCACTAAAGGATGTTAAATAATATGATCATCGTTTTAGATGATATTAGTCATGATCGCATTGATCATATAGACTATTATGTTTGGACATAGTCCAACATTTTAGACAGGAGGTCGAAGGACCACCACTGTCGTTGTCTTATTGGACAATAAGTTTAGCCCGTAGGCATTTCATCACTCACGAATGTTTATAATATGATCATTTTATAAGATGATATAAGCCATGATTTCTAGATCATAAGGCAAATTAGGAATAAAAATTTCCAATATAGGGACGACTGTTGTGATTTTATCGAATCACATTTGTCAGGAGTGCTAACACGTTCTTAGGTGTTAACAAGGATCTGAATCCCTTGAGTAGGTTTCACCATCTTGGCCGCGTAGGCTAGGTTTCATCTTTAAGATTCTTTTTAAGCTTCATACTGGCAGGGAAGGAAGGATATTTATTTTATTCAGGATTTTTGTCATAAATCCTAATTTATAAGTTAATGATAGCACAAATGGCCTAGCCGCGTAGACAAGTTTAATTTATAAGCCATGATTTCGGAGAATCGAGGCATTAAGGTTTGAATCAAAGTTCATTACCTTTTCCTGACAGGGAGCTATAGGCTACCACTGTCTTTGGTCTCAAAAGACACCAACTATAGCCCGTAGGCACTTCCCTTCTAAGGGACGTTTATTACGGAATTGCCCCTTAGGGAAATTCATTAACCATGGTAAGCAGAGACCATATTTGGTTAATGTATTAATCATATTTATTTAGGATTTCTATTATAATTTATCCTAATTATAAAACATTAACAGTTTTTATTTGTGGCACCCAATGGCCTGGTCACATGGACCTTTATAAATTATAAGCTTATGATTTCAGAGAATCAAAGCAACAATAACAGTTTTATTTAATAGCACCAAAGGCCTAGTCACAAGGACAATTTTAAATTATAAGCCATGATTTCAGAGAATCAAGGCCTTTAAATTATATTAGCACAACAAGCTTAGTCACAAGGACATATATAAATTATATGCTATGATTTCAGAGAATCAAAGCATTTGAGGTTTGAACCTAGTTCATTACCTTTTTCTGACAGGGAGTCATAGCTACCACTGTATTTTGGCTCATGTGGAAATGAGCAAGGCCCGTAGGCACTATATTACCACGTATGGTTAAAATATGATTATCTTAATTGATGATGTAAACCCAGGATTCAGGGATCATTATACTGGGTTAGGAGTCTTTTGAAGAATCCTTAATAACGTGTGTGATTTCCAACGAATCACATCTGTCGGGAGTGTTAACATGTTTTCAGATGTTAACTGGAATACGAATCTTTTAAACAGGTCTTACCATCTTGGCCAGGTCTTTATAATGACACTCAAGCTAGGTTTCACTCTTAAGATTCTTTTAATATTTATCGCAGAACAATTTCTAAATTGAAATGTTAATAAGGATCTGAATCTAAATTGAGGAACTGCCATCTTGGCCGGTCTTAATATGACCCAAAGCTAGGTCTTGTCCTTTTTAGATTTTGCCATCTTACTATAATGGTAGATCTTGCAAAAGGAAACGTTATTTTTCCATTTATTTAATATTTATTGTTAGAATGAAAGTTTAAACTTAATCATTCCACTATATAAAAATAAAAGTATAAAGTTGCCCTAAGCGGGACTTGAAAGGAATAGTGTTGTCCTCGAAGGGACAAATAAATAAATATGTCCTTATAAGGACTATTGAGGAAACGATTTTTAGCAAAGGAGTTTCTTCTTCATTCAATTTCCTGAATGCTTTCTCCTTGGTTGCACGTCTCAACTTGGTCGTTGTACGAAGTTCAGCATTTCAAGGCTCCGGGTGTGGAGAATCCCTAGTTCAGCTTCCTCGCTTGGCGACGTATCGAATAATAATAAAAATTGGAAGCAAAATTTCCATATTAGGATTAAGATTATTCCTATGTTAAGTCTAGACTCAGAAGGTCAAGGAATGTGCTATTGTGTACTGAGATTAAACACAAAAGGCTAGTGTTTAATTCACTCAGAGTTGGCTCTGATACCAATCTGTCACACCCCAAATTTCCACGTGTCACCGGTGGGCCCGTTGGGGGAGTATCGTGACGTGGTTGGCAACGTAATAGTCAAACAACACAATATTTAATATGCACAGCGGAAACAATTTAAAAGATATAATACAACCGAATTTAATATTGTAATATTTAATGCCACAATATTCGGATGTTTATCCACAGATGGATCGGAAATAAAATAGGAAACAATTGTTCAACAGACTTCGGCATCCTAAGCTTGCGAGACTTTTAATGATGCTAAGGAGAAATCCCAGCCAATTACGCTTAGTACCTGCATTGAATCTTTTTAGGAAAATACGTCAGTTTACACTGGTAAATACAATCAACTGACTCATTTTGGAAAAATGATTGAAAATTGGTTTGGATGCACATGGCATAAACATTTTATTTTAACTTGGGAGAATCATATAATATTATAATCTTGTGAACGAATTACATGTTACTTGTGCGTTCAGTCGCCCGGATCTTGTCCGGGTTAAAGATCAATTGACACACCACACCATAGAGTTATACACTGACAGGTGTACGCCTACACCCCGTGCTCAGGTCGTGGCCAATCTCGTAAGATGATGCCAAGGATATCTGGGACATGGTCATTAACCCCCCAAATGCATTAAGTAATCAAGACTGTTTAAACGAGCCGATCAAATTAGTCAACTACCCACTCAACGATGGAGATTTGATGCTCGATCAAGCGGTATGCTATATACCGTAACCCAAGCCCGTATAGGGAAAATAAGTTAAAAGTATTTACCTGAGCAATGTATAAATCACAATAAGCAAAATGAAAGTAGCTTTTACTGTCCTCCTAATCTGGAACGAAGGTTTATAATAACCTATTAGAATCCTAACGGGTCTTTAGTTAAGCTTAAGCTTAGACCGGCTAGTTTCAAAGATACGGTTCGTACGCACGATTAAGCGAAGACCGGATAGAATGTGATTTAGACCCGACAAGTTCGGAGACTTGCTTAATATGGGTATTTCATACACATTCTGGAATTTGAGAACAAACCGATAAGGTTTGACCCGTTTCGGCTAATTTATGTAAACTTGTTACATAAACCGAACCGTACGCGTAGTAAGCGTGACGGGTATTCATGAGAGCTATAGACATGTTTCCTAAGTTAATTATGCCTCAAATATGTTGTGATATCAGTAAGATGTCTTTCATTATGCCCGAAACGTGTTTAAACACAAACTAGGCCCCGTAGGGGTAGTTTGGTCATTTTAAAGGTTGAAAAAGGGTTTAAGTGTTTAACTGAGTTACAGGTCTGATGTAATCAGTAATCATACTCAAATTAATGAGTTATAACAGTAGGATAAAGTACATATGTGAAATTTATCAATTATAACCAAATTATGCCCCGTAGGGGTATTTTGGTAATTTCACATAAGCCGAAAAGCTCAAAACTGAAGTCTGAGTTTATCAACCTTTGCTTACTGTTAAAATATTATAATTTGCCTCTTATATCAGTAGGTATCAACCCGGGTATGTCCAATATGATTTTAAGACATACTATGCGGTAAAAACGCTAATTAAGGCGATTAAAGGCCATTTCCGGGTTCGATACTTAAATCTGATATTTTTATATTTCCAGAAGGCTTAAAATAATTTATTTATCATATGTGATTAGTAGCAAAAGGTTTGGAGTCGTTTGGATATGTAAAACTCATTTTTATGGCCCGTAAGGGCAAAATCGACATTTACCGAATTAAGCCTACGACTATGAGTTATGCTCAGCCTAAAATTAATTAAAAATCCCAAAATAATATATTACATCAGTGGGTAAAAGATTTGATACCAAAAAGTATGTTTAACTAGGCTATACGCTAATTACGCCATTTTATTAACATAAAGCATTAATTTTGCGATAATGAGCATAACTCTTAATCTACAAGTCAAACTGATGTCAAACTTTGCATACAAGTCTATACATCAGTAATTAAGGTTTCTACACTTTTACATTTTCATAAATCACGTTTTAAGGTAATAAGGGCATAACGGTCAACATATGAGCAATTAACGGAAACATGCATATTAATTGGATAACTAATGAACCAAGGTGTAAAATCACAGAGGGTTGTTCTAACATGTAACCTAATCCAATTAAAGCTCTGAGGCATTTCTAAAACATGCCTAAACGGGTCAGAACTGAAAGTCAAAGTGAAAGTCAAACTATGTGACTTTCGGTTCCGAACCGGGTCTAAACAGGAAATTGTCGGGTTGAACATGTTTATACATGTTCTTACACTTATTACTAAGTTATAACAATGATCCAACAGGTTGTATATGATCTACAATGTTAATTATGCATAAATGGCATTTTAGACATCCTGTTGACTTTTTAAGTAAAGGTTTGACCCGACTTTTGACCTGGTTAGAGTGATGATCAGGGGAAACCCTTTTGAGGTTTTATTACCCACATAAATACCATCTTATATCTACTTTTGATTCGAGAATTGACTGAGCCATTATTGACTAATCTTGAAGTCAAACCATAGTTACGACGGTTTGACTTTTAGCTAAATAACTAAGCTAAACTCAATTTAGAAAGGATTAGAACACTTACTGAAGTCCTAAGCTTCATTAAGGAACACTTGAGAGGAAGTTGAGCTCCAGAAGTGGTCCTCAAATGCAGATGAAGGTGTGGAGAAAATGTTGCAAGTTCATGGCCTTATATAGTGGATTTAAGCACCACAATTGATTGACAACAAGGTCTAGCACATCCCACAACTGATCAACACTTGTTTCTAGTGTTTAGGGGGTGTTTTAGGGGTCAAGGGATGTGGAGAATCGAGTTAGAATCGAGCAGATTGCACTCAGCAGGCCAAAAACCCAAGAAGTCTGATCTGGGGACCCCTAGCGTGACGCCACCCCCCTAGCGTCGCGCTAGGCCTCTTCTGCACAGAATCCATATTTTAGATATTTGCGATTTGATCCTTGGCTCTTCAAAATTCGATTAGGCACTTGTTTATTGCATTATGAACCCTCACAATTGATCTATAAGGGCTTTAAAACATATACCCACTTTGTTAGGTCCCCGGTTAACTTTATTGTTACCCGAAAAGTCCTAACTTTCAACGATTACGCTTTAACCCCTCGTACACGAATTTGATCATAACTTTCTCATACGATAACGAAACTTTATGAAATTTTAATCGTGCATTCTAGTGAGCATAATTAACCGTTACAAAGCTTTGGGTTTGTCAAAAGGTCACTCAGAGGTATAACTTAAACATGTTGACACATTTAGTCCCTGTAGTTTGTAATATCTCACTTTTAGCTTCGTATGATCCATGATTTATTCGTTTGACGTTATAAACATCATGTAGGGTTAATGTACATTATATTTATTCACTGTTGACATTTAGAATACGTATATCCACATACTTTCCATGATTGTCAACTTTAGTCCTTCTATAATATTTCTTTCACACGTTTAAACATTTGACACGTGTCTACATATTATAGGACGTGAATTTTCGAGGTGTTACATCCTCACCCCCTTAAAATAAATCTCGACCCGAGATTTACTGAAATAAGTAAGGGTACTTTTCTTTCATCGTGGATTCAACCTCCCACGTGTATTCGGGACCTCTACGGGCATCCTATTTGACCTTTACAATAGGTACGTGCTTCCTTCGAAGCTTCTTCACCTGTCGATCTTCAATCGACAAAGGTTTTTCAACAAATTTTAAGCTCTCGTCTATATGCACATCTGTATGGGGTATAACCAGTGATTCGTCAGCGAAACACTTCTTCAGATTGCAGATGTGGAACACATTGTGAATTCCACTGAGCTCTTCCGGTAAGTTCAACTTATAGGCAACTGACCCGACACGTTCGATAACCTCGAAAGTTTCTATGTATCTCGGGCTTAGCTTGCCTTTCTTACCAAATCGCATCACCCCTTTCCAGGGTGACACTTTAAGTAGGACTTTGTCACCTACTTCGAAGTGAAAAGCTTTACGCTTCAGATCAGCGTAACTCTTCTGCCTATCTCGGGCAGCCTTGAGACGGTCACGAATCTGGACAACCTTGTCCGTCGTTTCGAACACGATCTCTGGTCCGGATAACTGGACATCTCCAACTTCCGCCCAACACACGGGCGATCTACACTTTCTACCATATAATGCCTCAAAAGGCGCAGCCTTAATACTGGTATGGTAGCTATTGTTGTAGGAGAATTCGATTAACGGTAGGTTCTTATCCCAACTACCTCCCAAATCGATCGCACATGCGCGTAGCATGTCTTCCAACGTTTGAATAGTACGCTCACTCTGACCGTCAGACTGAGGATGATAGGCCGTACTAAAATTCAAACGTGTGCCCAAAGATTGTTGGAAACTCTTCCAAAAATGTAACGTGTATCTAGTATCTCGGTCAGAGATAATAGACACAGGTATGCCATGTAAGGCTGCAATCTTATCAACGTATAACTGGGCTAACATGTCGGAGCTATAAGTCTCCTTGATGGGTAAGAAATGTGCTGATTTAGTCAGTCTATCAACTACAACTCACATTGTACCATTTCCTTTCCTGGTCTTGGGTAACTTGGTAATAAATCCATAGTTACCATTTCCCACTTCCACGTAGGAAGTTCAAGCTGTTGTAGCAAACCTGACGGTTTCTGATGCTCAGGTTTGACTTGCGCACAAGTCAAGCATTTAGCTACATAGGTGGCTACAGACTTCTTCAAGTCTATCCACCAATAATTTTTCCTTAGATCCTGGTAATTGAACTTACCAATCTATTGCCCTTACAATAGATGTTTATCATTCTATCTTTACAGGGTTTCCAAGGGAGCAGCCTTGATGCTTACATAACAACTATCATAGACGAGCTTATCTTAAGGTGAGGTAGTTATTCCAACCACTATTTAACAGATTTTAAGGATTAGTTGATCCTTGAAGTCAGTTGAACAAATCGACGATTCAGAACAGCTGATGGCAATTTCTTAATTGATGCCCAATTAGGGTTGCGGTAACTAATGCATAAGCAAAATGAACCGTCTTTCTCATTTAACGATATCACACTTTCAGAATATCGAGTTAGGCTATATGAACCCTCTATTTTAAAACTTAGTAAATCAGGGTTTCGATTCTTCCAATGATGGTACTAGCCGTCTTGGAGATTTCATAGTAATACAGCCTTAAATGGGATATGCGGCGTGCGACAAATTCCGTTCTTATCTTGTGCTGTAGAAGACTGTTATTTTCACGGATCATGCGGCTCTTCGGTACTTGTTTGCGAAGAAGGATGCGAAGCCTAGGCTTATTCGATGGATTTTGCAGATTAGGGACAAGAAGGGGGCTGAGAACGTAGCTGCTGATCATCTGTCGAGATTAGAGAGCCCCGAGATAGAGAAAACTCGGGACGATAGGATTGGGGATGAGTTTCCCCATGAGGCGTTGATGTTTTTGAAAGCCCACGAGGAATGCTTTCCCTGGTTTGCTGATCTGGCGAATTACTTGTCTACAGGTGACCTTGTGGAGGGCTTGACATACCAGCAAAAGAAGAAATTCTTTGCGGATGTCAAGCACTACATTTGGGAGGATCCGTACTTGTTTAGGATTGGTGCGGACCAGGTTATTAGGAGATGTGTGTTTGGGTCCGAGTCTCGCAGTATTCTGCGACATTGTCATGAGGGACCGACCGGTGGCCATTATGGTGCAGCTTATACCGCCAAACGCGTGTTTGATTCGGGTTTTTATTGGCCGACCATCTTTAGGGACGCACATGAGTTTGTGCGAAGCTGTGATGCCTGTCAGAGGACAGGAAATATCTCATCTCGGAATGAGATGCCCCAGAACCCCATCCAGGTGGTTGAGATCTTTGATATTTGGGGTATCGATTTTATGGGTCCGTTCCCTATGTCGAGGGGGAACCGATACATCCTAGTCGCAGTGGATTATGTTTCTAAGTGGGTGGAGGCAGAGGCCTTGCCTACGAATGACGCGAGGGTTGTTGTGAGATTCTTGAGGAGACTGTTTGCTAGGTTCGGGACACCGAAGTCCTTGATATCTGATCGAGGCACCCACTTTTGCAATTCACAGATGGAGAAGGTCTTGAAACGCTATGGGGTGACCCATTGGCTTTTGACGGCCTATCATCCACAAACAAGTGGGCAGGTGGAGAATTCGAACAGGGGAATTAAGCGAATTTTGGAGAAAACTGTCGGAAACAGTCGTATTGATTGATCCGAGAAGTTGGATGATGCTCTGTGGGCTTTCCGTACTGCGTATAGGACGCCTATTGGGACCACGCCCTTTAGGTTAGTTTATGGGAAAGCGTGTCATCTACCGGTTGAGCTAGAGCATCGTGCATACTGGGCACTGAAGGCAGTCAATCTTGACTTGCCAGCTGCGGGTAAGAACTGGTTTCTTCAAATTCACGAGTTAGAGGAGATGCGCGATGAGGCGTATGAAAAGTCGTGGGCATATAAAGAGCGTACTAAGGCGTTGCACGACAGACACTTGAAGCAGGTGAAAGAGTTCAAGTGTGGGGAAAAGATGTTATTATATAATTCGCGCTTGAGGTTGTTCCCTGGGAAGTTGAAGTCCCGTTGGTCAGGACCATTTGCGGTGAAAGAGGTGTTTCCGTATGGTAGTGTGACGATAGCGGGAGAAGATGGTGAAAGTTTCAAAGTGAACGGTCATAGATTGAAGTTATACATAGGTAGGCCGAGTGAGAAGGATGACGTCGAGGTTATTCACCTCGATCCTCATAGTGCTTGATAGTTTTGAGTGATTCTCGGGTGAAAACCCGAGTGTATATTTTTGTATATTTATGTATTTTGAGTCTAAATTAGTCAGTTCGAGTTAGTTAGTTTTGAATCGGTTTTTATTGTTGAGTCAGTTTTACGCTTGGGTTTGTTTGTGTTTATTTGTGCAGGTTTGTCACCCGTTCGTACTCAATCTCAATTCGGGCGGGGATTTCGAGCTTATATCATTATGTAAAAGACAACTCAAGTATACAAGTTTGTCAGACGGCTGCGAATGAAATGCTATACAGTCGTGCTCGCTTTGGTTTGGAATTCGAAGACTTTTGCTACCAGGCGAGTTTGTTCCATTATATGTTTCTAGTTTATTTTTCTTTCTTATTTATCTTTAGTTGTCTTTCATCCTACATTGAGGACAATGTAAATTTTAAGTATGGGGATGGGAGACTACGTCTTTTTAGATAGATTTGAGTCAAAAAAAAAAAACTACAAAAAAAATCTTAAAAATCCAAAAAAAAAATGAAAAAAATCAGAAAATGTTCCTGTTTTAGATGTTTGCAAAATAAAAACGGAAAATGATAGAAAAATCAGTTTTTATTCGGGTTTCAAATAATAATAATATGAGAATTAATAAATTAAGCCCGTGTCTAATTTGGGATGTGTGAGTAGGCTCGGCCCGGTTTTAGGTTCCTTTGAGCTAAATATACCTAATTGTTGATTTACTAGTGGGTTCCATATAGAGAATATGAGAAATTGAAACCGCCAATAAGAGTATAAGGAATGCCGTTATAAGTTAAAACCGTTAGAATTTTTAATCATGAAAAAAAAATAGAAAAAAAATGAGCTAGAAACTGAATGAAAGTATCGCAGGCCTATGTAATCTTGGTTGGGGATAGCGACACTACAACCGGAATACCTCTAGGATGTGTGAAATCGAGCATGCAAATAAAAAGTACCGAAGCCTAGGTAATCCGAGTTGGGGATTGCGACTCTACAACCGGAATGCCTCTGGATTAGGGAAAGCAACGTCTACGCTCATCAAAAAAAAAAAAAAGATTGAAAAGAAAGAAAAAAAACGATGAAATTTTTTTTTGACAAAATTGCAGAAAACAACCTTTATGTATACCCCAAACTGCACTTTATACCTTTCACTATGAAATCCGCCAAAACCAACCTTTACCTTCATGTTTTGCTACAAGTTCAACCTTTAACACAAACTCTGTTAATATTCTTGGTTAAATCACCTCACATGCTTTGCATGTGAGGGTATTATTGTCATTTCAACCTTGTTTTTTTTGTTTATTAAATCACATGGTCATCATCTTCCCTCACATATTCAGACATGCAGTTTTAACTTGTACCTTGAGCATATAAGTTTGTACCCTCCATAAAAACACAGATTCAAGCTTATGAAAAGAAAACCCAGTTCATTAAATCATACAGTTTCATTTTTATGCTTGCAAATCTGAATCATTAAATCATTTAAAGCTCACAACTTTCGTATCATCTATATTACCTTTTACCCACAAAACCCACCATGAGTCTCATCTTCATCTCCAGTAACCCACCACAAAACCCATATCAACCTTTTACCCTTCATCTTCATCCTGACCTCACTACCTTACGGTCGTTAAGAATGGATGGAGAAGGTGGTTAAGGTGATGGATGGAGAAGGCGGTTGTCGAGTGTGTTGTTTCGTGGTGGTGACGCTGTGACGGGGTGGAAGGTGGTTAAGGTGATTGATATTGGCGAGTTTTTTAAAGTCTGTCAATTTCGCCATTCTTATTGGCGATTTCTGCTTTTGAATTGAAAGTTCTGATTGTTGTTTTTCGAACAGAGATTTTTCAACTTTTGAAAAATATGTGCGAATCTTATTTTTTGCAAAAAAATGATTCTTATGTGTTTGAAAAACAGAGTATAACAACAATCTGTGATTAACAAATTTAGAGCAACGATTTTGTATTCAATTCACAGTATAAGAGTAAGGGACGGGATCAAAGACCGTTAATCGGTGATTTCGTAGTTCACCGTGTGTAGTTTTGATTGCCGGAATTTTTTGCCGGAATCAGTAATCTCCGATTAACTCTTAATAACTGTTTTTGAGCTTAATTAATCGATGATTTCTGATTTTTTGATGTCGACAATGATCACTAATCAGACACCTTTGATATCAGTTTTGTTTTCGTTTGTGTCTGCAACTTATTTGCAAAACAGGGGATTGAATATTCACTTCATTCTTCGTGTGAAACGTTGTGAGTTATTTGAATTGTTTAATGTTGAAAAAGTAAGAAAAAAAGGAGTTTGTGAAATATTTTTGAATGCAGCATTAGTTGTGATTCTTATGTGGAAAAAATCGCCATTTTAAATGGCTATTGCATTGATCATCGTTATCACTTCATCATGTATATCAAATTCGGATCACTTGTTTATGATAATTCTGATCCCACTCACAATCCAAATAAATCATCAAACTCCGCTGCACACATGTCGTCTGATCACCAACAGTTTTTCGTGGTGGTGACCCGGTCAACCTGATCGAACTCCGATGGGTTCAAACTCCGGCGAACTGGGTTTTATATCTGTTTATTTACAGCGGTGGGTTCAAGCTCCGGTGAACTTGGTTCAAATTCCGGTGAACTTCGCGATGAGCCTTGTTAGGTTTTGGATGATACAAGATGAGGTGATGTTTCCTACTTTGAATCTAGGGTTTAAATGAAATGGTGAATCAAGTTGTGTTGTTGCTGCTGTAAAGTGGGAAGAAAGCATTTATATAAGTTAAAAAGAATTATTAATTAAAAAGATGGGTGAAAAGACATTAATACCCTCACATGCAAAGCATGTGAGGTAACTTAACCAAGAAATCTAATGGTGTTAGTGGTAAAGGTTGAACTTGTAGCAAAACATGAACGTAAAGGTTGGTTTTGGCGGATTTCATAGTGAAAGGTATGAAGTGCAGTTTGGGGTATACATAAAGGTTGTTTTCTGCAATTTTGTCTTTTTTTTTATTTTAAATTCTCTTGGTTTTGATATAAGACGGTTGGGAATTGGTCCAGTGATCGTTCCTTTTGTTCTATAAGCTTGAGGCGGGATTAGGTGGACCGTAGCTTCTAGTGTGAGACCCTAGGTAAGTTGACCGAACCTGAATTAAATCTACATGATAAGGGCCTGGAACCGTGTTTGGGTTTAAGATGACAAATATACTTGCAATCGCGGTTAACACAAGTGTTAATTTTAATAAGTAATCTAGACCTTTGAACCTGAATATTATCTGATTCTGATTCCGTTTACATAAGTCTTTTTCAGAGACGAAAAAGGTTTAAGTGTTGGGATATTTGATGTGGTTGAATTTATACATATTTTTATACAATATTTCCCTACACTTTTGAGTAGTTTTAGAGTTGTTTTTATTAATTTCTACTTGATTAGTTTTTATTTGTGTTTTTAGATAATAAGAGTTTATCAGAAAAAAAATAACTTGAAAATGTTTAAAAAGAAAAAAAAAACAGTTAATCACATTTATTGTTGCAAATAGATAATCAATTCAATTGTTAGTATATCAAATTCTAAATGCACGTAAGTGATTATATATGTTGGTAATTAAATATTCTACCATCTATGAGACCGAGAGGAGATTAGATGTCGGGTTGTCTTAATCATTAGACGGGTTAGGTGTTAATTGCACGAGAGTGAATTACCCTAGGTTTTCTTGTGATTTTTAGCAAACCGTGTTAGAACCTAATTAGAGTCACCACCCCGTACATCCCTTACACTTCCCGGATGTACCGTTTCTAGTGAGACCGAGAGGTAATCTAGATTTTGGGTACCATAACCTAGTTAGAGAGACCGAGAGGTGATCTGACATAACCGGTGAGTTTATACACTTTTCTTGACCCTAGATTGCGACCTGTTTGGAGAATGATCTGCCAGCCAGTTTAGGTCTTGTTTAGTGAACCTTAAGATTCCGGTAGCCAAAACTTAATTATTCCATTCCGAGAACCGTGAGTGAATTGACATGCATCTCGCCTAGGTAGCTACTTTCCCATCATCTGACTTCACCCAAATCTGCTATTTGTGTTCTGTTTGCTTATCTACTTTCTTAGTTAATTTTGTTAGTTGATTAAAAAATCTAAAAATCCATCTCGAATTTATTAGACTAGGACTACACAAAAGTTTAGTATCGAGAGTCGCGCCATTGTGTCCACGGATTGATACTCGGTCTTACCGACTTGACTACATAACGACCGGTGCACTTGCCGATTGTGTGTAATTAAGCTAGTTTGACCATTTAATTTGGTGTTTTAAAAATATATTAAACATTTCACACATCAAGTTTTTGGCGCCGTTGCCGGGGACACACAACGCTTTCGAGGACGACCCGAGTCGGGGATTTAGTCATTTTGCTGCTTTCTTAGATTAGTTTTGTTTTTCCTTGGTAAAATAAAATAAAATAAAAAAATATAAATTTGTTGTTTACTTGCTTTCGTAGATTTCCATTGCCTTTAGGTGCCTTTTGCTTGCAATTTGTGCCTCTAGGGTTAGATTTGCTTTAGTATTTAGTTAAGTAATCTTTTCATTGTATGCACCATACTCGTTCACAGGGGCCACCTTAGGTTGTTGCTTCTTCTGAGCCTGAGCGAGATTTTCACGAGCGCCTTCGCACTTTCCGAGCTAGTCAGGTACACATTCCATCTTCTGCTTTTACTATGGGTGATAACGCTGATCCCCCAGCTAGGAGAGTCGTCGCAGACTACGCCCGGCCGAACGCGGCCAATGCTCGATCCAGCATTACCCGACCTGCTATCGGAGTTAATCGCTGGCAGATTCCGCCTCAGATCATCACGATGGCTACGAACACCATCCAGTTCCATGGGTTACCTTCTGAGGACCCGAATGTTCATCTCTCGCGCTTTTCAGCTATTTGTGACAAGTTTCAGGAGCAAGGTGTCACCGAGGATGCCTGCAAGCTGCGCCTATTTTCATTCTCACTTGTTGATCGTGCTCATGCTTGGTTGGAATCCCTTCCTGCGGGATCCATCACTACCTGGGCCGGTATGAAAGAAAAATTCTTAGGCAAGTACTTTCCCCCTTCCAAAACCGCTCGTCTGAGGAGCATGATCCAAGAGTTTCGCCAAAAGGAGGGAGAGTCATTCTACGAGACATGGGAGCGTTTCAAGGAGTTACTACTTAAGTGTCCTCATCACGGATTCGAGGATTGGGCTTTAGTTGAGAAGTTCTATCATGGAGTGACGCCCACTACGAGGAATATG
Organism: Helianthus tuberosus; assembly: GCA_030545235.1. Taxonomy (NCBI): domain Eukaryota; kingdom Viridiplantae; phylum Streptophyta; class Magnoliopsida; order Asterales; family Asteraceae; genus Helianthus; species Helianthus tuberosus. Next base: position 2,605,623 of record CM060372.1, read on the forward strand.
CTGAATACTACTGCTGGTGGCAATCTGATGACTGCCAAGACACCTGAGGAGTGCATGGATATGTTCGAGGATATAGCGATGAGTAGCTACGAGTTTCCTGAGTCTAGAGATTCATCCGCTACACATAGAGGAGTACACAAGGTCGATGAAGTCACCAGGATGCAAGCACAGATTGATGCTCTGCAAAAGCAGGTGGGTGATATGAAGATACAAAAGGAGCAGCTATGCGAAATATGTACTGGGAAGCATGACACGACCGCGTGTCCTATTGCTCCTACTGAGTCACCAGAGCAGGTAGAGTTTGTGGGTAATCGAAATCAAGGAAATTTCGGGGAGCGTTACAATTCGAATTGGAAGAATCACCCGAATTTCAGCTGGAAGAACAACAACCCACCGGGGTTTCAGCCGCGTCAGAGTTTGTTTAAGGACGCAGGAGCAGGAGCGAGTTCAGGTGCGAACAACTCGACATTAGAGGAGATGCTAAGGAAGAACCAGGAGACGTTAGCTCAGCAGTCTCAGCTGCTTACACAGTTCATCACGCAGGGGGATGCTCGACAGCGGGAGACACAGGCAAGGTTCTTGGAGCACGAGACTTTCATGAAAAATCAGAGCGCAGCATTCCAAAACCTTGAGAGGACTGTAGGTGCGATGTCAGAGAAGTTGAATCAGAGACCTCCTGGTGGTCTCCCCAGTAGCACTGTTGAGAACCCGAATGCCACTGCGAAAGCCGTTACTACGAGAAGTGGTCGAGGAGGTGTAGAGGTCGAGCCGGTAGTCGATGAGGACCCGGAGGTCGACGAGGAGATTGAGATGGAGACACCAGCTGGCAAAGTGCACCCTAGGCTGCGCCCAGCAAGTACAGCACAGTCCAGCGGGTCTCCAGGAGAGAAGAAGGATGCAGAGAAGGAGCCGATGAGGGTGTATAAGCCGACACCCCCTTACCCTGGTAGGTTAGTGAAGGGTAAGGACGCAGAGCAGTATGGTTGTTTCATGGAGATGCTGAAGAAGCTGCATGTGAACATCCCGTTCGTCGAGGCTTTGGCGAAGATGCCAAAGTATGCGAAGTTTTTGAAGGATCTTCTTACGAATAAGAAGAAATTAGAGGATCTTTCGACTGTCACCCTGAGCGAGAAGTGTTCTACTGTCGTCCAGAACAAGCTACCAAAGAAAATGACTGATCCTGGTAGCTTTACCATCCCATGTCTGATTGGGAATCTTACTGTCAGCAATGCGCTTGCTGACCTAGGTGCTAGCATAAATCTCATGCCCTATTCCATATTCGCTAAGCTTGACCTAGGAGAGCCTTCCCCTACGCGCATGAGTATTCAGCTCGCCGATCTATCGGTGAAGTATCCGAGGGGAATCGTGGAGAACATGTTGGTGAAAGTCGACAAGTTTGTATTTCCAGTTGACTTTGTCATTCTTGACATGGATGAGGACGCTGAGGTCCCATTGATCTTAGGCCGTCCATTCCTTGCCACTGCACAAGCAGTCATTGACGTATATGATGGCAAGTTGACTCTTCGTGTCGATAAGGATGAGGTCACTTTTGATATCCAACATTCTATGAGGCACACCCGTCAGCATGATGACACTCTTTACTTTATTGATACTCTCATGTCACATGTGGGTGGCCTTCTCAGCGAGATTTGTGGGAGAGATGCGTCTGATACGCATGATGCGAGTATGGATGATCAGGGGAGTGGGGTCACTGAGTTGGATGTTGAGCAGGACCCTCTGTTGCAGGCTACCGAGCCTTCCCCTAGATTCGAGGTTTTTGAGGTCATCGAGGAGGAGGAGATCCCAAAGGAGAGACCGTCTGTTGAGGTACCCCCGCCCCTGGAATTGAAAGAGTTGCCGTCTCATCTGGAGTACGCATTCTTGGGCGAGGGATCTCAGTTACCCGTCATCATTTCTGCTGGATTGATGGAGGAGGAGAATAAGAAGCTGATGAGTGTCCTGAGAAGTCATAGGCAGGCGATCGCGTGGAAGCTGATGGACATCAAGGGTATTAACCCTTCGTTTTGCACGCACAAGATCTTGATGGAAAAGGAGATTCAACCTATCTTTAGTCTTAGAGTGTCGTATTACTAGAAGCTGGTTCCATCATAGTTACCATTGCCGAGAGAAAACCGATAGTCACGAATAGGATTCCAAACCTGGGTAGTAGTTTCTCATCCTTGATTCCACCTTAGTAGCCTTCAGCGTGCGTCTAGGTAGTCTAGTTCGTCTTAGTTAATTCCTTTAGTTTAATTAGTTAAAACCCCAAAATCCAATCAAATCAAGTAAACCAGTTAAGTAATTAGTTGAGTCAGAGTCTAGTTAGCGTCGCTAGTGTCTCGTGGGTTCGATACTCGGACTTCATTAGGCTTTACTACGTACGATAGGTACACTTGCCTGTCAGTGGTCTAGCAATTAGAGAGTCTTAGTTTATAAATTTAAAACTAGGGTGTCTAGATTAGGTTAGTAGTTTTTACAGACCGCATTCAGCACATCAAGTTTTTGGCGTCGTTGCCGGGGACTCAATGATGCCACGCGCAAGGATCACTTTCCTTTGCCATTTATTGATCAGATGCTGGAGCGACTGTCAGGACAGCAGTTCTATTGCTTTCTTGATGGATTCTCAGGTTATTTCCAGATCCCTATTGCACCAGAGGATCAGGAAAAGACCACATTTACATGCCCTTTTGGCACCTTCGCGTATCAACGCATGCCATTTGGGTTGTGTAACGCTCCAGCCACATTTCAGCGCTGTATGATGGCGATCTTTCATGAGTTGATTGAGGACTCCATGGAGGTGTTTATGGATGACTTTTCTGTGTTTGGGAGTTCCTTCGATCACTGTCTGCGTAATCTCGAGCGTGTGCTTACTCGATGTGAGGATACGAACCTGATGCTTAACTGGGAGAAGTGTCATTTTATGGTTCGAGAGGGGATTGTGCTAGGGCACAAGATTTCACAGCCGGGACTTGAGGTTGATCAAGCCAAGGTTGATGTTATTTCCAAGCTCCCGCCGCCTACTTCTGTGAAATCGATTCGGAGTTTCTTGGGTCATGCGGGATTCTACCGCCGTTTCATCCGCGACTTCTCCAAGATTGCTCGCCCGATGACCCAGCTGCTAGAGAAGGATAGGCCATTCGTGTTCGATGATGAGTGTTTGAGGGCCTTCGAGTTGATTAGGGAGAGGTTAGTGAGTGCTCCCATTCTGATTGCTCCCGATTTGAGCCTCCCATTCGAGATCATGTGCGATGCTAGCGACTTCGCCGTTGGGGCCGTTCTAGGGAAGCGTAGGGAGAGACACTTTCATCCCATCTACTACGCTAGCAAGACCCTAAACGACGCTCAAGAAAACTACCCCACGACGGAAAAGGAGTTACTAGCAGTCGTATTCGCGTGAGACAAATTCCGTTCTTATCTTGTGCTGTAGAAGACTGTTATTTTCACGGATCATGCGGCTCTTCGGTACTTGTTTGCGAAGAAGGATGCGAAGCCTAGGCTTATTCGATGGATTTTGCTGCTTCAGGAGTTTGATCTAGAGATTAGGGACAAGAAGGGGGCTGAGAACGTAGCTGCTGATCATCTGTCGAGATTAGAGAGCCCCGAGATAGAGAAAACTCGGGACGATAGGATTGGGGATGAGTTTCCCCATGAGGCGTTGATGTTTTTGAAAGCCCACGAGGAAGGCTTTCCCTGGTTTGCTGATCTGGCGAATTACTTATCTACAGGTGACCTTGTGGAGGGCATGACATACCAGCAAAAGAAGAAATTCTTTGCGGATGTCAAGCACTACATTTGGGAGGATCCGTACTTGTTTGGGATTGGTGCGGACCAGGTTATTAGGAGATGTGTGTTTGGGTCCGAGTCTCGCAGTATTCTGCGACATTGTCATGAGGGACCGACTGGTGGCCATTATGGTGCAGCTTATACCGCCAAACGCGTGTTTGATTCGGGTTTTTATTGGCCGACCATCTTTAGGGACGCACATGAGTTTGTGCGAAGCTGTGATGCCTGTCAGAGGACAGGAAATATCTCATCCCGGAATGAGATGCCCCAGAACCCCATCCAGGTGGTTGAGATCTTTGATATTTGGGGTATCGATTTTATGGGTCCGTTCCCTATGTCGAGGGGGAACCGATACATCCTAGTCGCAGTGGATTATGTTTCTAAGTGGGTGGAGGCAGAGGCCTTGCCTACGAATGACGCGAGGGTTGTTGTGAGATTCTTGAGGAGATTGTTTGCTAGGTTCGGGACACCGAAGTCCTTGATATCTGATCGAGGCACCCACTTTTGCAATTCACAGATGGAGAAGGTCTTGAAACGCTATGGGGTGACCCATTGGCTTTCGACGGCCTATCATCCACAAACAAGTGGGCAGGTGGAGAATTCGAACAGGGGAATTAAGCGAATTTTGGAGAAAACTGTCGGAAACAGTCGTATTGATTGGTCCGAGAAGTTGGATGACGCTCTGTGGGCTTTCCGTACTGCGTATAGGACGCCTATTGGGACCACGCCCTTTAGGTTAGTTTATGGGAAAGCGTGTCATCTACCGGTTGAGCTAGAGCATCGTGCATACTGGTGTAACACCCCGAAAATATAAAACCTAATATTAAATTTATAAAGTATAAATTTAACGAGAATTTACTAATTAGGAATTTTAACCTAGTTAGTTATTTTCTTGTTAATGGTTCATTACATGGTTAAAGGTTAACCAACTATATGTTGAACAAAGTAGAGGGACCTTAGTTGTTAATTCTGAAACTTAATTAAATGGAACAAATAAAAAAATAAACCAAACACCCCAAATCTGGGTGTTGGTCGATCAAGGAGAAGCAGGGGGCGACACCCCCTTTCCAAAAACCATAATCTCACCAAAACAATCAAATTGAGGGCTCAAATCTGATCAAAAACGAAATCTGAACATAGAACAGTGATCCTCATCACAAGAGGATTACAAGGTATGTAAAAATTCGTGTTAATCCTTTGTTTGAAATTCTCATGATTTTGGAAAATCTAAGATTAGATGTTGCATGTGTGTTGTTTGATTTGATTAGAGATGATGTAGTGTCTAGAAGTGAAACCTAGACAACTACATATGAAATCATGACCAATTTCAGGAAACTCCATGAACACCTTGAAGGTGGGTTATGGGTTTTACAAGATGAAGATGAACACTAGGGTTTAGGATGATTATTCTAGTGTAATTTGATTGTTGAAAATGATTCCAGAAAGATATGATGTTTAAAACACTATAGGAGGGCTTTATTGTTGTCAAGTTAGCTAATTAGCAAGCTAAGAAGTTGATTACTAAAGGTATAAAATTCTGCATATGAAGTGTTTGTTGAAATGCCTCAAAGAAGACTTGAAAAATTAGAATTTTGTAGTTAAAACGCCTAATCGTGATGTTTTAACTATTATGTGAAATATGGTTTACAAAGAGTTCTAAACAAGATAACATTGAACTCTATAGGACAAGATACCGGAACGTCGAGTGGACAAGCCGGTGGTGACTCACGGTTGAAGGGCGTGCGCTAAGGTATGTAACTTGGTTTGTTACATTTGAGTTAAATTTGGTTGTCTAGTACATTGTAATTCTTTGTTGTACAAAAGTCGAGTTGGAATTAAGCGATGAACGTCGCTATATCTATAGATAGGTTAAATACTGGTTGGAACCCGTTAGTAGTTGTCTTAGAGGAGGATTTCCTTAGACAAGCCAAACGGGTCGATTAATCAAGTGAAGCATGATTATTACTTTGAAATAGGTCGGATTATTCTTTGATATTGATTAACGTATTGATGTATATTTGAAATAAGAAAATTTGATGTGTTGGTTTCTTATAAAAACGAAATCCGTGAATTTGGTTTGAGTAAAATGAACAAACCAAACAAGATCATGAATTTCCAGTATCCACCGTAAATTACGGTAATACCGTAATTTACGGTAGAAGTCATGAGCATTACGGTAGTTCGCTACTGGTTTACGGTGATCAGACAGTTCCAGGTCTCACCGTAAATTACGGTGATACCGTAATTTACGGTGAACCCAGAAAAGCTCTAATATGTTTGATATTTCATATATGTTGTTAATCTTTGATGTCATATTATATAACAACGTCAAAACTAATGATTTAATGGTTTTGAATCATAGGTGAATTTGGTAGATCTTACGGGTGGCGATCAAGTGATTTTTGAAGAACCAAACACTACATGTCTAAGCTTCCGCTACGTTTTGAATCTTTAAAACTTTTGTGTATGGGTTGTATATAAGTTCTCAAACAACTTTGAATGTTCTAATTTAGTCAAGTGTTGACTATGTTTTTGATACTACTAAAAATTTATGTAAATCTAGTATCTTTTGGTATAAAAATGTATAAATCTAGTAAAAAAATTTAGGGTGTTACAACTGGGCACTGAAGGCAGTCAATCTTGACTTGCCAGCTGCGGGTAAGAACCGGTTTCTTCAAATTCAGGAGTTAGAGGAGATGCGCGATGAGGCGTATGAAAAGTCGTGGGCATATAAAGAGCGTACTAAGGCGTTGCACGACAGACACTTGAAGCAGGTGAAAGAGTTCAAGTGTGGGGAAAAGGTGTTATTATATAATTCGCGCTTGAGGTTGTTCCCTGGGAAGTTGAAGTCCCGTTGGTCAGGACCATTTGCGGTGAAAGAGGTGTTTCTGTATGGTAGTGTGACGATAGCGGGAGAAGATGGTGAAAGTTTCAAAGTGAACGGTCATAGATTGAAGTTATACATAGGTAGGCCGAGTGAGAAGGATGACGTCGAGGTTATTCACCTCGATCCTCATAGTGCTTGATAGTTTTGAGTGATTCTCGGGTGAAAACCCGAGTGTATATTTTTGTATATTTATGTATTTTAAGTCTAAATTAGTCAGTTCGAGTTAGTTAGTTTTGAATCGGTTTTTATTGTTGAGTCAGTTTTACGCTTGGGTTTGTTTGTGTTTATTTGTGCAGGTTTGTCACCCGTTCGTACTCAATCTCAATTCGGGCGGGGATTTCGAGCTTATATCATTATGTAAAAGACAACTCAAGTATACAAGTTTGTCAGACGGCTGCGAATGAAATGCTATACAGTCATGCTTGCTTTGGTTTGGAATTCGAAGACTTTTGCTACCAGGCGAGTTTGTTCCATTATATGTTTCTAGTTTATTTTTCTTTCTTATTTATTTTTAGTTGTCTTTCATCCTACATTGAGGACAATGTAAATTTTAAGTATGGGGATGGGAGACTACGTCTTTTTAGATAGATTTGAGTAAAAAAAAACTACAAAAATAATCTTAAAAATCCAAAAAAAAAAATGAAAAAAATCAGAAAATGTTCCTGTTTTAGATGTTTGCAAAATAAAAACGGAAAATGATAGAAAAATCAGTTTTTATTCGGGTTTCAAATAATAATAATATTTAGCTAAGATTCCATTAAAATCCCAAGTAACAAATTACAAACAAGTGGTAGGTAAACGGGCAACAAGCTGCGCCGCAACCCCCTTTTGAATTGCAAAACCAATCCTATTAAAGACGAAACGACCCTTAGAGTTTGAGCGATTACTGTTCACAACCCGTTGGACCCTGTTTAGGAATTCCACGGCCTCTGGGGCTAGGGAACCAAACGTATCAAAAGCGAATGGGATAAACACATGTTGATTTTCTAAACAAGCCTTTTCGTGTTTAGCGACCTTGCTTGATTCCGCCTTCAGGGCGGCCTGGCCAGCAACAAACCCATTATCCCTAAGCCCAACAAGAGGGGACACTCCTGTAAGGTCCACACAAGCGTGTTTCCCCCTGGCCCACCCAAACACAAGAATATCAGCTGGCCGAAGAGTAGACCTCCCATCGAGCGGATCCGTCAGAAAGTTCACCGGAGCGTCCTTTTTTGCCGAAATCCCAGCCCGCTTTAGAACTTGAAAATTAAGCCCGTGTCTAATTTGGGATGTGTGAGTAGGCTCGGCCCGGTTTTAGGTTCCTTTGAGCTAAATATACCTAATTGTTGATTTACTAGTGGGTTCTCATATAGGGAATATGAGAAATTGAAACCGCCAATAAGAGTATAAGGAATGCCGTTATAAGTTAAAACTGTTAGAATTTTTAATCATGAAAAAAAAAATAGAAAAAAAAATAAGCTAGAAACTGAATGAAAGTAGCGCAGGCCTATGTAATCTTGGTTGGGGATAGCGACACTACAACCGGAATACCTCTAGGATGTGTGAAATCGAGCATGCAAATAAAAAGTACCGAAGCCTAAGTAATCCGAGTTGGGGATAGCGACTCTACAACCGGAATGCCTCTGGGTTAGGGAAAGCAACGTCTACGCTCATCAAAAAAAAAAAAAAGATTGAAAAGAAAGAAAAAAAACGATGAATTTTTTTTTTTTTTTTTTGATTTTAAATTCTCTTGGTTTTGATATAAGACGGTTGGGAATTGGTCCAGTGATCGTTCCTTTTGTTCTATAAGCTTGAGGCGGGATTAGGTGGACCGTAGCTTCTAGTGTGAGACCCTAGGTAAGTTGACCGAACCTGAATTAAATCTACATGATAAGGGCCTGGAACCGGGTTTGGGTTTAAGAGGACAAATATACTTGCAATCGCGGTTAACACAAGTGTTAATTTTAATAAGTAATCTAGACCTTTGAACCTGAATATTATCTGATTCTGATTCTGTTTACATAAGTCTTTTTCAGAGACGAAAAAGGTTTAAGTGTGGGGATATTTGATGTGGTTGAATTTATACATATTTTTATACAATATTTCCCTACACTTTTGAGTAGTTTTAGAGTTGTTTTTATTAATTTCTACTTGATTAGTTTTTATTTGTGTTTTTAGATAATAAGAGTTTATCAGAAAAAAATAACTTGAAAATGTTTAAAAAGAAAAAAAAAACAGTTAATCACATTTATTGTTGCAAATAGATAATCAATTCAATTGTTAGTATATCAAATTCTAAATGCACGTAAGTGATTATATATGTTGGAAATTTATGAACATTTATTATTGCAGTTAATGGCAAATCAAATGGTGAACATATTATTTCCAGATCCAGGATGTGGCTTGCAAGAGGTTTAATAAAATAAAGAAAGATACATGGTCTTTGGAGGTTGATGGCTGTCAACGAACAAGAAAAGATATAAATTAGAGTGTGTGCAACTCAATTTAAGTGGGCCTTTTTTCTGATCATGGTGGGCTGCAATTAAAGATGTATGGATCAGTTGTTGGGCTACACCAAATGTCGGTGGAGGTGGCATTATTTCTAGACGGCAGCAACAATAGACATATTAGAGAGCAGGATATTATTTTCTCTTTGGCTGCGGCTGCAACAGATATCAATCGAACAGAAAAACATACGGCAGTGAAGTATCAATTGGAGGGAAGATTTCAATGGTGAAGGAAGGCTTGGATAAAGGAGTAACAACCTAAAGTTCATATCTTTGTTCGGTTAGACTTGCTTATTGGTTTTGGTTTTTGTTTAAACTTGATACTTTTGAACATGTTTCCTGAATTTATTCACGTTGAACTTATGTTTGATTTTTGTTTAAACATGCTTGGCTAAATTTCTTTGTGCTACCTAGGCTATGGATAATTGTTAGTTTATTTACGGTTTCTTGGTTTGGTTAATTAATGTTTTGGCTAAGTGTTATGGTAAAAGTGTTCTAAAATATGTTCTAATGTATATGCGTATTTAATAATTGATGGTTTATATTTGTTCCACTTTTTCTTGGTTAAAATTAATTGTGTATTAATTAAGACTAGGGTTAGGTGATTTCGTTAACTTTGTGTTTTCGACTAAATCTTGTGGTTGCTAGACGTAGTACACCCTAGGAACAAATTAATAAACTATTTGGTAATTAAATATTCTACCATCTATGAGACCGAGAGGAGATTAGATGTCGGGTTGTCTTAATCATTAGACGGGTTAGGTGTTAATTGCACGAGAGTGAATTACCCTAGGTTTTCTTGTGATTTTTAGCAAACCGTGTTAGAACCTAATTAGAGTCACCACCCCGTACATCCCTTACACTTCCCGGATGTACCGTTTCTAGTGAGACCGAGAGGTAATCTAGATTTTGGGTACCATAACCTAGTTAGAGAGACCGAGAGGTGATCTGACATTAACCGGTGAGTTGATACACTTTCCTTGACCCTAGATTGCGACCTGTTTGGAGAATGATCTGCCAGCCAGTTTAGGTCTTGTTTAGTGAACCTTAAGATCCCGGTAGCCAAAACTTAATTATTCCATTCCGAGAACCGTGAGTGAATTGACATGCATCTCGCCTAGGTAGCTACTTTCCCATCATCTGACTGCACCCAAATCTGCTATTTATGTTCTGTTTGCTTATCTACTTTCTTAGTTAATTTTTTTAGTTGATTAAAAAATCTAAAAATCCATCTCGAATTTATTAGACTAGGACTCGACAAAAGTTTAGTATCGAGAGTCGCGCCATTGTGTCCACGGATTGATACTCGGTCTTACCGACTTGACTACATAACGACCGGTGCACTTGCCGATTGTGTGTAATTAAGCTAGTTTGACCATTTAATTTGGTGTTTTAAAAATATATTAAACATTTCACACATCAGGCGACCCGAATCATTCGGGTCCATAGGGCGTAATTCTGGTTATTGAGTTTGAGATTGATTTGTAAACTGTCTGACAATTTTGGGTTCTGAGGTTGGGAATTTTTTATCAGATTTGCTAGTTGTTTGGACAGGTCCGAACTCGAGCTATCATCGTTGGACATGGTGGTTAAGGTTTGGATGGTAAACAAAGAAAAGGTACCAGGTAATGTAACACCCTTATTATTATTTAACGGTTTTCGTATAAATTATGAAAATAAACGGGTAGTTATGATTTCAAATACATTGAAAATACGGGTTCATTAAACTTTTTACAGAATTAAAACTATACAACATATCATGTGTGAGTTCGTCATTTAACATAACAACGATACATAGTGCGGAAGCCTATTTCTTGATCGTGTTCGGTTCTTCGTTGTGCTTGATCGTCCGCCGGTGCTAAAATTATACCTGAAACTCATAAAACATGAGTTGGATTAGTCATACGTAACTTAGAACGTATTTAAACGAGTCCGGGAAGTGAAACTGATTAAAATAAATTTTTTTCGCCAAAACAGGGCTTTTCGCGCCACGCGAAGAAACCAGGTTGCTCCCTCGCGCCACGCGAGGGAGACAGTTTTTCAGCAGCTCTGCAGCTCAGTTCAGCTATGCCAGTTTTCACGGAAACGGCCATAACTTCTTCGTTATTGATCCGTTTTACCCGATTCTTTTTCCTACGCGTCCGTAATTTAATCCTCCATCTTATGGAGTTAAAATCCTACATCTAACATAAGAAATTTTGAGACTTATAAGCCTTCGACTCGTTACCTTTTTACCGAATTTTAACCCGTTTATGCATTTTATCAACCAAACGTATTTGTTTGATTCCTATATCTCACACACTTCTTCAAATTAATGTTACCTACCATATTAGGTTCTAATCATAGGTTTATTACACAATTTAAACCCGTTTTCGCTCGTATGCTTATTTTAACCCGTTAAGGGTATTTTAAGCACTTTAAAGCATGAAATCGCTTTCATTTAATTCTAGCACTTCATCACCACATTTCTTATCCTATAATCTCCCACCACAACTGTGTTTATGGCGGGTTTAATGTGGTGATCAATATAAACCAAATTTTACCTCTCGAATCATTATTTTACGGCAAAAACTCAAATAGTGCCATTTGGCTAATATAATACCTCTTTCAGTTTCTTTACTTATTCTAAGTATTTACCTAGTCATAAAACTCGTTTCCAAACAACCTTTAAGGATCGTTTGTTCCATTTAGCCTACAAGGGCGTTTTGGTCGATTTTAGTCCATTTATGACTAAGGACTCTCTCTCTCAAATTATTCGACCAAAATAGCACTTTTAACTACAACATAATTATGCGTACCTGGCCCGGATCAACAAGTGGACCCGATTTATACCTTGTTTTCATTATCACACCATCAATGGTGACGCAATTATCCGATTTGCTAATCGGTCCTGTTAACATAAGACTTGACAACCACATTAGTCGATATTGTCAAATGGTGTTATCATCACCATTCGACCCGTTTGGACTATATGCCCAACATTATTTATTTAATCAAAAACATCGTTTTTGATTTCCAATTCATACATCCATCCCATCCCGGATTTTATAACCATACCCTTTTTCTTTTACACTCTTTTCTTACAATTTCAACCCATTTCAGCTTATGCCATGGGTATCCTTTTATCCTTGATTTACATTAGTCGACACTTGACAAATTTCCTTATTTCCAATATTATCATTATCACGTTTACAACGTATCGAATAAACGAGTATTCTACATAAGTGTGTAAATTACACTTACCCCGCATCCACGCCACGCTTTTCTTTCCGTAATTGCTCCGTTTGACCCGCTCCCTCTTCCAAGCTTTCACCTAGCTTGTTACGCGTCAAACTATTGTCAAACATTTACAAGGCGGTTAAATTAGTCATTAACAATCACGACTATTCCACCTCACTTATTTTCTATGCCGAAGCTACTATTCGGCTTCATGATTAGTTAACTTAACTTATCTAAAGTTAACTACTTTCAATCACATGTTTACTACATTAAGTCTAAATCAACATAGTATTTAGAACTCTTATCACTTCATATCACGCGTAATTGCCATATCATTCAAATACGCGTTTTCACTCTAAATTCAATACTTTAGTTCTCATTTAGGCATTTTAACAAACACCTAATGTGCATAATTTCACATATTTACTAACTAGTTCATAACTAATTATTTTCACCAAGATTTACATCAAAATCAAACCTCTGTGTCTAGTGTTCATGAACTACATCAAGAACTTATATCATAACAATCAATATTCATCAAATTAACACTCTAATCCGAGTGTTCATCATATTGTCAATAAACCCATTTAACACACATATAGGTAATCACCAATTCATTCAAGTCATAGCACCATATGCATGATTTTCACTTAGGGTTTCGTTCCTAAGCAAGTATACATCACTAATCTAGCCATAGCTTCTCTAATTCATGCCTAATTCGCGATTAGGATGATTATCAAATTTTTACAACTTCACAAATGTTAGAAATTCAACATACCTCACGATCCCCTTGACTTGGTGATCGTTTCTACGCGTTCATGCATTGATTTGGATCTTGATTCGAGCTTCAATTTGACCAATTTGTTGATCTAGGGTTTTGAGCTCCTTGCTCTTGTCCCTGGTCGTACGCACACACACACACACTAAGTGTGTGTTGTGTTTGATTTTTAGTTTTTTTATAAATCAAGTTCCTATGTTTGCAACTTAAGTCCCTCTAGTTTGGTTAGTTATTAAGTAGGCCATAACCTACTTATTTCTAGTCACATTCCCTCTTATTAACTAGGTTAATTATTCCTAGTTAGCTTACTGGGTTCGGGAAGTCATAACCCGTTTTATTTTAAGTCCCGTTAACTCAGGCTCTTATAAACTTAATTCCTTAAAACTTTGATTCGTTTTTATTTAATATTAGCATTTCTTATTTAAATCCAAATATTTTCCGGGTTATTTTTACTAATAACGGTACGTTACCCGTCTTTTAGTATTAACTGAGTTTAATTACCAAGCCCGTTTTCGGGGTGTTACAGGTAAGTGATGAGCAGATTGAGGTTTGAGGACCTTAACACTGCTCTGATACCATGTTGACCAGTAACAGAAACAAAGAAGACTTTATTTTTATTGAGATATTGCTTGCTTCATATTGAATACAAATAGAACAATAACCACATCTACTTATACTAATGAACAAGGATTTAAAAAAGGAAAATATGGCTAATTCTTGGAGAAAGGGAAATACGGCTGTAATACTTTCAGGAAGGGAAAGCATATTTGACCCTATAATCATGGAATATTCTAACACTTATTGTTGAAGAAGGTGAAGCTAGGGTTGGGTATTGCTTGAACTGCTCTTATGGTTGAACCGAAAATACGATTCACCACCAAAAAACTAAAAAAAAATTGAACAACGAGCTTAATTCTTTCTTTCCTTCATCATCATTATTGAAGGTGAGATCGATGGGTCTGGGGTTTTTGATAGCTTCCGATGGTAGACGACAAACAATATTCTAGGCTTAGAAATCGGAGTCGGAGAAAATGAGATCTTGAAGTAGAGCTTACCAGAAAATGGTCTCTAGTGACCAACAAAGATGGAGAAATAAAGATCGATGACCAGAAAATAATGCAGGTAAATGGTGGCTGACAACAACGGTGTAAGGTAGTAGTCACAGGTGAGCTTTAATCGTCTCTGATTTGGCTTTCATTCTTCGTTAGCATTTGGTGGAGGGGCTACAATGGTGGTGGTGCTGCGGTGTTGGTAGAGGTGGTGGTGGTGGTGATGCGGTGTTGGTGCGGCGATGACGGTGGTGGTGGTTATGATGGAGTGGTGATGGTGGTGGTTGTTTTGTTGAGAGAGAAAGTGATTAGGTAGAGAGAGAAGTGAATCTGGATATGTGAATGGATGGAATTTATTTATATATTTAATAATAGTTTTAATAATAATAAAATGGTTTTTTTAAGTACAAGGGTAATTTAGTCATTAATAAAAGTTAACAGAATAATTCTAACAGTGTTAAAAATTTGGACTCAAATGGTTAAAGAAAATGCTTATTGGGACTCAGGTCGTTAAACTTTTTGCTTTTGGACTCAAGTGGTTAAAACCTATAAAACACAGGGACTAAAAAAATAATTTACCCCAGAATTCACTTGCGTTCTTATTTTGAAACAATGGACATCGAGTTCTTATCGTTGCGTCCTTCTGTCAAATGGTCATTAGTTTGACCGTTAGTAGTAAAGGTATTTTGGTAATCTTACAATCTTAACAAAATAAACCTTGATAAAATCCCCTAATATTTTGTGTTGTTTCGCACCACCACTACACCACTGTTGTTCACAACAAACACCACCGTCTGCAACACGTGTATAAACAATCAAAGCTTTTACAAATTTAATCAAAATTTAATCACCAACAATAAGAGGCTTTTACAAATTGCAATTCAAATAAAAAATAGATTAACAACAAAAAGAGAAAAGTATAAGTTTTTAAAAATAACTACTTAAAGGCCAAGAAAATTGAACATAAACTATAACACATAACACATTAACAATAAACAAGAAATCAATTATTTAATCAAACTATCAAAGGCCAAGAAACTTGAAAACTCACAAAATAGATTTCAGCAGGCTCGATATTTCAGCAGGGACGTCGGACGAAATCGATTTTCAGTAGGGAGTGACCAGGGACGATTTCAGCATGCTCGGTTTTCAGCAGGGACGATGATCAGCGATTCAGCGCTTGCTTCTGTTCGATAGTTCAGGTTCGACGTTTTGTTTCCACTCTCCAATTGTCGCCCATAAAAAGGTTTATTTTAATGTTTTTGACCTTGGCTACGCTTTGGCATTTACTAATTGGGCTCCTTTCAATTATGTTATTGTTAATTTGGGTTTAATTTATTCTACAACTTTTGGGTCGTAAATGGTTCGGGCTTATAAAAAAAATGGGATTTTAATAATATTAACTATCGTATTTTTTTTTTGTCAGAGGTATCCTCGTATTTATTTAAGGGTATTCTTTGTATAAAACCGAAAAAGAATACACTACGAATACGGGGTTGAGTCGTAGCCCGTACTACCCCTATTACTACATTGGCTCCGTTCCTGTACCACCATGACCATCAAACGTTAAAAAGAATAGTGTATACTATATTACCTGATAGTATATTACCTCAAGCAATTTGCCCGATATCAGCTCAATTCATTACTTACCGTTACCGTATCAGCACTCGCTACAATTTATATAGCGGCGTGTCGAGAAAACCATAAAAACTGATACGATGCCTATACCAATATTATTCGGACGGTATCAGTTCATTTCTAACGGCAAAGGAAAAAAAGTGCGTATTGAAAGAAGAAAAATAAAATGTGACGTATTGAAAGAATCAAATAGTTAGTAATGAAAATTTAAATTAGAAAACGATATCCTTAGTCGTTTTTCAAATGATTGGTTAAATTTTCTGTCACGTGTGATGTTTACCAAGTTTATAAATATGAAAGCATTTGATTCATGGATTAAAGAAACTATATCATCAACTTTCTCATAAGTTTCCATAGTCACAACAGCCGTTCGTTGTTATGTTTTTTTTCAAAATATCGAATAAATAATTTATATAGATGAAAGAGAGATACCAAATCCAAAAAAAAAAATCAGTTTTAATAAATATAAATGATTGAAATCATAATTTAATTATTATAGTATTTAAAACTGAAAAATTAAATAACAAATAATTAGGAAATTATCTGCAATTAATTTATATTAAACCTACTTTAATAACATGTATCAATAAAATATTTCATCTTAATTGATATTAATAATTCTGAATTTAACTTCTATAAATACCATCTACATCCATGCAATACAATATCACAATCTCCAAAACAAGAAAGAACAAGCCAACTCCTAATGGCAATTACCATCGGATCAAAAGAGTTCCTACTCATTTTCATCATCTTCTTCATCACCACCTGCAATGCCGAGCAAGTCGCGCAAGACACTAAATCAAGTCAACTTTTGATGCGAAAGCTAGGGTGGAAAGTGGCTGATCTGGAATACTATACGAGAAGGTCATTTGGTGTTAATCCTAGTCATCTTGTACCAGGAGGCCCTAGTCATAAGCATAATGCAAGTCCGCCTCCTTAATCTCCCACCTCACGTCATTTATTGTCAGAAAGTGAAATTGTTCGAAAGTGAAAAACTATAATAAAAAGTATATTTATTATTCAGGTGTTTAGTTACAGAGTAAACCGTCATTTTTGTCCATTTGGTTTGACTGATTTCGTCACTTGCATCCTAAAAGTGTTTTTTCGCATTCAGGTTCTTGTGGTTTCAAAATATTGTTGTTTTCATCCACCCCATATATGTAATTTGATCAAAACTACACTTTTAATTAAAAAAAAAAATGTTGGAAAACATATATATCAATTAAACACCTTCTTCTCAACTAGACCACATATATGAGCTTGGAAGAAGGAGCCTTGTGTGAACCAAGCTTGTGGTCATACCAAATTCAACCCACATACTAAAGTTATGATCTTTGGGGCTGGGACCCATAGGCCCTGTGACCATGCCTGGCTGCACATAGAGGTGTACTAAAAAAAAAAAAACATTTGGACCTGGCGACCCGGAAACTGACATGGTAAAAAAAACAGTTTGGCCCAAACCGGTTTGGGTCCAACCCAACTTGGCTGTTTGCTATTTTTGCGTTGAGAATCAGTTCCAACCCGAACCGGTTTGAGCCCACCTAAAAGAAAACCCGGTTCAAACGGTAAAACCGGTTTTGAACCCGATCCGAATCAGTTAGGTTGGGTTGGGGTTTCAACCCAAACCGGCTTGGGCCCAAACCGAGTCTACTTATTTGAGCTCGAGCTCAGCTCACGAGTAAAACCCAAAGCTCGAGCTCGGCTCGAGCTATTTTTTTGGAACAATCTCAAACGAGCTAAACGCTCTGTTAGAGCTTGCTTTGATATCACTTGAGCCAAAGCTTGGCTCGAGATCAGCTCACCAATGTTATTAGTTTAAATCATATGGGCCTAAGTTGATCCCAAGTAGCTCTCGAGCCTCTGGGCTTGTTTATACCTGTACTTGTGACCATGCTGGTGGCTGCACGCTTGGACATGCATTTGGAGCCTCAAAAATCATAGGTGCTTATGTTGAAATATCATATCATGATATGAACAACAATTTGTTATTTGTATGTAACCTATAAAATATTTGTTAAGGATCAAAATACTATACAAACATGAAACATCTATCTGTATGTTACAATAAAAAGTTAAATATCCTTTTGTTATTCAGTTGTTTGGATGCAAAGAACTCCAGCCAGTCGGTTTCAACACATCACCGTCGTTTAACAACGTTCGCATTTTCATAGCATCGTCCCATCGCTCCGCACCAGCATAAATGTTCGACGACAAAACATAATTCCCACTATTACAAGGATCTAACTCAAGTAGCTTGTTAGTTGCAATTTCAGCTAGAACCATGTTTCCTTGAAGCTTACAATTACCCAATAATATCCTCCATATTATCACATCCGGGGCTATCGGCATTTGTAGCATAAACTCGTATGCTCTATCAAGATTCCCCGATCGGCTTAACATATCAACTACACACCCGTAATGCTTCATTTGCGGTTTTAGTTTATAATCGCGTTTCATGCTTTTGAAATACTCCAACCCTTTATCTACCATACCAGCATGAGCACACGCAAGCAATATCCCTACGAACGTTCCGTGAGTTGGCTGCACGTTCTCCGTTAACATCTTGGAGAAGAGTTCAAGTGCGTAAATGGCATTTCCGTTCACAGCGAGCCCGGAAATGACCGAAGTCCAGGAAACCGAATCCTTTATCGGCATTTTATCAAACACATGTATTGCCTTATCTGTTGAGCCACATTTGCAATACATATCGATTAAAGCATTCCCGACGTATAAATCCTGTTTTACGTTGTTTTTACGAATGTAGTCATGTATAGATTTGCCCGTATCGATTGATCCTAAACGCGCACAAGCGGAAAGCACGCTAGCGATCGTGATTTCATCGGGTTTGATATTCATTTTCATCATGTCAAGAAAGAGACTCAGCGAATCAGAAAACCGTCCACTTTGAGAGTAGCCAGTGATCATAGTTGTCCACGAAACGACATCCCGTTTTGGCATTAGATCGAATAGTTTCCTCGCTTGAATCAAGTCACCAGCTTTAACATAACCCGAGATCATAGCGTTCCACGAAACTATATTTCGCTCCTTCATTTGATCAAACACTTCTCTTGCCAACACCACCAAACCATACCGTCCATGTAAATCAATTAACGTGTTTCCAAGGTAAACATCAATCACAATGTTATTATCTTTAACATACTTAACCATAGACTCTGCAATACTCTTGTCACCTATGTTGATACATCCTAATAAAACCTTCACCATTGTTACCGAATCAGGGATCAAACCAGCGTCACACAAGCGATCAAAAAGACTCAAAACCTCTTTAAACCTGTTACATTGACTATACGCACAAATAACTGAATTCCAAGAAACTAAATCTCTCTCAGGCATTTCATCGAACACCTTCTTCGCACGATCCAACTGTCCACAAGAACCATACATATGAATCAAACAATTACAGACATAAAGATATGATACAAAACCCATCTTATAAATATGAGCGTGAACTTTCCCTCCAAACCCAACATCTTGAACCCGACAACAAGCCTTCAAAACATGTATTGAAGTCAGGTTATTTCCGTTTAATCCTCGTTCACGCATTTCATCAAACAGCTGGAGTGCAAAAGCAGGTTGATTGCTCTGTGAGAAGCATCGTATTACAATGTTCCAAATTAGCAACGTGGGTCTTTGAATTTGATCGAATACGAAATGGGTTCTGTGCAGATTGTTTGGAAGAAGTGAATATGATTGGATTACGGGAAATATCGATGATGGGTCAGTGTGAAGATGGGTTCTGATCAACCGAGCGTGAAGGTGTTTAACGAATATCAATTTCTCCATCAACACGAGATTAATGAGGCATCTCTGAAGTGGAGGAGACTGTAATGTACGTCTTCGTCATTATAATAGTTGTATAATGACAGGTTGATGAAGGGTTTATCATACGTTGGTGTGGTTAATGGGCCACTTTAAGGATATGTGCAGGGTATCCCTAACCCCGGGAGCGTGCTCCCCAGCTTGCAACCCGGCAATGCGCCCTGGCGGTAAATCATCCTCTAAATCAACTTGCTCGGGATCGAACCCAAGACCTTCCACGTATGGGAGGCCACAAGAGACCTCAACGAGGTGGCCGGTGGCCAACTGGGCTAGCCAGTTGGTTGCCTTATTGATTAGATGTAGAGATAAAGTTGTCACTTAGCGTCAACGACGCTTGTGACGAGAGCAATTTCCTCTTCATGAGTCCAAGATGCCATAGTGGGGTTGGGTTCGTGGGATGGGGTGGACCAGTGGGGTAGCGGTTCGAGAGAAGTGGGTAGCCGGTGGGGTTGTTGGGTTCGTGGGATGGGGGGACCAGTGGGTTGGGGTTCAATATATAGGCCTTTTGGGAGACCCGTGTGGCGGTTAGAGAAGATGGGGGGACCGTTTGGGGGGCTGTTTGAATTTTAAAATTCAAAATTTTAAAACCGCTTGATGACGTGGCGGGTGAGCCAATAAGATTCAGCCATGTCCGCTTCGCCAGACCGCCCCACGCCCGGCTTGAAAGCCATGCCCCAAGGGCCACGCCCAAACCCAAGCCCACCCGGGATGGTGGCTTGGGCGTTTTCACCCAACCCACGCCCAAACCCCCGCCCCATACCCCACGGTCTTAGTATTGGTGTTGTGGTTTGATTTTTTTTTTTTTTTTGATAATATAGCTATTACAAAATGTCCAAAGATATTGATATAATAATGGGTGTTTATGAATCGTTCGAATCATTTAAACATGCTAAATTAGCTGGTTTGGCTCGGTTTAGAAGGGAGTGGTTTGATTTACGGTTGTACGGTTTGTAAGGTCCAATATACGTTTTATATTTGGAAGCCGATGTAGAAAAAGCGATTGGTAGTAAATGGAATCTATAGAATTGTGATCAATCAAATAATGCAAAGTCTCTATATTTATTACTAGTCAGAATTAAACGATAACGGAATTTCGGTCTATACCGGCATCATAATATCAGATTGGGGAGGAAGATTATAATTAGAATTAGAAATTGATAGAAAAGCAAGGATATGGGTTCGTGTGTGTAGGCAACAAAAAAACATCTATTCTAGTTCTATTATCACCAACAACGTTGAATATAAGAGAAATTCTTGAAATACTAAAAATTAATTAAAAAAAATAAAGTTCTTTAATATTTTTAATTTGAATAAAAATATAATATTAATTTTTGATAAGAATCAGACAATTATAATACGTATATGTATCGTAATTTTAATTATAATACGTCAATATTATTATTTTAACTGACTTTGTTCTATTAAAATTTGTTTTCACGTATGTATTATTATTTTAACTGACTTCGTCTTATTTTTTTCTAAGATTTTGATCTTATTATTTCATTAGTAAGTGTTTAAGTACTTAAAAGGTAAAAGGTTTGATATCTTTACAAACCCGCCACTTTGCCAAAGTTTCGAAAATCTAATGATAAGATTCGACAAATAAAATAAACCTTGTCTAAACATGCAAACAACCAAAAGCGAACTGTTTTGGCGTAGGCTAGTCAAGCCAAACCGTACTTATCGGTTCAGTCCAGAAATCTTGTTAAAATCATTCGAACCGGGTCGTAAATACCTTTAGATTCAACATGTTACGAGTAATACACATGTTTTTATTATGGGTATAAAAAGAAAAGAGACTATTTAGTGGACCATAATAAGGTCCATTAAATTGACCCATCAATATGCCCATTCTACCCGTCTTCTTAATTACATTGACCTTATTAACCATCATTTACGTACTCAAGTTTAGTTAGACTTGGTCATGTATATGTAACATCAAGAAAAGGTCATAGCGGTTTAGGTATTTATTTAATCTAAATATAAAAACAAACCATAACCGACCCCATTAAAAGAACCGGCTGCACCATCACCTTAGTGGGTGTGGGTGTGGTTGAGTGGTTGGTTCATCAGTTTATGGTTGAGAGTTGCCACCTTCCCTTTTTCTAGTCAAACGTGGGTTGCGGTTGTTTTCATGCATACTCTTTATATAAACCCTCACCCCTAAGTAAATTTTAAACCATCATATACCACAACCCCCCCCCCCCCCCCCCCCCCCCTCTTCATATTTAGTTGTTTCAAAACACTAAAAAAGATGGTTGAGTTAATGAAAGCTAAAAGAGTGCTAGCAATAGCGGATGCTCTTTCTTTTTATTGTGCTCTTGCACTAGTGGCACTTATGCTTACCGGTGCGTTTAGAGATGATCAAAATTTTAGTTATTCGCTTAGCGCGAAGGCGGGTGTGGGGGGAGACATGCTGCCGGTGATGAATATACGGCCGTGTGACGAGATATATGTGGTGGGAGAAGGAGAAACACTTCACACCATAAGCGACAAGTGTGGCGACCCGTTTATAGTCGAAAGAAATCCGCATATTCATGACCCGGATGATGTTTTCCCTGGTCTTGTCATTAAGATCACCCCTTCTTCTTCTTCTCGTATACAATAGCTTATTTTCGGGTTTGTTGTTGTTGGTTTTTTTTTTTTTTTTTTTTGTAATTTGGTCTCCCTCGCTATGTGTTAGATGTGGAGAATTGTAATCGTAAAATAGTAGTTATTTTTTGTTTCTTGGGATTTATATATATAAAAACATTGAGCTTTTGAATTTTGTTACAAAGTATTATATCATAAGTGCATTTGAAGCCTCAGCTTTAATGATCCTGCAATCCAAAGTCAAAATTTCTTTGAAATATCATCACAATTATGACTTTAACCAGCGAAAGTAAATGATTAAACAATTCAAGAGTAATCATAGATTTATAATATAGTAAACTGTCAAAATGGTCTCTGAGGTTTGGTCACTTTTGCTACTTTAGTCCAAAACTCAAACCTCTTAAATCTGGGCCCCTATGGTTTTAATTTTGTTGTCATTTTCATTCAAAATCAAAATCTGATCAGGTTTTCAGTTAATATCCAGTTTTTCTGTCTTTTTCATCACTTTTAATGAAGTGCAAAATGGTGTTTTAGTGTTTTATTATAACAAAGTAAAAAAAAAACTGACTATTTTGCCCTTCATTAAAAGGGAGGAAAATGACAAAAAAAAACTGGATGTTAACTAAAAAATTTGAACTGATTTGCTTTTGGATGAAAATGACAACAAAATTGAAACCACTGGGATCCAGATTCAAAAGGTTTAGATTTTGGACTAAATTGGTAAAAGTGGCCAAATATCAGAGACCATTTTGGTAGCTTACTCTTTATAATATGAGTTTGAGTATGTCAACTCAAACTCATTTCATACATATCTAACAGGGTGGAAGTGAAGTAAAACAAGGGCTTTAGATTGTTACTTCCATTAATCTCCCGAATTCTATAATAAAAAAGTTTGTACGTATATAATTTGGGTTTTGGGATTATAGACGAGGTTGGGTTTGTGATCATAGAATCAAAAGCAAAATAATTTATGTTTGTTTTTTAAAGAAAAAAAGGAGTAAATTACAAAAATTCAGGGCCGGCTCTGGGCACGGCAAACCCGTGCCGACGCCCGAGGCCCAAAATTTCAAAGGCCCGAAAAGTCTTTATAAGTTTGTATATATTTATTAAATTATATATTTAGTATATTTATCCGTTTATTATGCAAAAAAAGTCTTGGTGGTATAGTGGCAAAAACCATCTCAAAATAATGTAAGGTCTTAAGTTCGAGTCTTTGTTTCGTCA
This sequence comes from Helianthus tuberosus, assembly GCA_030545235.1. Taxonomy (NCBI): domain Eukaryota; kingdom Viridiplantae; phylum Streptophyta; class Magnoliopsida; order Asterales; family Asteraceae; genus Helianthus; species Helianthus tuberosus. The sequence continues at coordinate 2,629,122 of CM060372.1, forward strand.
CTAAGTTTTTATTTTTGTAATTCATTTACCCTTAACCATAATTTTGGGCCCAATTCTTTTCGTCGCCCGAGGCCTAAATTTTTTGAAGAGTTTTCGGGGACGGCTCTGCAAAAATTGTCCCTTATATATGTCATTTATTGCAAACTGTGTCATTTGTCTTTAGTAATTACAGAAAACGTACTCAATATTTGGAAACCTTTGCAAGTTATGTCCTTTAGCTCTAACTCAGTTAATTTTTTGTGGTTAAATCTGACCAAATGGACCCCACATGAGGGTATTTTGTGGTTAAATCTGACCAAATTGACCCAACATGAGAGTAAAATGACCAAAATACCCTCGTGTGGGGTTCATTTGGTCAGATTTAACCACAAAAAAATAACTGAGTTAGGGATAAAGGACATAACTTGCAATGGTTTGTAAACATTAAGTACGTTTTCTGTAATTATTAAAGATAAATGACATATTTTGCAATAAGTGACATAAATAAAGGACAATGTTTGTAATTTACTAAAAAAAAGCTTCAAGCTTAAAAAAAAAAATATTTTTTCCCCACTAAAGTTACAGGAATCACAGCAAGATTCGATTTTGATTCTTACAATTTTGTAATGTTCTAACCATTAATTATAAGATTCTCAATTAGGTATATTAGCATTGTCATTTTTTTTTTGTATCAAGTGATGATGGGTCATATATGATTGAATATCAAGGTTTTAACATAGTTGATGCTCATGCAGTTGTCATAATCTAACCTATTTTTTTATCTTGTTGACCTTGAAGTCATTTTTGGTGTCATTTTGTCACAAAAAAATATATGAAAATTCTGCGTATTATAAAGGACATGTTTTACCTAAACACTAAAGTTTATCAATTTGTTTTCTAACTACAAAAATAATTCAAGTTCATTATTGCTTCATTGTTGTGAGTTTTTTTAATATTAAAAATTATGTGTCTAAATGTAATGGTAAAGAAAAAAAGTTACTAAACATAAATGAAGTTTTATAATTGATTCATTTAGGTTTTTTTTCAAATTTAAACAGTTATTATAAAAATATTTCACAACAACATAACAATATCAAAATTTAGTGATTTTTATAATTAGATAATGTATTAGTGACTATGTTGAAACAATATTGAACTTGAATTACAATTTCTTGATTTTGTCCTTATAAAGTCATGTTAATGTAAGACGTGGAAGATAATACAAATAAACCATGTATGAAGAAAATTCAGTAATTACAAGTGAAACATAAAATACAAACAATTTTGTGTATTCAAATTTAATATAACTCTAGCAAACCACATATAGAATATTCTTTCTAAAAATATCGACACTTGAGCACTACCCAAGTACCAAAATGTTATTGAATATAAAGAAATTAAACAACGAAGGGTAGGCATGGAACAAAATTCATTATGAATTAAGTTGTGTTTTCATGATAGTATAGTTGAGTAAAAGATATAAAGCTCATCCACTTGTGTATAAAATAGAGATGAGGAGAACACTGATCAATGTAAGGATTTTGTCAGCAACAATAGAGAAGTTCATCCACTTGTGTCTAAAATAGAGATGAGCTCGGTGATGTAACACCCTGAAAATATAAAACCTTAAATTGGAATTTGTAAGGTTTAAATAAACGAGAATTTACTAACTAGGAATTTTAACCTAATTAGTTAAAAGTCTAGAAATAACCTAAAGTAGGGTTAAAAGTAACAAAAATCAATGTTGATCAAAGTGGAGGGGTTTAAGTTGTTAAAATTGAAACTTTAATTCTAATAAACAAATAAAACATAAACTTAACACCCCACTTTGAAGCCCTGGTCGACCAGAACATCAGGGGGCGACACCCACCTTCAACCAAACCTAGAATTCTACAAAAATTCACAAATTGAAGGAGCAAATCTGGTCCAAACGAAAATCCGAGCTTAGAATCGTGATCCTCATCGTAAGAGGATTACAAGGTATGTAAAATTTAAGGAAAACTCTCAACTTGAAATTTTCATGTATTGGGAAAAATCTGGAATTAGGGTTGCATGTGTATGTTATGATGATTGAGGAACAATTATAGTGTCTAAGGACAAACCCTAGATCAATAGAAGTTGAAATCATAAGAAATTTTGGGTGAATCCATAAACACCATGGTAGGTGATTAGTGGGTCATGTGTATTTGGATGAACACTAGAAAGTAGATTGTTAATCTAGTGTAATTTGGCAATCTGGAAGTGATTTCAGCAATTAGAAGCTAACATTCATGTAAATTGGTTGATTTATATGAAAATAGGGTTAAATGATAAACTAAAGATGTGATGTTTAATCATGTAAAAATCTGCTTATGAAGTGTTTGTTGAAATGCCTCTATGAAGGCTTAAAAACTGAAATTTCGAGTTTAAACGCATAATCATGATGTTCGGTGTATTATGCGAATTATGATTTGAAGAGAGTTCTAAACATGTCTTAAATTGAACTCTATAGGACAAGATACCGGAACGTCGAGTGGACAAGCCGGTGGTGATTCACGGTTGAAGGGTGTGCGCTAAGGTATGTAACTTGACCCGTTACATTTAGTAGATTTTGATGATTGTATAATATGTATCCGAATTATAGAACAAGAATGGTTAGAATTAAGTAGAGACGTTGCTATATTGAACGATTGGACAGATTTGGTTGAAACTCGTTGGTAGTCGTTATGTGGAAAGATTCCTTAGACGAGCCAAACGGGTCGAATAATCAAATAAAGCATGGATTAATGTTTTGAATTATGACGGATTGTTCTTAATATTGGTTCGTGTATAGAATGTTGGGAATATGGAAATTTGATGTATTGGTTTCCTAAGAAAAGCGAAATCCCAGAAATTGGTTTGGGTGAATTGAACAAACCAAACACAAACATAAATCTCCAGGAGCTACCGTAAATTACGGTATTACCGTAATTTACGGTAGAGTTTAAATGTTTACGGTGAATTACTTCTGGTTTACGGTGGACCATAACTCTTCAGGACTCACCGTAAATTACGGTAACACCGTAATTTACGGTGGAACATAAAACTTTAATTTTTTTTATTTGATGATTGGATCATATGTTAAGTCTTATGTACTAAAGTCAAAACTAATGTTTTAATGGTTTTGACCCTAGGTGATTAGACGGACCTTACGGATGGTGGTCAAGCAACGTTGAAGAACCGAACACGACTTTTGAAGCTTCCGCTATGTGTTTAATCTTACTTAAATTATGTTCATGGGTTGTAAACAGTTATAAATCAACTTTGAATACTTTAAATTAGTCATTAGTTGACTAATGTTTATCTACTTGTAAACTTGTTACTTTTGAAATTTTATGTTTAACTATCATCTTTTGTATAAAATATTACTTATATAAAAAAAAATTTAAGGGTGTTACAAGTTGGTAATCAGAGCTCAAGGTTGTCAATAAGTGTTCGGTTCAAGCTTGATCGATCGTCCGGTAAGAACTAACTTATTTGTTAATAAATTATGTACTACGTAAAAAAAAAAAAAATAAGAAATGAACAATATGCATGAAACGAGTGTGTAAGCCCACTCAACACTCAAAAACAAGAAATGCATGAAACAAGAATGATTAAATCAAGTTACGAACTTGATTGAATTGAAACAAGAATGATTAAATCGAGTTATGAACTTGATTAAATCAAAACAAGTAAAGCATGTATTATAAATGGAATGTTTAACAATTTATGTAAACATTTCAGAAATAGTGATGGCTGATGGAGGTAATGATAATGCGGTGCCAAGAGTCACCGAACAAGTGAGAGAAGTGATTGCCGAAGAGGTTGGAAAGGCGATCGAAAACAGCTTGTCGGGCTTTATTGATAAAATTCAAAACACAGTTTTATCAATAGTAGAAGAGAGAATCAAGAAATTGGAAGATGATTCCAATTCAACAAAGGAAAAACATGGTGGACGAAAGTCTTGTTCATACAAGGAATTCATGGCCTGTAAACCACCAATGTATAATGGGGAGGTTGATCCAATTGTGTGCCAACGATGGCTAAGTGATATCGAAGGAGTATTCGAGAGAACTCATTGTGATGAAAATGACTACGTAGCTTATGGTACGGGTCAATTAAGAAGTCAAGCGAAAGACTGGTGGGATAACAAAAAGAAGGAGATTGGAAGTGAAGCGGCTAAGGCCATGACATGGGAGGAGTTTAAGACGCCGTTTCTTAAACACCATAGTCCCAAAGCAGTCATAAATAGAATCAAGGAAGAGTTCATGCAACTCAGACACAAGGGTGAATCCATAGACAAGATCACGGGGATGTTTATGGACAAGATAAAGTTCTGTGACGATTTGGTGACAAATGAAGAACAAAAGGTCTATTGCTACCATAACATGCTAAGTGCGGAGTATAGGGAGTTCATAACCCCTTCAAAATATGAGACCCTTACCGAGATTGTCAATGCTGCTCGGGAAAGGGAGATCGAACTGAAAAAGAGCATAGAACGGGGTGAACGAAGGGCACAAGATGCGAATCCAAGCCCTACTAAGAAGGCACGAACAAACGAAAGCGCAAAGAAATCTGATACGAAAGGCGGGTCGCCAAGTTGCAGAATCTGCGGGAAGGGTCATAAAGGCGAATGCCGTTACAAGGATAAGCCTTGTCCCATATGCAAGAAAACGGGACATATGGCTATATCATGCCCGGAGAAAGTGACGGTTTGTTACAATTGTTATCAAACGGGTCACAAGAAGTCGGAATGCCCGGAACTGGTTGGAAAGAAGGATGGGCAGGAACCGAAAGGTGAAGCCCCGAAAGCAAAGGCAAGATCTTTCCAACTAACCGCCGCAGAAGCAAAGGTTGAACCTGACGTGGTCTCAGGTATATTTGCTGTAAATTCAATTCCTGCACACGTGTTATTTGATACGGGTGCGAATAAATCCTTTGTTTCATATGGACTTATTCGACATCCTTCATTTATTCTAACAAAATTACATGTGCCTTTAAAAGTAGAGATATGTAATAACAAAAGCTTTATTGTTTGTGATGTATGTGAAAATTGTAAACTGAGCATCGACGATGAAGAATATTTGATAAATCTAATCCCGATGTCGATGGGAGAATTTCAAGTAGTCGTTGGGATGGATTGGCTATCTCGACACCATGCAAAGGTCGTGTGCTTCCGTAAAGAGATAAAACTAACATCTCCGAGCGGGAAACACGTCACCATTTATGGCGAAAAAGGAGGCAACCCCATAGTATGCTCAATGTTAAAAGCTCACAAGCTAATGAAGCGAGGATGCAAGGCATTCATAATATACGCTAATGAGCCCGAGAAAGAATCACGAAAGATTGGAGATGTACCGGTAGTACGAGATTATGAAGATGTTTTTCCGGAAGATTTACCGGGGGTACCGCCTGAACGGGAAGTAGAGTTCGGGATCGAATTGATTCCGGGCGCGAAACCCGTAGCAAAAGCCCCGTACCGACTTGCACCGTCGGAATTACAAGAGTTGATGTCCCAAATCCAAGATCTGCTTGACAAGGGATTCATAAGGCTGAGTGTGTCTCCTTGGGGCGCACCGGTATTGTTCGTGAGAAAGAAAGACGGGAGCATGCGCATGTGTATTGATTACCGGGAGTTAAACAAACTCACGGTAAAGAACCGATACCCGCTCCCGAGGATAGATGACTTATTCGACCAACTACAAGGTGCGAACTGGTTTTCCAAAATTGACCTTAGATCGGGGTATCACCAACTAAAGGTCAAAGAAGAAGATGTGCCGAAGACGGCTTTCCGCACGAGATACGGACATTACGAATTCCTCGTGATGTCATTTGGGCTAACAAACGCACCCGCGGATTTCATGGACCTCATGAACCGGGTTTGCAAGCCAATGTTGGATAAGTCGGTCATCGTGTTCATCGATGATATCTTGGTGTACTCGAAAAGTGAAGCTGAACACGCACACCACTTACAAGAAGTGTTAGAGACACTTAGGCGAGAGAAGTTATATGCAAAATTCTCTAAATGTGCCTTTTGGATACGAGAGGTTCAATTTTTAGGCCATGTAATAAATGCAGACGGAATTTTGGTGGATCCGTCAAAGATAGAGGCTGTGTCAAAATGGAATTCCCCGAAGAACCCTTCAGAAATTAGAAGCTTTTTGGGACTTGCGGGATACTATAGGAGATTCATCCAAGATTTCTCCAAGATTGCGTCACCACTAACGAAGCTAACACGAAAGAAAGAAAGGTTCATTTGGGGTGTTGATCAAGAAAAAGCGTTTCAAACGCTAAAAGAAAAGTTAACTCAAGCTCCGGTATTGACATTGCCGGACGGAGTCGAAGATATGGAGGTTTATTCGGATGCTTCACTATCGGGACTCGGTTGCGTGTTGATGCAACGGGGCAAGGTAATAGCCTATGCCTCGAGGCAATTGAAGATACACGAGAAGAAATATCCCACACACGATCTCGAGTTGGCGGCGGTAGTGTTTGCATTAAAAATATGGAGGCACTACTTGTATGGGGTAAAGTGCACCATATTCACCGACCACAAGAGTTTGAAATACTTCTTCGATCAGAAGGAGTTAAATATGCGACAAAGGCGATGGCTGGAAACGGTGAAAGACTACGATTGCGAAATACGTTATCACCCAGGAAAGGCTAATGCGGTGGCGGATGCGTTGAGCAGAAAAACGGATTATGTCCCGATACGAGTAAGATCGATGCAACTCGTGGTAACCTCAGGTATACTTGAACGTATTCGAGAGGCGCAATTAGAAGCAGTAAAAGAAGAGAATTGGAAGAAAGAAAGAATAATTGGTCAGTTGAAAGATTTGTCGGATGGGAATCACGGGTTAAAGACTCGATCCGGGAGGATATGGGTCCCACATACCTGTGGAGTGAAGGCGCTTTTACTTAATGAAGCTCATAAATCCCGTTATTCAATTCATCCGGGTGCGACCAAGATGTATAATGACTTGAAACAAAATTATTGGTGGCCCGGAATGAAGAGGGATGTGGCGAAGTATGTGGAAAAGTGCTTGACATGTTTACAAGTCAAGGCGGAGCATCAGAAACCATACGGCAAACTCCAACCGTTAGATATTCCGGTTTGGAAATGGGAACATATCACAATGGACCTACTGACCAAGTTGCCTAAAACAAATCGTGGCTTCGATGCCATATGGGTGGTGGTAGATAGATTGACGAAAAGTGCTCACTTTATTCCGATCCGTGAGACTTTTACGTCAGAAAAGATGTCAGAGGTTTACACGAATGAAATAATAGCACGTCATGGGGTGCCGGTATCCATTGTGTCTGATAGGGATACCCGGTTTACTTCAAATTTCTGGCGTGATTTCCAAGAGCAAATGGGAACCAAATTGTTCATTAGCACTGCGTACCATCCCCAAACGGATGGACAAAGTGAAAGAACGATACAAACATTGGGGGACATGCTACGGGCGTGTATAATCGACTTTGGAGGCAGTTGGGATGTTCACCTACCGTTAGTCGAGTTTTCGTATAACAACAGTTACCAATCTAGTATTAAGATGGCACCATACGAAATGCTTTACGGTAGAAAGTGTCGAACCCCGGTATGTTGGGGTGAAGTGGGTCCACGTGAACTCGCCCACCAAGATATAGTACGAGCCACGAATGAAAAGATCGATAAAGTTCGGGCACACTTGAAAGCGGCTCAAGACAGGCAAAAGGCGTATGCTGATAAGAGGAAAAGACCAATCGAATTCCAAGTTGGTGACATGGTCATGCTAAAAGTTTCCCCATGGAAGGGCGTTATTAGATTCAGAAAAAGGGGGAAGCTAAGCCCAAGGTTTATTGGGCCATTTAAAATTATCGGGAGAGTCGATAAGGTAGCTTACCGTCTTGAATTACCGGAGGAGCTAAGTGGAATCCATGGCACGTTCCACGTGTCACAATTAAGAAAGTGCTTAGCAGACGAAACGGCCTATATCCATTACGATGATATCGAAGTGGATAATAGTCTGAATTATGCGGTGAGACCGGTGGAGATTTTAGACCGAAAGGTCAAACATTTATGAAATAAACAAATTGATCAAGTCAAAGTCAAATGGGAGCATAGGAAATGTTCGGACACTACGTGGGAGTCCGAAGAGGAGATGAGACGTCTTCACCCTACTTTATTTGGTACGTACTACGGTTTCGGGGACGAAACCCTTTTAAGGGGGGTGGACTTGTAACACCCCGAAAATATAAAACCTTAAATTGGAATTTATAAGGTTTAAATAAACGAGAATTTACTAACTAGGAATTTTAACCTAATTAGTTAAAAGTCTAGAAATAACCTAAAGTAGGGTTAAAAGTAACAAAAATCAATGTTGATCAAAGTGGAGGGGTTTAAGTTGTTAAAATTGAAACTTTAATTCTAATAAACAAATAAAACATAAACTTAACACCCCACTTTGAAGCCCTGGTCGACCAGAACATCAGGGGGCGACACCCACCTTCAACCAAACCTAGAATTCTACAAAAATTCACAAATTGAAGGAGCAAATCTGGTCCAAACGAAAATCCGAGCTTAGAATCGTGATCCTCATCGTAAGAGGATTACAAGGTATGTAAAATTTAAGGAAAACTCTCAACTTGAAATTTTCATGTATTGGGAAAAATCTGGAATTAGGGTTGCATGTGTATGTTATGATGATTGAGGAACAATTATAGTGTCTAAGGACAAACCCTAGATCAATAGAAGTTGAAATCATAAGAAATTTTGGGTGAATCCATAAACACCATGGTAGGTGATTAGTGGGTCATGTGTATTTGGATGAACACTAGAAAGTAGATTGTTAATCTAGTGTAATTTGGCAATCTGGAAGTGATTTCAGCAATTAGAAGCTAACATTCATGTAAATTGGTTGATTTATATGAAAATAGGGTTAAATGATAAACTAAAGATGTGATGTTTAATCATGTAAAAATCTTCTTATGAAGTGTTTGTTGAAATGCCTCTATGAAGGCTTAAAAACTGAAATTTCGAGTTTAAACGCATAATCATGATGTTCGGTGTATTATGCGAATTATGATTTGAAGAGAGTTCTAAACATGTCTTAAATTGAACTCTATAGGACAAGATACCGGAACGTCGAGTGGACAAGCCGGTGGTGATTCACGGTTGAAGGGTGTGCGCTAAGGTATGTAACTTGACCCGTTACATTTAGTAGATTTTGATGATTGTATAATATGTATCCGAATTATAGAACAAGAATGGTTAGAATTAAGTAGAGACGTTGCTATATTGAACGATTGGACAGATTTGGTTGAAACTCGTTGGTAGTCGTTATGTGGAAAGATTCCTTAGACGAGCCAAACGGGTCGAATAATCAAATAAAGCATGGATTAATGTTTTGAATTATGACGGATTGTTCTTAATATTGGTTCGTGTATAGAATGTTGGGAATATGGAAATTTGATGTATTGGTTTCCTAAGAAAAGCGAAATCCCAGAAATTGGTTTGGGTGAATTGAACAAACCAAACACAAACATAAATCTCCAGGAGCTACCGTAAATTACGGTATTACCGTAATTTACGGTAGAGTTTAAATGTTTACGGTGAATTACTTCTGGTTTACGGTGGACCATAACTCTTCAGTGTCACACCCCCAAAATCCACTCGCGGAGTACTACCGCTTGGAGGCGTGACATGACCAGGATCAAGCCACCAATCATATTGAACATAAGTATAAAGTAAAAGTCATTCATCAATACGATAGGTGTTTACAAAACCAAATATAAACAAGTGTGTAGCGGAAGCATTAATGTAAAACCCAACATCAGTTTAAGTACAAAAGGCATAAAGTTTAACAACACATTCACGATCCATATCCACAACGACTGTGCCTCCCGTGCAAGCTCCAAAAGTACCTATGGTCCTGCAAGGCATGTAACAGAGAGTCAACAACTAGTTGAGCGAGTTCACAGTTTGTTATTTAGTTATAATGTTCATTTCGTAAATCGTATGTTCGATTAGTAATCATGTATCGTATGTAATAGCATCGCGGCCCTCAAGGCATGTTTGCGAAGTTTAGTGGGGGTTTCCCATGTTTTATAGACTAGTTATATTTGTATCGCGGCCCTCCAGGCATGTTTGCGAAGATTAAAGTATAGTTCGCGGCCATTCCAGGCATGTTTGCGAAGATCGTTCTAGTATAGTTCGCGGCCATTCCAGGCATGTTTGCGAAGATCGTTCTAGTATAGTTCGCGGCCATTCCAGGCATGTTTGCGAAGATTAAAGTATAGTTCGCGGCCATTCCAGGCATGTTTGCGAAGAGAAGTATGTGTATCACTAGTCTAGTAGTATGTATATATACCATTGACCTTCCACTCCCGAGGCCTATGGTATGTAATTCCGATAACTATTCAACATAAATAATCAATCAACCCATTCCCAACCCCGGGAATCCCATGCCTTGGTAGAAGTGTGAACTCACCTTGTTTCGCTCGGTATGCTAAGTATGTGCTCACGGTTAATCAATCACGTCCTAAGGTATGCACTTATACATAATCAGTTTGTATTAAAGTTGTTTGTGCGTAAACATAATCATCATGAACATCGCATCAATCACAATACACGTATTTGCAATCATACAAGTAATACTTTATACATAACAGCAGTTAACTAACCCAGCTAACACTTAACAGAATTAACTCAAGTTAGTGCGCAGATTAACTGTTCGGCGAAATACACATATTGGCGAAACACAGATATTGGCGAAACACACATTCGACGAAACACGTTCTGTTTCGTCGGGGTCTCATTTGACGAAACAGAATTCAATTTCGTCGATTACTCTTGGCGAAACACTTTCTGTTTCGCCGAGGGTTCTGTTTCGTCGGATGTCAATTTCGCAGACATCAGTAACAGCAGATACGGATAACACAGAAACCCTAATCGCCGATACAACAGTTTTACAGAAAACGTTCAATCCTCGCTCAATATAATGAGTCTTATGTTACTAACCATTAATCTATGCATCTCAACCGAAGCATCAATGAAACGGGGATCATATCATCATCATCATCAATAAAATCATGTAATCATCACAAAACAACACTCATAAAATCCATACCCTATGCATACCCGCTATCATGCACAATCATTGAGAGGTTCATGAAACCCTAAGTATTCATCATACACGTATACTCCTATAATCCAGAAATCAAGCATATACACAACATGTATAAAGAAAACAAAGAACAAAGAAACCGATTAGACGAGCACGCACTAACCGAGATATCCGGGATGAACAAGGGAGGATTCGAGAGAGAAAGATGATGGTTGAGGATGGTTATCGCCTTCACAGAGTGGAGAGTTCTAGGGTTTCTATTTTTGTTAAAAGTGTGAAACAGGGAGTCGGTTCACGTTAATATGAACGAATTACCGTTCTGGGCCCTTAATGGGCTTGGCGAAACTGGGCTTGGCGAAACAGACTTCTGTTTCGTCGGGATGCTTATGACGAAACAGTCTGTTTCGTCGGGTCCTGTCTGTTTCGTCGAATCCTTTTATGTGTTAACAGTTTTAAGTTTTCAACAAGTTCATGTTATACAGCCAAACACAAAATCATGCAACCACAATGCGTTCATAAAAATATCTATATAAAAAAAAAAAAATAACGTGTACAGTTACAAGTTAAACAAGTCAAACAACTACACAGTCAAAGTCAACGTGCACTAAAAGCGAAAATGAAAGTCGGAAACTCGAGTTGTCACATTCAGGACTCACCGTAAATTACGGTAACACCGTAATTTACGGTGGAACATAAAACTTTAATTTTTTTTATTTGATGATTGGATCATATGTTAAGTCTTATGTACTAAAGTCAAAACTAATGTTTTAATGGTTTTGACCCTAGGTGATTAGACGGACCTTACGGATGGTGGTCAAGCAACGTTGAAGAACCGAACACGACTTTTGAAGCTTCCGCTATGTGTTTAATCTTACTTAAATTATGTTCATGGGTTGTAAACAGTTATAAATCAACTTTGAATACTTTAAATTAGTCATTAGTTGACTAATGTTTATCTACTTGTAAACTTGTTACTTTTGAAATTTTATGTTTAACTATCATCTTTTGTATAAAATATTACTTATATAAAAAAAAATTTAAGGGTGTTACAGGTGACCTCAGTCATGTAAGTCTCTAGCATCCCTCGCAAGCTAAACTGTGAAGCCTAGACTGAAGACAGTCAAACCGTGTCAAAATTAACCCTTGAAGAAATGTTACAGTTCTGAAGATTCATTAATAGGACCATATCACAAGGTGCAAATAAATTACTAGGTTTCCTAGGCTTACGAAAAAAATTGAATTCGCACCTAGATATGTGGTTTTCTTATTGTCACGCCATGGTGTGGTGGACAACAATGAGATATATGTACCTCATGTAACATAGACGCAATCCATGGTATCTCAACTATAATTTATGCGAATGCATAATACTCGGTTTCGGTACCTAATCTAACATTAGTGCATGCATTGCTTTTTAGAGCTTTGATTCATAGAGTTGGGCTGAAGAGAAACACATTTATCTGGTAGTAGACTGAGTGATTGACGATCATCATGGCATCTAACTCAGTCATCATCTAGTATCACATTATCTAGTAGTAGACTGACGATCACCTTGAAAAGTGACACATCAACTCTCCTAGGTGTTACAGTTGAAGTAACCCAACAATCTTGTTACCTACACCAACCCATATAAGAAACCAAAACCCATTGTAGTGACAAGCTATAACACCATGACAATCATTGTACTATACTAATAAAATCCAAAACTTAAACCTTGAAACATGAATGGAATTATTGTTGCATACAACTTAATCGTTACGTTTCCTCATAACCCTAAAATAGGGATGTTCATGAGCCGAGTTATTGTTGTATGAATCTTGATCAGACTTGAGCCAATAGTACTAACTAACACGAGTTGAGTTGGCTCGGTTCGATATTTCCATCAAAGCCAAAAGCTTAGCTCTATCCAGCTTAACTTCAACCTGGGCCAACTCATAGCTTGACGAGTTGACTCATCTTCCTTAATTTTGATCCTTTTGTATGGTACCCTTTGTAGAAATATTAAATAACAAGTTAACAAACAATCTTAAATGATACAATACTGAACTTTCAATACACACAAGGTAATGGCCTAACTTATTCAAGCTTGATCGTTAAATTTCCTTATAACCCTAAAATAGGGATGTTCATGAGCAGTTGTTGTATAGAACTTGACCGGCTCGAGCAAGTAATAACATGGGTTGAGTGGGCTCCAATCGATATTTCCATCAAAGGCAGAAACTTAGCTCTATTTAGCTTGACTCCGTCTCAAGCCAACTCATAACTTGACGAGTTGATTCGTTTTTTCCCAATTTTGATGCTTTTTTATGTATTAGCATATGTCACTATTGTATTTTTGGAATATATTTGTATTTATTTGTAACACCCTTATTATTATTTAACAATTTTCGTATAATTTACGAAAATAAACGGGTAATTAGAATTTCAATACATTGAAAATACGGGTTTCATTAAACTTTATTTACAGAATTAAAACTATACAAAATAACATGTTTGAGTTCGTCATTTAATAAAACAACGATACATAGTGCGGAAGCTTATTTCTTGATCGTGTTCGGTTCTTCGTTGTGCTTGATCGTCCTCCGGTGCTAAAATCATACCTGAAACTCATAAAACATGAGTTGGATTAGTCATATGTAACTTAGAACGTATTTAAACGAGTCCGGGAAGCGAAACTGATTAGAATAATTTTTTTTCGCTAAATCAGGGTTCTGTCGCGTGTCGCGGAGGAACCATGTTGTTCCTTCGCGTGTCGCCTGGGAAACCAGTTTCCAGCAGGTTGCAGTTCAGATCAGCTCTGCCAGTTTTTACGGAAACGGCCATAACTTCTTCGTTATTGATCCGTTTTACCCGATTCTTTTTCCTACGCGTCCGTAATTTAATCCTCCATCTTATGGAGTTAAAATCCTACATCCAACATAAGAAATTTTGAGACTTCTAAGCCTTTGACTCTTTACCTTTTTACCGAATTTTAACCCGTTTATGCATTTTATCAAACAAACGTATTTGTTTGATTCCTATATTACATACACTTCTACAAATTAATGTTACCTACCATATTAGGTTCTAATCATAGGTTTATTACACAATTTAAACCCGTTTTCGCTTGTATGCTTATTTTGACCCGTTAAGGGTATTTAAGCACTTTCGAGCCTAAAATCGCTTTCGATTGTTTCTAGCATTTCATCACCACATTTCTTATCCTATAATCTCCCACCACAATTGTGTTTATGGCGGGTTTGATGTGGTGATCTATATAAACCAAATTTTACCTCTCGAATCATTATTTTACGGCAAAAACTCAAATAGTACCGTTTGACTAATATAATACCTCTTTCAACTTCTATACTTAATCTAAGTATTTACTTAATCATAAAACTTGTTTCCAAACAACCTTTAAAGGTTGTTTGTTCGAATTAGCTAACAAGGGCGTTTTGGTCCTTTTTAGTCTTTCAATTACGACAAGGTCTTTTGAGAGCATGTTTGACCCATGATTCTTCTTTTGAATTATGATCTTGCTCGAAAAGTCAATATGCTTTTCAAAACGCCACTACCCTCTTTTAAAACATTCGGTTTACCCACTTAAGTAACCCATTGTCTATCTAGGACTTCATTAAATACTCATTGAACCTTACGTTCTCAATGAATCATTACTCTATTACACATACCTGGCTCGGGTCAATGTATTGACCTGATTTAATGCCTTGCTATAATATTCGCTAAATAGTAGCGATGCAAATATCATTTCTACATTTATTCCTGAAATCATATAACTCGACAAGAATCATTAGTCGCTATTATCAAAAGGTGGTATCTTCACCCTTTGACCCGTTTGGTCTAAATGACCGATTATATTGGCGAGATGACATGTATTTTCATCTCGACTATATGACTCGCTCCGATTTACATCGTGCGGTCGCTTTACTTATAATTCATTTCTTAACACTTTTCGGCCTATTAAGGCTTACTTCATAAGTGTCTTTTAAAGCCAATAGTTATGGTCGATGCATTACCAATTTACCGTTTTACCCCTATTGTTTGTTTTGGTTTACCCTGTAAGGCAACCATTCAAAAGTTTATTTTCCATTTGTCATAAAATGATCAAATTACCGATTTAACTCCTTTTAAACCATCAACATGGTTTCTTGTCATACTCGACTATCTTGTTCCGTACGTTTACACGCCGGAACATCATACCTCAATTATGTATTTATCTTATTCGTAACTAATACGATAAGAGAATATTCTAAAATATAAGACTAGTGTAAGTTATACTTACCTTGCATCCGAATTATGCTTTTCCCTTCATTCTTGATTCGTTTGACCCGCTTTCACTCCAAGCTTCACCTAGCTTGTTTAAGCACCAACTATTATTCATCATTTCACAAGGTGGTTAGTTTAGTCATAATTTAATACGATCATTCCACCCTACGCATTTTATATTCAAGAATTATCATTCATCGTATTATAGGTCGGTTTGACTGTTTAAAGTCAACGGCCTATTAATCATAAGTGATTACATGATGTAGCTTTACTACTCATTTAACTACTTGGTCAAATACACGGTAGCATCATACTTAGGCTACCGTTTATTCACTTTGTTTACCAAGTTTTATAACCATAATTCATCGAATTAACACTACATTAATCTTTCTTAACACATGATGATATCAAGCTTCATTTTTAACATGAATTTATCATCATTTCCATTCTTTTTACACCAAACCCAATTCATGGTAATTATGATTCATGTACTCAAACACCTAAATGGTTCAAGTAGCATACTTTTATTATCTAATATGAGGATTCTAATCACAATTTAGACACTAACATCATCATATCATAAAAACCCATCTCTATCATGTATGAACAAGTACTCAATCATGTAAATTTGTTCAAGTACTTTGTTTCTACTATCAACTATGATGATTTCTAGCACAATTATATCATCATCTTCATTATCTAACCATAACCCACTTAGCACATACAAGGGAAATCATCAATTCCATAGTTTTCAACACTAGTTCATCAAATTGTTAACTAGGGTTGTTCCTACACATAGATTTCTTCACAACTACACTCATGGATTCATCATCCATTCCCAAATTGTGATTTTGAGTGTTCATCATAACTTCAAGACATCACCAAATTACAAAATTTAACATACCTTACGATCCCTTTGACTTGGTGATCATTTATACGCGTTCATGCATTGATTTGGGGCTTGATTCGAGCTCCAATTTGGTGAATTTGTTGATTTTAGGGTTTGAGCTCTCTTGGTCGCTCCTGATTATCGATCCACACACACAAAGTGTGTGTGTGTGTGTTTTTTTTTATTAAAAGAACTTGTTCCCTTTTTGACGATTTTGGTCCCTCAAGTTTTGTTAACTAGTAAGTAGGCTACAACCTACTTATTTTCAACAGTACTTTGTTTTGTTAACTAGGTTAAACTTTGCTAGTTTAACTTAGTGAGTTCGGGGTAGTCATAACCCGTCTTATTTTAAGTCCCGTTAGCTCGGGCCTTCTATATACTTTGTTTTCCTCAAAGTATTTATCCTCTTTTAATTAACATCAAATTTATTTATTTAAATCCTAATATTAACCGGGTTAATTTTTTTTACCACTAACGGTATTTTACCCGTCGTCACTAGTAACGTGGTTTAATTACCAAACCCATTTTTTTTTTGTGTTACAAGTCTACCCCCCATAAAGAGGTTTCGTCCTCGAAACCTTTTCTTACATAATTTATTAAGTTTCAACCCAATGTACATAAACTGAGTAACCTTCTAAGCATTACTCACACTTTGACCATTTGTTAGTGTCATTAGACAAATATGGTAACATCTTTTAATTACACAACATATGTATCTTTTATGCGAATTTACGCAACTCAGAATAACGCCATCTGGTCATTTCGACTTGTTTGATTAACTTAGCGAAATCCATCGCCTTTATACTTTCGGATTCTTTGTGAATCCGTTATTTTCACCCATTTGGATGTTTCTAGTGAGATCTTTCACTGTTTACAAACAGACCCCTTTTCTTTACGAACTTATTCGTTTGGTTCATTCGTACAGCATTCGCCACTAAAATGAATTTCCTGATTTTATCTTATTTATTTAGCACTATCTAGATGTGCTATTAACGGAATTCTACAAGGCATATTACCACATACCTTCCGGCTTTATCCTTTTTATCGTGCCTTTACTCGATCTGACTTCCCAACACTTTGCTTATGTTGCCTTGTGATCGCTCAGTATAGGCGATAAATACTTTTCGTTATCATGACCTCATGGACCATCACTGCCGTTTTGTACTCACTGACCTTTATTATTTGGCTTGACTGAGTAGCCATTTGGCCACTTGGTCATACACGCTTATCAACTATGATTATTTCACGCTAATCTTAATATAGATAGCGTGTTGAACACTTTCTTAATTTAAATATTGACCTTAACCGGCCTCACTGACTAGTCTTATTAGTCCAGTTACTTTATACCCATCTCTCGGGCTACTATGTGATTTTATTTCACATAACTTTCCTGACCGTGATCGCGTCACGTCGTGTTTTAGGTTTATTTCCCAATCATCTCATACTATATATGTTTGATAAAACGTTGTTTTTTACTAAAACGGAATTTTAGTTTAATGTTTTATCTTTAATTTATGTCAAGCAATTTTTGACGACTTGGCATTTACTCTTTTACAGTCTTTGTTTTACGTGAGGATTCTCACTGGTTCTCTCGCTTCATTTCTATATTCCGACTTTGTCATCGAGTTTGACGTTTTACAAAAACGACTCGTTTAGGGACATATTCGCATTTTCCGGGTTCGAGTGTAAGTACACTCCCTCCCAATGCTTGTCTAAATCATTTATCATGTTTGCGTTTTCTGGGTTCGAGTGTAAGTACACTCCCTCCCAATACTCGTCTAAATCATTTTTTCATGCTTGCGTTTTCTAGGTTCGAGTGTAAGTACACTCCCTCCCAATACTTGTCTAAATCATTTTTCATGCTTGCGCTTTCTGGGTTCGAGTGTAAGTACACTCCCTCCCAATACTTGTCTAAATCATTTTACATGCTTCTTTGTCCCTTCACTCGGGCTCATCATCCTAATGTAATACGCTTCCGTCACCCGGCTGTGCGTTTACATTATTATCAATTATTTTGCTCATTTGATTCATTTGGGTACTTTTAAGTTAGTCCCATTCACACCGCCCTTACTACATCGGATGTAAACGTGTCCGCCATAAGAAGTTCATGGTATCATATGCCACTACTTACTTGGCCAGAGTAAGCGATTAACACATGACACACATGACCTTTTTATAGTTTTCACATCACGCCCTATGTAAGTAACGCCTCTATTTGTTTCTCTTGGAAACAATATCCCGAATACATTTTCTATTCGGGTTTTTCCAAGTTTTTAATCTACATATGCAACTTTCAATTTCTACTTATTTGTTGCATATTACTATTTGTGCGATTATTTAAAATGTGCACCTGGTAATGTTTGCCCCAATGGGCGTTCCTTGCCATTAACCTTGTTCGCGGTCGTTACGCGATTTAGTCCTCGGTGAGCATGCTCCTCTCGTCATACTTCGGACCGTTCCATCATCATATCCACAATTCGTTTGACTCTCGTCGTCTTCAAACGCGAGTGTCCTTCAATTAAAACATTCACAAAGTTAGTAACGTCAACTTCAATAATCGCCCGTATTATAATACAAGGCTTTTTCTACTATACGCGTCAACGCGCGTATTTTCGTCAACTATATCAATCATTTTAATTGGGGTAACGTGTATCACACGATAGCCCTATG
The DNA here is from genome assembly GCA_030545235.1 of Helianthus tuberosus. Lineage (NCBI taxonomy): Eukaryota > Viridiplantae > Streptophyta > Magnoliopsida > Asterales > Asteraceae > Helianthus > Helianthus tuberosus. The sequence continues at coordinate 2,648,031 of CM060372.1, forward strand.
TGTTGTTTACAACACTTTAGCATGCTAAACTATTAACATACTTGTACTTACCGGATTTGCGATCAAGCTTCAAACCGAACACATTTGTCAACAACCTTGAGCTCTGATTACCAACTTGTAACACCCTAATAATTTTTTTAACAATTTTCGTATAATTTACGAAAATAAACGGGTAATTAGAATTTCAATACATTGAAAATACGGGTTTCATTAAACTTTATTTACAGAATTAAAACTATACAAAATAACATGTTTGAGTTCGTCATTTAATAAAACAACGATACATAGTGCGGAAGCTTATTTCTTGATCGTGTTCGGTTCTTCGTTGTGCTTGATCGTCCTCCGGTGCTAAAATCATACCTGAAACTCATAAAACATGAGTTGGATTAGTCATATGTAACTTAGAACGTATTTAAACGAGTCCGGGAAGCGAAACTGATTAGAATAAAATTTTTTCGCTAAATCAGGGTTCTGTCGCGTGTCGCGGAGGAACCATGTTGTTCCTTCGCGTGTCGCCTGGGAAACCAGTTTCCAGCAGGTTGCAGTTCAGATCAGCTCTGCCAGTTTTTACGGAAACGGCCATAACTTCTTCGTTATTGATCCGTTTTACCCGATTCTTTTTCCTACGCGTCCGTAATTTAATCCTCCATCTTATGGAGTTAAAATCCTACATCCAACATAAGAAATTTTGAGACTTCTAAGCCTTTGACTCTTTACCTTTTTACCGAATTTTAACCCGTTTATGCATTTTATCAAACAAACGTATTTGTTTGATTCCTATATTACATACACTTCTACAAATTAATGTTACCTACCATATTAGGTTCTAATCATAGGTTTATTACACAATTTAAACCCGTTTTCGCTTGTATGCTTATTTTGACCCGTTAAGGGTATTTAAGCACTTTCGAGCCTAAAATCGCTTTCGATTGTTTCTAGCATTTCATCACCACATTTCTTATCCTATAATCTCCCACCACAATTGTGTTTATGGCGGGTTTGATGTGGTGATCTATATAAACCAAATTTTACCTCTCGAATCATTATTTTACGGCAAAAACTCAAATAGTACCGTTTGACTAATATAATACCTCTTTCAACTTCTATACTTAATCTAAGTATTTACTTAATCATAAAACTTGTTTCCAAACAACCTTTAAAGGTTGTTTGTTCGAATTAGCTAACAAGGGCGTTTTGGTCCTTTTTAGTCTTTCAATTACGACAAGGTCTTTTGAGAGCATGTTTGACCCATGATTCTTCTTTTGAATTATGATCTTGCTCGAAAAGTCAATATGCTTTTCAAAACGCCACTACCCTCTTTTAAAACATTCGGTTTACCCACTTAAGTAACCCATTGTCTATCTAGGACTTCATTAAATACTCATTGAACCTTACGTTCTCAATGAATCATTACTCTATTACACATACCTGGCTCGGGTCAATGTATTGACCTGATTTAATGCCTTGCTATAATATTCGCTAAATAGTAGCGATGCAAATATCATTTCTACATTTATTCCTGAAATCATATAACTCGACAAGAATCATTAGTCGCTATTATCAAAAGGTGGTATCTTCACCCTTTGACCCGTTTGGTCTAAATGACCGATTATATTGGCGAGATGACATGTATTTTCATCTCGACTATATGACTCGCTCCGATTTACATCGTGCGGTCGCTTTACTTATAATTCATTTCTTAACACTTTTCGGCCTATTAAGGCTTACTTCATAAGTGTCTTTTAAAGCCAATAGTTATGGTCGATGCATTACCAATTTACCGTTTTACCCCTATTGTTTGTTTTGGTTTACCCTGTAAGGCAACCATTCAAAAGTTTATTTTCCATTTGTCGTAAAATGATCAAATTACCGATTTAACTCCTTTTAAACCATCAACATGGTTTCTTGTCATACTCGACTATCTTGTTCCGTACGTTTACACGCCGGAACATCATACCTCAATTATGTATTTATCTTATTCGTAACTAATACGATAAGAGAATATTCTAAAATATAAGACTAGTGTAAGTTATACTTACCTTGCATCCGAATTATGCTTTTCCCTTCATTCTTGATTCGTTTGACCCGCTTTCACTCCAAGCTTCACCTAGCTTGTTTAAGCACCAACTATTATTCATCATTTCACAAGGTGGTTAGTTTAGTCATAATTTAATACGATCATTCCACCCTACGCATTTTATATTCAAGAATTATCATTCATCGTATTATAGGTCGGTTTGACTGTTTAAAGTCAACGGCCTATTAATCATAAGTGATTACATGATGTAGCTTTACTACTCATTTAACTACTTGGTCAAATACACGGTAGCATCATACTTAGGCTACCGTTTATTCACTTTGTTTACCAAGTTTTATAACCATAATTCATCGAATTAACACTACATTAATCTTTCTTAACACATGATGATATCAAGCTTCATTTTTAACATGAATTTATCATCATTTCCATTCTTTTTACACCAAACCCAATTCATGGTAATTATGATTCATGTACTCAAACACCTAAATGGTTCAAGTAGCATACTTTTATTATCTAATATGAGGATTCTAATCACAATTTAGACACTAACATCATCATATCATAAAAACCCATCTCTATCATGTATGAACAAGTACTCAATCATGTAAATTTGTTCAAGTACTTTGTTTCTACTATCAACTATGATGATTTCTAGCACAATTATATCATCATCTTCATTATCTAACCATAACCCACTTAGCACATACAAGGGAAATCATCAATTCCATAGTTTTCAACACTAGTTCATCAAATTGTTAACTAGGGTTGTTCCTACACATAGATTTCTTCACAACTACACTCATGGATTCATCATCCATTCCCAAATTGTGATTTTGAGTGTTCATCATAACTTCAAGATATCACCAAATTACAAAATTTAACATACCTTACGATCCCTTTGACTTGGTGATCATTTATACGCGTTCATGCATTGATTTGGGGCTTGATTCGAGCTCCAATTTGGTGAATTTGTTGATTTTAGGGTTTGAGCTCTCTTGGTCGCTCCTGATTATCGATCCACACACACAAAGTGTGTGTGTGTTTTTTTTTTATTAAAAGAACTTGTTCCCTTTTTGACGATTTTGGTCCCTCAAGTTTTGTTAACTAGTAAGTAGGCTACAACCTACTTATTTTCAACAGTACTTTGTTTTGTTAACTAGGTTAAACTTTGCTAGTTTAACTTAGTGAGTTCGGGGTAGTCATAACCCGTCTTATTTTAAGTCCCGTTAGCTCGGGCCTTCTATATACTTTGTTTTCCTCAACGTATTTATCCTCTTTTAATTAACATCAAATTTATTTATTTAAATCCTAATATTAACCGGGTTAATTTTTTTTACCACTAACGGTATTTTACCCGTCGTCACTAGTAACGTGGTTTAATTACCAAACCCATTTTTTTGGGGGTGTTAATCCTCCAATTCTCCTGTATAAATTCGTATGGTGCAATATGTTAGATATTTTAGTGTAATCGGGGATTGACTTGGTGATCAAAGCGAATAATAATACGCATCAAGCAAGTTAGGAGGTACGGGAGTGCACACTTGTTTGGGTTATTATAATTCGAAGTGTACGGGCGGAGCCCGTACTCTACGGGGGTTACTAGGGGGCAGCGCCCTTGGGAGCAGGGTCCAATTTTCAGACAAAAAAAATTAAGGCAGTTATAAGGCAATATTATTAAAAAAAATTCGAATGATAACTGCCAGAGGCAGTTATCTGCAAGGATACCCCCAAAATTCAAAAACACTGGTTTTTGATCATCTTCTTTCTGGTTCGAAAATTCACACATACCAAAACGTACCCTGGTTCAATTTCTCGAAAATCAGAGTTGTATCCGATTGAATTATTCGGGTGAACCACCGAAATAATTTGATCTGAGAGTGACTACACGCCTCTCTGATCATCCGGTTTTCTGATAATTCCCCAACATAATACAGAATGAGACAAGAAAATTATCCCATCTATCATCTATCATGTAGTGACATATGCTAATAGTATGGTCCTTTTAATATAGAAATTCAAATATAATAATTGTACAAACAACCTTGAATAATACAATACTAAACTAGTAATATACACAAAAGAGTACAAACAACGTTGAATAATACAATACTAAACTATTAATATACACAAAATAGTACAAACAACCTTGAATAATACAATACTAAACTATTAATACACAAAGGAAAATGAGCCAACTTATTCGAGCTAGCGAGCAAATTAGTTAAGCCGAGTTAGCTCATGAGCCAAATAGATCATGTTTTATACCAATGAGTTAACTTCGGCTCAAAATAACCAGCTAAAAAAGCTTATGCATATATATACTGTATTCATTAGATTGTTTACATGTGTTTCAAACAATATTATTATTTATTAATAAACTTTCTTCTGTTGTTAGCATTTAGTTCTAGTTTTATGATGGTAAAAATAGTATAACAGAGAAATTATATTTTATAATTTATATATCCAATTAAAAATGTGAGCAACACATATATATCATACCCATATAATACCTATATATGACTTAGCTAACACGTAATATTACATATTTACAAGTTTCATTGCTTTATGTACATGTAGTTTATGCGACTCATTTTTGTCTTTTAGCTCCCCTAATTCATATTTTTTTTTTATTTTTCTTATTACTAAACTTATAGTTAATTTTATACTAATTTTGTTTTTCTATTAAAAATGTTAATGTTTTCATACATTCCGGATATAATGTTGCGATGTACTCATTTTTATTTTATTTTTGGTATAAATTTTACCAATATCATCTACATTTCAATGTAAATTTTATTCAGAACTGTCAGTTTTCAAAATCGAGTTGCCGCCACTTCATGCGCTTCTCTTTACAAGCAACGTAAATTTTATTTCAAACCTAGCCTGGTCAAATATGATATATTTTTACTTCTTTTTTTTTTTTAATCCGCATTCGTTTTTCTTAACGTTCACTTTTACAACACCATCATTTTCAGTTATTTCTTAATACCCCGCAGTAACGTGCTTTTTTATCTACATTTCCGTGCTCATAATCAAGCTAACCAGTAACCACAACTACTATTAGTAACCTACTTAAGCCTCCATCACGAACCGAAGACAGTTTCATATTAGAGTAAACTTCTGTTTTGCTCCCTGTGGTTTGGTCATTTTAACGGTTTTGCCTAAAACCTTTAAAAATAGCCATTTTCTCTAATAGTTTGCTATGTTTTTCTATTTTGCTGAGCAAAATGGAAAAACAGACAATTTGGATGGAGTTAGTGGCGGGGAGCAAAATGGAAAAACCATAGCAAACTCTTGAAGGAAAATGATTATTTTTAAAGGTTTAGGGCAAAACCGTCAAAATGACAAAACCACAGAGAGCAAAACAGAAGTTTACTCTTCATATTATGTTGTAGTTTCGGTAAGTTTCCTTTTTGACGAGTTTGATGCGTGACATAATATTAAATCTTGATTTGGCCGAATAGGGTCGGCACCAGATCCTATCCTCACCCAACAACTTTGTCAACTTTCATCAAATTACTCAATTTTTAACTTGACACATTATTAATAATCACACTAATATAGTCTTGTGGTGTACCAACATAACCAAGATCAATAAACTTGGATGAAAACGACATCGTATCCTACTAAATAATAAAAAAAGCAAAACACGTGGGCTAAGGAACACCTCTAATGACATTATTTGTTGATAAACATAAACTATTTTTAGTCAATTTGTTGATATAATGGCTGTTCATTCTCTTCACGCAATCTTTTTTAGTCACCTCATTAATTGCCTTTTATTCATAACTTTTTTACTTGTAAGAAAATAAAAGAGAGAAAGTAGATTCTTAATATCAAAATATGGAAATAATGGAAATTTCAAATTTAACTATATATATGAGAAAGATTAAGACTTCCAATAACCATAGGTGATAGGACTTGGACCAGTGGAATGAGCATGCACCATTAGCTAAAAGTCTAATAATCGCTTTATTTAGCCATCAGGTTTGACAGTATTGTTATTCTTATATTCCTTGTTATAATGTTATACATAAAATAATATTATCTTCTTCTTCTTCTTCTTCTTTTTTTTTAATCTTACAATAAAGAAACCAAAAAGGTTATGCTTCACCAACTTCTTTTTTCGAACGTCAAATTTAAATCACTATAGTGTCATCATGCCATCAGTGGAACTATCTGATTATATCCATCTTTATTATGCAATAATGCTTATATACCGTGTCATCATGCCACCAGTAGAACTACCTGATCATATCCATTTCTTATGCTTCACCAACTTCTTTTTTCGAACGTCAAATTTAAATCACTGTAGTGTCATCGTGCTATCAGTGGAACCATCTGATTATATCCATCTTTATTATGCAATAATGCTTATATACCGTGTCATCATGCCACCAGTAGAACTACCTGATCATATCCATTTCTTATGCTTCACCAACTTCTTTTTTCGAACGTCAAATTTAAATCACTGTAGTGTCATCGTGCTATCAGTGGAACTATCTGATTATATCCATATTTATTATGCAATAATGCTTATATACCGTGTCATCATGCCACCAGTAGAACTACCTGATCATATCCATTTCTACTAGGCAATAATGCATATACACCAATTCAGGAGGAAACCTAATAAATCCGGGAAAACCCCCTTTGTGAGAATCGAACACAAGACCTTATGGTCCCTAAGGCTTATCTCACCCCCAAAATACCACTATACTATAATGTTATGGGCTTCACCAACTTCTTACAAATAATATCTATAGGTCAAAAGATTTAACTTGGTGACCAGGGTTGCAAGAGAGTCTAGTCGGACTTGATTTAAGACTCTAAGGGGAGGCGGGGTGGTCCGTGATGACCACCCCATCACGCGTGAAAACAAAACGAACAACGCCGCCACCATAAAAATAACGCGTTATATTTGTAACGCGTTGAAAGCATCATGCGTTGAAAGTTTAAAAAATTCGAACGTTTGGCTTCTTTTGACCGTTGAATAACGGTAAAATTCAATTAAAAAAAAACATTTAAACCCTTTATCTATTTATATCTCCATTTTAAACCATTTTACACACACCAATCTACATCTTTAAACCATTTTAAACCCATTTCACACAATCTACATCTTTCTCAAATAGAGTTCCCTACGGATTCGACGTTTCCGATGTCTAGCGATAGCGATACCGAGTCATCTTTCGACAATGAGACGCTAAAATATTTTGTGTCGGTGTATAACGAACTTGATGCCGAGTCGTCCCGCCCAAAGAAGAAGATGGTAGACCGTGATCGTATACGTGCCAACGAAGTGTTAATGAACGATTATTTTGTGGAAAATCCGTTCTACAATGCCGAAACGTTTAGAGATCGGTTTCGTTTACCCAAAGAATTATTTTTAAAGATTGTTGGAGACATCGAAGCAAGCGAGGAATGGTTTCAAGAACGTTACGGTGCGAGGGGCAAACCAAGTTTCACGCCGATACAAAAATGCACGTCCGCCATTCGCCAACTAGCGACAGGTAACCCTCCCGATCAATATGATGAATACCTAGCTATGGCGGCCAGAACTTCACGTGAATGTTTGTAATTTTTTTGCAACACGGTCATTAAGTTGTATGGTAAAGAGTTTTTACGTAAAGCGACGAGCCACGACATCTCACGTATTTACGCCGCACATGAGGCTAGATGGCATTTTCCCGGGATGCTCAGTAGCATCGATTGTACACATATCGAGTGGAAAAATTGTCCAAGCGAGTTGCGAGGGGCGTATGTTAGGGGTGACATCAAAAGACCAACCATCATACCAGAAGCGGTGGCGTCGAATGATTTATGGATTTGGCATTCGTATTTCGGTGTTCTAGGTTCAAACAACGACATCAATGTGTTGCACACCTCGCCGTTGTTTCAAACTGTAACGGATGGTATCGCACCTTCCTCTCCTTTCTATGTTAACGGACGACATTACAAACGAGGCTTTTTTTCTTGTGGATGGTATCTACCCGTCATGGTCTGTTTTTGTGAAAGATCCCTCATTTCCTGTCGAGGCTAAAGAAATCGTGTTCAAAAAATTGCAAGAATCGGCAAGAAAAGATGTTGAGAGGGCATTTGGTGTTTTAAAGGGTAGATGGGGTATACTACACCGACCGGTTCGTGCGATGAACAAGAAAGCAATACATAGCATAATGTATGCATGTATCATATTGCACAATATGATAATCAAAGAAGACGGACGTGCAATCACTACTACAAAAACAGATCACGGTGATATGGGTTTTAAGACGGTGTTTTCAACACCGTCTTAAAGTACACTGGTTTAAAATAAAGTCTTATTAGACGGTGTTCAATTTTAACACCGGCTTAAACTTGATGAACACCGTCTTTTAATATCAAAACATTTCAAATATTAATTAAAACAAATATTTTTTAACACCGTCTTATAAACATTTATTGAAAAAAAAACATTAACAATAAAAAAGGCTTTCCAGAAATACATCAAGCTTACCAATGGAACATTTAAAAGCAAACCAAAACAATACACATTCAAATCGGAAATAAACCCATAGACATCCAATTCGGAAATAAACCCGTCAAATTACAAACATTTGTTAAATGCATAACAAACTACGTTAAATTGTATAAATAAACTACATAAGCTAATCTAACGAGATACCTAACTCTCTAAAAAACTTCGGCACCAAAGTCATCAACAAAACATCTATTTCATTATCCGTAGTCTCTCTCGTGTCGTGCCACATCTAAAATAAAAGTAGATAGAAAGAGTTATTACAATCACTACAAGAAAAATACCTTATAGGGACGACATTTTTTCAGATTATAGAGAGGACATGTTGTCTCGAATTGCGACTAGTGCAGCCTCGAATTCTTCGACGAGTTCTGGCGGAGACATTTTGTCTATCCTCTCTTGCCATTGCAATGGTTCCAAAGCATTGAAGGGTAGCTTAGTTTGAGTCTTGTACAGACCAATGTCCACGGGTCAATTTGGACTGTATGGTATTTCCAACAAATAAAATTGTTCTTAATATTTTTGTTTGGATCATTATCGTAATAATAGTTTGTATCTTATTTAACATATTATTTTCAAGTAAAAACGTACAAAAAAAGTCAACCCATGTTTAACTTACTTCCAAAGTTGATCCATAAACAGGTATATTTTCACCTTCTACCATAATTTCCAAAGGTATAGACGATTAAAGCCCATTGACAAAATAGTATAGACTTTTAAATGTCATGAGAATAGTTATGACTGAAATCTAGCTGGCATGTTTCAAAATCAAAAGGCTAATTGGATAAGAAGTTAAACAAACTTTGGCCCAATTTTTATTATAGATAACTAACTAATTTTAGCCAGAAAACCCATCAAAGTTTTATAATTATGATTGAAGGTAACCGGTTTTTAAAGCTTCGGATTCCATGTAATGTAACCCGGTCAAAACGATGATATGAGCGCTCACATGTTGGGAAGGCTGCTCAAAAAGCTCGTGGCTCACTAAAAAACGATGTTTCAAACTGGCTTGTTTGTAAACGAGTCGGGTCCGTGCCAAGGTAAGCTTGGCACGTTAGGCTTGTTGACTCGTTTTAATTACAGCTCAAATTTTAAAATGTTTAAATCATAACCCACAAGTATACTACAGTCTACAAATTTTAATATATAAATAAATTATGAATTCTTTAGTTTATAATTGCTGCATCATGTGTATGTTAAAAATCTTAGTTTTTTTCCAATATGTGTTAAAAATATAAAATTATATATTTTTTTTCAAATCAACGAGTTGGCCGAACAAGCCATGAACCGACTCGAGCTCTTACGAGAGGGGCTAGAGCTCGGCATTTCGGCTTGTTAAGAAAAATCTGCCCCAGAGCTCCCAACCTGGCTCGGCTCATTTACAGCCTTACATGTCCGTAACTTTTGACCATACTGACCTTTTTTCTAGGGTGACATCTGAAACTTGTCATCTTAAATTAGGTAATTAACATGAATCATTTTTTTTTATAAAACTCTTATGGTTTTTTAGGCCTAATATAAGTTGTTTACTCCAATATAACATCAGACCAATTTTTTAGGCCATTTACCAAATTCAAATTTGATCTTTTTTATAACTCCGCTTCTTTTCTACTTGATTCTCTTCCTATAGTTACTTAGTTATCAAAGTTTTCCATAAATTTTTTTTAAGTGCAGATTTTTATTTCATTCCAAGCATCAGGGCAAATTACATAAGGATAGCAGGTAGACGAGCAACAAACCGCGCCGCCATCCCTTTCTGAATAGAAAACCCTAATCTACTAAAAACAAAGCCCCGCCCCTAAGGGGTCGAAAAGTTGCTATGGACCACACGCTGAACTCTAGACAAGAACCGAACTGCCTCCAGCGCCAAGGAGCCGAACGTGTCAAACGCCAGGGGGACAAAGGCATGCTGATTATCCTCACAAGCTTTCGCGTGCTTTTCCACCTTCTTTGATTCTGCTTTCAGTACCGCTTGCCCCTCCACAAACCCATTTTCCCGGAACCCGGCTAGCGGGAATACACCTGTGAGATCGACACAATCATGTTTCCCGCCCTCCCAACCAAAAACTAGCACGTCAGCTGGGCGTAGGGTGGATCTCCCCTCCGACGGGTCTGTAAGAAAATTAACCGGTGCCTCTTTCTTCGCCGAGATCCCTGCTCGTCTGAGAATATCCATTAACGCGTCTCGCACAAAGTCATGGCGATACTTAAACCCGGGCAACTCTCTACAGTGTAACGCATGCTCCCCGTATTTATCCAGGCATGTTTTACGGCAGACTGGGCAAGTTTCATCATTCTGGAACATGGGGATCATCAAACGGTACTTAAGGATTGACCGGTACTCCACCGCTGACATACGTTGACCCAAACCTTCAATAGGAATAAAGTGAAAGTAAGCTAAATATAATAAAAACCAAAACGATCAAGTAATTACATATGACAATATAAAGTGAAAGTAAGCTATTACCTCTGCAGGGCCTTCGGGATCTCTGGTTTGAACATCAAAGGCATCAGCTAAATATAATAAAAACCAAAACGATCAAGTAATTACATAAAAATTATTTGTAAAATGTTTAATAGTGAAATATGTTAGTAATCTGTATAAATAAGCGAACAGAATCTCGACAGAAAATAAGAAAACTGAAGAAACAGTAAACGATTGAACCGGGCTTGTGTTTGACACAATTCCCTTAAACAGATTCGTCGTCTGTTCCCAGGGTACGCCGGTTCGAAGCAGCACCGCGCACTGCCAGACCTGAACACTTGCCTGAAAAGAAAAGGAGAATGCTGTAGAGAGATCGAGAGAAGAGATGATTTCTGGTGTGTCTAAACTGAGCAGCTTACATCTGGTTTTATAGTCACTAAACTATAACCGAAATCTGACCCATTATTGCATGAATTAAAACTGAATAATGGTCATCATTGAGTCAGTTTCGAAACTGATATTCAAAACCGAAGACCAAATAATGATCATCATCAATGCGAATAATCATCTTAATTTCAGTTTTAAAACCCATTAAAAAAACGGTTACAGTCTTGAGTGCAAAAACTCGCCTCGCGCGGGTCCGGGTTTTCAGAGCTGCATTCGTGTCCGCAGGACACGCGGGCACACACGAGTTCAACTAAATCCGGTTCCATTTTTTGCACCTCCCCCCTCGTGCACGCGCGAGGGACTTGTGGTAAAACATGTCATAAAGTGATATTTGTTAGGTAAATGTTTTACCTTATAAATACCCTTTTTCTTTGTCTCCACACCAATGTGGGACAAGTGTTTTACCATATGAGACTACCATTCACACACACCCAAATTCCAACAATCCCCCACATGATTGGAGGTCGATCTCAGAACAACATTGTTCCCATTAGATTTCAGCAGTTGAGTTTTGCATACGATAGGTAGGTGTTACCCTTTGAACCTTCGCTCATGAAATGCACTTAGCCCACTAGCTCTTAGTAGAACTCGATGTCTTTGAACTCGTCTGCCGTTTGTGTAGACGACAATGCACTTCACACAAGACTCTCCCTGACAAAGTCAAGTCCTCATAGTTATGTCCGTTATGGTCATGAACATGATGCCTGGTTCTGCGAGAGCCATTAGGTATTGTGCCCCAACAATACCCTTCGAAGCGACCCCACTTCTCTCTCACATAGGTGATTCACTATGTATGTTTACTTTAGTCGAATCATTAAAAGCCATAGGCTTAGCCTCACACGTGTCACTTTTAGGAATGGACTAGGAAGTTTATAAATCTTTATAATAAACTACCTTATTAAATGCGTAGGGTTATCCCCCCACAGTGACCTTGCTTATTCATACAATTAGGTTTTCCTATTGAACTCAATTCTTGGGATCTCCAGTCTATTGAGTTAGGTTTCCATCATATGAACTTCATTTTTCAAGGGCTTCAGTCCCATTCCCATGGACGACGTCTGTACTAACTCTCTACTTAGGCCTTTTGTCAGCGGATCCGCAATATTATCCTTTGACCTCACGTAGTCAACAGTGATAATTCCTGTAGAGATTAGTTGTCGTATCGTATTATGTCTACGTCTGATATGTCTGTTCCTACCATTATACATTGTGCTACGAGCTCTGCCAAGTACCGATTGGCTATCACAATGTATACAAATGGCCGTTGCCGGCTTAGGCCATCTTGGTATATCCTCAACAAATTGACGTAGCCATTCTGCCTCTTCACCTGCTTTGTCTAAAGCGATGAACTCAGATTCCATCGTGGATCTAGCAATAACCGTTTGTTTTGATGATTTCCACGATATCGCTGCACCTCCAAGTGTGAATACATACCCACTTGTTGCTCTGGAATCATTCGTGTCAGATATCCAATTTGCATCGCAGTGTCCTTCTATAACTGCTAGATATCTGTTATAATGCAACCCGTATTCCCGAGTGTATCTTAAGTAGCGAAGCAACCGAGTGATACAGTTCCAATGCATTGAACTTGGGTTGCTTGTGTATCTACTTAGCTTGCTCACAGCAAATGCTATGTCTGGCCTAGTACAACTCATAAGATACATCAAGCTACCAATAATTCTTGAGTATTCCAACTGGTTTACGGGTTCACCTCTATTCTTGGCTAGATGTTGACTTGTGTCAAGTGGAGTTCTAGCTTCATTAGAGTCATTTGCATTGAACTTCTCAAGAATTTTGTCCACATAGTGGGATTGACTTAAAACGAGTCCACTTTGGGTTCGCATGATTTTGAGCCCCAAAATCACATCCGCAAGACCCATGTCTTTCATGTCAAATCTTGCTTTTAGCATGTTCTTTGTAGATTTTATGATTTTGTCATCGCTTCCAGCAATGAGCATATCATCTACATATAGACACAAAATGACATATCCATCAGATGTGTCCTTCACATACACACACTTGTCACATTCATTGATTTTGAACCCAGCATCAAGCATGACATGATCAAACTTTTGATGCCATTGTTTTGGAGCTTGTTTCAATCCATACAAGGATTTCACAAGTTTACACACTTTCTTTTCTTGCCCAATAGATGTGAAGCCTTCGGGTTGCTCCATGTAGATTTCTTCCTCTAGAATTCCATTCAAGAAAGCTGTTTTCACATCCATTTGGTGAACCTCCAAATTTCTAATGGCGGCAATGGTAAGCACCAACCTGATGGATGTTATTCGTGTAACTGGCGAATATGTATCAAAGTAGTCTAAACCTTCTCGCTGTTTATATCCTTTAATCACCAACCTTGCTTTGTACTTATCGATGGTTCCATCTGGTTTCATCTTCTTCTTGAAGATCCATCGATATCCTAGTGGTTTACATCCTTGAGGAAGATCCACTAGTTCCCAAGTATGGTTCTGTAAGATAGAGTCTATCTCACTTTTGATTGCCTCCCTCCACTGAGGTCCTTCTGAGGAATGTACCGCTTGTTGGTACGTTTGAGGTTCATCTTCTACCATATAGGTAAGAAACTCAGGACCAAAGGATTTTTCAGTCCTTTGCCGTTTACTTTTCCTGATTTCAACTTCCTCATTCTTAGATTTTTCTCGAGGTTCATTGTTTTCAACTACACCCTCGGGAACAATTTCCTCAACCGGTCTAGAAGAACTCGGTTCACTTCTATCTAAGCATGGGAACACATGTTCAAACCACGTTGCATCCTTAGATTCGATTATGGTGCCTTTGCATATTCCAGGGTTCTTGGAATCATGCACAATAAAACGATAAGGACCATAAGGACGGGTGTATCCTATAAGTACACAATCCACCGTTTTGGGACCTATTAGTAGGCGCTTAGGTGGTGTGACCACCACCTTAGCTAGACACCCCCATACTTTCAAGGATTTATATGGTGCTTTCTTTGTCGTCCATAATTCATAAGGCGTTACATCCTTTTTCTTATTGGGTATCATGTTTAACACATAATTTTCCGATAAGATTGCTTCCCCCCACATGTTTTGGTTTACACCAGAACTTATCATCATGGCATTCATCATTTCTTTCAAAGTGCGATTTTTCCGTTCCGCTATGCCATTTGATTGAGGGAAGTAAGGAGCCGTGAGTTCGTGGATGATTCCACTCTTTGCACATACGTCAATAAAAGGTGAAACATATTCACCTCCTCGGTCGCTCCTTACAATTTTGATTTTCCGATTTAGTTGATTCTCAACTTCGGCTTTGAACAAGATAAACTTGTCAATAGCCTCGTCCTTACTCTTAAGTAAGTACACATAGCAATACCTTGTACTATCATCAATGAACGTGATGAAGTACTTGTTCCCACCACGAGTAGGAATTGCTTTTAGATCACACACATCAGTGTGGATCATCTCGAGGGGTTCGGTGTTTCGTTCCACCTTTTTTAATGGCGATTTCATTTGTTTTGCTTCTACGCAAGTTTCACATTTATTAATTAAGTCGATATCGAATGTTGGTATGCAATCAAGTTTGATTAAACGACGAATGGAATTATAATTTACGTGACCTAGTCTACCATGCCAAAGATTAGAAGACTCAATCAAGTAAGTGGAACTAGTAGCGTTTTCTTTCATTGCATTCACGACAATTACATTGAGTTTAAACATTCCATTTAGGGCATAGCCCTTACCAACATACACACCATTTTTGGTCAACACGACCTTATCCGACTCAATCACCATTTTGAATCCAAACTTGTTCAATTGCCACCCCGAAACAAGGTTCTTACGAATTTCTGGAACATACAACACATTGGACAATGTGAGTTCTTTTCCAGAAGTCATCTTCAAAACAACGTTACCCTCACCTTTTATTTCTGCCGTGGCAGAATTTCCCATGAAAACCTTTTCTCCATTAGTCACCTCCTTGAAGGTGTTGAAAAGGCTTTTGTCAAAGCACACATGTCGGGTAGCCCCCGTATCGACCCACCAATCCTTGTTATTTTGCCCAACTATATTCACTTCCGTGACCAAAATCGAGAGGTCTGTGACCATGGAAACAAGCTTATCGACTTCATCTACTATGTTCACTTGTTGAGCATTTTCCTTCTTCTTGGGAAGCTTGCATTCGCTAGCCTTGTGGCCTTGCTTTTGACAATTGTAACAAGTTCCAAGGAACTTCTTTTTCCCAACTCCCCCTTAGGACCAAGATTGGAGCGTTTCCCATGACTTTTCTTTCCGCCATTTCCACTGTTTTTTCCCTTCGAAGATTGCCCATGTTCAACAAGATTGGCCTTCACAGTTTCAGGACCATCAACCTTTTTTAGGGCCACTTTGTTATCTTCTTCAATCCGAAGACAAACAACAAGATCTTCAATGGTCATCTCCTTTCGCTTATGCTTGAGATAGTTCTTGAAATCAACCCAACTTGGTGGCAGTTTTTCAATCATTGCCGCAACTTGGAATGTCTCGCTGAGGACCATTCCTTCCGCATGAATATCATGAAGAAAAACTTGCAATTCTTGGACTTGGCTCATGACAGTTTTAGCATCTATCATTTTAAAGTCCAAGAACTTAGCCACCACGAATTTCTTAGTGCCCGCATCTTCTGTTTTGTATTTGCGATCCAACGACTCCCATAATTCTTTGGCAGTCTTGGCTTTGCAATACACATTATACAATGTGTCCACCAAACCATTCAAAATAAAATTGCGGCACAGGAAATCCGAATGATTCCAAGCATGCATCGCGCTCACAGTTTGAGTATCCAAATCCCCTTCATCAACATGGGGTTTAGGTTCAGTCAGGAACCTTGCCAGATTCAACGTGGTCAGATAAAAGAACATCTTTTGCTGCCACTGTTTGAAATTCACACCACTGAATTTCTTTGGTTTCTCAGCATGCGACACTGCATTAGGCAGTGGTGTCACTAGACCGGTAGTGACGGTAACAGTGGAAGTCATGACCGCAGAAACAGCACTGGTCATGACAGCAGAAACAGCAGTAGTCATCGGCTGGGATTCCATTCTGAAAAGAAACATAATGCAAGAACAAATCAGTAATATATTATGTTTAAGTTTGTTAGTAATCTGTATAAATAAGCGAACAGAATCTCGACAGAAAATAAGAAAACTGAAGAAACAGTAAACGATTGAACCGGGCTTGTGTTTGACACAATTCCCTTAAACAGATTCGTCGTCTGTTCCCAGGGTACGCCGGTTCGAAGCAGCACCGCGCACTGCCAGACCTGAACACTTGCCTGAAAAGAAAAGGAGAATGCTATAGAGAGATCGAGAGAAGAGATGATTTCTGGTGTGTCTAAACTGAGCAGCTTACATCTGGTTTTATAGTCACTAAACTATAACCGAAATCTGACCCATTATTGCATGAATTAAAACTGAATAATGGTCATCATTGAGTCAGTTTCGAAACTAATATTCAAAACCGAAGACCAAATAATGATCATCATCAATGCGAATAATCATCTTAATTTCAGTTTTAAAACCCATTAAAAAAACGGTTACAGTCTTGAGTGCAAAAACTCGCCTCGCGCGGGTCCGGGTTTTCAGAGCTGCATTCGTGTCCGCAGGACGCGCGGGCACACACGAGTTCAACTAAATCCGGTTCCATTTTTTGCACCTCCCCCCTCGTGCACGCGCGAGGGACTTGTGGTAAAACATGTCATAAAGTGATATTTGTTAGGTAAATGTTTTACCTTATAAATACCCTTTTTCTTTGTCTCCACACCAATGTGGGACAAGTGTTTTACCATATGAGACTACCATTCACACACACCCAAATTCCAACAAAATATTCATTTATATATTTGGATTTCCATGCCATCATAGGCTGTTAATATCTATTGTATAAAAGTTACATCATTAAGATATAATTTACGCGTGTTGAGTGAAACTAAAAGCTGTGCACATGACAATACACTCGATATTTTATCAAACAATAAACCAAATGCAATTGCTAACTATATAAACTCAATTTATGATACCTTCTGAAGATGAATCCGTAAAAATATGACCTCAAGAGAAACAAGGTCCTGTCGATATCCATTTTATAAAGCGAAACAGTAAGTGGATCTGCATCATGTCTAAATAAATATGTCGGTTTTATATGAAGTGATGGAAAACCGGTTAAAACATATCAAGAATCACGAGAGCTCGGAAAACTACTGTTGGGATGAATAGTTCATTGTGCAAACCCTAATGAAATCAAGATACTCTCACCAATTCCAACTGATACTCTGCAATAATAATTTAATTTTCCCTTTGGCATTATAAAATACAAATACACACCTTGGGTTGTGTCAATCTTAGTACCATTCTTATAAACCTTACTGTAACTTTAACCCATAACCTTATTCTTTTACACTCTTCTAAAAAAGGGGAGTCTCAACAAAGAGTTTTATGAAATCATAACAAAAACATGCTTTAAGAATGTGAGAAAAGAGAAATTAAATATTCTATGAGAGTCTGAGAGAGATAAACCTGTTAAAAGAACTCAAGAAACCAAGATGCCAATTCACCTTATCATCTTTCAATCCGTCACACCCCAACCGATGGCAGAAACATCGGGATGAGACGAAGTGCGAAGATTGCAAGAGACTTCATAACACTATGTGTCAATATTAATTTAATTCAAATTTCATTTCAAGACTAATTGTCATACAAGATTCAAATAAAAATAACAACATTGTTTCAAATTGTAACATAACAACAAAAGATAGATTAATCTAGGTGTGTATCTAGTCCACCCTAATCTTATTTCATCTGGTAACATCACTTCATCAAATAACCTGCAACATGTATTAAAATAGAGTTCAATGCAAAAGCAAAGGCAAGTATACAAGTTTTGTTACATAGCATAAATAGAATAAAAAGCTCATATCCAACATGATTCATAATATGTGAGTACTAGTGTGCAAATATGGCGTACAATATGTTCAAACCCGAGTATACAACGCGTTAAAATAGCCTAATCCCAATAGAGTAGCGGGAGGTAACATGTTTAACTTAACAATACCCCAAGTCTAACGGGCGGTGCATTAATCCTATAGTGCTATAATTGTTAAGGGAGGCTAGCAAAGTTAATGAGCATATATCGACCAAATAGTTTACATAGCATACGAGAATAACTAGTATCACACATAGTTTCATGTTAAGCATGGATAGAGTATGTTTAAAATGGTTTGAGTATCATTTTGTATAATGTACATGTTGCATCCCAAAGTGATAAAAGTGAAAAGGGATCGAGTATACTCACGGTTTTTACAAGCTTTCCTACTTGAAATCCCGCGAGTGATTTTGATGGATGGATTAGTTTGGAGCACCTAGTCCTTCTACACGAGGAAAACATAGGTGTGTGAGTTTGGGGAAATCGGAAGATTATAGATTCGTAGTCTAAAATGTATGGAAAATAACATAAGTGAAAATAATCATCTTGTACACATAACTCTTGTTCTTGACACTATTAAAACTCAAAAGAGTTTGTATGATTTCATGGATTCAAAGGTCCATTAGAGTCGTAGCAAGGGCATGGTCATAGATGATGTAACATATTCTTGACAAGTAACTATTAAGTTATTATCAAGTTTAGTTACTTAGGTATACATATGGAATAATTAGATAATATATAGATTACAAGGTCCTATGGTTCAAGCATGAGGTAGGAGATTAATGTCTCCATTTAGGTACTTCTAAGTATCATGGAAATCATGTAGGATGTAGGAAGAACAAGCTTCCATTTAGGCACCTCTTAAGTGTTCACCACTACACTTGATGTAAAAACAACCAAGGAGGGTCATGAACTATGAAGTAATAATGCAATAACAACAACTAATCTATGGAAAAAAAAACATCAAGTAGTGAGTGGATTTCTAGGAAGGATAGCCCAAGCTAGTCCATCTATCACACTTTCACCAAGCTTCAAGCTTGAACACTTCTTGTGGGTAAAACCCTAACTAAAACAGAAAGTTTGTGAGGTTTTAACCTCTTATTTAACATTTCTCAGCCTTGTTTTTAAGCCCAACTAACCATTCATTTGATTATGAGCATTAGGACATAGGTTTGAGATGAGATAGACCCAAGTTTACTAAGATTAACAAAGTTTAGATGAAAACATAATCGAACAGGCCACTTTGGCGCCTTTTTGGGGGCATTCCAGAGCTTGGTTTTCCATGGAAAACCTTTGGAAATGTTCCTAAGGTTGTTCCAAACAAGTGGGAAAAAGAATCAAGTGAAAAGGTTAAGAAACGAGTGAGTTATGCTCACTTTTGTAACTTGGTATGCTTCAGCTCGAACTTGCAATTTGCAGCTGATTAGAGATGGATTTAGGAGAGTTTGGAGTGTTTAGAAAAGTGTACGAAGCTTGGATTATGAGTGGTATTTATAGGGAGTGATTAGGTTAGGTTTTGGTGAAGTAATTAATGTTAAAACATGCTCAAAATTCGAATTTAACACCAAAACAGCGCCTTTTTTGAGTCTGGCCGCGCTGGGCTGCCTTGGTTCAGCGTAAGGACGGGTTAAAGGTTATCTGGTGCGGGTTTATAACCATAAGAAGGCCGCAGCCCAGCGGTTAGTATGTGTGTGTGCGAGGCGGGTGACCCGGGTTCGAGTCCCGCGGTCAGCATCGTTTTAATTCTTTTTTTTTTTGTGTTGCTTTTGAAACAAAGATCTTTCAGAAATGACATAAACTGCCCCTGTAGTTAAAGTTTAAGTTAATTACTCAAACAACCCTAAACTTATGTTATGTTAGTTTGTTAAAAAAGAAAACTAACTTTATAATACAAACTAACTAGGTTAATTTACTAACTTTAAAGTCTAACGAGTTTAATTAGATTATTATAAAAATAAACTCTTTAAATTGCAAGATTAATTAATTTTAATTAATCAAACAATTTATAAATAATTATATTTATAACGAAATAAGGATAAAAGGTTTTCGACGATCAATCACTTCGCGCAACTTTCGAGTTTCATTATTTTACGAGTTTCAACTAGTTTAACGAGCATTGAGCGTAATAACGAATCGAGAGTTTTGGATAGTATATCGTTTAAACATGAATTCTTGCACATAAGTCTAACACAAACATGAATAAAATAGCTTCGTTTTCATTAAGATCAATAGTCTCGAATTACAAACGGAATGAAAGTAGATTACAAAGAGAGTACAAGAGTTTAAATATGGAAAGTAAAACATGACTTGCTAAAATAAGAAAGTGCGGAAATGCGGATCGTTACACAATCGGCGGCGTCGTATCTCCGGAGATTTGTGCAGCGATTGTGTTTTGGGAGGCAATTTAGGGTAGATGGGTCGATTGAATTGCATGTGTATGACATTCAATCGATGGGACGAGCGGTGGATCGAAGGTGAGTTGGGAGGGAGGCTGCAATTGGGGGGAATGAATTTTGAAGAATGAAAGTGCGGGATGTTGATTTTAGGGCAAAACGTTAATTGAAATTTAATCTTATATTCTATTGAGCAAATGGAGGCTAGGGTTTTGGTTGAGCAAATGACAATGGGTTTAAGACGGTGTTCAAAGGGAACACCGTTTAAAGGGTGAGGAATTGATTTTAAGACGGGGTTTAAGCATAAGACGGGGTTATATGGAATTTTGTTGAATATTTTAATTGGATTGGTACAACGGCCATGTGAGGAATTGATTTTAAGACGGGGTTATTATCATAACACCGTCTAAAAAATATCTTGAACACCGTCTACTGCTTCATATTGTAGTAGTGAATATCACCGGATTGGGTGCCGGATCCTCCTACACAAGTTCAAGTTCCACAAAATATCCAACAAGAATTGCGTAATGAAGAAACTCACTTTCGGTTGAGATACGATTTAATCGAACTAGTAGGTTCTCTAGGTTTGGAGTTTCATGAGTCGGATGAGGAGTAGGTTTTTTTTTAAATTGTAGCCTAAAATATTTCTAGTATGTTAAATTGAACTAGTATGTTTTAATTTTAATGAAATTTATAATTTTAGTGTTTTATTGTTAATTTCTAATTTAAAATAAAAAATTTTAAAAATTTGTGAGTGATGGAATTCTATCACTAGTGATGACCACCGCCACTACAATTCTATCACTAGTGATAGAATAGTGGGTGATGACATTGCATGAGTTGATTGGATATTGAGAGTGATAGAATTCTATCACTAGTGACCACCCCCACTTCCCCAAGCTAAGCTCGATGACTGCTTAATAGTTTGATGATCGGTCAACAAGCTAGCTCGAATATATGTATGTATCTTGAGACTCGCTCATCAGTCATATCTATTTAGATTACTTTAAGAATATTGATGTTTAACAATTTATAAAAGAGTTAAATGCTTGGTTGGTCCCTGTGGTTTTCAAAAATTGCAGACTTGGTCCCAATGGTTTACTAATTACACGCGTGGTCCCTGTGGTTTTAAAAAATGCACTCGGTTGGTCCCCAGCCCTAACATCAGTTAAATATCTCAGTTAAGTCCATGTTAAATGACCAAAATACCCTTGCTTATTAACTCTCTTTATAAACCCACCACAACCTGCATCCCCATTTCCCTCTGCTCTCTCTCTCGATTCACATCAACCCAATAAAACCCAATTCACATCAATCATGCTTCAAATCAAATGCTTCAAATGCTTCAAATCAAATGCTTCACCAATTGAATCATGTACCTGTTTGGTTTCAAAACAGAATCAAATTCCGGTGACTGGAGACTCCAATTCACATCAAAAACTGTGAAGAACAGAGCAGACGTGTAATTGCAGTTGCTGCCGCTGATGTCGCAGCTGCTGCCGCTGATGTCGCCGTTGCTGCCGCCGCTGATGTCATCTTTATAATCTTCAATTAGTAAACCGCTGATGTCGCCATTGCTGCTGCCGCTGGCGTTTGAAAGGTTTGATTGTCAATGGTGGCCTGGGGTGGGTATGTTGCAGAGGGTATAAACTGGTGTGGGGGTTGGGTGTTCGATTGGTAAGACAGTCGACCGACAACCGGCCAGAGGTGCACCGGTCACCAGCTCGAAGGAAACAAGGGGGGATGGCAGGTGGTTGTTGGGGGTTTGTCGGAGGTGGGTGTGGTGCTACCGGAGAACGGAGACGCCGGTCACCGGTGTGAGATCGAGAGAGAGCAGAGAGAGATTAGAGGGAAATGGGGATGAAGATGATGATGGTGATGCCGGTCACCGGTGTGAGATCGAGAGAGAGCAGAGAGAGATCAGAGGGAAATGGGGATGAAGATGATGATGGTGATGCCGGTCACCGGTGTGAGATCGAGAGAGAGCAGAGAGAGATCAGAGGGAAATGGGGATGAAGATGATGATGGTGATGAAGATGATGCAGGTTGTGGTGGGTTTATAAAGAGAGTTAATAAGCAAGGGTATTTTGGTCATTTAACATGGACTTAACTGAGATATTTAACTGATGTTAGGGCTGGGGACCAACCGAGTGCATTTTTTAAAACCACAGGGACCACGCGTGTAATTAGTAAACCATTGGGACCAAGTCTGCAATTTTTGAAAACCACAGGGACCAACCAAGCATTTAACTCTTTATAAAATGGGCATGTATATTACATGACAAAAGATTAAATACAAATACCTTTAATTTATAAAATGGGCATGTATATTACATGACAAAAGATTAAATACAAATACCTTTAATGTACAAAACGTACGAACCGAAGGTTTTCTTGAAAAACGCGGTGACGTTTTCATAATTATTTTACTCGTAGCGTAATTATCAAAATTACTCTACAAATGATTTTGTAGGGTGATTTTATAAAATGATCTTGTAGGGTAATTTTGTAGATTATCATAATTACTCTACAAATCTTGTATGATAATTTTGATCTTGTAGGGTAATTTTAAATTGTATGCTGTTTGATAAACTTGTAAAGTAATTCTGATACATGTATAGAGTAATTCTGGTAATTACCCTACAAGATCATTTGTAGAGTAATTTTGATAATTACGCTACGAGTAAAATAGTTACGAAAATGTCACCGCGTCCTTTTTACTGTTTTCATGTCTTTTGTACATTTTGTAAGTTAAACGTATTCGTACGCGAACTTAACTCTATAATACATAGTTCGAAAAGTGTAACACTAATTTTTTAAATCAATGAATTTTAAAATTATTTTTGACGTAAACTCTACACAAAATCTCTTTTCTTAATCTAGATGTTTACAGGTATCATTGGCACATTGACATGTGTACTTTTACTTTGTTGTTCATAAGCAATCGTATTTTAACATAAACAAAGTTTGAAATCCAAGAGTTATATATTATAGCTAAGTAAGATGAACAACCACTCATACAACAACAAATAAGTATATCTTTAATCATTCTTTACTCAATTCCATCATTTTTATAAAGCTTAATACGGTTATGTTGGTGATTTAGTTTCATTAATATTAGAGTTAATTGCCCGGATAGTCCCTGTGGTTTGTCATTTTTTCACGTTTAGTCCCCACATTTTCAAAATAGCATGCTTGCTCCATGTGGTTTAACAAATTGTTACTCGGATAGTCCCTACACTAGATGGGGGTTAACTTTTGGTGTTAAATGAGTGTAAAATGACCAAAATGCCCTTGCTAATAAATAAAACATAAAAATAAAAATAAAAACAAACCCACCCCACTCCTTTCTTCTTCTCCGATTACTTAATTCCCCCACCCCATTTTTCCGGCCAAAAGTCAGAATCTAGGAGAAAACTTATGTGTGTGTGTTTTCACCTTCTAGTGTGTGAACTGTAAAGATTGGATTTCTAATAAGTTGGAGTACTCTTGGATCAATACCCTGTTCAAGAAATGCAATAAAGAAGCAATTCAAATACAAATTTGATGAAATCACAAGAAACCCATTTAAAATATTAAAAAAAATGCAATTAAACCCAGATCTTGAATTAAAAAAATTCAAAATTTTGGGACTTTTAGTGATCAAGATCGAGACTTTACAATACACTTATGGAAGTTAGAACAACCAACACTTTCTTCATGAGTAGATTAAATGACACATGTGATTCTTGAATGTAAGTTTTTCATGAAAATCTTGAAAAAAAAGGGGGTTTTTTAAGTGAGAAAATAAAAGGGGATTTTATATTATATTGGGTGAGCGTGTGCGTTTTTGTTTGATGTATACCTGGAAACTTCCTAAACAAAATCTTATTTAGGCCCATGGCAACAGGAAGGTAGGATCCAGCAGGGATTGTTTTGTAACTAGTAGATGCACCGCCCGCGTTGCGGGACGATGGCCGAATAATTGTCAACCAATTAAAAAAAGACTACTATAATTTTGCTTGGGAAAAAAGAAAAACGATGATAAGACCGTAAATTTAGGCTAAGGGCAAAACTATAATTTTTCAGGACTAATGAGCCAGTGTTAGACAACTCATTGAGACGGAAAAAAATAAATCGAGTAAACAAATTAAAACAAAAAACCTTTATAGTTTTGCTAAAAAAACTAAAACGATGGGAAAAACGTAATTTTTAATTGAGGGCGAAATCATAATTTTAATTCGGGGATAAATCGTAAATTAAATGGACCAATGAGGTAGTGCCAGGAAGCTGCCGGCATAACAGTAACTTTACACTGGGGGCAAAATTGTAATGTCACCAGGGAAACAAACAAAAACGATGGGCAAAATGTAAATTTAAGTTGGGGGCAAAATCGTAACTTGGCTGTGAGAAAAAAAACTAATGGCAAAAGTATAAATTTATACGGGGCAAAGTCGTAATTTTGAACCGAGGGCAAAATTGGAATTATTAGATGGGAGCGAAGGCGTAAATTTATTTTTAAGTGGGGGTAAAAACATAACTTTGAACTGATGGCAAAATCGTAATTTTAAGGGAAAAAATTAATGGCAAAACTGTAAATTGAAACGGGTAAAAATCGTAATTTTTAACCGGGGGCAAAATTGAAATATTTAGCTGGGAGCAAAAGCGTAAATTTATAATCGTAATTTTAAGGAAAAAAAATTAATGGCAAAACTGTAAATTGAAACGGGTAAAAATCGTAATTTTTAACCGGGGGCAAAATTGAAATATTTAGCTGGGAGCAAAAGCGTAAATTTATTTTTAAGCGGGGACGAAAACATAATTTTGAACTGATGGCAAAATCGTAAATTTAAATCGGGATAAAATCGTAAATTTGTTAAGCCAATAGGGGAGTGCCAGGCAGCTGCCTGGCACTATTATCTCTGCCGCCCATTTAGCCCAATGAAAGGCCACAACTATTACCGTGTCGGTGCCGACACTTGGTTTTGTTGTTGTTGAAAATTTGACAATGATTGTGAATGGGAAATATGTGAGAAAGTAATGCTAGTTATAGAAAAGATGTACTAAGTTGTAAACTGGGTGGGTTCGCTGGAGAAGATGACCGGAAAATCACAGGGTCACCGAAGAAGATGATCGGAAAAAATGGGGTGGGGCATGAAGTAATCAGAGAAGAAGAAAGGAGTGGGGTGGTGATGGAGAGGGTGAAACCCGAGCTTTAGAGTGTCTAAATATCATGTTTTATGTGTATTTAATGTGTTTACTTGCTTAGAATGAAGTAACTACGAAGAATTGGTGATTTGCAGGTAAAACACATAATGTGGCGTTCTTATAGTGGTTAAAGATGAATGTCGAAGCTTGTGCGGATGATATGGAGGCTTAATGATACAATTCATATGAAAGAATGAAGTTAAAGGGGTATTTGGTAATTAGTCGGAAGTTGTTTGGTGTTCATAGATGCAAGGAGTTGAAAGAAGAAAAGTTGAAGGGCCATTTGGTACTTAATTGAAAGTATCATATAGTTAAATATGTGAGAAGAATGGAAAACATAAAGTACAGGGGCCTAAATGACATTTGTTGAAAGTTGGTGTGAAGAAGGGAAGGAATGTTATGTGTTGCGATCGTAGTTTACAGGTTACAATTGGTAGCTTACAAGTGGGTTATGTTGGAGAAATAATAATCAGAGATTTCAGATTGTAAGCTACGGTTTGTACTCGTAGCTTACGAGTTGTTTGTGTGCAGTCAAGAAAAAAGGAACAGAACATTTAAACCGTAACTTACGCTATGTATACGTAAGCTACGGTTGATAATACAAGACATGAAACATATTCAAAAGAAAAAAAAATCAAGGCACATGGGCCGATAACAAGAGCACATCATGTGGGCTTTCATAGTGGCGGCAGACCTGGGACTTGGGCAGGGAGATTGGCAGCTTTTCACAAGGGAATTTTTGGTCAACATTAAATATAGAAGAATCATCACATCGACGGCAACCTTAGGTTTGGAGGGAGTTGGAACTTTGGACCCATCAATCACCTCATAAAAACATCATCATCACAATATAGACAAGGATTCACGTGAACAATCTTTTTTTTTTTTTTTTTGAAACGTGAACTTCATTAGAAAGAAGCCAACCCGAAAACCGGGAGGCCGCCAGTGACAAAAGAGACTACATAATTACAAATTTACACCAATTTTCCCAAGACAAATTTTTAAACTTCGTTCTATTTCTAGCCCAGAGATACCCTACCGACTTCACATCGCTAATAATTTTCTCAATTCTGAACGGAGAATTTCTGAACCTCGCTTCGTTCCTAGCCTTCCAGAGACTCCAACAAGCAATAATAATAAGCCCCTGCAGGATCGACTTTTCCGGCTCTTTCAATCCACTATGCGAGTGAACTTTCATAAGGTCTTGAAAGGAGAAAGCAAAAATCTGAGGGATACGGCACCAATTGCTGATCTCGTTCCAAACCAGAGTCGCGGCAATACATTCAATGAATAAGTGGTTCACCGAGTCCTCACCTTCATTGCAGAACCCACACAACAAGTTGTCTAAGCTCACGTTTCTAATACGAAGAGCCTCAACAGTCGGGAGTCTGTTTAACCCCGCACGCCATGCAAAGATGTTACATTTGGACGGAAGCCATTTACACCAGCTAAAGTTCGAACTAGCGAGAGCGTCTCGACCTTTAATAATAGTACTTTTAACAGCTCCAACAGAAAAATCCCCTGAACCGTCGCCTAGCCAGCTCCACTTATCCTTGTTATCGGAGAGATTGAACGAACCCAACAGGCTAATTAGCTGGCGCAGGTCCTCCATCTTGAGCTCCGTCAAGGAAGCTTTTTTCCAGTCCCAACTGAATAAGACCGGACCTGACCCGTTAAGGAGACGGTCTCTTAACTTACATTTTCTGTTCCTTTCAATTAGAAAAAGTCTCGGGAAGATGTCTTTAAGCGGTTCACATGAAACCCACGGGTCTAACCAGAACGAAATACAATCTCCTCTACCCGGGATGCCTCTGAAAAAACTTCTCAACGGAATATTATCCACCATAGTTCTAGCAACAAGCTTGACAATATTGTTCCATGTACCTCCAAGATTCTTTCTAACCGGAAGGAAATCCCAGTTCCGAGCACTACTATGAATGGCTGAAACAATCTTACACCAAAGGCTGTTATCTTCCACCTTGTACCGCCAACACCATTTAGTTAAGAGGGCCACATTAGTGTCTCTTAGTTTACATAAGCCTAGACCCCCGTTACTTTTTGGAACCGAAACATTATCCCAAGCTACCCAATGAATTTTATGAACTTCGTTAGAACCCCCCCCCCCCCCCCACAGAAATCTTCTAATCATGCTCTCAAGATCCTGAATGACTTTGCACGGGGCTTTGTAAAGGGAAAAATAATACGAAGGCAAGCTTTCCAGAACAGACTTTATGAGAACTAACCTGCCACCGATGGAAAGAGAGTCTGCCTTCCACTTCGAAAGCCTAGCCTCAAAAACATCATACACTGGCTTCCAGTTATTAATATTGTTCATATTGGCACCAACCGTCAAGCCCAAATATCTAAAAGGCAAGCTGTCCGCCTTACAACCGACCATAGTAGCAAATTCTTCCACCTCCCATCCTTCCACACCAATGCCGAAGAGATTGGATTTGGACAAATTTATTTTAAGCCCCAAGCATAGAAAGAAAATCCGAAGAACTCTCACCACATGCATAACATTATCTACCGACCAATCGCCCATGATAATAGCGTCATCCGCATACAGAAGATGAGTAAGAATAGGACCTTTGTTCGGGGTAGAAATGCCTTTCAAGATGCCCACCTCCTTCGCCTTATCCAACATGCATGAAAGAGCTTCCATAACCAGCAAGAAAATGAACGGAGCAATAGGGTCACCCTGTCTCATCCCTTTACCACACTTGAATTCAAACGTTGGGGATCCGTTCACCAAAACGGAAGATCTCGCTGAATTGAGAATCCCCCAAATCCACTTACACCACACGGCCGGAAAACCCATTTTTTCATAATATCAATAATAAAATGCCAGTTTACGTTGTCGTAAACTTTTTCGAAATCGATCTTCAGAAAAAACACCTTTTTTTACTCCTTTTGCACCACGAAATAACCTCATTCACAACTAACGGGCCATCCAGAATGAATTTACCCCTAAGGAACGCCGATTGAGAATCCGACACCACCTTTCCAATGACCAATCTCAACCGGTTAGCGAAGATTTTGGAAATCACCTTGCTAATCACCCCGACAAGATTAATAGGTCTATAATTGTTCAGGTCCACCAGATCCTTGACTTTCGGAACAAGAGTAATAAAAGATGACCCGCATCCGACATTGATTTTTCCTTCCTGGTGAAAAAATTCCAAAAGATTTTTGAAATCCAGCTCGAAAACATCCCAAAAATGTTTGAAGAACTTCAAGCTAAAACCGTCAGGGCCAGGGGCCCGGTCGTCGCCACACCCGAAAACTGCCTCCTTGATCTCCGAATTCGAAAAAGGATCAGTGAGGAGATCCCGGTCCGAATCCGAAAGAGATTTAAGATTACTACAGGATAGATGCGGTCTCTCCGCATGCTCTTCAACAAATCTTTTTCTAAAAAATGAGAAAACCTCCTTCTTGACTCTCGAAGGTCTGCTCTCCCAAACCCCATTTATAGATAACCCGGGGATGTTATTACTGGCCTTCCTCTTATTGATAAAACCGTGGAAAAACTTTGTATTCTCATCTCCGTCAATGGCCCATCTTATCCTAGATCTTTGTCTCAGATCAAGAGTTTTACTGAAACTCAGCTCTCTTAGAACTTTATTGCACTCCGTGAACGTCCACTCCTCCTCTTCCGAGAGAGACCTAGTTTCCATAAGATCCTCAAGCTTTTCCAGGTCTTCTTTGGCCGCTCTTTCTACTACTCCTTCCTTTTTAATCAATTCGTCTCTCCAAATTTTTATTTTGTTCCGAATGCTCGCTAGTTTCCTTGTCAAATAAAGGTCCGGGTCGCCAATAAAATGAAAAGAAGAAGCGGCAGACCGCACCACTTCGTCCAGACCTTCCTTGTGCAGCCAAGAATTAAAGAACCTGAATGGCTTATGACCGAAGTTAAGATGGCTGGAAGAAAGAATTACCGGTCTATGGTCAGAATGAAGGTTATGAAGCGCTCTCAGACTCGCCTCTGGCCATTTACTGAAGAAAGTAGGACACACAAGGACTCTGTCAATCTTACTGAGTTTCCTACCACAATCTCTGACACACGTAAAATTGTTTCCCACCATATTGTACTCCAGAAGACCTAAATTGTGAATAAAACTGTTAAAACTCCTCGCACAAGAAGGTTTAAAAACACTGTTCCTCCGTTCTTCCTTAACCCTGGCAGCGTTGAAGTCCCCGACAAAAATCCAGCACCCGAAATCAGGCGAAACCTCAGATTGAAGATCATTCCAAAGAGACTGTTTGGCACTAATGCCCTGGGGCACATAGACATTAACGACGTTCAAGAGATCATTGTTACCTTTAATTCTGCCTTTAATAACAATAAAATTCCTTTTCTTCACCGACTCCCTGTACTAAAAAAGATTCGAGTCCCACATACAGTGCAGGCCTCCCGACTGACCAACCGACCCCACCGAATCAAAACCAAAATTATCACCTCCCCAAGCTTTCGACAGAACGGTAGGATTCAACACCTCCTGCTTGGTTTCTTAAATGCAAATAAAGGAACAGTTATGTGAAGATTTCAATTGCCTAACCCACGAAATTTTCTCACTGCCCCCCAAGCCTCTAACATTAAGAGAAAGGTAATTCATTGATGAACAACATTATTACCTACCTCCACAATTGATTCTCTTACCAAATGCCCAAAGTTGCCAAGAGGGACCCCCAATTTCTCTCCGACGAGGACTGTGGCATCGATCTCATCGTCAATTAGCCCGTTAGCTACTACACCACCACTGGCTCCAATCACATCCAACGGAATATCCTTCTCAGCTGAAACATCCTGATCCACCCCAGTGCCTGAGACCGGTGAATTTGCCCTACGGTTTAGATCCAGACTTCCACCAGAATTGACAGGTCGATCGTCCTGGCCTTTACCTATCAGATTAGAAAGATTGTTCCAATTTTGAATAATTCTATCCAGATCAAAAGGGTCACTTGAAGAGGGTCTAGGCCGCTTTTTGGCCCTTCCTTCTGAAATTGGGCTACAACTGTTAGAGCAAGCTCTACTCCTAGTTGGGCTTCTTAACATGGGCCTTCTTTTAGGTTTTCTGGGCTTATCTACAACCTGGAAAACAAAACCCCCAGTTTCTCTCTCCTCGTGACCGGTAGCCTCGGGCCCCACATTTGAATTCGGAAGAACGGCGGGGGGTTGGGAATCCCATGCAGTTCCTCCTCAACGTTTTCCAATGAGAGCCCAGGCGACTGTTGATTATCCATAACCTGTTCAACTTCCACCTGTGACACCTCCGGCGACTGAGGATGAGGTTCCTCCGGTCGATCAACCTCTTTCAATCTGACCACTCCCATGCAATCCGGCACCCATACGTCGTTGACCTCTACTACCCAGACCTGGAAACTTTTGTTTTGCCACTTGAGGGTGACTGAATCGTTTATGACTTTGCCGTCTCTGACCAAAATCCCAACACACACTGTAGATAAGTCACCATCATCAATAGAAAGTTGAGCAGGTTGAACTATGACTCCAAATTCTTTGGCAATATTGTTAAACACCGAATTGTCCGCAAGGTGCAAGGGGACACCAGAAACGTTCAGCCATGCCACCCTTTCTAATGGCAAGGTCTGACCTTCCCACAAATCCAACATCGAGAACCAAAGTCTCCAAACCTCTTGATTAAGAAGGAATCCCGTTGCTTCTTCCTGGTTCAAGAATTTAAGCATAAGGAATAGGCCCCCCACGTAATGGATTTCCACCCCCGCGTAACCCGCATCCCCTAGAAGTTTATCCATCTTAGTGAGAGTGCTAAGATCAACCGTTCTTCCGACCAAAGCTCGTCCATGGAGGTAGTGAAAGGCTCTAACATCCTCTGAGACAACTATAGATTTACCCGGAGAAACCTCGTGATGATTCTGTGGAGCTTCATTCCCATATTCTTTACTTTTAAAAAGGTCTGCAAACGAACGTCCACCTTTATGTCTAATACTGTTATTTACAGGGCCAAAGTTCTGGGACATATGAATCTTCCTGTTAGGCTCATCAAAAGGCATATTCTTAGGTTGGTCATCCACTTCCAAAATACTTGCATTCTCAATTGCAAATTTAGCTATATTGACTTTAAGAATAAATCTCCCCATCTTAATACCATTCATACTATGTTCCAACACTCTTGCGTCCTTTACATTCTTAAAAGTAACGAATCCAAACCTGTTCCCATCTCTATCGTATTTCCTGGCAATGTAAGTCCCTATAATCTCTCCGTAGTACCCCAAGAAAATCCGCCACCTCCCATGGAGTGCAACCAAACGGCAGGTTAGAAACGTAATACTTGGTTACCTTTCTGTCTACCTTCTTATCTGTATTTCTTCCTTTCTGATTCCGGTGACTCGGAACATCCCTCCACTCTTCCTGCTCTGGATCTTCCCCAGCCATACAACCAGACGAAAGCTAACCGAACCCCAAAGGCGAATGGAGTCAAGCAGGATCGAATTAGGGTAAAGAGTTTAATCCAGGCCGCAACCTGTATGCAAACCGATAGAACTCCGTACACTAATCAGATGACTGCCGTCATCGTCGAGCGCTTCAGGCGGTGGTTAGGGTTTAGGCCGAGTGTTAATTAAATCACGTGAACAATCTTGGAAGACATAAAATCATCATAATTTATTATTATTTGATTACAAAAATCAAAGATTAATATGATGATATCATCCGTACATCAAGCTTGTGAAGATCATTCAACCGACATGAGCGGCTAGTCCTTTTCGTGGTTTCCTCCGGATGGAGGGTTTTTGTAAGTTGGATAATTTTATGTGTCTGTGACAATCGTTTAACTCGGTGATCTAAGCATTCGATGCTTTTCACCTTTGATTTGATTTATTGGTTGTAAAGAATTGCATTTATTTAAACCTTAATTTCTAAGCATTCAGTTCCCGAGAGTTCTAGTAATTGGGATATATTTGACATGGGGTTAGGGTTTGTAATTGTAGTTGATAATCATTCGATAACCTCCCGTTATGTATTGACCGGAGTACTTAGTCGTTGGTTATCACAACTGGTTAATTAGATTCAACACTTATGTCTATGTAAGTGTTTCGATTAAACACATAACTGAATCTAGCTGCAAAACCTGAAATCTGGAGGAACCATTGTTTCTCTATTGATTTAAACTTCACTTTTTAGTCCGTAATTTTTAGATAATCAATCAACTCACAACAAAGCTTTATTTTTTTCGTCTTAGTTAATCAACACTTAACCTTATAACACTTTCCATAATCCTCCTCTGGTTAGATATCCGACTTACCCTATCTACTGGTTTAGTTGGTTTTTGCATGTCACTAACGACAGACATCAAAATGGCGTCGTTGCCGGGGAGGCGTGCGCAAAGTTCTCAGTGTTAAGTTCTAGTTTTAGTTAAATACACAAAAATCCAAAAATAGTGTCTTTTTAGTTTGTTCTGTTTTCTTCGGATTTACGCAAGGTTTTCTTGTTTTTGTTTGTGCAGGTGATCTTGGAAGTGTATGCATCACACTCGGAATTCCGGGAAGTCATCACCATTAGTGTTCGACCCAGAGATCGAGAGAACAGTAAAGCATACCAAGCGAGTATTACACCGTGAGAACAATCTACAATCACCTATACCGACATCTAAGACAATGGAGAACTCAGCAACCCCGGAGAAACAACCGCAAGACCCACTCCCACAGCAACAATTTTCACCAACACCTACCTAACCTTCATCAAACACTACCATACTACCACCACAGTCTAGACAACCTACTTCTACATCTCCAGTACCATCATTCTCAACCTTTTTCCCAAACCTTGATAACATTCAACCAACTTCTACCCAAGCAACATCTCTCCAACACCCAACTACGACCCAGACTGTTAATTTACAGCAGTCGTCTCCTTACGTTAGGATCATTCCTGATGACACTCCATTACCGAGTCAAACTCAAGCACCGAATGCAACATCAATTCCGCCAGCCGCACGACCAGTTATTTCACAGCAAAGTCAGCCAATGCCAAATCTTTATAGATCGACCATTTATGATCAAGGAAATAATTCAGGGGAATTCGACGATGGCTATGAGGAAGATGATAACTACGTGGGTCAAAATGAGAGACAAGTGGTCAATACGGGTATCTACGAGAGGCAAACAGTTGGGGCAGGTGGATTCGAAAGAGTCAATCAAGGGAATGTGGGGTATCAACAATATGTGTAACCAATGCCAATACAACAACAGATACCACAACAATATCACCAACCTGACCCACTCAATCAGCAGCCTGCTCCGAGAAGGCCGGTGGTGGATATTCCATTACCACCGCCGGTACCTCAGATGCAGGGTCAGGCAAGACCGCTGCCACGAAACCTACACCCACCGGTGATTTTACCGGAAGGAATTCCACGACGAAATAATCAAGGTCCAGTTCGAGGTATAGAGAGCCACTTCAGGCCTGCTATAGTTAACAACCCATCACCGGTTGTGATCCCGCAACTACAAGGAGGGCGGTCATTCGAAGTACGAACACAATCAATATCCAGTCTGCCTAAGTTTCATGGTCACGCACATGAAGAACCATATCTACACATTGCTGCATATGATGCACGTTGCAACACAATCAGCAGCCAAGGCTTCTCAGTTGATGATGTGAAATTGGTACTTTTCCAATTCACACTTGAAGACAAAGCGCAACAATGGTTTCATTCGCTACCGTCAGCTTCGATCTTCACATGGGGCGAAATGCAGCAACAATTTTTAGATGATTTCTATACTCATTTGCGTACTAACAATGCAAGGAAGGATATTCGAGGGTTTCGACAACAACCCGGTGAGCTATTTAACGAAGCGTTCAACCGTTTCAAAATGATGCTCAAGAACTGTCCACATCATGAGATATATTTGTGGGAGCTTATTAATATATTCCACGAAGGCTTAACAGATGAAGATGCGAGGGATGTCAATTCAATATCCAATGGTACTTTTGGAACAAATTACGAAGAGGATGATTGGGAATATTTAGAAAGAACCGCCAGGGCGTCAAAACGCAAAGCTCAATCTTCTAGAAGTGCACGACATTCGACAGTGAAAGCTGCAGACCAGTTACCGGAGACTGGGGGACCATACCCGTTGTGTGGTCATTGTGGGGATATATGTGACAACTCGAAATTTAGAACCTTTCGTTGTATCTTGATGTAACATGCTTGAACGTTATGTGCCTAGTTAACTTGTTGGTTTAATGACATAAGTGAACATCCTATGTGATTATGTGTTTATATGTGTGCTTGTATGTATGCGACCCGAGACACAAGAACCCAACTCGTGACCACTCGGTCTCGAGTAAATAGTGTATCTATTTGGGCCGGTTGGGCCATTTAATCCACCCGAAACCCATTAGGGTGCATCAACTTAAAGCTAGTATATAACCTTTGTTGTGAGCCAACATTACCATCTTTGGGCAACTTACACACACTCCCCTACACACACACCCTCCCACATTCTCTCTCACTAAAACCCTAGAAGCACAAACCTTCCCTCCTCTCTTTCGGATTCAATCGGCATCAACAAGGAGACTCGGTTAAGCTCATCATCATCACTCGGACACTCCATTTTATTCATCTTCCTTACCAACTCGGTACCTTTTCACAACCGGTTAGTGGTTTCTTTACAAACATAAGTGCAAACATGATTTAAGTATGAATATGTGATGATATGCAATCGTGACTATTGTTTGATTATAAAGTGTTTGATCGGTTTGATGAGTTCTTGTTTGCTATTGATACATGCTTGGTTCCGAATACATAAAATGAACAAATATTCTCTTTTGTGGAAAGTATGAATGTTGTATGATAAATGTCTTGCTAAGTTAAGTTGGAATGATAAGAGAATGATAGTGAGAGGATTTGTTATGATCATCCGATTTATGAAGTTTTGGAACAAATGTTTTGTTTGCAAGATGATCTTGGTATCTAGTTTAGGTATTATGATTCTTGTCCGTAAAATGCAAGATTTTATATAGGATGAACATATGATGAAGAGGTGTTGAATGAGGATATGAATATTTGAATATGTATTGAATGTGTTTGAATATTGATATGAACAATTCAAATCCTATGCTTTGATCCGTTTTGTTAAGTTATAGACAAGGAAACATGTTTGTGATTTTTGGTTGGCTAGTACTATGGATCATGAAATCGAAATTCTATTGGTTTAGTACAAGTGCTAGCGACCCGCAGGTGTGCCAGTCGAGACCACCTGTCTCGACTCGAGACCATATGCGAGACAGCTCGAAATCACGGTTGCGACACAGGTTGCGAGTCGAGAACCCCTAGTCTCGACTCGAGACCATGCATAATCAGCACGTAAACATCATGACTCGAGACCTCCACAGTTGCGACTCGAGAACTCTTAGGTATAACTCGAGACCGCACAGTCTCGACTCGAGATCTATAGTCTCGACTCGAGACCACTTGATCACGTATGTTCTGTCTGGACCTGCATGGTTACGGGCCTAAGTAGTGGGCCGAATGTATGGACTTCTGTGTATTGTTATTTGGGTATGTTGTGCACTGATTTGGACTGCCATGAGAAACACTTGTTTGCAAACGTGCTAGTATACATGTAGAAAACGTATGTGCGTTACTCGGTTTGTATCTGACTCGTGTGGTAACCATACTAGGACGTGGTTGACCACTTATAGCTTGATTGAACTTTCTGTGTATCTGCCGAGCAAACCAAGGTGAGTTCACACCCTCTACAAAGCATGGGATTCCCAGGGGTCGGGAATTGGGGTTAAGGAACATGGGTTCCTCGTCCTTCTTGGGTAGGACAGCATCGGTTCAGGAATATAATTCCTCGTCCTCATGGACAGATAACTCGTACTAGACCAAAACTCTATCACGAAGTCCCTCCTTTTTATATCGACTTAATCGCCGGGCCAATGGCGAGCGGGTCATTAGTTAGATAGCGCTATTTAGGTCTGACAAACCTCACACCGTGCCGCAGAGGACGGGCGTGAACTAATGGATCTGGGGCACGTCAATGCTGATAGATATTGACAGTTTCAGGGCACATAAACATGACTACAGTCAGCAGTCGATATGGTAACGAGTCTAGTGTAAACATGGGGTAGCCCCCACGGCCGAAAAGCGAGATAACTAAACACGGGGTAGCCCCCACGGCTGGATTGCCAGGGTAATTGGGTTAAACAGATCACGTTTTCAACTATGGGGTAACCCCCACGGCAGGATGCCAGATATAGGAAACTGTTTTCGAAACAACTTAAAACGAACACCCAACTCTCAACTTGTTGTTGACTCGTTACTACATGTTTTGCAGGTCAATAGGTACTTAGCTGGAGCTTGCATGGAAGAGAGTCGTTGTGGGACATGGACAGCTGTGTGCCATGTTAAACTTTGAAACAATTAAATCTATGTTTTTGTTTTAAACGTTATGCTTCCGCTTGCAACTTAAACTATGTTTTGCTTGGACACCAATTGTATTGGTTGGATTTTATAATTACTTACATGCTTGTTCGATATGATTGGTGGCTGGATCCTGGTCAGTCACGCCTCCAAGCGGTGGTATTCCGCAGGTGGATTTTGGGGGTGTGACAGATTGGTATCAGAGCCATTGGTTATAGAGAACTTGGTTTTAATAAAGGAAAAAGTTTTATTAAAATCAGACTATAACCTGTACAGTGCTCTACGATCCACAACGACGCTTCACTCCACATGCAAGGCTCGACATTCTAGGTGATATGATCTAAGTATATATTGCCTACTTGTTAGTTACATAGTACATTGCTCATGGTATGCTTGGTTAGTATAACTACTGTTGCTTGAACACGTGTGTGCTTACTCTCTTCTGTCATCGTATTTTCACGAACCTCTCTCACTCACGTTCCTCTTGATGTGAAGATCATTTCTGGACGCGTAAACATGACACAAGCCCAGTTGACGGCTCTGATTAACGAACGAGTTGTTGCGTCACTGGCAGCTGCACACGCAGGAGGTATATCCTGCAGTCCAAACCCATTCTAGGATCTTTAGATCCTACTCTCGTGAACCAACCTTTGTGTTAAACTCTGTCTTTTCTTTCACCCTCGATAGGTCAACATGTTCAGCCACCTGCGTGCACTTTTAAAACTTTCATGGACTGCCGACCAACTACTTTTAGCGGCACTGAAGGAGCCGTAGGTCTCCTCCACTGGTTTGAGAAACTAGAATCTGTGTTCGAAATGTGTGAATGCCCTGAGGAACGCAGGGTGAAGTATGCTACCGGTACTCTCGAGGGTTTAGCCCTCACGTGGTAGAATGCTCAGGTTCAAATGTTGGGGTTGGTTGCTGCTAACGCCACCCCATGGAACAACTTTAAGGAAATGATCAAAGAGGAGTACTGCAATTGTGATAAGATTCACAAACTGGAAGTAGAGTTTTTCAACCTCAAGATGACGTGGTCGGAAATTGAAGCTTATATGAAAAGGTCGAACGAACTGGCAATTATGTGTCCTACTATGGTGGATCCTCCCATCAAACGCATCGAACTATTTCTCAAGGGCTTGGTACCAGAAATCCAAAGTCATGTGACTTCAGCAAACCTCGCCACTATCCAGCAAGTCGTTCAATTGGCTCACCGTCTCACGGATCAGGCGGTGGAGCAGAACAGGTTGCCAAAGCGCATAGGTGTTGCAACTACTTCAGGTGCTCTTGGTGACAACAAACGGAAATGGGATGGAGCTTCAAGTAAGGGTTCTGCTTCTGTTCAGTCCCAGTCTCAGCAGAGAAAGACTGATGACTACAAGAGCCCTAGTCAACAATCACCTGGTGGTCAAAGTCATGGTGGGTACAAAGGAAATCACCCCAAATGCAATCGCTGCAGCCTGCACCACAGCGGGCCATGCACCAGGGGTAACTGTCATCGGTGCAACAAGCCAGGTCACGCTGCAAAGGATTGCAGGAGCTTATATCCCGCCAATCAGAATCGTCAACAAGCTCAACAGAACCAACGCCAGCAGCAGCAGCAAGGTGATAACAAAGGGTGCTTTCAGTGTGGAGCTGAAGGCCACTTCAAGAGAGATTGTCCCCAACTGAACAGGAACCAGAACAACAACAACAACAACAATAACAACAATCAGGGGAATGGTAACAATGGGAACAACAACAACAATGGAGCCAGGGGCGGGCGTTCGTGATTGGCCAAGGTGAAGCAAGGAATGACCCCAATGTTGTGGCGGGTAAGTTCCTTCTCGACGACTTTTACGTTACAGTTTTATTTGATTCGGGTGCCGATACTAGCTACATGTCACTAGAAGTTACTCGAATGCTTAAGCATATTCCAACACCTTTGAACAACAAGCACACTGTAGAGCTAGCAAATGGTAAGAGTTTAGAGGCCACACACGTAGTCAAGGGTTGTAAACTTGTTCTTGCTAACCAGACCTTCTCTATCGACCTTATTCCTATCGTCTTGGGTAGTTTCGACGTTGTCATTGGGATGGATTGGTTATCCCAACACCGAGCAGAGATTCTTTGCAACGAGAAGATTGTTCGTATTCCTGATTCCAGTGGTGAACCACTCATGATCCATGGCGACAAAAGGGGTGCTGTTGAGAACGTCATCTCCTTCCTTAAGGCCCAGAAGTGCTTGCGAAATGGCCACACTGCCATTTTGGCTCTCGTTACTGACACCTCGGAGAAAGAGAAGAAGATAGAAGATTTTCCAATTGTACGCGACTATCCTGAGGTATTTCCTGAGGAATTACCTGGCCTTCCGCCTCATCGCCAAGTCGAGTTTCAGATTGAACTAGCTCCTGGAGCTGCGCCTATAGCTCGTGTACCTTATCGTTTAGCTCCATCAGAGTTGGAAGAACTCTCTACGCAACTACAAGAACTCTTGGATAAGGGTTTTATTCGTCCTAGCTCATCGCCTTGGGGAGCCCCAGTATTATTCGTGAAGAAGAAAGACGGTACCTTTAGAATGTGTATCGACTATCGGGAACTCAACAAGGTGACGGTGAAGAATCGTTATCCTCTACCACACATTGACGACTTGTTCGACCAGCTACAGGGGTCGAGCTACTATTCAAAGATTGATCTGAGATCAGGATATCACCAGCTGAGAGTCCGAGAGGAGGACGTCTCCAAAACAGCTTTTAGAACGCGTTACGGACACTATGAGTTTTTGGTCATGCCTTTTGGGCTGACAAACGCACCTGCGATTTTCATGGACTTGATGAATCGAGTGTGCAAGCCTTACCTAGACAAGTTCGTTATAGTCTTCATCGACGACATCCTGATCTATTCTAAGAGTCAGGAGGAACACGAGCAGCATCTACGACTTATTTTGGAACTCCTTCGAACAGAACAGCTTTACGCAAAGTTCTCGAAATGTGACTTCTGGCTTCGTGAAGTCCATTTCCTAGGCCATGTGGTGAACAAAGATGGGATTCACGTTGATCCATCCAAGGTAGACTCAATTAAGAACTGGCCTGCGCCTCGTACACCAACGGAAATTCGCCAATTCTTGGGTTTGGCAGGTTACTACAGGAGGTTCATTAAGGATTTTTCCAAGATTGCACAGCCTCTCACTTCACTGACGCAGAAAGGCGTTGCTTATCGATGGGGAAATGCACAGGAATTAGCGTTCCAACACTTAAAGGATAGACTTTGCAGTGCACCTATCCTTTCCTTGCCAGAGGGCACAGACGACTTCGTGGTCTACTGCGACGCATCAATTCAGGGTCTTGGTTGTGTATTGATGCAACGAGATAAAGTTATAGCCTACGCCTCACGCCAACTTAAGGTTCATGAGAAGAACTACACTATACACGATTTAGAGCTGGGAGCTGTTGTTTTTGCACTTAAGATATGGCGACATTACCTATACGGTACCAAGTGCACCATTTACACCGATCACAGGAGTCTCGAACACATCTTCAAGCAAAAGGAGCTAAACATGCGTCAACGACGATGGGTCGAGTTGTTGAACGATTACGAATGTGCAATCAGGTACCATCCTGGCAAAGCCAATGTTGTGGCTGATGCCCTTAGTCGAAAGGACACTGCGCCTAAGCGCGTACGAGCCTTACAGCTCACTATACATTCTAGTCTTCCTTCCCAAATAAGAGACGCTCAAGTAGAGGCATTGAAACCAGAAAACGTCAGGGCTGAAGCCCTACGCGGCTCAAGGCAACGCTTAGAACAAAAGGAAGACGATGCTTACTACGTAACGGGACGCATTTGGGTCCCACTCTATGTCAACCTACGAGAGCTTGTGATGGACGAGGCACACAAGTCTCGCTACTCGGTACACCCTGGTTCGGATAAGATGTACCACGATATCAAAACCACGTATTGGTGGCCTAGCATGAAGGCCCACATAGCAACTTACGTCAGCAAGTGTTTGACTTGTGCGAGAGTCAAGTCTGAATACCAGAAACCCTCAGGCCTACTCCAACAACCAGAGATACCACAATGGAAATGGGAGCAAATTTCCGTGGATTTCGTTACTGGCCTGCCTAGATCCAAACGGGGGAACGATACTATTTGGGTGATCGTGGATCGACTCACAAAATCTGCACACTTCTTGGCAATCAAGGAGACGGATAAGTTCTCCACTCTAGCAGAAGTTTATCTCAAGGAAGTTGTTTCGAGGCACGGGGTGCCCACCTCTATTATCTCGGATCGAGATGCACGTTTTACTTCAGAACTGTGGCAAGCAATGCACAAATCCTTTGGCTCACGATTAGATATGAGCACAGCGTATCACCCTCAGACGGACGGGCAATCCGAGCGCACTATTCAAACCTTAGAAGACATGCTTCGTGCATGTGTAATCGACTTTGGCAACAGCTGGGAAAAGCATCTGCCACTCGTGGAATTCTCGTACAATAATAGCTACCACACCAGCATTAAAGCTGCTCCGTTTGAGGCATTGTACGGGCGTAAATGTCGGTCACCTCTTTGTTGGGCAGAGGTGGGGGATAGTCAGATCACTGGTCCAGAACATATGGTAGACACAACTGAACGAATTGCTCAAATACGACAACGTATGGCGGCAGCTCGTGACCGTCAGAAAGTCTACGCCGATAAGGTCAGGAAACCACTTGAGCTCCAGGTTGGGGAGCGGGTACTACTCAAAGTTTCACCCTGGAGGGGTGTGGTTCGTTTTGGTAAACGAGGCAAACTCAACCCACGATACGTCGGACCTTTCGAAATCATCGAGAAAATAGGCATGGTGGCCTACAGACTGAACTTACCAGCAGAACTCGGTGCAGTTCACAACGTTTTCCACGTGTCAAATCTGAAGAAGTGTCTGTCAGATGAGACCCACATAGTTCCTCTGAAGGAACTCACTATCGACGAGCAGTTACGATTCGTCGAGGAACCAATTGAAATCACGGACCGGGATGTTAAGGTCCTCAAGAGCACTAGAATACCTCTCGTTCGAGTTCGTTGGAACTCACGTCGCGGCCCAGAGTTCACCTGGGAACGCGAAGATCGGATGAAACAAAAGTATCCCCAACTGTTCGCAAACAATACAACCACTACTGAGGCCGAAGCTACGGAATTTCAGGACGAAATTCCAGATCAACGGGGGGTGGATGTGACACCCCAGGAAAACCATACAACTTAACTAGCTTCCTCAGTGAGTGCTTACCAAATTTCGGGACGAAATTTCTTTCAACTTGGGGATGATGTGACAACTCGAAATTTAGAACCTTTCGTTGTATCTTGATGTAACATGCTTGAACGTTATGTGCCTAGTTAACTTGTTGGTTTAATGACATAAGTGAACATCCTATGTGATTATGTGTTTATATGTGTGCTTGTATGTATGCGACCCGAGACACAAGAACCCAACTCGAGACCACTCGGTCTCGAGTAAATAGTGTATCTATTTGGGCCGGTTGGGCCATTTAATCCACCCGAAACCCATTAGGGTGCATCAAATTAAAGCTAGTATATAACCTTTGTTGTGAGCCAACATTACCATCTTTGGGCAACTTACACACACTCCCCTACACACACACCCTCCCACATTCTCTCTCACTAAAACCCTAGAAGCACAAACCTTCCCTCCTCTCTTTCGGATTCAATCGGCATCAACAAGGAGACTCGGTTAAGCTCATCATCATCACTCGGACACTCCATTTTATTCATCTTCCTTACCAACTCGGTACCTTTTCACAACCGGTTAGTGGTTTCTTTACAAACATAAGTGCAAACATGATTTAAGTATGAATATGTGATGATATGCAATCGTGACTATTGTTTGATTATAAAGTGTTTGATCGGTTTGATGAGTTCTTGTTTGCTATTGATACATGCTTGGTTCCGAATACATAAAATGAACAAATATTCTCTTTTGTGGAAAGTATGAATGTTGTATGATAAATGTCTTGCTAAGTTAAGTTGGAATGATAAGAGAATGATAGTGAGAGGATTTGTTATGATCATCCGATTTATGAAGTTATGGAACAAATGTTTTGTTTGCAAGATGATCTTGGTTTCTAGTTTAGGTATTATGATTCTTGTCCGTAAAATGCAAGATTTTATATAGGATGAACATATGATGAAGAGGTGTTGAATGAGGATATGAATATTTGAATATGTATTGAATGTGTTTGAATATTGATATGAACAATTCAAATCCTATGCTTTGATCCGTTTTGTTAAGTTATAGACAAGGAAACATGTTTGTGATTTTTGGTTGGCTAGTACTATGGATCATGAAATCGAAATTCTATTGGTTTAGTACAAGTGCTGGCGACCAGCAGGTGTGCCAGTCGAGACCACCTGTCTCGACTCGAGACCATATGTGAGACAGCTCGAAATCACGGTTGCGAGTCGAGAACCCCTAGTCTCGACTCGAGACCATGCATAATCAGCACGTAAACATCATGACTCGAGACCTCCACAGTTGCGACTCGAGAACTCGTAGGTATAACTCGAGACCGCACAGTCTCGACTCGAGACCACTTGATCACGTATGTTCTGTCTGGACCTGCATGGTTACGGGCCTAAGTAGTGGGCCGAATGTATGGACTTATGTGTATTCTTATTTGGGTATGTTGTGCACTGATTTGGACTGCCATGAGAAACACTTGTTTGCAAACGTGCTAGTATACATGTAGAAAACGTATGTGCGTTACCCGGTTTGTATCTGACTCGTGTGGTAACCATACTAGGACGTGGTTGACCACTTATAGCTTGATTGAACTTTCTGTGTATCTGCCGAGCAAACCAAGGTGAGTTCACACCCTCTACAAAGCATGGGATTCCCAGGGGTCGGGAATTGGGGTTAAGGAACATGGGTTCCTCGTCCTTCTTGGGTAGGACAGCATCGGTTCAGGAATATAATTCCTCGTCCTCATGGACAGATAACTCGTACTAGACCAAAACTCTATCACGAAGTCCCTCCTTTTTATATCGACTTAATCGTCGGGCCAATGGCGAGCGGGTCATTAGTTAGATAGCGCTATTTAGGTCTGACAAACCTCACACCGTGCCGCAGAGGACGGGCGTGAACTAATGGATCTGGGGCACGTCAATGCTGATAGACATTGACAGTTTCAGGGCACATAAACATGACTACAGTCAGCAGTCGATATGGTAACGAGTCTAGTGTAAACATGGGGTAGCCCCCACGGCCGAAAAGCCAGATAACTAAACACGGGGTAGCCCCCACGGCTGGATTGCCAGGGTAATTGGGTTAAACAGATCACGTTTTCAACTATGGGGTAACCCCCACGGCAGGATGCCAGATAAAGGAAACTGTTTTCGAAACAACTTAAAACGAACACCCAACTGTGAACTCACTCAACTT
Source organism: Helianthus tuberosus (assembly GCA_030545235.1). Classification (NCBI taxonomy): domain Eukaryota; kingdom Viridiplantae; phylum Streptophyta; class Magnoliopsida; order Asterales; family Asteraceae; genus Helianthus; species Helianthus tuberosus. The sequence continues at coordinate 2,692,792 of CM060372.1, forward strand.
GTTGTTGACTCGTTACTACATGCTTTGCAGGTCAATAGGTACTTAGCTGGAGCTTGCATGGAAGAGAGTCGTTGTGGGACATGGACAACAGTGTGCCATGTTAAACTTTGAAACAATTAAATCTATGTTTTGGTTTTAAACGTTATGCTTCCGCTTGCAACTTAAACTATGTTTTGCTTGGACACCAATTGTATTGGTTGGATTTTATAATTACTTACATGCTTGTTCGATATGATTGGTGGCTGGATCCTGGTCAGTCACGCCTCCAAGCGGTGGTATTCCGCAGGTGGATTTTGGGGTGTGACAATATAGGGCACATTGCTGATCAGTCCCCTAACATTATCGGTAATCTGGATGAGGTGAATATGATGCAGGGAAGTGGGAACAGGTATTCGGGTTTCCAAGGAAACAACCAATATTACCAGCCCCGTAACCAAAATAATTATCAAGGGGGTAATAATTTGGGTTTCCAACGAAATTACCAGCATAGTAATGGTCAGGTGAATAATGATATGATGGAGATGTTGAAAGCAATTCAACTTGATTTACAAAACCAAAGGCTTGAGTTACAAAACCGTGCTCAAAAGGATGAGATGCGAGATAAGGCCGTTCAATCATTAACCACACAAATGGCCCAACTTGCAACCGATGTGAAGGAGCTGAAGCAGCAACAAGGAAAGCTGCCAAGTGATACTCAACCAAACCCCAAGAATCCACGGAGCACATTGATCAGTGGGGTAAATCCAGTTCCTAATAATACTTGTTATGATAATGGTTTGTCTGCTTCGAATGTGATTGCAGGCCTAAATGAAACGGTTGTGGAAGAAAGTGGAATCGATTTGGGGGAGCCGGTTGTCTCCATCAGAGTTGGGAAGTTCAAAATCCACAAGGCATTGCTGGACTATGGAGCAGGAGTGAGCGTGTTACCTGGTAGCTTGTATGACACAGTATGACTTCGGTCCGCTACAAGCGTGTGATAGCATGGCCATGTTCGCAGATGCGAGTTTGAAACGACCACGAGGGGTTGTGAAGAATGTGGTCATCCAACTTGGCGAGTTTTACTACCCGGTTGATTTTATGGTGGTCGATTATGCACCATCGCTTACATACAAGCAGCCGCAGGTAGTTTTGGGTCGCCCATTCCTATATACCGCGAACGCCCAGATTGATTGTCGAAGCGGAATGGTCACCATGAGCATTAAGAATCGTAAGTTGTACTTTAATGTATTTTTAAAAACTATTTCTTACGATCCTGTTAATGATGCTTGTCACACAGTTGCTACTAATGAACATGGTTCAAGTGTGATAAAGGACAGGTTAGAGGCGAGTGGATATCGAGTGAAGAAGTCAAGTGTGGGAAGGCCATTTGGTGGAGGAAAACCACCTGATGGTGGGTTTGGATGGGGTAATGAAACTGTAGTTAACCCCGACCGAAGTGAAACGATGAGCCTCCCTAAAAACTGGATGGATATGTACGGAGAGACATGGGAGAGAAAACGTGTAGCTGAACCACCCTGAATGTCAGGTACGGTCTGGCTGAAGACCTAAAACTTAGCGCTCTCGGGAGGCAGCCCGAGGATGTATAGTATTGTACTTTGGTTTGGTTCGTTTTGGTGTGGTTGTGTTTTGACAGGTTCTTGATTCAATCATCACGGATGCAACAATTCAAGTGTGGGGATGTTTTGCAACATCCCGGTGAGATATCAAAGAATCTATAGAATGCGTCTATTCCGGTTAAAGCACAACAGCCGCATCACTACAGACACATGATCAGGTGCATGTGTTTATCTATCTTACTTTGTTTTTGGTGTGTTTTGTTGTTTTTGGTGGTGTGAACCTTTGTTTTGTTTAATGGGATGTGTTCGTTGGTTTTGTTTTGTTCTGAGTTAGCCGCTCATTTAGGATTGTTGGTTTGTTTTCCCGGGCTATATTTTAAAAGCACCATACATTGGGGACAATGTATCCCAAGTGTGGGGATGGGTGAGCCCGTGAAGGGATTTGTGGATAAAGCTTGAAGAGATTGAAATGTGATTGAAATCGATGAAATTTGGTAAAAATTGAAAATTTTAAAATTTTTCATCGCCTTAAACAAGCTAATTGGATACGAAAACCTAAAGTTTCAATCACTAATAGGCTTCTTACCGGTAGTAGACTAGATTAGTCCCTTGTCATGGTTGTCCCTTTAAGTTTCATGAGAGTAGGTTTGACAAGTGTTTTATAGGAAACGAGTTGAAGAGAGATGTCTATCTAGGGGTAACATGTTTTAATTGCATATGCTACATGTCGTCAACCTTTTTACCTTTTCTTGGTGAGATCTTGAGCCTGTAGACGGATAGGATACATTATATGATGAATTCATTTGTTGAGTGCAGGCTACGTGTTATTCTGTGTTAGAACTTGTGTGATTCGATGCATGCTAAGATTGTGGATTTGACATGTGCACATAGATGATAAAGGCGTTAGGATTTTTCCGTAACACCCTTTGTGTTTGTGTTTCTTTTGTGTTATTCACCAATTTTCTTTAGTAGCCCTGTTGAGGCTAACTACCTTTCGTTTATTCGCCCATTGTCTATTGTGAAAAACCGACCGTGATGATACTGCAATGAAAAAAAAAAGAGAAAAAAGAGAAAAATAGAAAAATATGTGAAAAATGAAAAAAAAAGAAGTATTGTGAATATCGTATATGTTCTTGGGTAGAAACCAACCCAAAAGTATAAGTTGTGTTTGAATAAAGTTATCAAGGTTTGGTTATTGTTTGTGAGCCAGTTAGAAAAGAAAAAGAACCCAAAAATAATTTCCTACCTTTACCCTAAGCCCAAAACCCGAAAGTCCTTTTGATATGTGCTATGTTAGATGATACAGTGGAGGTGTGATTGTCATACAAGCCTATGATTACAGGATTTCATGTTTGCTTTTTGAGTGTTTATATACTAGTACATTACACGCTAGTCCAGATATTAACCCGGGAGGAGAGTACATTGTGAGGGGTGTGTAGCATGTGATTAATTGTAAACATGTTAGTTTTAGATAGACAAGTCTTAAGTTTTTGAAATTGCATCATTTACTTGTCAGACTGTCAATCTCGATTGTGTCAGTCTATGGGATGGGTATGACTTGGGACTGAACAGGTTGAACCGGTTAGGGAGTTTAGAGGTGTTGTTGCTATGGTGATTAGTTCTAGTTGGTTTGCTTGGGGACAAACAAAGGCAAGTGTGGGAATGTGATGGAGAGGGTGAAACCCGAGCTTTAGAGTGTCTAAATATCATGTTTTATGTGCATTTGATGTGTTTACTTGCTTAGAATGAAGTAACTACCAAGAATTGGTGATTTGCAGGTAAAACACATAATGTGGCGTTCTTATAGTGGTTAAATGTCGCAACCCCCGATCCCTTATCTGTCCCGGGAACGGGCGGACGCGAACTCAGTGGTGGTGGTATCATGTTTCGTTAATTTGGCAGCGGAATTTACATTAGGACCGTAGTTAGGAAACGTTTATCAGAGTAAAACCACCATAATTGATATTAATAAACACATGGGCAAAACCCAAGTTTCTTATTACAATACATTTATAGGGACAAACCCTATTTTATTGAATTTAAAACATCGTTTATTAGGTAACTTTTATAGCCACTTATTTTCCAAGCCGTCAGTGCTCTCGAGCTGGCTTTATCCCAGTTGGCTTTCACATTGTGTTACCTGAAACATGTTTTAAAAATATTTTGTCAGCGGGAAATACTGGTGAGTGAATCCCAGTTTAATCAAGAAACATTTTATCAATTAACACAGTATTGAGAGCGATCACATTGTTTATTTCTACACAATTACTCATTCAGTACTGTCAATCCTTGACTTGTGGGTCATATTACACATTGGCTAACTCGTTGTCCAATGGTAACGTACTGTCATTCCGACTTACTACTCGCAAGTAATAAATTTTGTATACAAAACCCCAAATACCGGCAGTAATTGAAGAACTACAAAGACTCAATCACCGCTTAATCGCATTGTAAAATCATTAAGGTTTTGTAAAACATTCCAAAAACATTAACAAAAAGAGGATAAACTCACATTGCTGTCTTAAGCTTTTCGTAAGGGTTTCCTGGATATAATCTATAATTTATACAAATGTACATTGGTTAGTATCATAACCCTTTGAAAATATTAATGATACCCTCCCCGAGACGGCATTCCAATAACTACGTCGGGCAGAACCACGACAGTTATTACGGAACCCTAAATCAATCGGGCAGCGTAACTATTACGAAACTGGGGTTATAATACTTACAACAGAGCAGAACCTCGCTAATTAGGGGTATAATACCCGACTATAATATGCCTTCTACAGAAATTGTGATTTAGAATTGAAATGTGAGCGACGTAAAACGAACACTGATGCATTCTATTTACAGTGCTGGATTCTGGTCTCCACGCAGCCCGCGTAAAACACAGGCCAGGGTTACGCGGCCCGCGTCAACCCTGGTCAACACAATAGCTTGGCTGGGTCAGCTTGTAGACTCGACATGATGACGACACGTGTCGGCCTGGGATGCCTCCGCGTTTAATGATCTGTCGCGGCCCGCGTTAACTAGCAAGAACTCTTACGCGGCCCGCTTTAACTAAAGAAGTCAGCGGAGTCAAGTTCCAGTCTTAATACGGCCCGCGTGAGATGTTGGGGTGGGTCTACGCGGCCCGCCTCAACTCTATATTTCATGTTTTTACTTAATTTTATAAATTATAACATAACTCGGGCTCGGTTTTCACATACGGGGTGTAATATAAGACATATTGGGATATTTTAAGATATAATAGGGTATCGGAAATGTAACAACCCGCACTTTTGTGCGTTGTTACTACTCGTTATACTCATTACGCCTAGCACCAGAGATTCGGATCATAATGTAACCATATCGTATATATCGCCATTCGAAGGATAATCGCATATTTTCAAGCTACAGTATTGCTATACGACACTATTATCACACTAACACTCACGGAGGCATTGAGTGAGGACCTATTCTACCATCCTCAGTGGCCGTGAGGTGTCGAACGTAAACAATTAACGCTAACAAGGACCCTCGGGTGAGTGCTGTAGCTCCAGTCGTCATGACGATGATGACAATACGAGTAAACGGTACCCCGTCAGTCTTTGTGGCACTACACGAAACAACGTTCATGATGACGTCAAGAAAGGACCTATACTACCTTCAATGATGGCCGTGAAACGTCGCTAATAATTGCATACTCGAATCAAAACCGATTGTTAATTATCGAAACTTTGGATTATGGATACGTAAATACGACCCCTAGAGATAAATATATATATAATAATAACAATATAATAATAATATAAATTAATTATGAAAGGTACGCGCTTCGAAAACTATCAAAACGATCAAAAACGGAGAAGTCCAAGCGTCAGGATAGCTATCCGGACGGATGGGCATGCGCACGGATGGCCATCCGCACGCATGGGCCATCCGCACGGATGGGCCATCCGCACGGATGGGCCATCCGCACGGATGGGCTATCCGGGCCAAAACCCTTTTCCTCTTCTCTGTTGCCTATAAATACCATGTCACATCATTTGAACAGTGATGTGACAGCTCCTGTTCAACCAAACGCGCACCAAGACCCTTTTCTCTCGATTTCCTCGCGATTCCGGTAAGATTTCAACCTAAAACTTGTACTTCTACAATCTACACTCGATTCTACATCATTCTATCTTTCAAAACTCAAATTCTAACCGTGAAATCTGCGGATTTGAGGCGTTTTGAAGTGATGTCACCAAGAGTTCTTATGAACTTCAAGTTGGGGTCTCATTTCACTATAAACGACTCAGATCCGGGTGATTTCCACGTGTTTTTATGACAAATCTCACCTAAATCTGTGCGATTTCGAGTTAACCATGAAGAACCACCATGAACGAATCACCTGTTATCCGCACGGATAACATGCCATCCGGACGGATGACTTGTCATCCGGACGGATAACCTGTCCATCCGCACGGATGAGAACAGTCCAACCAAATGAGTAACTTTTCAAGGGCAATCTCGCTTAACCGTATATCGTTTACTCTATTTCTTCAAGGATCATTACAGACGTACCCGCAACCGACTCAATCAAGTTGTAATCTCGCTAAATACGCACTGTGAGTATACTTGACCCCTTTTTAATCGAATTTTGGGTGTAACATACGTTTCTAACAAATCGAACTTATCAAACGAACTATTCAATCAATCGAACTATCACTTGCGAATAACTGTTATGCATGGATATACGTGATGCTAGTTGCATATGTGCTAGGGCTTATACTCGCGACGTCCCACCACGACTAGTATAGTACTATTGCGCCCGACGGGGTCTAGTTATGCCATCGTACATTCGAGCATCGAGGACTTAGTTGGTAGTATCAGTTTTGTGAGTATATATGTCATGTATTACGTTTATGCATATGGAAATTCGCTACACTTTTATCTATTATGCTATACTTATCAAACCTGTATACTCGCCAATACTTTTGTATTGACAACCATTTTAACGTATGTTGCAGGTTAGATCGCAGACTATATCAAATCAAGCTAGGAAGTCTAGAAACTCAACTAAAATCTAGGTTGTCGGATTTGCATTGTTCGAGAGGACAATAAATCTGTGATAACTTACGTGATTGTATTATTTGTTAGTATGGGATAACGAATGTATTAAATATTATCGCAATATAGTTGTTATGGATTCTCTTGAGCAATCTGATTCGCCTAGTGCCGCGCCCCGATGATTCCGCCATCGGTTGGGGTGTGACAGATTGGTATCAGAGCCATAACTATAGGGAATTAGGTCAGACTCGACCTGGTCCGGGTCGACGTCTTAGAAATTGACCTAGTCTATAGTCTAAGTACCAACAGGCCGACTCGTACGAACCCAGTGGGGTTTGTATTGGGCTTACTTGATACTCTCGATCGAAATTGCTAAAAGCTACAACTTTGTGTGAACACCGCATACTACAACTTCACACGAAGGAGCCTTTCCTAAGGCTGAAATACTACTTAGCCTTTCCTAAGGCCGACACAATACACGTGTTTTCAAAAAATACTCGCAAAACAGAACCGAGCGATCTAGTCGAGACCAGGTGTGAAAACCAAGGACTCCCGATAGGATTGCTCACTCAGCGCATTTTTCTAGCACGAGAACCTTTCATCGAGTAGGAGTGACATCCACATCTCGACGAAAGCCTCCATTTCGAAATCTAGTGGAACTCACGAATTTATTCGAAGAGCATAACCACAACTAGGAACGGAACTGTTAAGACAGGGGTGACACCCGTACCTTAATAAGTCGTTCCACTCTCTATAAACTGGTTTTCAAAAGCTCTCACCAAGGACTCGACTATTGCAATAACTCGAGCCACGCGATGACTGGGAAGACGAATGCCATGAGCTGCATCCCAGTGGAAGCATGGAGTCTTCTAGGTCAACGCGCGCGCCCGAACTTGTTAAATATAGTTGGGTTACCTTGGGTAGTCAACGCCTAAACACCCAAGGCACTCTTATCATACGACCTGCCAATCTTACAACTGGTTGGAAACTTATTTACGTTTTGAGACATTACGCTTTATCGATTTCTCGATTTAACGATTTTCACTCCCTACTTTATAAACACACAACTCGCACAGCCATCGCAATCTAAAACGGAATCCGAATGTTCGCAACAAAACTAATACATAATCTATCGCATCCGCTCTCGTTTTCTCACTTCAACGCGACCTCGCTTATTCTAAATCGACCTGTATGTGTATAATTACAAGTTGCAAATAAATAAATAAACATATATGTATATATATATACGTATAAACAAGCAAGTCATTGTGTGAGAACTTAGGAACTTCGTGTCTCCTATTTGGCTCCTATGTGATTCGTATTACTACTATACTATCGCACCAAGTTTTGAACGTGCTCAATCGCAACGCAAAACTCAAAAATCATTATGATCGAATCTCACTCCAAGTCTCTTCCTGTCTAGATGCCTTCCAACAACTCTACCTCGAGACGAGTAGCTAAGAGGAAATCCGAACGAAGCGCCGAGAAGAGGATTGCTTCACTTGTGATTAAGGAAGTGAGTAAGCTTAGTTCTCAAATTGCCGCTCGAGTGCACTCTCTCAGCCACTCTCGAGCTTCGGAAGACGTTAAGACAGGAGAGCCGCAATCTACTTTCCTCTACAAGCACTTCAAAGCCTGTGACCCGATGGAGTTCACGGGTGAAGGAGGTGCGACTCAACTACTCCAGTGGTTCGATTCTATCGAAGTTACCCTTCGTCAAAGTGGGTGTCCCGATAGTCTCCGTACTACTTGCGCCACCGGAGTATTTCAATCGCGAGCACTCGACTGGTGGATCGCCGAACGTAACAAACGTGGGATCTCCGCAGCTTACGCTCTCTCTTGGAATGAGCTGAAAGAGCTCATGGAGAAAGAGTACTGTCCTCCTCACGAGATTCAGAAGCTGGAAAACGAATTTTGGGAAATCAAGCAAACCAAAGGTGACAATGCTGGCTACACCGCATGGTTCAAACAGCTTAGCATAATCTGCCCAAGTCAAGTCAACACTCCGGGAAAGGCCATCGCGAAGTACATTCGTGGCTTGCCTGAGTGTGTGGGTGATTTTGTCGAAGCTGCAAGACCTGCTACCATCGAAGAAACATACCGCTTAGCCGCAGAAATCAACAACAAACGACTCATGGAAGGATTATTCTCAAAGAATCCTATCAAGCAAGCTCATCAAGCAATCACCGGTAATCCTTCAGGCGAACATGTTGACGAATCTTCTGATGAATCTACTGACGAATCGTCTGACAAATCTGCTGGCGATTCCTCCAATGAATCAGCTAACGATTCTTCTGACGGATCTGCTAGCGATTCTTCGGACGGATCTGCTGCCAATTCTTCTGACAAATCTGCCGACGGATCTTCCGACAAATCAGCCAAAGACTCCGCAAGTGAGTCTTCAGACGAATCCTCCAACGACGACATCTCTTCGCAAGACACCGACAAACCCAGCCGCAAGCAAAAGATTTCAAGCCCGAGCTCATCAACAACCGAACTGCTGCAACCGGAACCTCTTCGAACAGTTCCGATGTTTCCAAAACGAGCCTACACTGGATTTCACCCTCAGTGTTACTCATGTACCTATCATCATCCAGTTGGGGCTGACTGTCGCTATTGCAATAACTGCAACCGTTACGGTTACTTCACCCGCAACTGTCGCATCGAACCGTGAACTTGAGTACAACAACAACAGCTCCAGCAAAAGTCTTCAGCGTCGGACATCTAATTCTAAGCTTTGAACCTACTCTCTTATTCGAAGTTACCACTATGTGTAACATTAACTTTCGTTTTCGTTTTCTCTTCCGCTCTCTAATCGTCGCACTTAGACTAGATTCACACACATACTATATACTATATCACGAAATAATGTGTTTTACCCCCACTACACTCTTAGAACGAGGTACGATAAACGTGCAAGGAACGAATAATCACGGGTGCACACGGGATTATTTGGTTCAGTGCACGGTGATCGTAGTGGATTCTAAAAGTGCCATAGCGTTTGACAAAAGGTGACACCAAAACACGGGATGAAAGAAGTCGGGGTCGGGCGAGGAATGCCTTACCATACTACCGAAGTTCCGTGAAGAAAGTGCCACGTGGAGTTGAACGTTATTAGACCTATTATACTATTGTGATTATTTTCAACACACTACACTCAATCGCAAGGCGTAACAAACCGTATCATCGCAAGACTTGTCGTAAGTCTGCAAACGCAACGCAATCGCCTCATCGATGGACTCTGGGGAGTCTACCTCGCAGGAAAATTGCATCGACGCAAGACTGGTCGTAAGTCTGTCGCAACGAATCTCAATCAAGCAAATAAACGCTCACGATATTGTTGAGTGAGGACCTATTCTACCCTCCTCGATAGCCGTGATGCGTCATAACGGAACGTTAAGCTTATTCGAAACAAGAATCGAACTCGACTAGTCGCAATCGTTTACCTTGTGTATCTCGCAACCTCTATCGCTTATCACGTGAGCCTATATCATTTGCTGTATATCAATCTATCGCTACCGCCTACCGTTATCTGTGATATTCGTGCTAAGTTAGAACGCATGACCTCGCCTCACGAGAGGAAGCTCATATGGTTAAGGCAGGGTGTTTTAGCCATATCAGCGACCTTTCGTGGAAAAAGGCCATGTGGGGTCTAATGCTAGTCAAACTCTGTGGTGATAATCAATCGAACCGAACCGCGTAGATCAAATCGCATACCTCCCTCGCTCGCTCGCAACGCAACTATCGACTACTGTAACTCGTTGATCATCGCCGTCATCACAAGTGTATTGTGTTTATTCGCTTAATCGCTTATCGCATATCGTGTATAGTCTACCGCCTATTCGCGTACCGCTTATCGCTCGCTTGGTGTTCATTGCAGTCTATGTGGAATTAGTACACATGACACCGCTTCACGAGGCAAACTAACCTGGTTAGGCATGGTGTTTCGCCATGTTAGCAAGCTCCCGTGAAAACGTGCCATGTGGGTGTAATGTGGAATCAAATCGAAAACGCGCTATTCGCTTCTCGCCTATCAACTCCCTGGATTAATCTATTCGATCCTATCCTATGCTCGGCCCGACTCTCTATCGATTGGGCCGGGTAAACGCAATTGTACCCAAATCATATCGGCACACCTGACCCTGCCTCACGAAACGGAAGTAATATGGGCAAAGCATGGTGGATACGCCGCTGGTACTTCCTATATATAAGTGCTTTAAACATATTAACGAACTTTCGTGGGAAAGCGCCAAGTGGGGCTCGGTAATTAACTACCTTTTGTGCTGATTAAAACGTCTTTTTATAAATTTTTGATTTAAAATCGGTGGACAAGTGAAATTTTCTCACGACGTCAGCTTAACTCCATGTCCAAGAAAAGTTTTATAAGCCCAATTTTCCTTAAACTTTTACAACGTCAAAACAAAATCCTTCTTAAAACATTGGTTCGACATCGAATGCAGCTTGAACCCATGTCAGAGGAGAGTTTTCGTAACCCTTGTTTTCACCTTCGAATTCCCTAAAATGTTTAAAAACTTAAACTTCCTTGCAACATCGGTTAACATCAACTCCGTTGACCCCACGTTAAAAGGAAAATTTTCAAAGATTTCTCATCCTAAATTCCTTTAAACGTCTAAAACGAATGTTTCTTGTAACGTTGGTTAACGATCGACTCAGTTAATTCAACGTCATGAGAAACCCTTTTCAAGCCCTTTAAAAATTGCAATCGCATCGAACTAACGAATTCTACGCACGACAAAGTACTTCGGAATACCAACTCGTGGGATTATTACTTCTGTCTTACGTCGCCTTTCCACTATCGCAATCGATCTCTCTTATTCGAACGTGCTCGCTGTATCGCTACTCATACAAGATCAACTCTTAGAAGTCTACCTATTGGATTAATTTCGGGACGAAATTTCCTAAAGTAGGGGAGACTGTAACAACCCGCACTTTTGTGCGTTGTTACTACTCGTTATACTCATTACGCCTAGCACCAGAGATTCGGATCATAATGTAACCATATCGTATATATCGCCATTCGAAGGATAATCGCATATTTTCAAGCTACAATATTGCTATACTACACTATTATCACACTAACACTCACAGAGGCATTGAGTGAGGACCTATTCTACCCTCCTCAGTGGCCGTGAGGTGTCGAACGTAAACAATTAACGCTAACAAGGACCCTCGGGTGAGTGCTGTAGCTCCAGTCGTCATGACGATGATGACAATACGAGTAAACGGTACCCCGTCAGTCTTTGTGGCACTACACGAAACAACGTTCACGATGACGTCAAGAAAGGACCTATACTACCTTCATTGTTGGCCGTGAAACGTCGCTAATAATTGCATACTCGAATCAAAACCGATTGTTAATTATCGAAACTTTGGATTATGGATACGTAAATACGACCCCTAGAGATAAATATATATATAATAATAACAATATAATAATAATATAAATTAATTATGAAAGGTACGCGCTTCGAAAACTATCAAAACGATCAAAAACGGAGAAGTCCAAGCGTCAGGATAGCTATCCGGACGGATGGACCATCCGGACGGATGGGCATGCGCACGGATGGCCATCCGTACGCATGGGCCATCCGCACGGATGGGCTATCCGGGCCAAAACCCTTTTCCTCTTCTCTGTTGCCTATAAATACCATGTCACATCATTTGAACAGTGATGTGACAGCTCCTGTTCAACCAAACGCGCACCAAGACCCTTTTCTCTCGATTTCCTCGCGATTCCGGTAAGATTTCAACCTAAAACTTATACTTCTACAATCTACACTCGATTATACATCATTCTATCTTTCAAAACTCAAATTCTAACCGTGAAATCTGTGGATTTGAGGCGTTTTGAAGTGATGTCACCAAGAGTTCTTATGAAATTCAAGTTGGGGTCTCATTTCACTATAAACGACTCAGATCCGGGTGATTTCCACGTGTTTTTATGACAAATCTCACCTAAATCTGTGCGATTTCGAGTTAACCATGAAGAACCACCATGAACGGCCAGATCTGATGGAACGGGGTGATTCCCGGCCGTTAGAACGAGTCGGAATTGACGGAACTTCAAGTGTTAGTGCGAAATTACACTACCCTAGTAAAAACGAACGTTTTTCTTCCGTTAAACACTCGGAAACAGTGTTCCAAAATGCGAAACAGACGTATCATCCGCACGGGTAACCTGTCCGCACGGATGACACGTCCGCACGGATCACATGCCCGCACGGATGACACGTCCGCACGGATCACGTATCCGCACGGATGACACGTCCGCACGGATGTCAGTCCGCACGGATTGCACATGTCCGCACGGATGGCTTGTCACCCGCACGGATGACATGTCACCCGCACGTACCACTCATCCGCGCGCACAAGCAAAGTCAATCCGCACGCACACGTCCGCACGGATTGCACATGTCTGCACGGATGGCTTGTCACCCGCACGGATGACATGTCACCCGCACGTACCACTCATCCGCGCGCACAAGCAAAGTCAATCCGCACGCACCACTGTCCGCACATACTATCCGCACGTATGACACATCGCCCGCACGGATCACCTGTTATCCGCACGGATAACATGCCATCCGGACGGATGACTTGTCATCCGGACGGATAACCTGTCCATCCGCACGGATGAGAACAGTCCAACCAAATGAGTAACTTTTCAAGGGCAATCTCGCTTAACCGTATATCGTTTACTCTATTTCTTCAAGGATCATCACAGACGTACCCGCAACCGACTCAATCAAGTTGTAATCTCGCTAAATACGTACTGTGAGTGTACTTGACCCCTTTTTAATCGAATTTTGGGTGTAACATACGTTTCTAACAAATCGAACTTATCAAACGAACTATTCAATCAATCGAACTATCACTTGCGAATAACTGTTATGCATGGATATACGTGATGCTAGTTGCATATGTGCTAGGGCTTATACTCGCGACGTCCCACCACGACTAGTATAGTACTATTGCGCCCGACGGGGTCTAGTTATGCCATCGTACATTCGAGCATCGAGGACTTAGTTGGTAGTATCAGTTTTGTGAGTATATATGTCATGTATTACGTTTATGCATATGGAAATTCGCTACACTTTTATCTATTATGCTATACTTATCAAACCTGTATACTCGCCAATACTTTTGTATTGACAACCATTTTAACGTATGTTGCAGGTTAGATCGCAGACTATATCAAATCAAGCTAGGAAGTCTAGAAACTCAACTAAAATCTAGGTTGTCGGATTTGCATTGTTCGAGAGGACAATAAATCTGTGATAACTTATGTGATTGTATTATTTGTTAGTATGGGATAACGAATGTATTAAATATTATCGCAATATAGTTGTTATGGATTCTCTTGAGCAATCTGATTCGCCTAGTGCCGCGCCCCGATGATTCCGCCATCGGTTGGGGTGTGACAGGAAATATACTGAGGGTGTTGGTTTTACCAAGGGTTGTTACATTCTCCCCACCTTGTTTTAGAGCTCGTCCTCGACTGTACTCAGGTCCTCTTTTGGAGTCCCACTTCACTTTGACTAGAACTAATCTCTTGTGCTTGAGATTCTTGACTTTTCTGTCTTCAATTTGTAGAGGCTTTTTTACAAACTTGAGTTGTTCATTTACCTCTATATTCTTAAGAGGTACTATCAGTGACTCATCAGCTAAACACTTTTTAAGATTTGATACATGAAACACATCATGTATTCCTGCCATTTCCTCTGGCAGTTGTAGCTGATAGGCTACAGGTCCTATTCTTCTAATAATCTTAAAAGGTCCAATATACCTGGGACTTAGCTTTCCCCGTTGGATGAATCTTACTACTCCTTTCCAATGAGAGACTTTCAATAATACTTTATCTCCTACTTGAAATTCCAACGGCTTGCGTCGGTTATCAGCATAGCTCTTCTATCGATCAAGTGTTGCTTTCAGTCGTTCCTTGACTTGAATAATCTTATCAGTTGTTTCCTGCACTATCTCAGGTCCAGATAGTTGCTTTTCCCCAATTTCTACCCAACAGACTGGGGTTCGACACTTCCGTCCATAAAGTGCTTCGAATGGTGCAGCATTGATACTTTTGTGATAACTATTATTATAAGAAAATTCTATTAAAGGTAAATGATCGTCCCAATTACCTCCAAAATCGATTACACAAGCTCTAAGCATGTCCTCCATTGTCTGAATTGTCCTTTCACTCTGTTCGTCCGTTTGAGGATGATAAGCTGTACTTAACTTTAATTTAGTTCCCATTGTCTTTTGGAAACTTGACCAAAAATGAGAGGTAAATCGGCTATCTCTATCAGAAACAATTGATAAAGGAATGCCGTGTAAAGAAACAATTTCATTTACATACAATTTAGCTAATTGTTCCATACTAATTGTTTCCTTCATTGGTAAGAAATGGGCTGACTTAGTTAACCTATCTACAATCACCCAGATTGTATCATTTCCTTTCCTTGTTTTGGGTAATTTAGTAACAAAATCCATTGTTATTAATTCCCATTTCCAAACTGGCATTTCTAATTGCTGTAACAAACCTGAAGGTTTCTGATGTTCAGCTTTAACTTGTGAACAAGTTAAACATTTAGAAACATAAGCTGCTATATCCTTTTTCATTCCTATCCACCAGAAATTTTTCCTTAAATCCTGGTACATTTTGTCACTTCCTGGATGCATCGTATACTTGGACTTATGAGCTTCTTCTAATATATGATGGCGTAGATTTCCTAATTTAGGTATCCACATTCTCTTTTCATGGAATCTCCAAATTTCATATGTTCCTTGTTTTAATTCTTTTAACATACCTTGTAACTTTTCAGAATCATCCTTGATTACTGATTCTTGTGCTTCTCTTATTTGCTCATTTAAATCTACTTGTAGATTTAATTTAAGAGAACGTACCCTTTTTGGCTTTTCTTGATACTTTCGGCTTAAAGCATCTGCCACTACATTTGTTTTTCCTTCATGATACTGGATATTACAATCATAATCACTAAGCATCTCCATCCAGCGTCTTTGTCTCATATTCAACTCCTTTTGCTTGAAGATATACCTTAAACTCTTATGATCAGTGAATATGGTAAACTTACTACCGTAAAGGTAATGTCTCCAAATCTTAAGAGCAAAAATTATAGCTCCTAATTCTAGATCATGGGTTGAATAATTCTCTTCATGATTCTTAAGTTGTCTAGATGCGTAAGCTATAACCTTTTGGCGTTGCATCAATACACATCCATAACCTAATCTAGAAGCATCACAATAGACTACAAAGTCTTCAGCTCCTTCTAGTAATGCTAGTATGGGTGTATGGGTCAATCTTTGCTTAAGGATTCTAAAGGCTTCTTCTTGTTTTAATCCCCATTCAAACTTAACAGATTTACAGGTTAACTTAGTTAAAGGAATGGCTATTCTAGAAAAATCTTGAATAAATCTTCTATAATAACCAGCCAATCCTAAGAAACTTCTAACCTCAGTTGGTGATTCAGGGGTTTTCCATTTCGTAATTGCCTCGATCTTTGATGGATCTACATGAATTCCTTCATGATTAACTAGGTGTCCAAGGAATTGCACCTGTTCTAACCAAAATTCGCACTTAGAAAACTTAGCATAAAGTTTTTCCTTTCTTAACAGACTTAAAAGTGCATGCAAATGTTTTGCATGATCCTCTTTACTCTTAGAGTAAATTAGAATATCATCTATGAAAACAATTATGAATTTATCCAAATATGGTTTACATATTCGGTTCATCATATCCATAAATACAGCTGGGGCATTGGTTAAACCAAATGACATGACAGTAAATTCATAATGTCCATACCTTGTTCTAAATGCAGTTTTAGGAATGTCCTCTTCCTGTACCTTTAATTGATGATATCCTGACCTTAAATCGATTTTAGAGAAAAATCGAGCTCCTTGTAATTGATCAAACAGATCATCGATTCTCGGTAATGGGTACCGATTCTTAATCGTAACCTTGTTTAATTCACGGTAGTCAATGCACATACGCATTGATCCGACCTTCTTTTTAACAAACAGTATCGGCGCTCCCCATGGCGAAGAACTTGGCTGTACAAATCCTTTTTCCAATAATTCATCTAATTGTTTCTTCAACTCCTGCATTTCAGCGGGTGCCAAACGGTAAGGTGCTTTGGCAATTGGTACTGTTCCTGGTATTAAATGAATTCTGAACTCAACTTCTCTATCTGGAGGTTGCCCTGGCAATTCTTCTGGAAATACATCTGAAAACTGAGATACTACTGGAATATCTTTTAAATCTTTTCCTTTAGTGTTAGTGATTATAGAAATCAAATACACTATGGAACCTTTCCTTCTATAACTTGCAGTTTTCATCACAGAGATGAACTTAGTAGATTTAGAGGGCTTATCTCCTTTAATTGTGATCGTTTTACCTTTTGGTGAATTTACTTGAATTAACTTTTGATCACATAAAATATTGGCTTTATTGGCTATTAACCAATCCATTCCTAAAACAACATCGAATCCTGCCAGATTCATAGGATAAAGATTTGCAATAAATTTCTGATTTAAAATTTATATTCTTGCTCCCTGCAAGATTTCAGAAATTCTAACAGTTTCTCCATTTGCTGTCTCTACTAGACATTCTAGTGGTAGTTTAGTTAATGATTGGTTTAGAATTTTGCAAAACGATGTATTAATAAAACTTTGGTTCGCACCAGAGTCGAATAATACTTTAGCAAAGACATCATTAACTAAAAACGTACCAGCTATGACATCTGGAATCATCTTGGCTTCATCTGCAGTCAAAACAAATGCTCTAACATTTTTAGTATTCTTGTTGTCTGGAGCTGGAGCTAATTTTGGACAATTAGGCTTGATATGGCCTTGTTCTCCGCAGTTGTAGCATATCCTGCTGTTTTTCTTCCTGCAGTCTTCTTCCTTATGTCCCAATATTTTGCAAAAGTTACAATTTATGGAGCATCTTCCTGAATGTTTTCTTTTGCAATTTCTACAGTAAGGTGCAGAGGTAGAACCTATATTTCTTCCACGATTAGAATTTCTAGAACGAAATTCTTGAGTCAACTTCTTGGTTAGATTCCTCCTTTGATCTTCTTCTCTAGTACGAACTAATTCATCAGTCAAGGTATTGGCTAGTTCTACAGCTTCTTCTATAGTTTGAGGTCTAGCTGCCTTGACTACATGTCTAATCTCTCCGATTAATCCCCAAATATAACGAGAGATTAACACTGGTTCTGGTGAAGCAAGAGTTGGCACTATTATAGCATATTCAAAGAATATTTTAGTGTATCCCTTACTATCCACACCAGTCATCCTAAGGTTTAGGAATTTGTTTGCTATCTGTTCTTTTTCATTAGGTGGGCAGAATTTCCTTTCTACCTTGTCCTTAAATTCTTCCCATTCCATATTATAGGTTTGATCACTTCCTCTTGTCTGGAGGATAGTATTCCACCATTCTAGTGCTGCATTCTTAAACAGATTAGAAGCAAACAATATTTTATCTTCTTCAGCACACTTGCTTATTCTTAAGACTGCCTCAGTCTTTTCTATTCAGCGTAAGGTTGCAATGGCCCCTTCGTTGCCCGAGAATTCCATTGGTTTACAAGACCAGAATTCTTTATAAGAACAACCATAAGGCATGGTTCTTCTTCTTTTGGGAATAGGCAATTGAAGTATAGGTCCATTGTTCACGCTGTGTTCTGGTTCACTTGGTCGCTTACTGCTATGCTTACTTTTATTATTAGCATCTTTAACAGTTTGAAGAATAAAAGGCATTGCATCTATAATTCCCTGTGCTACTATGTGTTGGATAGCACTATTGTCCACTTGATTGTTATTGTTATTGATGCTGGGATTTTCATTAACCACGTTAATGTTACTCTGGTTATCGTTATTCAGATTTCCTTGATTTCCTTCGTCGGCCATCTGAATTTTAACAATTACCCCATATTAATATCACAATAATAAGTAATATAGTTAATCACATGACACGCAATTTAACCAAAATCGTCGATCATTGCGACTTGTACTCTATTTTCATATACTATGCGTCTATTACACACTAGTACAGAAATAAAGATTACAATACCAACAGAAAGAAAATTACACTAATAGTACTATGCATCCGTACACACATATTTTATTTTATTTTATTATATTTATTTATTATTACTATTACCATTTCCTCCATTCATACATTCACGGATATGGATTTATCCAATAATCCATATTGCGCTCATCGTATTTCCATACGAGACGCTCTCCCACCTGACGCATTCTCTCACTGCTTTCTAAAATTTCCTCCCCGAAAGTCCTAAGTTCTTGAACGTTTTCTGCACTCATTGGGGGTGCAGGTTCTCGAATTGGGTTTGGAATCTGAGGTAAGGGTTCCTGATATAGGGGTGACAATTCCTGAAATTGGTAAGGATCCTCTAAGATTTCCCTAATATAGTCATTTTGGTAATAGGGATCTAAAGGGTCCATACCTGGGTAGGCTTCTATGTTCTGTATGGGTGGATAATCCTGGATAGGGTAACGTTGCACAAAGTCCCTATTATCGTCCCACCAGGGGTCGTAATTTGGGTCTAGTGGGTTTGGTGCAGGTACCCTAGGGATTTCTTCTGGGTTAAAGTCGTGCATCTTCACTTGGTTTTCCTGATTTTCTATCTCCATGGGTTGTTCTGGGTTTTGTGGTTGTGGGGCTACTAGTTGTTCCAGACTTGGGTCAGCAGCAGTTGTAGCTAGAATATGGAAATTAGCTAGGCTTCTATTAAGCATTTCCTGGGTATGGGCATCTGTCTCTCGCTTAATAGCTGCTAAAGCCCTTTGCTGTAGGGGTGAGCAAAAGGAAAAACCCGACCCAACCATTACCCGACCCGACCCGACCCGAGAACCGATCAAACATAAAATACAGAACCGATTCACTACCCTAAATATAGGATCGGTTCCGGTCCATAGGTCCAAGTCGGGTTTCACCATGAAAAGAACCGAGAACCGACCTAACCCGACCCTATTTTTTATGAAAAATTGGAACCGATCTAAATACCTAGGTACTTGGGTTCAGGTCGGGTTGGGTATATTTTTGGTTCGGTTCTCGGTTATTTTCGGTCCGAACCTAAACTTGCTCACCCCTACTTTGCTGTTGCAATTTTCGCATTCTCTTCCTACGAGCAAAAGCTTCTTTACTGAACCATCCTCGTTTCTTATTAGGAAATGGTTCTTTAGATTGAGCTCTAAAGGCAAATATTCCTTCTTCCTGATCAGCAGAATACCCTGAAAGGGCAGGCTGTGATAATGTACCTTCACTCCTAGGTGAATCAAATAACTGACGATTCACATCTGATGGTCCTCGATCACTCATTCTGTAAACTATCAAATAGTCAAATAACACATAACAAATAATTACTGTTATGCACGTATTTCCGTAATTTATTTCCTAACACAAATTTTAAAAATTAAGTGTCAGCAGAACACTTCTTTGGCTCAGACCAGTGGCTAGGCTCTGATACCACCTTCTGTCGCAACCCCCGATCCCTTATCTGTCCCGGGAACGGGCGGACGCGAACTCAGTGGTGGTGGTATCATGTTTCGTTAATTTGGCAGCGGAATTTACATCAGGACCGTAGTTAGGAAATGTTTATCAGAGTAAAACCACCATAATTGATATTAATAAACACATGGGCAAAACTCAAGTTTCTTATTACAATACATTTATAGGGACAAACCCTATTTTATTGAATTTAAAACATCGTTTATTAGGTAACTTTTATAGCCACTTATTTTCCAAGCCATCAGTGCTCTTGAGCTGGCTTTATCCCAGTTGGCTTTCACATTGTGTTACCTGAAACATGTTTTAAAAATATTTTGTCAGCGGGAAATACTGGTGAGTGAATCCCAGTTTAATCAAGAAACATTTTATCAATTAACACAGTATTGAGAGTGATCACATTGTTTATTTCTACACAATTACTCATTCAGTACTGTCAATCCTTGACTTGTGGGTCATATTACACATTGGCTAACTCGTTGTCCAATGGTAACGTACTGTCATTCCGACTTACTACTCGCAAGTAATAAATTTTGTATACAAAACCCCAAATATCGGCAGTAATTGAAGAACTACAAAGACTCAATCACCGCTTAATCGCATTGTAAAATCATTAAGGTTTTGTAAAACATTCCAAAAACATTAACAAAAAGAGGATAAACTCACATTGCTGTCTTAAGCTTTTCGTAAGGGTTTCCTGGATATAATCTATAATTTATACAAATGTACATTGGTTAGTATCATAACCCTTTGAAAATATTAATGATACCCTCCCCGAGACGGCATTCCAATAACTACGTCGGGCAGAACCACGACAGTTATTACGGAACCCTAAATCAATCGGGCAGCGTAACTATTATGAAACTGGGGTTATAATACTTACAACAGAGCAGAACCTCGCTAATTAGGGGTATAATACCCGACTATAATATGCCTTCTACAGAAATTGTGATTTAGAATTGAAATGTGAGCGACGTAAAACGAACACTGATGCATTCTATTTATAGTGCTGGATTCTGGTCTCCACGCGGCCCGCGTAAAACACAGGCCAGGGTTACGCGGCCCGCGTCAACCCTGGTCAACACAATAGCTTGGCTGGGTCAGCTTGTAGACTCGACACGATGACGACACGTGTCGGCCTGGGATGCCTCCGCGTTTAATGATCTGTCGCGGCCCGCGTTAACTAGCAAGAACTCTTACGCGGCCCGCTTTAACTAAAGAAGTCAGCGGAGTTAAGTTCCAGTCTTAATACGGCCCGCGTGAGATGTTGGGGTTGGTCTACGCGGCCCGCCTCAACTCTATATTTCATGTTTTTACTTAATTTTATAAATTATAACATAACTCGGGCTCGGTTTTCACATACGGGGTGTAATATAAGACATATTGGGATATTTTAAGATATAATAGGGTATCGGAAATATACTGAGGGTGTTGGTTTTACCGAGGGTTGTTACATTAAAGATGAATGTCGAAGCTTGTGCGGATGATATGGAGGCTTAATGATACAATTCATATGAAAGAATGAAGTTAAAGGGGTATTTGGTAATTAGTCGGAAGTTGTTTGGTGTTCATACATGCAAGGAGTTGAAAGAAGAAAAGTTGAAGGGCCATTTGGTACTTAATTGAAAGTATCATATAGTTGAATATGTGAGAAGAATGGAAAACCTAAAGTACAGGGGCCTAAATGACATTTGTTGAAAGTTGGTGTGAAGAAGGGAAGGAATGTTATGTGTTGCGATCGTAGTTTACATGTTACAATTGGTAGCTTACAAGAGGGTTTTGTGTGAGAAATAATAATCAGAGATTTCAGATTGTAAGCTACGGTTTGTACTCGTAGCTTACGAGTTGTTTGTGTGCAGTCAAGAAAAAAGGAACATAACATTTAAACCGTAACTTACGCTATGTATACGTAAGCTACGGTTGATAATACAAGACATGAAACATATTCAAAAGAAAAAAAATCAAGGCACATGGGCCGATAACAAGAGCACATCATGTGGGCTTTCATAGTGGCGGCAGACCTGGGACTTGGGCAGGGAGATTGGCAGCTTTTCACAAGGGAATTTTTGGTCAACATTAAATATAGAAGAATCATCACATCGACGGCAACCTTAGGTTTGGAGGGAGTTGGAACTTTGGAACCATCAATCACCTCATAAAAACATCATCATCACAATATAGACAGGGATTCACGTGAACAATCTTGGAAGACATAAAATCATCATAATTTATTATTATTTGATTACAAAAATCAAAGATTAATATGATGATATCATCCGTACATCAAGCTTGTGAAGATCATTCAACCGACATGAGCGGCTAGTCCTTTTCGTGGTTTCCTCCGGATTGAGGGTTTTTGTAAGTTGGATAATTTTATGTGTCTGTGACAATCGTTTAACTCGGTGATCTAAGCATTCGATGCTTTTCACCTTTGATTTGATTTATTGGTTGTAAACAATTGCATTTATTTAAACCTTAATTTCTAAGCATTCAGTTCCCGAGAGTTCTAGTAATCTATACTATATAATAAAAGAAACCTATTTAGGACACTTGTCATCATATTAGGCCATGTCTTATGGATAATTATTATTTTTATTTAATCTTTTTAATCTAAATTATAATAAATCATTCCCACAAATAACTTTTATTTAAATTTTAAAGATTCTAGATTTCTTATATAATTATTTAGTTAAAAAAAAACAATACAATAATGGTAGATCGAAAGTGACAAAATAGATTTATCAATTCGATTTTACTTGATCAAATTCGTTATTATCAATTCCTTCTTATTTTTCATAAAATAATTTGTATCATCCCATATGGTAACATCAATTCTTCTTATCTTCTTATTTACCATTAAAATATATTTTAACATCCGATAAGGTAATATCAATTTATCTTGTCTTCTTCTTATTATTTTTTGAACTACGAATTTCTTTTAGTCCCTCTCATCGTTTGTGAGACTTGAACCCAAAGTTACCCCTTCCAAAACCATATGTTTTAAAAGATTTGTCTTTTCCAATGGACCATCAATGTCTGATTTTTTTGCCAAAATCGTCCATGAGATTTGAGATTTTTTGCCATTTTCATCCAATTGTTTGATAGAAAAAATAAAAGAAATTAGATGTGTGGATAAAATTGGCAAAAAGAAAATATAGTGGTCAAACATGTTATTTAAAAAGTAAATAAACAACCATTTGAGTGATAAAATATAAATTATAGTTAAAAAAACCCGTAATAAATCTAATTTTATATATAAAGTAATATTAATATTATGAATGAGAAGTATACATTAAACTTAAACTAAATAATAATTATCTATAGTTAAGTAGAAAAGATTAAACAAAATAATATTTAGTAGGAGAGTTACCTATAATTAATTAGAAAATATTAAATTAAAGAGTAAATTGCCAAAATCGTCCCTCAGGTTTGAGTATATTTGTCATTTTCGTCGAAAACAACTTTTTTATACTATTTAGTCATTCACTTTCACCATATCTACCGTGTACCGAGTATATCTATTAGTTTTTTTAATATAATTTTCTTATTATTTGGTATATAAAATCATATTTATTCAAGCCGTGTAATACACGAGGGTTTTTTAAGATATAACTTTTTTTATTATTTGGTAAACAATTTACATTTATTCAACCTGTGTAATACAACGTGGTTTTAAAGATATAACTTTTTTTTATTATTTGGTATAAAATTACATTTATTCAACCCGTACAATATGGTTTTTATAGATATAACTTTTTATTATTTAATAAATAAAATTACATTTGTTTAACCAATGCAATAAAGGAGGTTTTTGGAGATATATTATTTTATTATTTAGTATATAAAATTCATTTATTCAACCCGTGTAACACACGGGACTATAACCTAGTTGGGATATATTTGACATGGGGTTAGGGTTTGTAATTGTAGTTGATAATCATTCGATAACCTCCCGTTATGTATTGACCGGAGTACTTAGTCGTTGGTTATCACAACTGGTTAATTAGATTCAACACTTATGTCTATGTAAGTGTTTCGATTAAACACATAACTGAATCTAGCTGCAAAACCTGAAATCTGGAGGAACCATTGTTTCTCTATTGATTTAAACTTCACTTTTTAGTCCGTAATTTTTAGATAATCAATCAACTCACAACAAAGCTTTATTTTTTTCGTCTTAGTTAATCAACACTTAACCTTATAACACTTTCCACAATCCTCCTCTGGTTCGATATCCGACTTACCCTATCTACTGGTTTAGTTGGTTTTTGCATGTCACTAACGACAAACATCAGGTGGGTTTGTTTTTTATTTTATTTTTATGTTTTGTTTATTAGTAAGGGCATTTTGGTTATTTTACACCCATTTAACACCAAAAGTTAACCCTCATCTAGTGTAGGGACTATCCAAGTAACAATTTGTTAAACCACAGAGAGCAAGCATGCTATTGTGAAAAGGTGGGGACTAAACATGAAAAAATGGCAAACCACAGGGGACTATCCGGGCAATTAACTCTTAATATTATTTTATCATAATTGGATATACTTTAAACCAAATGAGAAATCATAATAAATATTGATATAAGTTAAGATGTGTGTAGTACTTGCTCGTTCAACACTATTATGATTTAGGACACCAAGAAACCTCTAAAGTCCTAATGGGTAAAACCATAGGGATTCCAAGGGACACCGGCTATGGTGGGGATGGATAAAAAAATGATAGTGAGTTCGTAGTGATATGACATGACGTTATGCATTTTTTAGTTAAACCACAATACACAAAACACAACCTTACTACTAAACAATAGCAACTTAATCCTTAATAGTACGTTACTGTTGAGAAGTGGTAACTAAGCTCAACGACTAATAGTAAGTCGCAACTAAGCAGCGATAAATGATGGATCAAACGTGAATCAAACTAACCATCCCTAAAACCGTGAACCAAACTTCTTAGAATTTTAGAAGTTTTGAAAATAGACAAGATCTCAAATGGCAAATTAACATTCTTATTCACCTTCATTATCACAATTAAATATTAAAATTAAATTAAAATAGTATAAATAAGCAATATATTTGTGTTTATAGTTGTTGTACCATTGGCTTTGGGAAATTGATTTTTCTTTTCTAACTCTAAAGTTTCAATCTTTAGCAATTTAAGTCTAGAGTTTCAATCTTTAGTTAAAAAACCCCTTTAATTAATTTGATTTTTCACTTCTACTTCAAAAGCTTCCATCGTATCTTTTGCAATTTAACCCCTTTGATTTTTTTACTATTAACCCAAAACTTTTCATCTTTTCGAATTTAACCCCAACATTTTTTTTACTTTCAACTTTGGTCCTTTATACTTTTCATCTTTCGTAAGTATTCCATTTAACGTTTCGTTCTAAATTTTCTGAGTTAAGACGCCGCAATCTGCGTGTGGGGTTGAACGTTTTTTCATCTATTTTTTTCTCATTTGACAGGCCTGTCGCAACGTGTCTATTTTCCCCCTTTGATAGGTCTGTCGCAATGCACGAGTCAGATCGACTTAGTTATTCATTTCTATGTTTTGCACACACGCTCGCGGTCATGTAAGAAACATTTGTCTTTCATCTAATATGATATATAACTAACAAATCTTCACCGCATTGCGGCCGATGATAATTCTAATTAACTTAAAAATTACAAATACACACACTTTGCATTGGAGTCAAGTTTAAGATTTTGATAATGTGATGGTGTTACACACAAACCCAAGTGCCTTCTATGACACAATAATGATCTTACCCATGGTAATGGTGTTATGTTAGAATAGAGTTGTTACATTAGTTAGTTGGTTAATAGTACACAAACTTGGCATTGGAGCCAAGTTTAAGATTTAATAATGTGATGGTGTTACACACAATTCCAAGTGTCATTTATGGCACCATAATGATCTTACTCATGGTAATGGTGTAAGTCAGAATAAAGTTAGTTACATAAGTTAGTTGTTACTAGTAGTGTTTAACTGCTATAAGGCCACCCGGGGTGGTCCGTGATGGAGGTGCCATCACTCGTGGAACTATCACTCTACACCGCCGCCACCCCTTTCTATCACTCGTTGAAGTATAACGAGTGATGGTGGTAACGCGTTGAACTTTGAGGATGATAGGGCATGGACTTGTACATTGTGCATTAATATTTGTACATTGAAATCCCTATCACTAGTGATACCACCCCTCCTACATTTCTATCACTATCACTAGAATATTGGGTGCCACATGGCATCATTTGATTGGTTGCTTCCATCACTGGAATCTATCACTAACAAACCACCCCTACCCCCTAAGTAAGTGTTGCGTTGTATAAAATCATTAAGAAAATACAATTATATTTTTATATCGTGTTTTCTCTCTCTAGATTAGGTCCCCATTTTATTTAATCACAACTCATGGTGTCATCCAAGATATTAGGCCACCCGTAGTGGGGCGCAACCTCCCGGCAAATCCAAGCTTGGCGCCCCATAGCGTCGCGTCATACCACTACGGGCGGCGCTATGGGAGATCGAATTTGGGTCCCCGCGAAGAAGATAGCGGCGTGAGGGGGGGGGGATTGTTTTCAAAAATCCGACAGTTACCACTCACACACATATATATACATGTATATATATAAAGCCCATTACATATATAACCCCACTACACCCTCTTGTGATATAAAACCTTCTCTTACGTGTTTCACCACTTGTTGCATAACGTCCCCTTAGGGGCTTTATGAAAACACATGGTATTAGGATAACAGTGTTATCCATAACACTAGGGGTGCTACTTACCTCACTTATTGTAATGGTGTTGTCCAAAACACTTGGAATCATACACTACACCCATTCTCTACCCATGGTGATAAGGTTGTTTTAAGCATAAAAAAAATCACCTTTCAAACCAAAAATCATAACTTAATGTTCAAGAAATGGAATTCAAGTCCATCATACTTTCAAAGTATTCCACTTTTTATGCATGTATTAGAATTCAATCACATAACAGCAGTGTAAGAATACCCCTTTAAGAATACATATATAATCAGTATATAACAATTTGTGTATCCCTATAAGAATACGTCTTTTTATACATGTGATTTGCTTTTGTGGACAAAAAGTTGTCATTTTATTTAACACGTGTGATGTATTTAATGGTTTACGGGAGTGCTCAGTGGGCAAAAGTGAAAGTGCATTCAGGAGGCAAAAGCGAACATGCACTAATTTTAACGTTATTTTACTAATTTCGTGAAAATAACGTTAAAAAAGGGGGATGGTTAATCATGCATCATGTGGTGGCGTTGATAGCCGAAAGACAAGGGAGTACATGCTAATCAGCCTTTGTCTTAATTGCTAAGTGTTATGTGCCTTCTATCCAAGGCTTGATGCAAAACTATTTTCAAGCCGCGGGGGGGGGGGGGGGGGTCTCATTGGAAGCAGCCAGGGGCGGTTCTTAATAGGGTTGTGGCAGGGCCACGACCCGGGCAAGTTTTTCGGCCGTAGTGCTAATTTTCCGCATTTCGATCGAAATTTTTTATATATGCTATGTTTGGCCCAGGCTTGCCCAGGCTTTTTTTAGTGCGCGTGTCTTTCGGCCCTGGCACGTTCAACAGGCAAGATCCGCCACTTGAAGCAGCTTCTCTATTTCTACGGGGTAAAGGTAAGATTGTCTATATCTTATCCTTCTCAGACCCTATCTTAGTTTTACTATTTGATAGGATTTACTAAATATGATGATATGTATTTAGTGGTTGTAAAATCATGAATTCTTATCCCTTTGGAAGAATACCCACATAATAAAACCAATTTAGTTGAATGCGTTTTGGCATGTCTTTGTTTTGGAAACTTTCGAAAATATCCTTATAATTTTGTTTTGAATTCTAGGCAACCGAAAATATCCTTTTGAATTCTAGGCAATAATTTCATTTAACACTCGTTAGCTTTGCCATGAGATTATAGATTAGTGTCGGTGGAATAAGGTTTAAGACCATTAGGTCCTGTGTTTGATTCCCACGAGGGGTTTTTTCTAGATTTATTGGGTCTCCTTCAGAATTGGTATATAGACATTATTGCCTATGAAGATGGTTATGATCGGGTGGTTCTGTTGATGACATGATAATACTTCAGTAGTTCGTCAGTAATCCAAATTTGTCATTTAAAAAAACACGTATTAGCTTGTAAGATGTATATTCCAAAATCCAACCTCTAAAACATCAACCAATTACAGTAGAAACTCGATAAATTAATACTCAATTATTTAATAAACTCTCTAAGATAATATTTTTTGCCGGTCCCGACTCGGGGATAGGGTGCTAAATTAATAATTCGCTAAAATTATAAGATAATACATTTTTGATAATTTCTTTAGACCCCATATAAAATATAAATTAATAATTCCTTATATATAGCATATTACATGAATGATTTATGAAGGTTTCTTGAAAAATGACTCAATTGTCTTTTGTTTTTTGTTGAAATCAATTTCCCCTTTAATCTCGTCTCTAATTTTCCTTAGCATGGTAAGAACTTCTGGTGTTGTTTTCTCATAGCTCAACAAGAAATTGTTCAATGTGATTGCCGCTTTAATAGCTTCGTTTCGCGAAGGGGGCTCCATTGTAGAACTTTCATCATCTTCTTCATCGATATCATCTTTATTAATTCCAATAACGCTTTCAATAATTTCTTCATCAGTCAACAACTGTGCAACTACATTTTCTTCTGGGTGAGTCAGAACATCTTCGACATCCATTGCATTGCGATAACCCAACTCTTTGATCAAATTCTGGAGTTCTTGAGTGCTTTCACCACCTTCATCTGAGTTCTCAAAAGTCATGTTATCTGTTGATCGAAGTTTACAATGACGAAAGCAGTTCGCAATTGTATTTGCACGAACATCCATAGTCCATGCTGAAATTGCAAGATTCATTGCATCTAATACATTTATTTTTGCTGGATTTGGAACCCCTAATTCATAACCCTCCAAAAGATTTCTATAAAATCGACGACGATAATGCATCTTAAAAGCTCGTAGGATCCCCACGTCACAAGGTTGAATTTTTGAAGTTGTGTTTGGTGGCAAAAAAATAATTCAACATTTCGTAATCCTTCAATAATTTTTGGATGAGCAGGGCAATTATCCACAATCAAGAGAATTTTTCTTCCAACCATTTTTTATCAAGTTGGCGAACATATTCTTCAAATAACACACCAGTCATCCAAGCTCGTTTGTTAGCACGGTACTCACAGTTCAGACTGTCCATAAAGTGATACATTGAACACAAGAAGCATAATAAGGTGGGAGATTGAAGGTTTCTTTCAAATTGGGCCGTTCATTTGATATACATGCATTGTATACAATAATTAAGTGGAAGCTTGAAAGGTGTTTGTAAACTAAGTATTCTACTATAAATTAATAAAATATTAATTAATATATAAATTAATAATTATTAATTTATCGATTAATTAATAACTCTTTTAATTAATAAATTTTGGTGGTCCCAAGTGTATTATTTTATAGAGTTTCTACTGTACTATGAAAAATATTAAAAGGATCAAACTTTTTATTCTAATTGGAGTTGAAAATGCATATTTTTAACCATTTTCAAACAAAAACAACAAACAACAAATAAATATACGCAAACCTTAACTCTATATTAGGGAATAAAAAAAAAGCTTCCTCTATCCCATTTTCTATCAAAAGTAGTTTTATTGGATTGGATGCAAGTTAAAGTATAACTAGTTTTTTTATATCGCGCGTTCCAGCGAAACCGAGCAAATGATAATATAAAACAAACGTGATTTGAAAATGAAGCATGTTGTTTAGAAAGTCAAACCATTAGAACGATTTATTTTATCATCATACCGTTTTATGATACAAAATAAATACTTTATTTTGAGTATAACCTCGCTTTAACAAAACTGATAACGGAATGTCAGGGAAAGAAATCAATCACAACTACGTACTTAAGTTTTTAGAAAAAAAATTATAAACGTAACTTATTAAAGAAGTATCAAATTAATCGATAAATTAGTATATGTTAAAAAAAGGAAAAAAACAATTATTAAAAAAAGTAAAGGAAATAGATGTTAAAAAAAAAAAGAAAAATATGTTATAAAAGTAAATATAATAATAAACTAGAGTTAAATGCCATTTTAGTCCCTGTGGTTTGGGCCATTTTGCCAGTTTAGTCCAAAGGTTTCATTTTTAACCTGTGAGTCCAAAAAGGTTTCACAGTTGCCATTTTAGTCCACTGGGTTAACTTAATCCATTTTTTCTGTTAACGAGAAGGCCAATTCGGTCATTTTATATGGCTGAATTGCCCTTTTAGTTAACAGAATTACATAGAAAATGACCAAATTGGCCTTCTCGTTAACAGAAAAAATGGATGAAGTTAACCAAGTGGACTAAAATGGCAATTGTGAAACTTTTTTGGACCCACAAGTTAAAAATGAAACCTTTGGACTAAACTGGCAAAATGGCCAAAACCACAGGGACTAAAATGGCATTTAACTCTAATAAACTATTATAATTTATTAAATAATAAAATAATAAAAAACTATATATTATTATAAAAATAAAGTTACTATTCATCGTCCCTCGAAATATATATATATATATATAATACTAGCATCATCATTCATCTGATTGACTATAATGTCACATAGTCATCTTTTGAGGCCTTGTCCGGCACCTCCAGTTGCCTGAGAGCCGGCAAATTCATCTTGCTTATGATCAAAGTTTAGGGATGAGCTCGGTATCGTACCAGTGTTGAAAGTATCAATTCTAAAAATTGCAAAAAATAGATACAATATTTGAAGATAAAAATTGGTAAAATACCGTACTGGTAAGTGGTACCGAAAGTACCGATCCCGAAAATTGCAAAAAATGGGTACCGATATTGAGGTGTACAAAAAAAAACCGGTTTAGGACCGAAACCAGGAAAAAACCGAAACCGGTTTTTGTTCATCATGAACCAAACCGGTGGTTAATATACTGGTTCGGATTCTTGAACAAAAAAAAAAACGGTTCAAAAACCGAAACCGGTTCCCGAATCAGTTTTTAACCGAACTGAATCGATTAATAGCAAGTTATGGTTCCCACCATGTAAAACCGGCTAAAAAAACCGTTTCGGTTTTTTTAAAACCAGTTTTTTTTTCTCCACCAAAAAACCGGTTCGGTTAAAAACCAGACTGGTTAAAAAAATGATTTGTACACCTCTAACTGGTACCAGTATCTAAAGTGTTTGGTACGGTACCGGTTCGGTTCGGTTTTGGTATCGAGTACCGTTTGCTCATCCTTATGAGAGTCACTAGTTTCATCCCACCATGGAGTCATCAGGCCGTCAAAGCTTCGGACGAGTGATGTGTTCGCCATGTAAATACATCTAGACACGTACACTTTACAAATCACTGAAGCCGTCCACGGTGTGACCCAAACTAGCTATATAAACCAAACGTTCAAGCAAAATCGAGTTGATCTCGATCTTTAAAACGTTTGACTCGTTACAATAAGCTCCCTTTTTTGCTCAAATTCATCAACTAATTAACTTGCATCAAAAAGTTTCTTACTTATGTTTACTTGCTATACAAAGTATAAATCCAAAAAAATATATATATATATAGTATACACTTAGAAGAAAATATTTTTATTTTAAAAAAAAAATGGATTTAGGGATATGCCGTTTACTTTGGGACTAAATGTTAACTGTTAACACCTTCCAAAAAAAAATGTTAACTGTTAACCATAACTAACGGCAGGTAAAGTAAAGCCAAAATAGCACGGCACATACACAGCCACCCAACTTCCTCTATTTCATTTGTGTATATATATACACACATAGTTATCAAATTACACAAAAACATCAAATTCACAACAACCATCATCATCATCATCATCTGTATATTTATATATATATATATATTTGTATATTATCTGATTTGCTCCATGGCTTCATCAAGAACCCCAGTGAGCTACACCGATGCGGCTCGATGGTATTGCATCATATTCCTTGTTCTTATTGTGTTACTAGGTTCTTTAACCGCAGAAAATTCTCTTATGGATAAAATGAATCCGGAGGTGGGTTCAACGTGTGACGAGATATATGTCGTCGGAGAAGGTGAAACGCTACACACCATTAGCGAGAAGTGCGGTGACCCCTTTATCGTCGAAGAAAATCCGCATATTCATGACCCGGATGATGTGTTTCCTGGGCTTGTCATCAAGATCACCCCTTCTAGTCCCCTTAATTAAAAAAGGATACACTTCATAACTTCTAAAGAATTTTTAGTTCTAATTTTTTTTATATTATGTAGCCTTAAAAACATTATGTAGATTATGTGTTAGAAACTAGTTTTTTTTATATCTTTTTGGAAAAAAAGGAATTTCAAACTTTTATTGAAGATTGGATATAGAAAATTTGTATGATTTTGGTTCTTGGAATATTTTGTAATGATGGATGTAAATTGTTGTTTTCATAAAGTTGTGAAATGATGTTTTAGTGTATTGAAACAATAATTAATCACTTTCTAGATGTTTTTAATTTTTAGTGTTATATATGGTCATAAATTGATCATTCAAAACCATTAAATCTCCAACCAACAATAACAATGTTTAGACCATTATGAAAGTTTAAAGGTCAAGTCACACAATAGTTGTATGCCTTTCCTATATTATTGTGACACTTATGATTAAAATTAATTTCTATTGTTGGAGAGCGGCAAAAACAGAATCCCAACGTAGGTGGCCCTTGCGAATAGAGGTGTCTATTGGCAATGGAACCCGAGACTATGGATTACCTTCTTGTGCTTTGCCAGTCTGTGTGCGAAGTATGAAGACAAATCAGCGCATGGTGTAGGATAAAGCCCCAACCCCATACACAATGTGTGAGGTACTCGAATCCCACAAAACTTTATCAATCAATACATTGAAAAAGAAGGCTATTTAGACGATGTTTTTCAATACTTGTTGCTTTATATGGAAAGCATGGAATGAGAAAGTTTTCAACAATTATTTTTTCTCCATTTACAAAGAGAGAAAATTAAGGCGATATCGTTTATTTGGGTAAAAAGCAGGACAAGATTTTTTCTCTAGAAGAATTTATGCAACTTTCACTTGCATGTTTCCCTTTGAGTTGATTGTAAGTTGTGCTTTTGTTTTGTTTTTGGTTTAGCGCCTTGCTAAGCAATCACAATAAAATTATTCTCAACGT
Source organism: Helianthus tuberosus (assembly GCA_030545235.1). Classification (NCBI taxonomy): domain Eukaryota; kingdom Viridiplantae; phylum Streptophyta; class Magnoliopsida; order Asterales; family Asteraceae; genus Helianthus; species Helianthus tuberosus. Next base: position 2,726,142 of record CM060372.1, read on the forward strand.
TCTAAAAAACCTAAGCAACTATTCGGCAACGTAACGTTTTTCTTGTTTATTTTGGTTTCCATCTTGTACCTGCTATCCTTATGTAATTTGCCCTGATGAATTATTAATGAAATCGAATTACCCACAAAAAAAATAATAAATAAATAAAAAAAATCTTGTACAATCATTATGCACGTCATTTAGACGTTAGTTTTTAGATATTATTGTTTTTTTTTATGTGACACAACATTGTTCTTATAAGTTATAATTATTCTTGTTTTTTTTATGTGACATAACATTGTTCTTATAAGTTATAATTATTCTTGTTTTTTTATGTGACACAACATTGTTCTTATAATTATTCTTGTTTTATTATGTGACACACTTTAGATGTGCTAATCTAATATATAACATCCAAAAATTGATAGAAAAGTTCATGTATTCCAAATATTACACAATTTAAAATTTTAATATACGAGATATTTAAATATTACATAATTTTATAAAGTTTACGATAATTTATATGATTTAAAAGGTAAGTAATAGCTATACAAATAATTTTAATTTATATATTATAGTTTAAAAATAACTGTGCTCTTAACTTTTCTCTTTCTTGTTTAATTTTCTAAAATAAAATGCTATAAGCAGATTTTTATGTTGAGGAATAGAAAACGGTTTAAAAAGATGAAGAAGAAGAAAGAAACCTATTCATATGGGCTTAAATATTGGGCCTTCAGACTTCCTATGGGCTATGAGTCTTATTCGTATCTAAAGGCTCCCAGCCTCTCATTTTTCGCAAGCATGATCCACAATAGACCCAGGCTCATGAGATTAGTTCTGGACTTCTGATCATTATGAGGCCTAACAATTGCAATTTCAAATGTGGAAAGTGTTGAAGAAGCATTTATTTAGGTTAAAATCCTTATATTATCTCCAACCCTTGGAATATTAAGATTTTTGTCAATTTCTTCACTCCAATAATTATTGAAAATAAGGAATAAATATGGAGAGGTTTTTTGGAACCGTGAATTTTTTTGTGTTAGGCCATCGTACATTCCATACTGTAGAGCCATATTGTCCCCACTTCGGTCAGACTATGTTGTCTTAATCAGACTCACGCTGACTTTAGAGTTTGGCTTGGGTGTTCCCTTGGGAAATCATACCGTTGTGCCACCACAAGAGCTAAACACTCTCTAGCGTAACACACGGTGAGACGAAAACCCGGGTGGGCTCATGATAGAACCTGACACATCTGCAAAGAGGCTAGGGTCTATTCATCACTAATCCACCAAAGTGACAAAAGTGAGGATTGGACATGGGTCTCCATTGGAAAACCCAAGCCTTTCCACCAATGTTTTGAAAACCATTTTTTATACGATACCGGCTTGGGCTCAAAAACAGTTCAACTAAGTGTATCGGATGGTTTAACCGGGTGTATCAACGGTTTAACTGGTTATATCGGACGATTCAACCAGTGCTACCGGACGGTTTAAACTAGTTATTAAAACATTGCTCTCAACCACTAGACCACAAGTGGTGGATAGAATATATATATATGGAGAGTAAATAATGAGAATCACTATTCACCATCTATATATAATTCTTGTATTTTTGTTTAGGGCTTGTACGTGAAGACAAGAGAAAAAAAATTATTTGATTAAATAAAGATAGATATAGAGAATCAGATGTGTGATGTTTTTAAAATATGAACAAATTTTAGAGATAAATATGTTTTTAGCTAAATTATATAATGACGGTATTGAGTTAACAAATATTAATGGAAAACTAAAGTAAACCCATACAGGGGAAGGATCCACTAAAAAGTGGATTTTGCCTAAGTAGCCTAAGAAGGATTGTGATGATGACATGTGCTACTCCTAATAAGTAGGAATGAAGGGCATTATTGTCCTTATAAATAGGAGTGAAAATGACACGTGGCACCCCTTTTGTTTTTTAAAAATACAACAAAAAAAATCTAGTACAAAAAAATCTAGCACAAAAAAACTAGTACAAAAAAATGTAGCACAAAAAATCTAGTACAAAAAGTATAGCACAAAAAATGTAGTACAAAAAAATATAGTACAAAAAAATATAGCACTAAAAATTCAGCAGAAAATGTAGTACAAAAAAATCTAGCACAAAAGATTGAGAAATAAAAATTAAGACAAAAAAATTCAGCACAAAAAATTTAGCACAAAAATATAGTACAAAAATTCAGCACAAAAAAAGTTATACAACATAGAAATACAACACATTTAAGTGGGTTTTTTTTAGTCATCATATTTTCTATAGCAATATGGTACTCAAATTAAAGATAAAAAGACGCTCGATTTTATGGTGAAATTTTTATGAAAAATAATGTCGTATAAAAAAGTTATGAACGTTTAAAAAATGGGGGTGGAATATGCATGTGCCTTGCATGTGGAGAGAGAAAGTCTATAAATAGAATTTTCCCAAGATATTATTGCACTCCTCCTTTCTCCTACCATTTCATCTTAACCATTGATTTGAAAAATGAATGGTTAAGATTCATTCTCGTCCTACTTAGGGAAAATTAACTTTTTATTTGATCTTACCCCAACCCATACATATACATATACATATACATATACACATATATATGTATATATACATATATATATATATATATGTGTGTGTGTGTGTGCATATATATATATATATATATGTAGGTGAAGTATACGAAGAAAACCTACTTTAGTTGAAAAAACTCAAAAAAATCCCTGTGTAACATTTTTATTTTATTTTTTCTAAAAAATAGGGAATGTAACATTCCTAAAAATGTAAAAAGTGCCAACTAGTTTAAAAAAAAAAGATCAAAATCTGTATGTTACTTTTTTTTTGTACATATATTATGTAACATGGAATTTTTAACATTTTTTTTTCAAAAAAAAAAAAAAAAAACTACTCAGCGCTTTTTTTATAATAATGTTCAAATATATGTATGTTACATTGCCTATTTTTTTAGAAAAAAAATTAAAAATATTACATAAGGTTTTTCAAGGGTTTTTGAGTTTTTCAACTCAAGTGGATTTTCATTTTATCCTTCCCATAAATAGAAGTCCTCATCCTCATACTCCATCATCCTCCAAGTAATATGAAAAACTAAAGTAAACCCTCATATTTGGGGTTAACTATTGATCGACTATCTTATATTTTTAATATGTTGTGAGTGGAAAATGTAATATATAATTGATTAAAGCAACCACAATGTTGTGCTTTTTGCTTGTTCGTTCCAGCGTGGCATATGCCACGGACCAACATCACTCGACAGGCCACATTGTGGTACCTGTTCGGTTCGTTTAAAGTTCGGATTGCCGAACCTCCCAAGGACTTGTACCTTTAAAAAAGTCACAGTTGGTGAGTAGAAGGATCAAACTTGTACCTTTAAAAACTTCAAACTATGAGAACCAAAATTTGAAGTAGTTGAGCAGTAGTTTGACTTTGCTAAAGTCACAGATCATAAATGATCTCCCGCACATAATAGTTAACAAGAGACATCCAATTTATTAAAACAACTTTTCTACTTTTTTTAGGCAAACGGAAATATAATAAAATTTAAACATCTAGGAATGTTGTCGAGATTGTGTCCGATGTTAAAGCATTGAGTTATCTATGGTATTATAATAGGGGTAGAAATAGTGTAGTGGATTGGAAGGATTGGAAGTCTTTTTATTTTGATGTGATGTAATTGTTTTGTTCGTGGGGTTCTCCGTCTTGGAGATTCCCCGTTCTTTGGTGGTTAATGCAGTTTGCTTTTCAAAAAAAAAAAAAAAAAAAAAAAACAAAGAGCTAGATTATGTGACTTGATAAGTTAAATCAGTTTTTAATCCAAAGAAAGGAGGATGTCGTTAACTAATCCTTGATCTTGTAGATCAATGGCCTTTTACCATTAATGTTGATTCACCCTCTCCAAATGGTCCGTGACTTGTCATGTCTTTTTCTCAGCCACCGCTTTTCCACTTAGGCTATACGGTGTGGGGCAACGTTTCCAACCGCATCAGCTGGGTGGCGCCTCAAACACCACCCCTCCTCTGCCATAGGAGGGCGCTATCCTTGGCTTTGCCAGTTAGTTGCTTCACGAGCACTGAAGGAACAAAAGAGCCCCCACATGTTTGTCATCCAATCGGATGCATTTGTTTAGTTTATTTATTTAAAGGGTAACACTATTGGACTTTATCTCACACCAGATGCCATTATTGTTCTATAACCTATGTGGCGTCTCCACGGTGCAAATGTTAAGAATGCTCATTTTTAATAGTTATGGGAGTGGAATCATAATCTTTTAACAAATAACCGAATAAATTTAATAAGTTAAATATCAAAATAGAGTTTAACTGCGTCAATTTTTCTCTGATTTAATAAATTGAACTATCTCTTCAAAAGAAGAGAGAAAATCTATATCTCTAATAAAGCAAACTATTGGGGGACACATGTCACCCTATAGTTGATGCCAAATAAGCATACACATCAGCAGACATGTGGCATATCTCAAATGAAAGGACATGTGGCATGGCTCTTCGTGTCGGATTGAAATTGGCTTGTATCATACGCTATACTCTCTTTCTCTCTCTCTCATTCTGTCATTCTCTCAAAACCTATCATACACCCTCTGCGAAACCCTAATCGGGCGATTCATCTTCTGACCAACCCTAATCGGCGATGTCTGGTGTGAGTATTGGTTTCAGCATATAAGGGAAGTTTCGTTGTCTCTCTCTCTCTTTCTCTCAATACAGAACCTTACACCGTACTCCTCATTCTAACCCTAATATTCCCCCCTTATCTCTCTCTCTCTCTCTGGCGAACACGGCGACGAGGATGGACGTGCCCTCAGTTCATATTTTCGATAAAGATTCATTCTTTTTGGTGGTTTTTTATAAAGATTTGTGGATGTTCGTTATTTTTTGTTAGTCTGTCATAACATTTCATTCAATTTGGTGGGTTTTCGTTAAAGATTCATTTAATTTGGTTGATTAATTGATTGATTATCTTGTGTTTAATTTCAGGAATTGTTGTTCGAAGGATCCTATGTTTATTTGATTGAATCGATAATCCCTAAATCTCTGTCGGAAATTTTAATCTGAGGTATTTTGGTTTAATAATCTTGATTATCTTGATCCACATTTGAACTGAATGAAACGTGAATATTGTTTGTAGTTCTGGTTTAATTTGGGGTTTAGAAAATGCAATCTGATATGGGCAAGTTGTTTATTTGTGGGATATCATGGGACACAAATGAAGAGCGTCTTAAAAGAGTATTTCAGTAGCTATGGCCAGGTTTTGGAGGTTGTGATCATGAAGGATCACACCACTGGCTGGGCTCACGTTAAACACAGTTTTAAAAAAGAAAATGGGCATTACAAGTTTTCATAATTATTTAAATCGTGTTTACCTGATTAAATATGCATATATGAATAACTTAAGTATATATATATATATATATATGTAATATGCATATATGCATATTAACACTGTTTATCACATGCTACCTTCTGTCATATTTATATAACTATTGCAACATCACATCCACCATTACAACCTTACATCTAATCGTTCCATATCTATATATGCATAAACCCGTATGTACATATTGATATACATATGTACATATAAATTATTACATATTTCTATATTGTTATAAAAAATACATCCATTTTACATTATATTATTTCTATTTACATAACTAAAACCATTTATACTACAACATACTACATTATTACACATCATATGCATATATGCATATACAACCATATCTTGTTACATCCTATCTATATAAATTTATATATATATGTGCATTCATTCCGTATGTATCAACATGATTTTTATATGCATACATTTATATTATTCTAATTACCATATTCATATATGCATACATATATATATCATTACGTATGTAGCAAACTGATTTTTATATGCATATATGCATACATGTACATCATACTACTTTCCATATCTATTTTCGCATTTACCATGTTCATTTTACAATCTACATACAACATTATATATACAACAACATTCACCAACATCCTTTAATATCAATCAATAAAAAAATAATAATAATAATTAACAATCCATTTTACAAATTGCATATAGTATCCTTTCATAACATATGCATACTTTACACACTACATATAAAACTCCAGTAACATCATAACATAACAACCATCAAAATATAAATATATATATATAATATCATATATCATTTCACCATCAATCCAACAATATTCATAATATCATACCATTTTCCAATTGTTAGACTACCTATCCAATCACTTAACAAACCATATCATCAGTTTATTTACCATTTTCTAACCCCGTTCAATAAACCATATAACTTCTAACCACCCTACTGTTTCGCTAATCCTCTCCAGCACTCTTCCTGCAGTTTTGCTACTGTTTTTAATTTACCCTCTATCTTAACATGCTTCACATTCTCAACTGCTACCTTCGCCATCTCTAACACCCTTTTTCTATAAATGTTTGACGGTGATAACATCAATGTTGTTGCTATCCGCATTCGCATGTTATTCAACTGATGTTGCTTCACATCCTTCAAATCACTGAATCCACAATCAAACTCCTTTGTACTCCCCTTATAACATTCCATATGGCGCATTGCAAATACCCCACAATCTTTCACATTATCTTTTGTTCCCCACGTAATCTTCAATCTCTTTATTACACCTTTTCTAAGCTTTTCTGTATCCGGGTGGTTTACTGACTTCATGTATGTCCACATGTAATTTTTCTGGATAATAAACGCCAAAACAAAAATAAAAAATTAACATCAATTGACAATATACATTAATTTTACATACCACTTTGCATGGTGTCCCCATGTATCTAAACTCTGATGATGTCTTTACATGCACTGCATCTCTGTTTGTATCCATGTTATCTATCACCTGCACATCTCCTGTATCCAAATCCATACAAATAAGATAAAAATGTGCCTTCTCGATCATTGGTACCACTATTATATTAAAAGCTCTCAAATCCAACAGCGTGTCGTCCCTTTCAAATACTTATCTCAAAAACTTTTTCACAGTTATCAAAGCCAACTCCCCATCTTGCTTTTTCTTCAGCATATATTCCGGCTGCAATTTGTTTTTTGTCACAACAATTATATATATTTATATATATATATATATGTAAAAATTGTAACAATAAAATTAATATTTTTATATCTATTTTATTTTTATTTCTATTTTTTTATAAACATATATTTTTTATATATATTATTAATTTTATGCATATATGCATATAGAATAACACATAATATAACCCATATGCATATCTGCATGTTATAATATAACCCATATGCATATATGCATATCATACTTTCATTCATATGCATACATGCATATCATACTTCAATCCATATGCATTATTGCATATCACTTGTTTTATATAAATATATATATTAAATTTTATTCTATATGCATATATACATATATACATATCCAATCACTTTATTATTAACAATCCTATATGCATATTATAATTTAATTCATATGCATATCACAATTTTCTTTATATGCATATATGCATACTATCTGTTAACTCGACATATTACATTATCCTATATATGCATATATGCATATTCACATATTATCTTATTATCCAACACATGTTTACATTTGCATATTATACATATGTATTTATATTAATATATAAACCTACTATCCACTTACGAAGTTTGATGTATAACAAAACAACTGTCTTTTCCCGCTCACCACCATCTTTTTCTCCTTATCATTTAACATTGCTGCCCAACAATCTATCAGATTCGTTGATATCTCCTTCCCGAAATCTAGCGTGTTCATTGTATGCCCCAATGCATACAATCCATGTTGTGTTTCAAACATCTTCAACCTGCATGCACATATATTTTTTCAATTATCCAATAATAATTAAATTGTTTTAACTCTGTTTTTTACAACTCTATATACTTTATATGCATTACGCATATTCGTAACAAACATACATGCATATAAATTACATACATAATTATATCTATATACAACTTACATAAAGCTTAATCCGGATTTGTCCTTTTTCTTTTCCGTGTCAACTTTGCCTTTCCCATCTTCGTCATCCTTCTTCTTTCTCTCCATCCTACAATATATTTTTTTGTTTTTTACAAATCAATACAAATAAAATCTACAACACACTACCTAAATATATACATATATGAATTCATATACATATTTATATATAACTATACACACACACGCACAACAAACAATAATTACCTTTTTTTCCATCCCAATGACCATCACAAAATTCCATAACAATTTTTCTGTCTCGTCTAACGGTTTATTCATCGGTACTACCTCCTCGCACTCCTCATCATCTGTTTATTGCGAACTTGGGGTCAATAATACAAATGATGGCATTGACTTATCAACTACCTTATTCCCTTTCCTACGATACTTATCCGCCACCTTTTTTTGTGCTGCCGATTTATCACCTGTATGTACATCATTAGTACCCTCACTTTCATCAATTCCTGTTTTTCCACCTTTTTTCACATCTGTTATATCCAAACAATCTTTACTTCCAATTATATCATCTGGATTTTCATCATTTTTCTTCCCACATTCCTCCCCTTCCTTTGTATCATCCGTCCTTACGTTTTTCTTCAACATACTAATAACATCATCAACAATTTCATCCACGTTCTTTTTAACCTTTTCCATCTTTACATCTTCCTTGAAAGACTCATTAAACATCCCAATCACCTTCAATAGTTGTTCATCATCTGGATTAAGCAAAAACTGTCTTTCCAACTCTTCTTTTATGTCATTCATCTGATGCTTCAATGCGATTACCGTATCTTCTATAACATCCAAATGTGTCTGCATTTATTATTTTTCATTCCTTTTTAGTATTCCAATAACAAATTTATTATATATATTATACAATATTACCATTATTATACTATTCACATATTCCTATGAATTACACATCATTATTCAATTTATACATCATTATATGCATATATGCATATACTATAAATTTGTTTATGCATCTATGCATATACATTTTATACTCTCATATGCATATGCACATACACATAATCAACCGATTATGCGCATATGCATATGTGATTTTACACTCAACTTATTATATTTAAAAAATAATAATAATACTAATAATAATAATAATACTAATAACATATTTTTTACACATCTGTATATTCATTTACTACATAAACATTCCCAATACATTAAATTTTTTTATTAATTTAACCGTATTATTCATTTATGCATATGCATTTCATATACTCATATGCATATATGCATATTAATTACATACCTACGATACTCCTCTGTTTATACCATTACCAACTAATATTCATACGTTTATATTCATAATTAACTTAATATACACATTTGTTTATACCATCATGTGCATATGCTTATATGCATAGATACCATTTCAAATATTATATGCATAAATACCTTTTTTTCCCCGACACCTTTGCTTCAATTTCACCTTTCTTTTTAACATCTCCTTTCTTATCATCGTATTTCTACATTACATCAAACAATGCATCATATAACAATTTAGCATATTATATATGGAAAATATACATTTTTCATCACACAATATTTACATACCTCAAACGGTCTTCTTTCATTCCATATAACTTCATTCGCATCCTTCTTTGTATCTTCCATTTCAACATCCATTTCGTCGTTTTTGTATTCATCTTGTTTAAAGCCGTCCCTCACTATTGCCCTTCCAAACCCGCCATTCACAATCTCATATTTTTCCCCCCTACTCAGCATATCTTTTGTCCAAAACTGTAATGGACCATTCGTTCTTTCTTTATTCAATTCTCCACATACCGTCATATCCACATATAACATCTGCAATCACACATTAAACAACATAATAATCATCCAAAACAACCGATTTCATTCACAAACATACACAAATATACAATCATTTATTATAAAAACAAACTTACAGTCAATATTGGAATTGGCCCGTTGTACGAACTGTTGTTTCTTCCTTTTTTCCAACCGTCTTTGCAACACATTATCTTATTGCATATGTATGCACACCAGTTTACGTCCTCCACTTCTGTACTCTCATCAAATTTGTTGAAATAATCTGTTGTGCACCGTCCATCCATATTCACACCAACAAGAGTATTCATAAATAGTGTCAAAAAATCGTATTTGAATTTCCAACTGACATCATCACTATTCTCTTCAACCCGTTTTACAATGTTTGCTGGTGTTATCAACTTCCCTTTGTACAATGCTTCCCATTCCTTTTTTTTCAAAACTTCAGCATCTTTCTTTTTTTCCTTGTCATCCAATACTATACCGACATTCTTTAATCCTAAAAGATTGCTCACCTCAGTCTCATTGACCTTTATGCTTCCATTTTGCATTTTAATCTCCATTGTTGATTCATCAAAACTATCCATTATGAAATACGCAAGCTTTGATGGTATTGAATCTGTATTAATTGTCAGCATCCTTCCAAAACCCATATTAACCACTGTTTCCCTTTGTGCTTTTGACAACATTTTTACCACATAGCTCAACTGGTATGGTGATATCCTACAATGCAATGCCATTAAAATGTTCTCTTTTTTTGTTTTAGCATTTGCTTTCTTCTTTGTCACACTCTTTACCCGTCTGTTCAACCTAACACCTTCATCGTTTTCTGCATTCAAACCAATAAGATATTCATTATACGTTTATGTTACATGGGATCCCTATGTTACATACACACTTAATATCATTATATTAAACAAGTATGTCGTACCTTTGCTTGGTTGTTCAACTGTTGTTGTGTTTTTTACATTCTCCACATCTTTATTTTTAACGTTGTTTTTTTTTGTTTTCCTCATCATCGACACAATTGGTTCATTATCTTCTTTATCATCATTATGTTTCCTTTTTCTAATATGTGTTGGATTTGCATCAGTTTTCTTAACATCGGCTCTAAATGTCACTTTCCTTTTTTCCTTTTCATCACCTGTTGTACAAACATGCAATTAAACAATGTTAATATACTAAAACTGATAACATGTACGTTTACATATTTTACCATTAATTTATATGCATAAATGCATACCATTAGTCTATATGCAACTGTACATGTACAAATATTGTATATGCATCAACATGTATGCATAAATGCATACCATTAATGTATGTGCATAAAATCATACCATTAATCTATATGCAAATATAAATGTAAACATATTATATATACAACAACCTGTATGCATAAATGCATACCATTAATCTATATGCAAATGTACATGTAAACATATTGTATATTCAAAAAACCTTTATGCATAAATGCATACCATTAATAAATATGCATAAATGCATACCATTAATATATATGCAACTGTAAATATAAAACATATTATATACTAAACAACTTGTATGCATACCATTAATCTATATGCAACTGTACATGTAAACATACTGTATATTCAACAACCTGTATGCATAAATGCATACCATTAATATATATGCATAAATGCATACCATTAATATATATGCATATATGCATACCATTAATCCATATGCAACTGTAAATGTAAAACATATTGTATATGCAACTGTAAATGTATACAAATTACTTTGCATACTTTATATGTACATATCACATTGTATGCATATATGCATACTTTGTCAAAACTAACATAATCATACATTCGTGTACTAAATGACCTGTGTATCAATACAACGTACAAAAATTAAGCTCTGTTTCACTAATTTTACACAAAAATTGTAATTATTTAACTATCATCACAAAATATACAATCTACATCTATTAACATACTAAATACTGTATTTAACAAAAAAAACGCCATTAAAATACCATATTATTTTTCATAATTGACCTAAAAATGTGTTATACGGGTGAAATGTGCCCTAATTTGTTGTAACTGTACAAATATGTGTTACAAAAATGTGCCCTAAAAGTATTTACCTGAGCTAAATATAAATTCAATCCCAGCCGTATATCAAATCAGCAAGTACAGATAGCTTTTACTGGGCTCCTAATCTGGAACGAAGGTTTTTAATAACCTATTAGAATCCTAACGGGTCTTTAATTAAGCTTAAGCTTAGACCGGCTAATTTCAAAGATACGGTTCGTACGCACGATTAAGCGAGGACCGGATAGAATGTGATTTAGACCCGACAAGTTCAGAGACTTGTTTAATATGGGTCCTTCATGCACATTCTGGATTTTGAGATAAAACCGATAAGGTTTGACCCGTTTCGGCTATTTTATGTAAACTCGCTACATAAACCGAACCGAACGCGTAATACGCGTAACGGGTATTTGAAAGAGCCATATACAGGTTTCCTAAGTTAATATGCTTCAAATATGTTGTGACATCAGTAGGATGTCTTTCATTATGCCCGAAACGAATTTAAATACAAACTATGCCCCGTAGGGGTAGTTTGGTCATTTTCAACTTTATAAAAGAGTTTAAGTATTAACCTGAGTTACAGGTCTGATGTAATCAGCAAAAATACTCTATTTAAAAATTATAACAGTAGGGTAAAGTATATATGTGAAATTTATCAATTATAACCCAACTATGCACCGTAGGGCATTTTGGTAATTTCACATAAGCCGAAAAGCTCAAAATTGAAGTCTAACTTTGGGTACAAGTTTATATATCAGTGACTAAGGTTTTTACTCTTTTACATTTCCAAAAATCACGTTTTGTGGTGAAAAGGGCATAATGGTCAACATATGGGCAATTAACGGAATCATGCATATTAATTGGTTAGCTAATGAACCATGGTGTATAATCACAGAGGATTATACTAGCATGTAACCTGGTCCAAATAGAGCTCTAAGGTATTTCTAAATCATACCAAAACGGGTCAGAACTGAAAGTCAAAGTATAAGTCAAACTATGTGACTTTCGGTTCCGAACCGGGTCTAAACAGGAAATTGTCGGGTTGAACATGTTTAGACATGTTCTTACACTAATTACCAAGTTATATTAATGATCAAACAGGTTGTATGTGTTCTACATTGTTAATTATGGATAAATTAGAAATTAATTATCCTGTTGACTTTTAATAACAAGTTTGACCCGACATTTGACCTAGTTAGAGTGGGAATCAGAGGGTGCCCTTTTAAGGGTTTAATGCCCACATAATATAACAAAATTTGCATCGATAAAATTTTACCGAGCCTCGTGTTGACTGCGTTGACCAGCAGTTGACCACGGTTGACCGATGTTGACCAGGTTTGACCGAACCCAAAACTGAACCGAGGCACTAACATGACCCAAAACTTCCCCTTGACCAGTTTTGACCACGTTTGACCTGTTGACCAAGTTGAACCGAGCCCGAGAGCGTCCCGAACTTAAATTTTTCACCCGAGTCGAAAGTGGTTCGATGGACTCTACGGGTCACTAGGAGCCCAAAAATATATTTTTCATCGAAAACTGATGGCTGGAGCTCGCCAGAACCATGTCAGAAGTCGAGCCCGAGAGCGTCCCGAACTTAGATTTTTCACCCGAGTCGAAAGTGGTTCGATAGACTCTACAGGTCACTAGGAGCCCAAAAATATATTTTTCATCGAAAACTGATGGCTGGAACTCGCCAGAACCATGTCAGAAGTCGAGATTTCGCCGGAGAATAGAATTTCTCGAAACTGTGCAGGAATGCTCCTAAAGTCCCGATCGAAGCATCTGCAAAGTCAAAAGTTCAAAACGGGCTCGCCGGAATTTGACCGGAATGTCGCCGGAGTTGCCATAGAGCTCAAACCGCTAAGAATTAGCTAAAACTAACCACACCACGCGATCCGGAACGTCGGATATAGTCGAAAAAGTGTACCCTTGGCCGGAAAACGGCCGCCGGAAAAGTCACCGGTCGCCGGAAAAGTCGCCGGAAAAGTTTCTAGAGAGAGAGAGAGTAGAGAGAGTTTGGGAGGTTAGAGAGAGAGTGAAAATGATGGATTTTGGGTGAAATTATTTATATAGTAGAGGTTTTGTGGGCTTGGGCCCAAGGCCCACAAGCCCGTCTTCGCACCCGAACATCATGGAAGCATCGTAGAGCATAATATTTATACTAAAATTCGCAAATTAGGATCGGTAGTCGATGCTTGCGTGTTCGTTCGTCGGTTGCGTAAAAATCGCGAGAAATTAAATCGTTGACGTTTTTAACCCCTCGTATACGAATATTGCCATAACTTTCTCATACCTTAACGAAACCTTGTGAAATTTTTATCACACATTCTTGTGAGTATAATTAAGCATTACAAAGCTTCGGGTTCGCTAAAAGGTCACTCAGAGGTATACCTTTAAACATGTTGACACATTTAACCCCTGTAGTTTGTAATTCCTCACTTTCTTTCACAATTGGCTTCGTACGATCCATGATTTATTCGGTTGAGGTTATGAACATCATGTAGGGTTACTGTAAAGTATATTTATCCCTTGTTGACATTTTGAACCCTTATATTCACATACTTTCCATGTTTGTCAACTTTAGTCCCTCTAAATATAATTTCACACGTTCAAGCTTATGACACGTGTCAATACATTATAGGACGTGAATTTTCGAGGTGTTACATCCTCACCCCCTTAAAAGAAATCTCGACCTCGAGATTTGCTAAAATGATGGAAGTACTTTTTGTCGCATAATAGACTTAACTTCCATAACATATCTGGAGTCTTTCCAAGCTCCTAAAGTGACTCCTATATTAGGTACATGTATCCTTTTTGGAGCTTCTTAACCTGTCGATCCTTAATCGATACAGGATGCTCATCACATCATAAATTTGCATAACATTATGTGATAGTGCTTCTTGACTTATTGGCGAAACACACCTTTCAGTCACTAGTGTGTAATGTATTGCGAGCTCCGCCAAGCCCCTTAAATAGGTTTTAGCTTATAAGCTACCTGATCTTGATACATTCGATTTCCTTCGAATGATTCTATATATTCAGAGCTTAACTAGCCTGATAATTTAACAGATTTGGCACACCCTTCCTGGGTGATATCTATTGTTGAACCTTATTCCTTAATCAAGAATTTAGGAGGTTTGCTATTTTCATTAATCCTTGATTTTCTGCCGAATACTGGCATCTTACAGATGATTATGAATTTGCGTGATCTTATTTGTTGTTTCCAATGCAACTTTCAGATCCTGATAATTGGACTTACCAATCTATTGTCCTAACAATAGATGTTTAACATTCCATTTATACAAGGTCTCCAAAGGAGTAGCCTTGATACTTATATATCAACTATTATAGGAAAGCTTATCTTAAGGTGAGATGGTTATTCCAACCACTGCTTAACAAATTTTAAGGAATAGCTAATCCTTACAGCTAGTCGAACAAATCGACGATCCTGGGCAGTTGATGGCAAATTCTTAATTGTTGCCTAATTAGGGTTGCGGTAAAAATGCATAAGCAAAAAGAACCGTCTTACATAATTAACTATACCGAAATCTCAGGATATTGAGTTAGGCTATACGAACCCTCTATTTTAAAACTTAGTTAATCAGGGTTTCGATTCTTCCAATGATGGTGCTAGCCGTTTTGGAGATTTCATAATAATACAGCCTTAAATGGGATATAAACATTAACTCTACCTGCCCCTCAGGGGTAAACAGGGTAATCTTAGGAGAAGATAATTAAGGTACAAGGAGGTTACAGAGATTTTACAAATCTCAGGCTCCAACTTATCCATCATTGCTTGTGTCAATTAAGTGACACACTTATGTTACTAGTCCACGAATTCCTTAATCGGGAACATTTACTTGGATAATTCCATTCTGGATATCTTCTTTGAATACTACTAGTCGACTTTGGTACAATATGACCATTGGGATATCTCAGGGGTTCCATGCATTAAACCTCCATGCTGATCAGACATGGAAATAATCTATGGGACACACTAGGATACGCCAATCCTCATATGACACTTTTATCAAACATAGTTTGGCATTCGCAGGCGATAGAAGAACAATGAGAAAATAATTAAAATAACATATGTTGTCGTACTCTATGCAAAGAAAGAGTACTCTGATTTTCGGAAGGATTCCTTGCCGATCTAGAAGAATCGGTTACTATGGTTTCCTTGGTAGTTGTACCTTGTGGATGATAATAAAAAAAAATTTGCTAAGTTTATGGTTCATGAAGATTTATCATTGCCTGTATTAAAAACAGGACACTTAGCAGAAATTATCATTGATAAATGATAAGGAAGTTTATTGTACAAGTGCTTATATTAAATTAATAATGGAAGTTTTCACAAACTAGGCACCTAGCTCAGTTGGCTAGGCGCGCGAAAGGGTGCGGCCTAGACCCAGGTTCGATTCCGGGGACGGCCAATTCCACCATTTTTTTATGTTTAATATTTATTAATCGCACGAATACGTGTAATTACGAGGGTTGTCTCATAAGGAGTCTTGATAATTAATTGCTCCTTATCACCCACAATATGGGCTTGATTTTTAAGGCAACCAATCGATTTTTATCACTTTATTGAGTCCTTATATTTAACGGAACTAGGACATCGGAAAAATGATTCCTAATGGATACAAAACATCCATCTAATAATGTTGAAGCAGTCTCAGAGGTATACGGGATTCTTACTGACTTTCGTTGCTTTTTATTAAGCCTGTACTCGCTCTCTTTCTCAGATTTCTGGGAGTTATCCTCCTTCTTTGGTTCATCCTTCATATTTGAAGTGTGAACATAGCTCTCCTCATGAGTAATTTAACATGGTTTTGAATGAGATTTAGAGCGAGAAGTATTCAGCTCTTTGTATTGTCTCATGACCTTTTCAATTGTTGCGTCAACCATAGCCTAGAGATTAACTCCATTAATATTGAGGTTTACGTTTGTAGTTTTATTAACTTTCGTCGCATTAATAGTATTGCGACTGTCGTCTACCTCATCCGAGTTTCCCATACTCGAAACTTGATACCAATCACCAAGATTTAACAATTATTAGTCATCATCCTGATGACCCGACTTAGATTAGCCACGGCATTCATAAACCGTATGGGCTATTCTGTTCCGAACATTCCTAGTGAATGTTATTTGAATGTATATCCATTATATTTAGCCTAGGTCACAAAAGGACTATCAATGGCATTTAAGGTTTGGAGCGAGTCCAATACCTGCTTGACAGGGACCATAATGTCACAACTGTCTTTGTCACAAGGACGATTATAAATAGCTCAAAGGCTTGCCTTACAAGACTTTTATTATATGTATACATATATGGCATAGAAGCCTGTCTCGATGGACGTAGAAAGATATGGCATAAAGCCCAGTCATGAAGGACATAATTTATTATACGGCACGAAGGCCTTGTCGCAAAGGTCATTTAGATATGGCACAAACGGCCTTGTCATAAGGACATTTATCAAATCTGGCACAAGGCATGTCACCAGGAATGTTAACATTTAATATGTTAGCTTGTCACGAATGACAAATTATAGCACATAGGCTTGTCATGAATGACTTTAAAACATAACTCGATGGTCTATCACCAAGGTCCTTAATTTATTAGCCGTAATCTTATTAGATTAGGGCTTCAAGGTTTGAACGTGGTTCTTCACCTTTGGACAGGGAGTCATAGACTACAACTGTCATCGTCTTTGAAAGACGATTCCTTTGGCAGAAAGGTAAGCCAAATCAACATCACTAATGGATGTTTATATTTAACCATCGTATTTAATGATATTAGTCATGATCACATCGATCATATTGACTATTAGGTTTGGGTATAATCACACCATTTTGAACAGGGGATCATAAAGATCACTACTATCTTTGTCTTACCGACACTAGAATAAAGTATAGCCCGTAGGCATTTCATCACGAGGGATGTTAATATTGTGATCATCATACTGATGATACTAGTCAGGATCGCAATGATAGTATAGGCTATGGGATTTGAGCATAGCTCACCCCCTTGGGCAAAAATCACAAAAGATTACAATTGCCTTGTCTCAATTGGATAATATAATATAGCCCTTAGGCAAAACATCATTAAGGATGTTAAAATTTTTAATCATCGTATTGATGATTTTTGTCATGATGGCATTGATCATATAGGCTATTAGGCTTGAGCATAGCTCACTACCTTGGACAGGGAATCGTAAAGATCACAATGTCTTTGTCACACATGGACGATATAATATGGCCCATAGGCGAAACATCACTAATGGATGTTTATAATTGTTTCATCCTATTAGATGATATAAGTCATGATTGCATTAATCATATTGACTATTTGGCATGAGCATGGCTCACCACCTCAGACAAGGAATTATAAAGATAACAATGTCAATGTCTCAAATAGACAATATATTATAGCCCGTAGGCAAAACATCACTAAAGGATGTTAAATAATATGATCATCGTATGAGATGATATTAGTCATGATCGCATTGATCATATAGACTATTATGTTTGGACATAGTCCAACATTTTAGACAGGAGGTCAAAGACCACCACTGTCGTTGTCTTATCGGACAACAAGTTTAGCCCGTAGGCACTTCATCACTAACGGATGTTTATAATATGATCATCTTATAGGATGATATAAGCCATGATTCCTAAATCACTAGGCTAGATAAGGGAATTGGAAGAATCCAATATAAGGATGACTGTTGTGATTTTCTCGAATCACATTTGTCAAGAGTGCTAACACGTTCCTAGGTGTTAACAAGGATCTGAATCCCTTGAGTAGGTTTCACCATCTTGGCCGCGTAGGCTAGGTTTCACCTTTAAGATTCTTTTTAAAATGCATATTGACAGGGAAGGAAGGATATTTATTTTATTCAGGATTTTTATCATAAATCCTAATTCATAAGTTAATAATAGCACAAATGGCCTAGTCGCGTAGAAAAGTTAAATTTATAAGCCATGATTTCAGAGAATCGCGGCATTAAGGTTTGAATCAAAGTTTATTACCTTTTCCTGACAGGGAGCTGTAGGCTACCACTGTCTTTAGTCTCAGAGGACATTAACTATAGCCCGTAGGTACTTCCCTTCTAAGGGATGTTTATTACGGAATTGCCCCTTAGGGAAATTCATTACCTTTTCTGTGCACTAAATTTCATAATTATGTACGCGTCCATAATCAGACAATTCTTTGCACAATTCACACAGTCTATTTTATAGTGTGTAGGGGAAAACCAAATGAACAAACCGGTGATGAGTGTGACTAGACCGCCATAGAGTCCTTTAAATTAAATCAATAAATGATCTAAATAGGCTATCAAGGAGTCTGTTCAGCTACATCACTAGATGTCATTCTTTAACCAGATTGTGAATCAATCTTTTTGACTAGACCACTTAAGGGTCTCTCATCGAATCATGGAATGGTACTATATAACCCAAGGGTCTTAACTATTACATAGAAGCCCATTAAGGATTTAAGGTAGTACCTTTTGAATATCCTACTACGAATCCATCATATGAAGATATGAAAGATTCTACGAGGATTTGGATAACGAATATCCAGAGTATACAAAAACACAAAAAATCATAGAGGAGAACACATAAACACATATCATATAACCACAAAATTGTTCGTTAATTTGTCTTGTAAATTGCGTACATGCATTTAAAGCACACTAGGAATCCATTCCGTGGATTTCATTTGGTACTTTAAACGTTACCAAGAATCCAACTATAAAGATAGAAAGATTCAACAAGAAAATTCGATTTCGATTATTAGGAACCGAAGTGTTCGAATTAAGGTACATAAGGAATCCAATTAAGGACTCTGATTTGAATGATGATTATCCACAAGGGTCTAATTGTGGAGATAAAAAGATCCCATATGGATTTTAGAAGTTGAAGATGTTTTGAAATCTCGCACGGGATGTGCTTAAGTCAAAACATGAAGTTGAAATGCTTATGAAGTTGAGATGCTAGATATGTCAAGGCGACATATGAAGCAGAATTTGAAGGTTATGTAAATGTGTGAGGAAAATATATTTGGAAAACTATGCATGGGTTAAAAAAATGTTTTTGAAACCTTATATATGTAATATTTTGAAATCATAAAGTAGGTGTATTAGATAGATATTTTTTACAAAAATATTTTAAAATCATGCGAGATGAATTTTGAAATTATGTATAAGGTTTTTGAAAATATGAATGATGCTTTTCGAAATCATGCTCTTGATAAGAAAATGTATTGTGTTAATATTGTCTTCAGACTATATGAAATATTTTGAAATTAGAAAGGTTGGTTTTGATAACATGGCCAATGTTTTTGAAATAACATAGACAATGCATCTAGAAAAATTGTTTTCAAACTATATGAAATGTTTTGAGATCATGAAGATTGTTTTGAAATACTGGTACTGTGTATGTTTGAAAAATCAAAACGTAATGGGTATGAGATTTGAAGATACCCTTAGTTATCTAACCAAGGATTTAAAGGCACAGATGTGCGAAAGGCACGATTACTCATAATATCTCTTAATTTTCTGTACTTTGTTTCTTAGAGTGAAACGAGTACTTAAAATTTTCGAGGGAATCATGAGCAATCATTTGAAAGAGAGAAATCACAAGAGTAGTTTGTAAGGTACATAGTTCCTTGATGTAGGTATCATAGGAAAAACCATACACACCTAGCAGGGGGTTGAGTTGGTTGGTTGGGAACGGTTCGACCATTGTGAGTGACCACAGCGAACTTCTAAGAAGCCTTTCGTTTCTTTGACTTCTTAGGGAATCGTTCATCCATGGTCTTTGATTCCCCGATTGGTTCATTGGCTGATGGTGTTATCACCTGACTAGGTCCTGTCTGTCTTGGTGACTCTTGAGTGGCTTCATCCTGGAGATGATACATGGCAGTAGCTAATTCAACAATCTTCAGGGCTACTTCGCCTATTCGCTGAGCGAATTTTGGCTGCTTGCTCAGATATCTGGGCGTCATCGTGATGAAGAGACATTCTTGAAGAAAAAGAAAGGCATAGGGAGAAACAGGTGAAAGATTATTGGACAATCAAAACAGAATGATAACGCATGAAGATTGCGATCATTTGGTTGTTACCTAAGGCAAACAAATGAGACGGTGACTGATCAAAGTAAATGGGTCAAAAATAATGTATTGCGAAGACATGCTCGCTTATAAGTGAACACTCACCCCAAGAATTCCCAGGTAAGCACAACTGGTCTCGCGTCTGATGAGATGTATACGAAGTGCTTGCCTAGACAGAAAACCCAGAATACAGGCATTCACCCTTCCAGTTTGCACGTGTTCACATTATTTAAAACCCAAAACCTTGACGAAGTTTTGAAAACTCAAAGAGGTTCAAAACCATATAATAGAGAGTTCAAAACCTAGTAATCAATCATCCTAGAACAGATGATTAGTTTTCAAAGCGGTTTTGACTTTTATGTTCTTGTTGTGGTCGTCGCCTAAGGATAGGCGACGGTATTGTTTTATGACTAAACGCAAGTAAACTCGCGTTAGGGTCCTAAGAAGGTTATAGACTAGGTCAAAGCATTACTAATTACTAATAACCTAATTCCCTATAACCATTGGCTCTGATACCATCTTTTCTGTCACACCCCCGACCGCGTAAAACAACAAATCGCGGCGGAAACATCGGGGCGTGTTGCAACAGAATTAATGTTTCATAACCATGGATATCAAAAGTGTTTCGTTTTATTAAACATTGAGCAATTACATTGTCTGGAAATCTAAATATACAATTTAAACATAGTCTATCATTGTTATTGAGTCACTAAGGCATTGTCCAGTCCTATGTGAGCATGCATCTTATCAATCGATATCATTCAACAATACCTGAAACATATGTGAAAACGAGGTCAGCAAAGAAATGCTGGCGAGTACATAGGTTTTGTAGGAGTGTCGAAATCATGGCTAGTTTAGATGTTGCAATACTTTATTTAAAAACCTTGTTTTGAAAAGAGTATAATATTGCAACTTAATTAACCAACTCAAATCAAGCGGGTTATAATTTGTAAAACCTCGTAGCCATGACTCTTAACTCAAAAACATTTGTTTTAGTAAATTATTTGGAAAAACAATGATAAGTTCAGGTGATATGTATAAATAAGAAAATAAAGCATGATTAAATGAATAACCATGTAATATGAGTTTGTATAAGATAAATTGTTTGTAAATAAATGTCTTGTGAAAAGTATGTTACTTGTATAAAATGTTCTATGTCTCGAGCTGAAATGATTCAAATAACACTACAATATGTAATACCATACAAACACTTATATATAGGAAGTACCAGCGGCGTATCCACCATGCTTGTATCATATTCCACACGCATTGTTACTTAATCACTTAATCCAAACCAAACCACCAAAGTAATTGTTAAAACATCGTGTGAAAACCCAATCGTTACCCAATC
This sequence comes from Helianthus tuberosus, assembly GCA_030545235.1. Classification (NCBI taxonomy): domain Eukaryota; kingdom Viridiplantae; phylum Streptophyta; class Magnoliopsida; order Asterales; family Asteraceae; genus Helianthus; species Helianthus tuberosus. The sequence continues at coordinate 2,748,528 of CM060372.1, forward strand.
GTTACCCAATCGTTAAAACATCGTGTGAAACCCAATCGTTAATTGTTTAATTCATTTTAGGTCGTGAAACTACTTATGTGGTCGTCTCGCTAATAACATTCAAACCTTCTTGACTTTCGTCGCTTCTCGATTTCGTCGCTTCTCGATTTCGTCGCTTCTCGTATTCGCATTAACAAACCTCCATAGGGTAAGTTAACACTTACAGATTCAGTCGCTACCCACAACACCCACACATAACCACGGGTGCAGTAAATAACGGGATTTGTCAGATCCTATGGTACCATAACCTAATACTGGTCGGCTTGATCATTGCTAATGAATGTCATATGTTATGTAACTACAACCAACAAGTTTGTTCACTTTATGAAATCGTTATTAGTTTTGTATAAATCGTCTTTATCGTTTTTGAAACTATTTGTTATAATATCGAAAACATTTAGCACATATGAGTCACCCCAAAACAATTGAAAACAGTAAAATAGGGGAAGAATGTACTCGCCTGAGAATGCTTGGAGGTCTTGAACAACAACCAAACAAAGCTTGAGGGAGCACGGAATCAATCGGCAATCTAAAACTATATAAATAAACCGGACCTAAATCGGGAGATCGGATAGGATGAGGCTTGGTAAACCAAACGAGTGTTGGAACTCATATGATATGGTTTAACAAGGCCTACATACTACAATGAAACCAAACCTAAGTGCTTTCGACCCATCACGACCCATTAAGGTAGCTTATGCTACTTTAACGCGTCGTGCGCGTGAAACGCGTTCAGACCGTCTAACTAGTCCTATGACAAGTGTTATATGCCTAAACATGTTACATAATCAGTTATGTGACAAAAGTTTAGGTTACATATGCTTAATTACCAATTATACATGAAAAGGGTATTCTGGTAATTTACCTAAGGCATATAAACTACCTATCATACAACTACTTAAACGATGTGACCATAGGGTATAACCTCGGAAGGTTATTCCCTACCTACTATGGTCACCTAATGTATTTGGTCGGATCCTAATGATCGACCAAATGGGTCGAGTTCGAAGGTATAGGCGATTTATTAGATCGCCTACCCTATGACTCTAGACAACGTGGTAATCAGTGGGCATAGTCCCAAGGGACTATGACCAACGTGATTACACTCACGTTGCGAAGTTCAAACGAACTTCGCATTGACCATTACTGGTCAACGCTGGAAGTCAAACAAAGTTTGACTTTCTGACTCGAAAAGCAATAAAATAAGGAAAAGAACGAAAGAATACTTACCCAGGGTCCCCGAATGCTAATCCCGACTTCAAGAACTCAGGTATGAAACAATGGTTTCAACTTAGAGCTCTCAAAATCAGAATTCTAGTAAGTTATGCAATGGGGGGCATGGGGTATATATAGATTTCGGGTAACCGCTAGGATCGTTTCTTGAATATCGTGCCACGATCCAAGCCGAACACTTGTCACAATGTTGTGGTGGCTAAAATGTTGTTCTTATCCGCTGACTAGACGATAGGAAACGTGTGGACACGAATCAATTCAGTTGCAAGTTGCAAAACAAACATTGAATCTGGTCAGAAGGGCTAATGCGGCCCGCTTTAGATTTAGGCAAACACAATGCGGGCCGCTTGGGGCCTCTGATCTGTACATATGTTTCAGAAATGACAGTTTAGGTCCCTGCACGTGTTTAAGGCCATTTCCGACACTTCTAAGGCCCGTAAAGCCAACTTTAAGGCCCTAAAATGTTGCCTAAACATTGTGGACATGAAACATGCTCAGAAATATGTCGGATGATGGTTCGTTTGGTCGTACGAACGCGATGTTCGCTTAATTACGACGGAATGCGCACAAGCGCGAAAAACGATCCAAATGACGCGACGAATGGATTTTTCTTATGGCGAACACTAAAATATAATGTAGTCATGCTTACATAAATTTTTGGATGTCCGGATGTATTCAGAACGTGAGTTATGCGTAAAAATGCAAACTTGTGCACTTTTGACACTTTTAGTCCCTGAATGACACAAAAGTTTATTTTAGCATACCGAACACCTCAAAGCCTATTTCTAAGCTTTGTGAAGGATATTTATGGTATGTTTAACTTATGGTCATGCTCCGGAATGTCTGTTACAGTTCAAATTGGCATACTTTCGCAGTTTGTCAACTTTAGTCCCTGTAAGCGATTTAACTTTATTTTGCCATACCAAAGCCTTCAAAACTTATTTCTAAGTTAAGTAAAGGTTATTTAAGGTATGTTAAGCCTATGTCACTATTCCGGAGTGTTTTTTGCATTAAACTGGTTATATTTACGCATCAGAGCGCGTATAACCCTCCAGAAAGCGATTTAAAGCTTAAAATCAAACAAGAGTTGATATGTGTAAAAGATACACATAATTTTACAAATCCCAAGTATGAAATATAATATTTCATTGGTTTGGTATTTGTTTGATGGCCGTGGAGGCACAGGTGTTACAGTCTCCCCTACTTTAGGAAATTTCGTCCCGAAATTTATTTAGAGGAAACTTGTGAGAGCTTGAAAACATGAGGTTGAAAAGATCGAACAATATTGGTTAGGGTTCTGAACTTCTAGTAACCTTTAATAACATCATGATTGCAATGTAAGAGGGATACTTATATACAAGTATATGAAGCGTCATTGGTGCGTCCACCGTACCTCCATTACATCGTTCTCATTTCGTTATTGTTGTCACTATCGGTTCTTACACATAATAAATCTTACTGTGTTTCTGTGCACTAAATTTCATAATTATGTACGCGTCCATAATCAGACAATTCTTTGCACAATTCACACAGTCTATTTTATAGTGTGTAGGGGAAAACCAAATGAACAAACCGGTGATGAGTGTGACTAGACCGCCATAGAGTCCTTTAAATTAAATCAATAAATGATCTAAATAGGCTATCAAGGAGTCTGTTCAGCTACATCACTAGATGTCATTCTTTAACCAGATTGTGAATCAATCTTTTTGACTAGACCACTTAAGGGTCTCTCATCGAATCATGGAATGGTACTATATAACCCAAGGGTCTTAACTATTACATAGAAGCCCATTAAGGATTTAAGGTAGTACCTTTTGAATATCCTACTACGAATCCATCATATGAAGATATGAAAGATTCTACGAGGATTTGGATAACGAATATCCAGAGTATACAAAAACACAAAAAATCATAGAGGAGAACACATAAACACATATCATATAACCACAAAATTGTTCGTTAATTTGTCTTGTAAATTGCGTACATGCATTTAAAGCACACTAGGAATCCATTCCGTGGATTTCATTTGGTACTTTAAACGTTACCAAGAATCCAACTATAAAGATAGAAAGATTCAACAAGAAAATTCGATTTCGATTATTAGGAACCGAAGTGTTCGAATTAAGGTACATAAGGAATCCAATTAAGGACTCTGATTTGAATGATGATTATCCACAAGGGTCTAATTGTGGAGATAAAAAGATCCCATATGGATTTTAGAAGTTGAAGATGTTTTGAAATCTCGCACGGGATGTGCTTAAGTCAAAACATGAAGTTGAAATGCTTATGAAGTTGAGATGCTAGATATGTCAAGGCGACATATGAAGCAGAATTTGAAGGTTATGTAAATGTGTGAGGAAAATATATTTGGAAAACTATGCATGGGTTAAAAAAATGTTTTTGAAACCTTATATATGTAATATTTTGAAATCATAAAGTAGGTGTATTAGATAGATATTTTTTACAAAAATATTTTAAAATCATGCGAGATGAATTTTGAAATTATGTATAAGGTTTTTGAAAATATGAATGATGCTTTTCGAAATCATGCTCTTGATAAGAAAATGTATTGTGTTAATATTGTCTTCAGACTATATGAAATATTTTGAAATTAGAAAGGTTGGTTTTGATAACATGGCCAATGTTTTTGAAATAACATAGACAATGCATCTAGAAAAATTGTTTTCAAACTATATGAAATGTTTTGAGATCATGAAGATTGTTTTGAAATACTGGTACTGTGTATGTTTGAAAAATCAAAACGTAATGGGTATGAGATTTGAAGATACCCTTAGTTATCTAACCAAGGATTTAAAGGCACAGATGTGCGAAAGGCACGATTACTCATAATATCTCTTAATTTTCTGTACTTTGTTTCTTAGAGTGAAACGAGTACTTAAAATTTTCGAGGGAATCATGAGCAATCATTTGAAAGAGAGAAATCACAAGAGTAGTTTGTAAGGTACATAGTTCCTTGATGTAGGTATCATAGGAAAAACCATACACACCTAGCAGGGGGTTGAGTTGGTTGGTTGGGAACGGTTCGACCATTGTGAGTGACCACAGCGAACTTCTAAGAAGCCTTTCGTTTCTTTGACTTCTTAGGGAATCGTTCATCCATGGTCTTTGATTCCCCGATTGGTTCATTGGCTGATGGTGTTATCACCTGACTAGGTCCTGTCTGTCTTGGTGACTCTTGAGTGGCTTCATCCTGGAGATGATACATGGCAGTAGCTAATTCAACAATCTTCAGGGCTACTTCGCCTATTCGCTGAGCGAATTTTGGCTGCTTGCTCAGATATCTGGGCGTCATCGTGATGAAGAGACATTCTTGAAGAAAAAGAAAGGCATAGGGAGAAACAGGTGAAAGATTATTGGACAATCAAAACAGAATGATAACGCATGAAGATTGCGATCATTTGGTTGTTACCTAAGGCAAACAAATGAGACGGTGACTGATCAAAGTAAATGGGTCAAAAATAATGTATTGCGAAGACATGCTCGCTTATAAGTGAACACTCACCCCAAGAATTCCCAGGTAAGCACAACTGGTCTCGCGTCTGATGAGATGTATACGAAGTGCTTGCCTAGACAGAAAACCCAGAATACAGGCATTCACCCTTCCAGTTTGCACGTGTTCACATTATTTAAAACCCAAAACCTTGACGAAGTTTTGAAAACTCAAAGAGGTTCAAAACCATATAATAGAGAGTTCAAAACCTAGTAATCAATCATCCTAGAACAGATGATTAGTTTTCAAAGCGGTTTTGACTTTTATGTTCTTGTTGTGGTCGTCGCCTAAGGATAGGCGACGGTATTGTTTTATGACTAAACGCAAGTAAACTCGCGTTAGGGTCCTAAGAAGGTTATAGACTAGGTCAAAGCATTACTAATTACTAATAACCTAATTCCCTATAACCATTGGCTCTGATACCATCTTTTCTGTCACACCCCCGACCGCGTAAAACAACAAATCGCGGCGGAAACATCGGGGCGTGTTGCAACAGAATTAATGTTTCATAACCATGGATATCAAAAGTGTTTCGTTTTATTAAACATTGAGCAATTACATTGTCTGGAAATCTAAATATACAATTTAAACATAGTCTATCATTGTTATTGAGTCACTAAGGCATTGTCCAGTCCTATGTGAGCATGCATCTTATCAATCGATATCATTCAACAATACCTGAAACATATGTGAAAACGAGGTCAGCAAAGAAATGCTGGCGAGTACATAGGTTTTGTAGGAGTGTCGAAATCATGGCTAGTTTAGATGTTGCAATACTTTATTTAAAAACCTTGTTTTGAAAAGAGTATAATATTGCAACTTAATTAACCAACTCAAATCAAGCGGGTTATAATTTGTAAAACCTCGTAGCCATGACTCTTAACTCAAAAACATTTGTTTTAGTAAATTATTTGGAAAAACAATGATAAGTTCAGGTGATATGTATAAATAAGAAAATAAAGCATGATTAAATGAATAACCATGTAATATGAGTTTGTATAAGATAAATTGTTTGTAAATAAATGTCTTGTGAAAAGTATGTTACTTGTATAAAATGTTCTATGTCTCGAGCTGAAATGATTCAAATAACACTACAATATGTAATACCATACAAACACTTATATATAGGAAGTACCAGCGGCGTATCCACCATGCTTGTATCATATTCCACACGCATTGTTACTTAATCACTTAATCCAAACCAAACCACCAAAGTAATTGTTAAAACATCGTGTGAAAACCCAATCGTTACCCAATCGTTAAAACATCGTGTGAAACCCAATCGTTAATTGTTTAATTCGTTTTAGGTCGTGAAACTACTTATGTGGTCGTCTCGCTAATAACATTCAAACCTTCTTGACTTTCGTCGCTTCTCGATTTCGTCGCTTCTCGATTTCGTCGCTTCTCGATTTCGTCGCTTCTCGTATTCGCATTAACAAACCTCCATAGGGTAAGTTAACACTTACAGATTCAGTCGCTACCCACAACACCCACACATAACCACGGGTGCAGTAAATAACGGGATTTGTCAGATCCTATGGTACCATAACCTAATACTGGTCGGCTTGATCATTGCTAATGAATGTCATATGTTATGTAACTACAACCAACAAGTTTGTTCACTTTATGAAATCGTTATTAGTTTTGTATAAATCGTCTTTATCGTTTTTGAAACTATTTGTTATAATATCGAAAACATTTAGCACATATGAGTCACCCCAAAACAATTGAAAACAGTAAAATAGGGGAAGAATGTACTCGCCTGAGAATGCTTGGAGGTCTTGAACAACAACCAAACAAAGCTTGAGGGAGCACGGAATCAATCGGCAATCTAAAACTATATAAATAAACCGGACCTAAATCGGGAGATCGGATAGGATGAGGCTTGGTAAACCAAACGAGTGTTGGAACTCATATGATATGGTTTAACAAGGCCTACATACTACAATGAAACCAAACCTAAGTGCTTTCGACCCATCACGACCCATTAAGGTAGCTTATGCTACTTTAACGCGTCGTGCGCGTGAAACGCGTTCAGACCGTCTAACTAGTCCTATGACAAGTGTTATATGCCTAAACATGTTACATAATCAGTTATGTGACAAAAGTTTAGGTTACATATGCTTAATTACCAATTATACATGAAAAGGGTATTCTGGTAATTTACCTAAGGCATATAAACTACCTATCATACAACTACTTAAACGATGTGACCATAGGGTATAACCTCGGAAGGTTATTCCCTACCTACTATGGTCACCTAATGTATTTGGTCGGATCCTAATGATCGACCAAATGGGTCGAGTTCGAAGGTATAGGCGATTTATTAGATCGCCTACCCTACGACTCTAGACAACGTGGTAATCAGTGGGCATAGTCCCAAGGGACTATGACCAACGTGATTACACTCACGTTGCGAAGTTCAAACGAACTTCGCATTGACCATTACTGGTCAACGCTGGAAGTCAAACAAAGTTTGACTTTCTGACTCGAAAAGCAATAAAATAAGGAAAAGAACGAAAGAATACTTACCCAGGGTCCCCGAATGCTAATCCCGACTTCAAGAACTCAGGTATGAAACAATGGTTTCAACTTAGAGCTCTCAAAATCAGAATTCTAGTAAGTTATGCAATGGGGGGCATGGGGTATATATAGATTTCGGGTAACCGCTAGGATCGTTTCTTGAATATCGTGCCACGATCCAAGCCGAACACTTGTCACAATGTTGTGGTGGCTAAAATGTTGTTCTTATCCGCTGACTAGACGATAGGAAACGTGTGGACACGAATCAATTCAGTTGCAAGTTGCAAAACAAACATTGAATCTGGTCAGAAGGGCTAATGCGGCCCGCTTTAGATTTAGGCAAACACAATGCGGGCCGCTTGGGGCCTCTGATCTGTACATATGTTTCAGAAATGACAGTTTAGGTCCCTGCACGTGTTTAAGGCCATTTCCGACACTTCTAAGGCCCGTAAAGCCAACTTTAAGGCCCTAAAATGTTGCCTAAACATTGTGGACATGAAACATGCTCAGAAATATGTCGGATGATGGTTCGTTTGGTCGTACGAACGCGATGTTCGCTTAATTACGACGGAATGCGCACAAGCGCGAAAAACGATCCAAATGACGCGACGAATGGATTTTTCTTATGGCGAACACTAAAATATAATGTAGTCATGCTTACATAAATTTTTGGATGTCCGGATGTATTCAGAACGTGAGTTATGCGTAAAAATGCAAACTTGTGCACTTTTGACACTTTTAGTCCCTGAATGACACAAAAGTTTATTTTAGCATACCGAACACCTCAAAGCCTATTTCTAAGCTTTGTGAAGGATATTTATGGTATGTTTAACTTATGGTCATGCTCCGGAATGTCTGTTACAGTTCAAATTGGCATACTTTCGCAGTTTGTCAACTTTAGTCCCTGTAAGCGATTTAACTTTATTTTGCCATACCAAAGCCTTCAAAACTTATTTCTAAGTTAAGTAAAGGTTATTTAAGGTATGTTAAGCCTATGTCACTATTCCGGAGTGTTTGTTGCATTAAACTGGTTATATTTACGCATCAGAGCGCGTATAACCCTCCAGAAAGCGATTTAAAGCTTAAAATCAAACAAGAGTTGATATGTGTAAAAGATACACATAATTTTACAAATCCCAAGTATGAAATATAATATTTCATTGGTTTGGTATTTGTTTGATGGCCGTGGAGGCACAGGTGTTACAGTTAGGAATCTTTTGAAGAATCCTTAATAACGTGTGTGATTTCTAACGAATCACCTCTGCCGGGAGTGTTAACATGTTTTCAGATGTTAACTGGGATACGAATCTTTTAAACATGTCTTACCATCTTGGCCAGGTCTTTATAATGACACTCAGGCTAGGTTTCACTCTTAAGATTCTTTTAATATTTATCGCAGAACAATTTCTAAATGGAAATGTTAATAAGGATCTGAATCTAAATTGAGGAACTGCCATCTTGGCCGGTCTTAATTATGACCCGAAGCTAGGTCTTGTCCTTTAAGATTCTGCCATTTTATTATAATGGTAGATCTTGCAAAATAGGAAATGTTATTTTCCATTTATTTAATATTTCTTGTTTAGAATGAAAGTTTAAACTTAATCATTCCATTATATAAAAATAAAAGTATAAAGTTGCCCTAAGCGGGACTTGAAAGAAATAATGTTGTCCTCGGAGGGACTGAAGGATAATTATGTCCTCATAAGGACTAATAAGGAAACGATCTTCATTAAAAGGAGTTTCTTCTTCATTTTATTTCTGAACGCTTTCTCCTCAGATGCTCGTTTCATTCTAGCCGCGGTACGAAGCTCAGCATCTCAGGGCTCCGGGTGTGGAGAACTCCTATTACGGCTTCTTCGCTTGGCGACGTATCCAATAAAAAATTGGAAGTAAAAATTTCTAGATTAGGATTGAGAATATTCCTAAGTTAAGTCTAGACTCAGAAGTTTAGATATGTGCAATTGTGTAAGTGAGATTAAACACGAAAGGTTAGTGTTTAATTCACTCAGTGTTGGCTCTGATACCAACTTGTCACACCCCGACTTTCCACGTGTCACCGGTGGGCCCGGTGGGGGAGTATCGTGACGTCATGGTTGGCAACATATAGTCAAAAAACACAATATAATAATGCACAGCGGAAGCAAATTAAAAGATATAATACAACCGAATTAATATTGTAATATCAATTGTCACAATACTCGGAAGTTTATCCACAGAAGGATCGAACATAATATGGAAACAATAGTTCAACAGACTTTTAGGCATCTTAAGCTTGCGAGACTTCTACTGATGCTAAGGAGAAATATCCAGCCAATTTCGTATAGTACCTGCATTTAGCCTTTTTGGAAAATACGTCAGTTTACACTGGTAAATACATTCAACTGACTCATTTTGAAAATGGTTTTAAGAAAATTGATTTGGATGCACGTGGCACAAAATATCTTTTATAATTTGATTAAAATGCAGAGAGGCAAAATTAATCTTTTTAACTTGGGAGAATTATTTAATATTATAATCTTGTGAACGAATTACATGTTACTTATGCGTTCAGTAGCCCGAATCAAATCCGGGTTAAAGATCAATAGACACACCACTTTAAGTGAGTTATACACGGGAGTACGCCTACACCCCGTGCTCAGGTCGTGGCCATCTCGTAAGATGATGCCAGGGATATCCGGGACATGGTCATTAACCCCCCAAAGGCTGTAAAGTAAACAAGACTGTTTAAACGAGCCGATCAAATTATTCAACTACCCACTAAGCGTGGAGATTTGATGCTCGATCAAGCGGTACGCTATGTACCGTAACCCAAGCCCGTATAGGGAAAATAAGTTAAAAGTATATACCTGAGCTAAATATAAATTCAATCCCAGCCGTATATCAAATCAGCAAGTACAGATAGCTTTTACTGGGCTCCTAATCTGGAACGAAGGTTTTTAATAACCTATTAGAATCCTAACGGGTCTTTAATTAAGCTTAAGCTTAGACCGGCTAATTTCAAAGATACGGTTCGTACGCACGATTAAGCGAGGACCGGATAGAATGTGATTTAGACCCGACAAGTTCAGAGACTTGTTTAATATGGGTCCTTCATGCACATTCTGGATTTTGAGATAAAACCGATAAGGTTTGACCCGTTTCGGCTATTTTATGTAAACTCGCTACATAAACCGAACCGAACGCGTAATACGCGTAACGGGTATTTGAAAGAGCCATATACAGGTTTCCTAAGTTAATATGCTTCAAATATGTTGTGACATCAGTAGGATGTCTTTCATTATGCCCGAAACGAATTTAAATACAAACTATGCCCCGTAGGGGTAGTTTGGTCATTTTCAACTTTATAAAAGAGTTTAAGTATTAACCTGAGTTACAGGTCTGATGTAATCAGCAAAAATACTCTATTTAAAAATTATAACAGTAGGGTAAAGTATATATGTGAAATTTATCAATTATAACCCAACTATGCACCGTAGGGCATTTTGGTAATTTCACATAAGCCGAAAAGCTCAAAATTGAAGTCTAACTTTGGGTACAAGTTTATATATCAGTGACTAAGGTTTTTACTCTTTTACATTTCCAAAAATCACGTTTTGTGGTGAAAAGGGCATAATGGTCAACATATGGGCAATTAACGGAATCATGCATATTAATTGGTTAACTAATGAACCATGGTGTATAATCACAGAGGATTATACTAGCATGTAACCTGGTCCAAATAGAGCTCTAAGGTATTTCTAAATCATACCAAAACGGGTCAGAACTGAAAGTCAAAGTATAAGTCAAACTATGTGACTTTCGGTTCCGAACCGGGTCTAAACAGGAAATTGTCGGGTTGAACATGTTTAGACATGTTCTTACACAAATTACCAAGTTATATTAATGATCAAACAGGTTGTATGTGTTCTACATTGTTAATTATGGATAAATTAGAAATTAATTATCCTGTTGACTTTTTAATAACAAGTTTGACCCGACATTTGACCTAGTTAGAGTGGGAATCAGAGGGTGCCCTTTTAAGGGTTTAATGCCCACATAATATAACAAAATTTGCATCGATAAAATTTTACCGAGCCTCGTGTTGACTGCGTTGACCAGCACTTGACCACGGTTGACCGATGTTGACCAGGTTTGACCGAACCCAAAACTGAACCGAGGCACTAACATGACCCAAAACTTCCCCTTGACCAGTTTTGACCACGTTTGACCTGTTGACCAAGTTGAACCGAGCCCGAGAGCGTCCCGAACTTAAATTTTTCACCCGAGTCGAAAGTGGTTCGATGGACTCTACGGGTCACTAGGAGCCCAAAAATATATTTTTCATCGAAAACTGATGGCTGGAACTCGCCAGAACCATGTCAGAAGTCGAGCCCGAGAGCGTCCCGAACTTAGATTTTTCACCCGAGTCGAAAGTGGTTCGATAGACTCTACAGGTCACTAGGAGCCCAAAAATATATTTTTCATCGAAAACTGATGGCTGGAACTCGCCAGAACCATGTCAGAAGTCGAGATTTCGCCGGAGAATAGAATTTCTCGAAACTGTGCAGGAATGCTCCTAAAGTCCCGATCGAAGCATCTGCAAAGTCAAAAGTTCAAAACGGGCTCGCCGGAATTTGACCGGAATGTCGCCGGAGTTGCCATAGAGCTCAAACCGCTAAGAATTAGCTAAAACTAACCACACCACGCGATCCGGAACGTCGGATATAGTCGAAAAAGTGTACCCTTGGCCGGAAAAGTCGCCGGTCGCCGGAAAAGTCGCCGGAAAAGTTTCTAGAGAGAGAGATAGTAGAGAGAGTTTGGGAGGTTAGAGAGAGAGTGAAAATGATGGATTTTGGGTGAAATTATTTATATAGTGGAGGTTTTGTGGGCTTGGGCCCAAGGCCCACAAGCCCGTCTTCGCACCCGAACATCATGGAAGCATCGTAGAGCATGATATTTATACTAAAATTCGCAAATTAGGATCGGTAGTCGATGCTTGCGTGTTCGTTCGTCGGTTGCGTAAAAATCGCGAGAAATTAAATCGTTGACGTTTTTAACCCCTCGTATACGAATATTGCCATAACTTTCTCATACCTTAACGAAACCTTGTGAAATTTTTATCACACATTCTTGTGAGTATAATTAAGCATTACAAAGCTTCGGGTTCGCTAAAAGGTCACTCAGAGGTATACCTTTAAACATGTTGACACATTTAACCCCTGTAGTTTGTAATTCCTCACTTTCTTTCACAATTGGCTTCGTACGATCCATGATTTATTCGGTTGAGGTTATGAACATCATGTAGGGTTACTGTAAAGTATATTTATCCCTTGTTGACATTTTGAACCCTTATATTCACATACTTTCTATGTTTGTCAACTTTAGTCCCTCTAAATATAATTTCACACGTTCAAGCTTATGACACGTGTCAATACATTATAGGACGTGAATTTTCGAGGTGTTACAGCCGGAATACACCGCAAAAACTTAGAACAACCGTAATCGCCGCCGGTTATCGATCGTAATCGCCTGAAATTGTTACAAATCGCCGCCGGAATACACCGCAACAACTTAGAACAGCCGTAATCGCCGCCGGTTATCGATCGTAATCGCCTGAAATTGTTACAAATCGCCGCCGGATGAGTCGTTTGTGTGTGTATTCGAATAGTTTACAATAAACCCTAAATACAATCCACAGTTACGCGTTATTACAGATCTAGCCATCCGTCCTTTTTTTTTACAACTTTAATTAAAGTTCATATTTGGTCCTTGTAAGTGGTTCTCGCGGTTCTCGCAATAAATAGAGTTCTCGCATGAGCCCCTCCCTATATATATATATATATATATATATATATATATATATATATATATATATATATATATATATATATATATATATATATATATATATATATAGAAAAAGTATATCGTACATTACGGCTTAACGTACTTCACGTACAACAACGTGCGTGATTTGTTCTATAACATGCGTGATTAATGTTATCAATATGCGTGATTATTGTGTTTCAACATGCGTGATTTTGGATTTTTGAGTTATAACGTGCGTGATTTTAAAATGAACGTGCGTAATTACCTGTCGTACGTGATGTATGTTAAGCCGTAATGTACGTTAACCTTCCTCTATATATATATATATTTTAAAGCAAAGATGCTCCATTTGGTATTGACTGTAATATACGAAAGATAATAAGCATATAAAAAAAAGAAAATCTATTAATAATAGTAACAGAAATGTTGGATAAAAAAAAACTTTAAATTTGTCAATTATCTATACTATATAATAAAAGAAACCATTTTGAGGACACTTATCATCATATTAGGCCATGTTTTATAGATAAGTATTATTTTAATTTAATTTTTTTCTAATTAATTATAGATAATCCTTCTACTAAATATTATTTAGTTTAATTTTTTATAGATAATTATTATTTAGTTTAATCTCCTTCTCATTTATAATTATTTAGTTTAATTTTTTATGGATAATTATTATTTAGTTTAATCTCCTTCTCATTTATAATATTATTTATTTAACTAATAGAGTAAATACGATTTTGGCCCCTGTGGTTATATCACTTTACTCTTTTAGCCCAAAAAGAATTTTTAACATCTGAACCACTAACGTCTTTTTTTTCTAATCTTTTTGGCCCCTAACGTCTTTTTTCTAACTCTTTTTACCCCTAACATTTAATGGATGAGGTTAGTGTTAGGGGCCAAAAGGGTTAGAAAAAAAGACGTTGTGGGCTCAGATGTTAAAAAAAATCTTTTTTGGGCTAAAAGGTAAAAGTGATATAACCATAGGGACCAAAATCGTAATTTACTCTAACTAATATGATTTATCATTTATACATTTACGGAGTTTTAAATAATGAGTTAAATTTATTGAGACTTCGTTAACAAATTTTGCTACAACAAAACAATCTATTTATATCAATCTAAATTTTTATCTATACTATACTATATAATAAAACATTAATGTGTGACACATGTCGTTCATTGTAGATATTTATTTTATGATTTTCTCGCCTTACTTCCAAACTTATCTTATATTAATTAAATGAATAATGAGCTAATATTAACTTTTATCCAACTTTAAATTTCGAATACCATTCTTCTATTTTTCTAATAAAATATTATCCGAAATTGTAAATTGTTAATTTAAAACATTTTAAATAAAACAAATTTATTTGGTATATAAAATTACATTAATTCAACCCGTATAATATGGTTCTTATATATATAATTTTTTTATTATTTAATATATAAAATTATATTTATTCAATCCGTGCAATAAAGGAAGTTTTTAAAGATATAATATTTTATTATTTAGTATATAAATTTATTTACTCAACCCGTGTAATACACGGTTATAATCTAGTTATTATAATTATGCTATACACATGCATGAGTTTCTTGGTTCTTTTGGTCACGTAAAGGAAAAGTATAATATAATAATACATAAAGCAATTTCAAATCCTTGCTCCGAAGTCGGATTTTGCGGTAATTTGTTTATTATCTCTATGGCCATATGCCTTATAATTATACAACGGTATTTCATCAACAAACCGGCCGAAGATCAAGGAATTCATTGCTTATATCATCGTCTTTAATTTTTTTTTTTAAAACCTTGCAACTTCGAACTATATAATTCTCATCTATCGGGTCCTGGTACTTCTGAACTCCCTCACCGTAGCCGACCTCTGCGATTGTGAAAGACTGCCGCCCCGCTCGTCGTGTTCCGTCGTGGCCACCTTGGTTCGTCGGAGCTTTTCGTCGTGCCCATCGGTTTGATCAGTTTAGTTCTTCGATGAGGATCAGCCGCTACTCAGACCGTTGCAGCCGCCCTTCGTCTTCGGTCGAGCTCCGTCGTCACGCTACTCCACCGTGTTCAGGCCACAACCGTTGCTACTGCTCGACTCGTTCGTTTGATCATCCGACCCTCTAGTCTTTGGGGTCCGGTTAGCTCCGTTTAGCGTTTAAGGTACTTGATCGAACCCTCTTCCGATTCGAATATATATATACGATTTTTTGGTTTTGTTTTGACTCTTCCGGTGACTAAAACTATCAACCTAAAGATAACCATGTTGGTTGGGTTTTGCTCAGTTTCTTGGCTCTGGTCTTTTGAACTTGAGGTCTAAATTAATTAAGGGAATTATGTACTAAACATTTGTTGTGACAACCCAAGTTTTCAAGGTCTTTCCTCACAACTGCGTTTTGTTAATTCGTTGCGTTCTTTTATGTGCACCTGGTTATTTGATTGTAAATTACTGTTTAGTGTTAATTGGTTAAATGTTAAATATGGATTTTGTGAAATAAGTGATGTGCTCTTAATATATATATATATATATATATATATAGGGGTAAGATCAAATAAAAAGTTTATTTTGCCTAAGTAGGATGAGAAGGAATCTTAATCATTCATTTTTCAAATCAATGGTTAAGATGAAAGTGTAGGAGAAAGGAGGAGTGCAAGGGTATCTTGGGAAAATCCTATTTATGGACTTTCTCTCTCCACATGCAAGGCACATGCATATTTCACCCCAATTTTTTAAACGTTCATAACTTTTTTATACGACATTATTTTTTCATAAAAATTTCACCATAAAATCGAGCGTCTTTTTATCTTTAATTTGAGTACCATATTGCTATATAAAATATGAAGACTAAAAAAACCCACTAAAATGTGTTGTATTTCTATGTTGTATAACATTTTTTTTGTGCTAGATTTTTGTGCTAAATTTTTTGTGCTGAATTTTTTTATCTTAAATTTTTTTTCTCAATTTTTTGTACTGGATTTTTTTGTACTACATTTTTTTGCTGAATTTTTTTGTGCTATATTTTTTGTTCTAGATTTTTTTGTGCTATATTTTTTTGTACTACATTTTTTGTGCTATATTTTTTGTACTAGATTTTTTGTGCTATATTTTTTTGTACTAGATTTTTTGTGCTAGATTTTTTTGTACTAGATTTTTTTTTGTATTTTGAAAAATCAAAAGGGGTGCCACATGTCATTTTCACTCCTATTTATAAGGACCAAAATGCCCTTGATTCCAACTTATTAGGAGTGCCACATGTCATCATCACAATCCTTCTTAGGCTACTTAGGCAAAATCCACTTTTTAGTGGATCCTTCCCCTATATATATATATTTTATTGTGCATGACGAAAACCAAGAGTGATTTCGCCACAATACCACCCGACGAAAACCCAAGGTTTTCGCCATAACCCTCACGAAGAAATCCCTGATTTCGCCGGCCCAGATTTCGCCGACGCCCATTAAGGGCCCAGTACACGTTGTGCGTATATATTTTTGTAGCACTGTTGCTTTCTCCTCATGTGTAACCGATCGAAAACCCTAGAGTCCCTCCATTCCCTTGTGCGACGGCCACCACCCTCTTTCACCATCATCTCTCTCGGATTATTGCTAGTCTCGTCTTTCAACTGGTTAGTGTGTGTTTATTTTAATTAACTTAATGTGTTCGACTACTGGTTGATGATCGTTACGGGTTCTTGTGAACATATGACCTTGTCCGATACTGAATTAATCATATTGTGTGTAGATTTGTGTATTGCATGATGTTTTAGATTGTATGAAGCGTATGAATGGTTGTGATCGATCATATATGAATGGAATCATTGCTAGGGTTTATCCATTGACTTATAATTAATACTCACTCATTGACTGCAAAAGATGCTCATGATTCGATGCATATGTTGTAGGTTATCCATCGACAATTAAATTGTTTAGATCAGAACTTGCGGTTAATATTCTCATAGCCTGTATTCATTATGATTCACCGCTCGTAGATGATGTTCCAGCTCGATGATTATAATATATGTGTACGAATGCTGTATAACGAATGATAGTGATGAAACGGCTGATGATGATGATTAGGGTTTTCTTATGATTTTGCTTAACTGTTACTCAACCCGACGAAAACCCTACATCGACGAAAACCCCTTGCCGACGAAATCCAATGTTCGTCGAGACCATTTTCGTCGTGACCTTGTGTCGACGAAAACTAGTTTTCGTCGTGGTGTTTTCGTCATGACCCTGTCGACGAAATCTAATGTTTTCGTCGTGAAGCTTATGGGAACAGTATGTAAATTTGTTTAGGTACACTGCATGCATGATCCTTTTTGTCATCTACTGTTAGTGACTGTTATGTGTTGTCATGAACTGGGAAGCATGGTTTGCATGAATCTGTATAACTGTTGTAATATTTAAATTCATACTGCATTGTATACGTGAAACTTGTAACTGCAAACTGATTGGGTATACATACAAGCTATAGGCTTTGACTGAACTAATTGTGGTCAAGTAATTAAGTATACCGAGCACACCGAGGTGAGTTCACACACTTTCTAAGGCATGGGATTCCCGGTGGTTGGGAATGGGTTAAAGAATTAAAACGGAACCTACATATCCTCCTTGGGTAGGATATGTACCGCCATCCTCCATGGGTAGGATGCCAATATTAATCATGCGTATTCTCCTTGGGTAGGACAACAACCTTAAACTTACTAGACAAAACTCTATCATGAAGTCCCTCATTTTTATATCGACTTAATCGCCGGGCCAATGGCGAGCGGGTCATTAGTTAATAGCGCTATTAGGGTTGACAAGCCTCACACCGTGCCGGCAGGACGGGCGTGTACTAATGGATCTGGGCACTTAGTCAATGATGATAGACATTGACGTAGGGCACAACTTACTTTCGTCAGTTGTCGATATGGTAACGGTCTAGTGGTTCACATGGGGAAGCCCCCACTGATTATAGATATGGTTTGGGAAAACAAAGATACTGGTTAACTCGTGATTTATGAAACAACTTATGGTTTTCAAAACAAACTTGTAAAACTAAACAACCAACTGTGAACTCGCTCAACTTTGTTGTTGACTCGTTGTTACATACCTTGCAGGTCGTTAGGTATTTATAGAGCTTGCACAAGGAAGCGTGGTCGTTGCGGGACATGGATAGTCATATGCCATGTTAAACATTTGATATATTTGAACTTATACTTTGGTTTTAAACATTATGTTTCCGCTTACAACTTACACTATGTTTTGTTTGGACACCAATTATATTGTGTTGGGTTTTATATTTATTTACATGCTTTGTTCAATATGATTGGTGGCTTGATCCTGGTCAGTCATGCCTCCATGGGGTGATACTCCGCTTGTGGATTTTTGGGGTGAGACAGATTGGTATCAGATTCATTGGTTATAGTGAACTTGGTTTTAAAAAGGGAAAAGCTTTTTGACAAAACCAGACTATAACCTGTACAGTGCTCAACGATCCACAACGACGCTTCGCTCCACATGTAAGGCTCAACATTCTAGGTGATATGGTTTATGTTTATATTACCTACCTGTTAGTTACATAGTACATTGTTCATGGTATGCTTAGATAAATGTAGCAACTATTGTTGAAACACATGTGTGCTTACTCTCTTCTGTCATCGCATTTTTGCGAAACCTTTATCACTCATGTTTCCTTTGATATGAAGATCATGAGTGGACGTATCAACCTAACTCAAGCCCAGCTGACGGCTTTAATCAATGAACAAGTTGCTGCAGCACTCGCAGCCGCTCAGGCAAGAGGTATAACCTGCCATTGCAACTTACTCTAGGATCTTTAGATCCTACTCTCGTGAACCAACACTTGTGCTTAACTTTGTCTCTTCTTACTCGCACGATAGGTCAACATGCTCAGCCTCCTGTGTGTACCTTCAAAACTTTTATGGGCTGCCGACCTACTACTTTCAACGGCACTGAAGGAGCTGTAGGACTCCTCCACTGGTTTGAGAGGCTCGAATCTGTCTTCGAGATGTGTGAATGCCCTGAGGCGCGTAGGGTGAAATATGGTACTGGTACTCTTGAGGGTGTGGCGCTCACGTGGTGGAATGCGCAGGTTCAAATGCTGGGGTTGGTTAATGCTAATGCCACCCCATGGAACGATTTCAAGGAATTGATCAAGGAAGAGTACTGTAATCGTGATGACATCCACAAGCTGGAGGTAGAGTTCTTTAACTTAAAGATGACGGGGTCGGAAATTGAAGCGTACACGAAAAGATCGAACGAGCTGGCTATCTTGTGTCCTACTATGGTGGATCCTCCTATTAAACGTATCGAGCTGTACCTTAAAGGTTTAGTGCCAGAGATTCAGAGTCATGTGACTGCAGCAAACCTCGCCACTATCCAGCAAGTTATTCGTTTGGCTCATCGTCTCACTGATCAGGCAGTCGAGCAGAACAGGCTGCCCAAGCATATTGGTGCTACTACTACTACTTCTGATGCCCCCAACGACAATAAGGGATGGAGTCTTAAGCAAGGGTTCAACATCAGCTCAGTCTCAGTCTCAGCAGCGAAAGACTAATGACTACAAGAGCCCTGGTCAGCAATCTTCGGGTAGTCAGGGGCAGGGTGGATACAGAGGAAACCGCCCCAAGTACAACCGATGCAACATGCATCATAGTGGGCCGTGCAATAAGGGTCGTTGTCTGAGGTGTAACAAGCCTGGTCATGAAGCTAAGGATTGCAGGGGTGCACGACCGGCAAATCAGAATCGTCAACAACAGCCACCAGCTCCACAGAATCAGCAGCAGCAACAACAGGGTAACAGGGGATGCTATCAGTGTGGTGCTGAAGGTCACTTCAAGAGAAACTGCCCCCAGTTGAACCAGAATCAGAACAACAACAATAATCAGGGGAACGGGAACAATAACGGGGGTAACAATGATGGCAATGGTGCCAGAGGACGTGTTTTCGTGCTGGGTCAGGGTGACGCGAGGAACGATCCCAACGTTGTGATGGGTAAGTTTCTTCTGGATGATTTCTTTGTTACTGTTTTATTTGATTCGGGTGCCGATACTAGTTATGTGTCCCTAAAGGTTAGTCAAATGCTTAAGTGCACTCCAACACTTTTGAACACCAAACACATGGTAGAACTAGCAAACGGTAAAAGTCTTGAAGCCACACACATAGTTAAGAGTTGTAATCTCGTCTTAGCTGGTCAGACTTTCTCTATCGATCTTATCCCCATCGTTCTTGGTAGTTTCGACGTTGTTATTGGGATCGATTGGCTATCTCAACATCAAGCGGAGATTATTTGCAAGGAGAAAATCGTCTGTATCCTCGTTTTGGTGAAGAACCTCTCATGATTCATGGCGACAAGAGTGGTGCTGTTGTGGGCATCATCTCTTTCTTTAAGGCCCAGAAGTGTTTGCGAAAGGGCCACACTGCTATTTTAGCCCTCGTTACTGACACCTCGAAAAAAGAGAAGAAGATAGAAGATATTCCGATCGTACGTGACTTTCCTGAGGTGTTTCCTGAGGAATTACTAGGTCCATCGCCCCATCGTCAGGTTGAATTTCAAATCGAGCTAGCTCCTGGAGCAGCGCCCATAACTCGAGCACCTTATCGTTTAGCTCCATCAGAACTTGAAGAACTGTCCACGCAACTACAAGAGCTCTTGGACAAGGGTTTTATTCGTCCTAGCTCTTCGCCTTGGGGAGCTCCAGTATTAGTTGTGAAAAAGAAAGACGGTACCTTCAGAATGTGTTTTGACTACCGCGAACTCAACAAGGTGACCGTAAAGAATCGCTATCCTCTTCCATGCATTGATGACTTATTCGACCAGTTGCAAGGGTCGAGTTTCTACTCAAAGATTGACCCGAGGTCAGGCTACCATCAACTGAGAGTCCGAGACAAGGATATCTCTAAGATAGCGTTCAGAACTTGTTATGGGCATTACGAGTTTCTGGTTATGCCTTTTGGATTGACGAATGCACCTGCGGTCTTCATGGATCTTATGAATAGAGTGTGCAAGCCTTACCTGGATAAGTTTGTTTTTGTTTTCATCGACGACATCCTGATCTATTCGAAGAATCAGGAGGAACACGAGCAACACCTGAGGCTTATTTTGGAACTTCTTCGAACAGAGCAGCTGTATGCCAAATTCTCGAAATGTGACTTTTGGCTTCGCGAAGTCCACTTTCTAGGCCACGTGGTAAACAAGGATGGGATTCATGTTGATCCATCCAAGGTAGACTCGATCAAGAACTGGCCTGCACTCCGTACAACAACAGAAATCCGCCAATTCTTGGGTTTGGCGGGCTACTACAGAAGGTTCATCAAGGATTTCTCCAAGATTGCACAACCTCTCACCTCACTAACTCAGAAGGGTGTTACCTATCGTTGGGTGATGCACAGGAATCTGCATTTCAGCACTTAAAAGATAGACTTAGTAGCGCACTAATTCTCTCATTGTCTGAAGGCACGGACGATTTCGTGGTTTACTGCGACGCGTCCATCCAAGGACTTGGTTGCGTGTTGATGCAACGTGACAAGGTCATTGCTTACGCATCACGCCAACTTAAGGTTCACGAAAAGAACTACACTACGCACGACTTGGAGTTGGGAGCAGTGGTTTTTACTCTTAAGATATGGAGATTACCTGTACGGTACCCAGTGCACTATTTACACCGATCATACGAGTGTCGAGCATATCTTCAAGCAAAAGGAGTTAAACATGCGACAACGTCGATGGGTCGAGCTCTTGAATGATTACAAATGCGCGATCAAGTACCATCCGGGAAAAGCCAATGTTGTGGCCGACACCCTCAGTCGAAAGGATACTACACCTAAGCGAGTGCGTGCGTTACAACTTACCATCCAAATTAGTCTTCCTACTCAGATACGTGATGCTCAGGTTGAAGCATTAAAAGCAGAGAACATCAGGGCTGAGTCCTTATGAGGATCGAAGAAGCGATTAGAACAAAAGGAATACGACGCCTACTACGTAACATGGCGTATTTGGGTCCCACTTTATGAAAACTTACGCGAGTTTGTGATGGATGAAGCACATAAGTCTCGTTACTCAGTACATCCTGGTTCGGATAAGATGTACCACGACTTACAGACTACATACTGGTGGCCTAGCATGAAAGCCAACATAGCAACCTACGTCAATAAATGTTTGACTTGTGCGAGAGTCAAGATTAAATATCAGAAACCATCAGGCCTGCTCCAACAACCAGAGATCCTGACATGGAAATGAGAGCAAATTTCCATGGATTTCGTTACTGGCCTGCCTAGATCTCAACGCGGAAATGACACTATTTGGGTGATAGTGGATCGACTGACAAAGTCTGCACACTTCTTGGCTATCAAAGAAACAGACAAGTTTTCTACTTTAGCAGACGTTTACTTAAAGGAAGTGGTTTCGAGGCACGGGGTGCCAACCTCCATTATTTCCGATCGTGACGCGCGTTTTACCTCTGAATTGTGGCAAGCGATGCACAAGTCTTTTGGCTCTCGATTAGACATGAGCACATCATATCATCCGCAAACGGATGGGCAGTCTGAGCGCATCATCCAAACCCTTGAGGACATGCTTAGGGCATGTGTGATAGATTTTGGCAATGGTTGGGAAAGACATCTACCTTTAGTGGAATTTTCGTATAATAACAGCTACCACACCAGTATCCAGGCCGCTCTGTTTGAGGCATTATATGGACGTAAATGCCGATCACCTCTTTGTTGGGCAGAAGTTGGTGACAGCCAAATCACTGGCCCAGAACTTGTGGTAGACACAACCGAGAATATTGCTCAGATACGACAACGAATGGCGGCAGCTCGTGACCGTCAGAAAAGCTACGCTAATAAGCTCAGGAAACCACTTGAGTTCCAGGTTGGGGATCGAGTGCTACTCAAAGTCTCACCTTGGAAAGGTGTAGTTCGTTTTGGCAAACGAGGCAAACTCAATCCGCGTTATGTCGGACCGTTCGAAATCATTGAGAAAATTGGTAAAGTCGCTTACAAGTTGAATCTACCCGAAGAACTCAGCGGAGTTCACAATGTATTCCATGTGTCGAATCTGAAGAAGTGCCTGTCAGATGAGACCCTCGTAGTTCCTCTCAAGGAGCTCACTATCGACGACCAGTTGCGATTCGTCGAGGAACCCGTAGAAATCACAGACCGAGACGTTAATGTTCTCAAGCGCACCAGAATACCTCTTGTTCGAGTTCGTTGGAACTCCCGTCGTGGCCCAGAATTCACCTGGGAACGAGAAGATCAAATGAAACACAAGTATCCCTAGTTGTTCGAGAACAATGCAACCACTACAGAGGCTGAAGCTACTGTGGAATTTCGGGATGAAATTCCAAACCAACGGGGGGATGATGTGACACCCCAGGAAACCACACAACCCATCTAGCTTCCTCAGTAACCATGTGCTAAATTTCTAGACGAAATTTCTTTCAAGTTGGGGATGATGTGACAACCCGAGTTTTCAAGGTCTTTCCTCACAACTGCGTTTTGTTAATTTGTTGCGTTCTTTTATGTGCACCTGGTTATGTGATTGTAAATTACTGTTTAGTGTTAATTGGTTAAATGTTAAATATGGATTTTGTGAAATAAGTGATGTGCTGTTAATATATATATATATATATATATATATATATATATATATATATATATATATATATATATATTATTGTGCATGACGAAAACCAAGAGTGATTTCGCCACAACACCACCCGACGAAAACCCAAGGTTTTCGCCATAACCCTCACGACGAAATCCCTGATTTCGCCGGCCCAGATTTCGCCGAAGCCCATTAAAGGCCCAGAACGCGTTGTGCGTATATATTTTTGTAGAACTGTTGCTTTCTCCTCATGTGTAACCGATCGAAAACCCTAGAGTCCCTCCATTCCCTTGTGCGACGGCCACCACCCTCTTTCACCATCATCTCTCTCGGATTATTGCTAGTCTCGTCTTTCAACTGGTTAGTGTGTGTTTAGTTTAATTAACTTAATGTGTTCGACTACTGGTTGATGATCGTTACGGGTTCTTGTGAACATATGACCTTGTCCGATACTGAATTAATCATATTGTGTGTAGATTTGTGTATTGCATGATGTTTTAGATTGTATGATGCGTATGAATGGTTGTGATCGATCATATATGAATGGAATAATTGTTAGGGTTTATCCATAGACTTATAATTAATACTCACTCATTGACTGCAAAAGATGCTCATGATTCGATGCATATGTTGTAGGTTATCCATCGACAATTAAATTGTTTAGATCAGAACTTGCGGTTAATATTCTCATAGCCTGTATTCATTATGATTCACCACTCGTAGATGATGTTCCTGCTCGATGATTATAATATATGTGTGCGAATGCTGTATAATGAATGATAGTGATGAAACGGCTGATGATGATGATTAGGGTTTTCTTATGATTTTGCTTAACTGTTACTCAACCCGACGAAAACCCTACATCGACGAAAACCCCTTGCTGACGAAATCCAATGTTCGTCGAGACCATTTTCGTCGTGACCTTGTGTCGACGGAATCTAGTTTTCGTCGTGGTGTTTTCGTCGTGACCCTGTCGACGAAATCTAATGTTTTCGTCGTGAAGCTTATGGGAACAGTAGGTAAATATGTTTAGGTACACTGCATGCATGATCCTTTTTGTCATCTACTGTTAGTGACTGTTATGTGTTGTCATGAACTGGGAAGCATGGTTTGCATGAATCTGTATAACTGTTGTAATATTTAAATTCATACTGCATTGTATACGTGAAACTTGTAACTGCAAACTGATTGGGTATACATGCAAACTATAGGCTTTGATTGAACTAATTGTGGTCAAGTAATTAAGCATACCGAGCAAACCGAGATGAGTTCACACACTTTCTAAAGCATGGGATTCCCGGTGGTTGGGAATGGGTTAAAGAATTAAAACGGAACCTACATATCCTCCTTGGGTATGTTATGTACCGCCATCCTCCATGGGTAGGATGCCAATATTAATCCTGCGTATTCTTCTTGGGTAGAATACGTACGTTCGTCCTCCTTGGGTAGGACAACAACCTTAAACTTACTAGACAAAACTCTATCATGAAGTCCCTCATTTTTATATCGACTTAATCGCCGGGCCAATGGCGAGCGGGTCATTAGTTAATAGCGCTATTAGGGTTGACAAGCCTCACACCGTGCTGGCAGGACGGGCGTGTACTAATGGATCTGGGCACTTAGTCAATGATGATAGACATTGACGTAGGGCACAACTTACTTTCGTCAGTTGTCGATATGGTAACGGTCTAGTGGTTCACATGGGGAAGCCCCCACTGATTATGGATATGGTTTGGGAAAACAAAGATACTGGTTAACTCGTGATTTATGAAACAACTTATGGTTTTCAAAACAAACTTGTAAAACTAAACAACCAACTGTGAACTCGCTCAACTTTGTTGTTGACTCGTTGTTACATACCTTGCAGGTCGTTAGGTATTTATGGAGCTTGCACGAGGAAGCGTGGTCGTTGCGGGACATGGATAGTCATATGCCATGTTAAACATTTTATATATTTGAACTTATACTTTGGTTTTAAACATTATGTTTCCGCTTACAACTTAAACTATGTTTTGTTTGGACACCAATTATATTGTGTTGGGTTTTATATTTATTTACATGCTTTGTTCAATATGATTGGTGGCTTGATCCTGGTCAGTCACGCCTCCATACGGTGATACTCCGCTTGTGGATTTTTGGGGTGTGACATTTGTATAAGGAAATGAGTGGAAAACAAGTCGTTGAGTTTGTTTTATAAAGGTTTTAAATGTGATAGCCTACTGTTAAAAGACTGAGGATAAAATACTACATCCATCGAACCAATATATAAAAATTATTGGTGGATTAAATCTGAATCGATATAGAATATTATATTATATTTTAACTAAAATATTTTCAATTTTTTTTAAACCCAACATAACTCAGAGCCAACCTTTGCAGCCCATGTATTTATGAGATACATAATATGAGATGTGGATTCATGAAAACTTATACTGTTAGTTGATAATACAATCTCTTGAAAGTGTAAAAGTCAAACTCCAATTTAGAAATGATGACTTGAAGGTTGTGGGCTGAAGATGGCTTATAAATATGCTTTTTAACAATCTCATATTTACTATATTTTTTTTATGACTCTAGATGCTTGGTATATTAAATAAATAACAAATAAGACCCCAAAATCGTTGTCGCCGGAAAGCCAATGAAACATGTAATGAAGTTTAAGATTTCGTAAACCTAAGATAGTTTGTGCATAAACTGTAGGCGTTTGTGACTGTTGAGGAAAACTTGATTATTGGTTTTGCTTATGTGCTAATAAGGTACGGATTCTGTTATCTTTTCATTATAGTATTTTATTCAAGTCCGTTACTTTGTAGTACGGATGTTTTCGCTAGTTGTTTCTTTTCCGTAATTAGTATATATTGTAGCATGCAATAGACCTTATACTTTGTGCTCATTATTGCATGTTCCCTTTTAGACTTATGTCAAGATACATTTATTTTTATACGGCTTTGTACTCTGTCACCCGAGCAATTATAAGTTACTTGTCGTTGGGGCGTCAACGACATGGCACTCATCGTGACGGTGCGTAACTAAAGTTCACGACGTTTCTAGTTTGTGCTTGTGTAGCACATGGCCCCTAGAGGCGAATAGATCGATGTTAGCTCTGACTCCTGACTCCTGTTGAGATGGAATAATGAGTGTACGCCTACACGCACCATCTCGGCGCATGGACTATAGCCATGTATGCCTCTGTTTAGGCTCGTGGGTGCTTCTATATTACGTGACTTGTTTTACTGTTACATGATGTCACGTATGTCTTGTCTCTGTTATGATATGTTTGATATGATTATTATATGCATTTGTTTATGTTCAGTATATGTTATCTGTTCAGTATAAGTTTTGGGATTCAAGTTATATACGTATCTGATTTAGTGCCAAAATCTAGACTTGTTTAACGTCAGTACCGTTCATGTTTCTGTCCGTATTTCTGCCTTACTTTACTGTTGATTTCTCCGTTACTGGGCAACTTTTTGGCTCAGCCGTAGTTTCTTTCTTGTGTTTGTCTTATTTGTTTGACAGGTAATTTGAGAAACGTGGGGGAATAAGTGAAGAGTGTATTGAAGATAAAGATTTATTTTTATTTCGGTAATGTAATGAAAAATGTAATTAGGATCTTTTGTTTTCAACGTTATGGATTGGTTTAGTTTTGATATCGGTATGAGTGACACGTCAGCCCTAGCGGGGTTGGGTTGTTACATTGACTTTCACATGCTAACTAAATGTTGGTGCAGCAAATGAGGCGTGTGAGAAGAAGCTGGATGTGGTAGGATTCAGACGAATACGAATACGATCAGCTGCCTGACATAACAACATATGCTGATGACTAACGCCGCTAAAACGCTATCAACAATTCTAGCAAAGTTAAGACCACCACCGTGCCAAAAGTATGCCAAGAAGCCAATACAGGTCAACTACCAATCTTATACATGTCTCTTTTGCTACCCGCAATCAGGTCGGGCTGGATCCTTGTGTAGTGGCATTGGGGGCGACCAGTTTCGTTATGAAAAACAGAAAGCAAGCACATGGAAGTTTTTCAACTGGTATTGGTCTACATCAAATTAACCATTGGGTCAGCAAGAGAACCACTAGAGGAGGCCTTACTTCCATAAGATCATTTTGCCCTTTTATAAAAAAATGAAAGTTTTTTGTTGTTATTGTTTGCTATCTTCTTTTTCTTTTTTTTTACATTTCTTCGCTTTTTTACACATCGGCTACCATAGCTGCTATATTTTTCAATTTGTACTTGACTAAATTTCATCATTTATACTTAATACATTTAAATGCGTATCTACATTTCATGTTGGAATATGGTAAAAAAAGCCTACAGAAAAAAATACTTTTTGAAATTACCTTAGTTTTGCATGATGAGATGTTCACATATCTTTAGGGCTCGCGATTCTCACAGGAACATGATAACATGACATGAACCTACACGAAGTTAATAGGTTTCGTGTTTAACTTTAATAGGTTTCGTGTCTATAACAGGTCGACATGATAAAACCTGTTTAATTTCGTGTCGTGTTTACCTATTTCGTGTTCGTGTCTTAACAATACGACCTGTTAAGACTTAAGACCATTATACAATACCTGTTAATGGCTAAATATTAGATATGTAGTAACAGGTCGTGTTTGTGTCTTAATAGGTTATATGATACATTGGTAATTTTTTCGTGTCTTAACAAGTGGCTTCGTGTAACCTGCTAATTATCAGGTTCGTGTTTGGAAAATAATATGGTTTTGGTTGAACCCGCGTATTACGCGGGCATTAACCTAGTTAATAATATATTCAAATTTTAATTATTAGTAATTTATGTAATTTATTGCATTCAGGTAGGTGCACTTTGCACAACGCATACTAATGAATTATGCCGATCAAAAATTGTGCGGACTAATTTTTTTTTTTTTTTTTGAATAGAAAATTTCATTAAAACACAAAGGCCGGACCTCAAATCAAGGACCGAACCCAAAACTTACAAACCATACAAAGGGTATTTAACCCAATCGTTCCAAACCACATTATTGTACCTAGTTCGATGTTTAAACCAAAAAAAGGATAAAACTTTCACCCTCGCCACCATGTCCACCACCCGGGGAGACGAACCTTGAAAAACCTTCTTATTTCTCTCGTTCCAAATAACCCAACAAGAGACCATCAAGATACCTCTTAAAGTCTTCATCTTCCACTTAGTACCCTTAGCCACAAAGTCCATATTCATAATATCTTTAATAGTTCGAAACATGCCTCCATTTATCCTACACCATTTCTAAATAAAGGTCCAAACTCCAAAAGAAACACCGCAATCAACTAACAAATGCTGCAATGTTTCGTATCCTGTGTCGCATAAAGGACAACACACGTCCGAAATGTTAATCATCCTTCTAACCAGCGCATCACGGGTCGGCAGACGATCCAGGATCATTCTCCAAACAAAAACATTAACTTTAACCGGAACCCAAGACTCCCACTTCAAAACCGAATTAAGCCTTGTAGAACCGCCCTCTCCCATCCATTTTTTAACAGCCGCAACACTAAACAACCCATCTTTATCCGGTTCCCAAACCCACTTATCAATTCCCCCAGCGAAACTAACCTGAGAAAGCAAATATACAGCCTCTTGCGCTTCAGAAATGGTCTGAACAGTATTCGTTTCCATCACCCATGTGTCTGCCAGCACAGTTTTATTATCGACCTGCATCAATCGCATTCCCACCTTATCATTTTTCTTCTTATCCGCTTCAAACAGCCCTGGCCATCTGTGTTTTAACGGCACCGTGCCCAGCCATACATCCAACCAGAAACGAATAGAATCCCCATTCCCAAGCTTACCCCGAATTTGGGATTTCAGCGAAATCCCTTTTATAACCACCTTATCCAAGTGACTAACAATATTCTTCCAACATCCAGGGATCGAGTTTTTAATCGGAAGGAACACCCACCGATTTCTACCTCCATGAATGCACTCAATAACCCTCCTCCACATACCTTCTACGTCGGATTTAAATCTAAACGCCCACTTAGCGAGCAAAGCCGTATTTACCTCAACAAGTTTAGAGATTCCCAAACCTCCCTCCTTCTTAGGCTTTGTAACGATATCCTAACACACCCAATGCATACCCTTTGTGACAACCCGTGATTTACGGCTCTTAATTACGTGATTAACAAGTGATTAACGCGATAATAAATAGTGTTTACAGCGCGAATTAACTTAATTAGGCCTTTGGAGTGCCTGGGAACGTCTATCCGTCTTTACAGTGCGCGAATGGTGGTTTACAGAGAAACCGGTGAAACATTAAACGGCAACGGATTGAAACCGAACAGAATACTGACAACGCCGACAAATATTAAATTTTTACGCTATATTTAGCTCCGTAATTAATTTTAGTGACTACAGTCGGAACCGGATCGAAAAACGGTTTAAAAACGACCTACGACGCAAGTTTACGCGCTTCTTACGCAACCGACGGTTAGACACTACAACAACGACTACCGGTACTATATCATATATTTTTTTTAAAATCCGAAATTTTATTTTAGGGCGTTCCGTGGAGCTCGGGTTCGTAAATGGATTTCGTAGAAGTAACGGGTCTTGTAGGGACGAACGGGCTACTTTAAACACGAATCGGGCTTGTGGGCCTTGGGCCCAAGCCCAAAAACCCACAAGACATACATCTGTGTATATATAATAGACCTAATGGTCTTTTGTTCTCATTTTTTTTTCACAGACAAACAAACAAATAAATACTCACATACAAAACTCCCATGAGCTCTCTCTCTCTCTCTCGACATATGACCGGCAACCGGAGTTCGGTCCGACTGAACTCCGGCGCCACCACTCCCGTCGGCAAGCATACACCCCTTTTTTTTTAATTTTCTTTTTCACCCTCTGCGTTCCTC
This sequence comes from Helianthus tuberosus, assembly GCA_030545235.1. Taxonomy (NCBI): domain Eukaryota; kingdom Viridiplantae; phylum Streptophyta; class Magnoliopsida; order Asterales; family Asteraceae; genus Helianthus; species Helianthus tuberosus. The sequence goes on from CM060372.1 coordinate 2,779,156, forward strand.
CGATCTACACCCCCACCCCCCCCCCCCCTTCTGATTCTGAACGGACCACCACCACCATTAACCGGTGGTGGTGCGGCGGTGCGACATAGAGGGAGACGGAGCGAGAGAGACTGAGAGGCGAGAGAGAGAGAAAGAACCGACGGTCGAAGACTCGGACCGCCAGTCGGTCCAATTGTCCGGTGGTCATTGTTTATGTCCGACATGTTTTCCGTTATGGTGCTGCTGTGTGGTTCCGATGAAGAAAGACCGAGAGAAGAGAGAGAGATCGGAGACTCGGACCTATGGTCGGTTCGTTTAACCGGCGGTCCATACCTTTACCCGGCGAATTTCACGATGATGATGATGAAGATGATGTTCTGGTTTGAGTTTGGTTCGAGTTCGAGTTGTCCTTCCCGGTAACACTGGTCTCTATTTCGTTCCGATCGACTTCTGACGATGATGGAGATGATGCTTATGTTTGTTTCCACTGATGATGATTAGATTCAGTTTTGGTTTCGGTTGACTCGGTCAAGCGAGTCAACAGATCAGTTCGGGTTCGGGTCTCGACTCGGTGCAAATCGGTACAACTCGGTTCAACTCGGTGCAACTCGGTACGACTCGGTTCGACTCGGTGTATTTCGGTTCAACTCGGTCAACACAGTCAACAGCTCAACTCAGTTGACCCGGTCAACTCAGTCTAACGTTTCGACGACTCGACAAAAGTTTTGGTAATGGTTTAAGTCGTGATTTCCTTACGTTATCTTTATATTTTTACTCTTGCGTGACAAACGAGCTTCGACCGATCCAAACCGATTTATAGGTTGTGTTATATTTAATGAAGTGTTATATGTTTGATTAAAAAATTGATATACGGCGATTGACTAATGTGTTTTGATAAAAATAACGACAACTTGTGTTGTCGGGGCGTCCAAAAACAGAGGAAACTCTGCCCGTTTTTCGAGAAAACCCGTAAAATAAAACGAGTTTTATTATAAAAACGTGCTTTTCTTGTAAAACGACAACTATTGTTATAAAGCGACTTTTACGAGATACAAATATAAAGTTTCCTTCGACAACAACTTACAACTTACGAGAACCACGATACGAAAAATATTTCGATAACAAAATAAATATAGTTATTATATTTATTTCAAACGAACTCGAATTCTTTTTATAAATAAATATAGTATATATATTTATTTCAAGCATCGCGTAGCACGAATTCGTTTCATCAAAATAAATATAGTTTATATTTATTTCAAATATCAAACGACACGACGATTGTTTTGCTAAAATAAATATAGTTTATATATTTATTTGAAGTAATAAACGACACGAATTCTTTTATAAAATAGATATAGTTTATCTATTTATTTCAAACTTCAAACAAACTCGATAATACTTTCGCAAAATAAATATAACTTTTTATATTTATTTCAAAACGCCTAAACGGCATATACGTATATTATGGCAAATATATACAAGACGCTATATATAATACAAGTTTATTATATATTACTTTCGTACGAATATTCCTATATACACAAACGACTTCTCGGAACTTAACAAGTTTAACTTAATCATTTTTATTAGGTTAACAATTTACCCTTGAATCGTTCGATTAACGATTCGGTAGAGCTCGATGACACGTAGTTTAGATACTGCATTTATTTAGAAACTTATTAGGTATTCCGTGTTAGGAATATTGTAGAATGCATGCTAGCAAGTCAAGTCTTGGAAACGACATCATCGAAGTCGTAATTAGCTAGCTTTGCACAGGGAATATTCAGGTGAGTTCATAACCCCACTTTTTACGGTTTTACATTTTTGTAAATGTTTTCGGGGTGGAAAGACATGCACATTTTGCAAAAACATACAAAGTTTTGAACTAACGCAAAACTCGTATTTCTAAATCATATTACGAAGGGATTTCGAGGAAACACAAATGATTTACGAAAGGTTTATACTAAACATACCGGTTTTTACAAAAACAAATGCTTATTTTCGAAATGTGAATGATATTTGGCCAGGGTGACCAGGGATCTGGTCAGGGTGACCAGGGATTTATTTTTACATGGTATGATTAGCGTAAGGAGGGTTTACTACTTAGATCATGTGAGTGGGTAGGCGGGAACTGGAGGCCATTAATCCTCATTATAGGACCGAGGGACGTAAGCGATAGATCTATCTGGGTGTAGCGAGCCCAACCCCAGGCCCAGCGTAACGGACCTCGGGGTGACTTTGTACCCATCGCAAAATCTGCTAGGTTTGAGTCTTCCTACTTGCACTTCACACATATCAATGGCCTTGCAAACCATTGGTGATCTCTTTTTCCTTATTTGCTACATACCAGGGATTTTATACTTACGGAAACTTCTTGTTCATACAAATTAACTACTATGTTTTATACAAATTCAAAACATTATGCGGGTATGGAGTCAAAGTCAGGGTGGGCATTAACGGTTTTGCGAATATTACAAATACAAGGCTTTACAAATACATGGTTTTATGAACATAACGTGTTACAAACACAACGTTTCCATATAACTGGGCAAGAAAATGATTTTTAAATTCATTTTCTCAATACTATTTCAAAAACCGGTTATTCCAAGGATTTATTTCAAACCTTTCACAACTCAAAAGATTTATTTCAAATCTTTTACAAACAAACTATGAACTCGCTCAACATTATGTTGATTTTTCTCGCATGTTCTTTCTCAGGTTACTTTTCTAAGACAAGGCACGGTTGGAATAGGAGAACCATTGGAGACTCGAGTACTTAGTGGGCGTTCAGTTTCTAGAAAGTCTCTGCTTATTTGCTTCCGCTGTGCAATGAAGATACCAGTCCAGTCACGCCAATGCTCTGATAATTTCGGGGTGTGACAGATTGGTATCAGAGCTATAGGTTACAGCGAATTAGGTTCCTGTTGTGATACCTAGGCTCTAACCTCACTTTCCTCTGGGAACTTAGACTATTAAGACATTGAATACATACAGAACGCCTAGTACTCAAATATGGTCTCCAACCGTTGCCGAAAAGCAAACAGTCAAAATTTTGTTTTCAAACATACGCTATTGTGATGTTTTATACACGGTACACAAAACAAATACATACAGTACACAACACTCTGAGAGTTTAGGAAACATGCATTTAAGACCTTCGGAAAAGGGAATTCAGTCTGGGAGGCTGGGAGGCTAGTGGGACTAGGAGATTCAGTCTGAGAGGCTGGGAGGATAGTCTAGTGGGACTAGGAGATTCAGTCTGAGAGGCTGGGAGGATAGACTAGTGGGACTAGGAGATTCAGTCTGAGAGGCTGGGAGGATAGTCTAGTGGGACTAGGAGATTCAGTCTGGGAGGCTGGGAGGCTAGTGGGACTAGGAGATTCAGTCTGAGAGGCTGGGAGGATAGTCTAGTGGGACTAGGAGATTCAGTCTGGGAGGCTGGGAGGCTAGTGGGACTAGGAGATTCAGTCTGGGAGGCTGGGAGGATAGTCTAGTGGGACTAGGAGATTCAGTCTGGGAGGCTGGGAGGCTAGTGGGACTAGGAGGACTATTTGATTATATGATTGATTATTTGCGCATGTGTGTGTTTATTAAAGGTCATCACGTAGGAACCGCGAATATTAACTCGGGTACACACTATTACCCATATTGTCTATGATATTTTAACTTCCCGAGCAGACAGCCTACGCATAACAAAACGCTAGTGCACACGAATACATGGAACTCAATCTTTACGTCAACGGATGTCGGGGTACATCACCCTCTACGCGGCACACAACGCTAGTGCACAGGTATACGTGAAACTTAAGCTATACATCAACGGAGGTTGAAGTACGACACATACGACTATCGAGGCGAGGCCTTTGAGAAGGAACGATGAAGCAAATTTAACGACGACGCTAGATCCCTGTCAGCAGGAGAACTAACGATCAGGAAACGACAACTTGTCACGCGATCCTGCAACGACACGAATCACGCCAGGGAGAAGACGATTGTCTTCGCATTCCCCCCCCCCCCCCCCTTACCTAATTAATGACGAATACGCTATGTTCGACATTCCATGGTAATGTCACCTAACAATTGGTCGTCACACGAAACCCCAGGTAAAGTCCTCAAATTTCTTTTATTGAAATTTTGAATTTCACACTTGCTGAGTAGATTTTCGTATCTCTACTCCTCTTAATGGTCATTGTATCACGATCATTCCTTTACAAGTTACATACATGGTTTTCTTTCGTTGTAACCATGCCTAAAGTTTTCTTGTCAATACATATACTTATTGTCGCCATATAACTAACCTCCTCTTCCACCACCCCCAACCCAAATAACACCGACTTGTGAATGTTAATTCTCAAGCCGGAGCATAAGTAGAATATCCGCAGAATACGATTCGTCACACACAAATTATTTGCATTGCAATTTCCCAAAACTAGCGCGTCATCGGCATAGAACATATGAGACACAAACGGGCCGCCATTAGGGAGCTTCACCCCTTCCAACATCCCCAAATCGCTAGCTTTAGCAAACAAGCAAGCCAGCGCCTCCATAACAACAAGAAAAAGGAACAGCGATAAAGGGTCTCCTTGTCTAAGCCCCTTTTGACATTGGAACTCAAACGTAGGCGAGCCATTTACCAAGACCGCAGACCGAGCAGAAAGTAGAATCCCTTTCACCCACATACACCACCTCGGGGGAAAACCCATACGAACCAAGACAGATAACAGAAATTCCCAACTCACGTTGTCATAAGCCTTTTCAAAATCTAATTTCAACAGGAATACTTGTCTTCTATTTTTCTTGACCCACCCAATAACCTGATTAAGCACCAAAGGGCCATCAAGAATGTATCTCTCCTTCACAAAAGCCGATTGCGATTTCGAGATCACCTCCCCAATGACTTTCTTCAATCTAGCTGCAACCACTTTAGAAATAATCTTACTAATTACCCCAATAAGATTGATAGGTCTGTAGTCCTTCAATCCCAAAGGCGTCTTAGTTTTTGCAATAAGAGTAATAAAAGAAGAACTGCACTCCTTGCTGATTTCCCCTGAATGATAAAATTCTTCAAACACCTTCATAAAGTCTTCCTCCAGATACGGCCAAAAGTGCATAATAAACCTAAAGTTAAAACCATCCGGCCCAGGCGCTTTATCTGCACCACAATCAAAAGCCGCCGCCTTAACTTCTTCCTTAGAAAACGGCTTCGTAAGCTCCCCAATACCTTCCTCCGAGACCTGTTTCAAATAATCACAACAAAAGACGGGTCTGTGAAAGCAATGCTCCTTAAAATGATTCCTGAAAAATCTCAAAACCTCCTTTTTAACTAGAGGCGGTTTAGAGATCCAAGAACCATCTACTACCAACCCCGGAATAGCATTGGCAGCCCTCCTCCCTTTGATGCACCGATGAAAAAACCCCGAATTCTCATCCCCTAAAGAAGCCCATTTAACTCTAGATTTCTGCTGAAGATCCCGATTTTTTAAAATCAACATATTCTCCAATTCTTTTTTTCCTTCCTCCCAAACCCAAACTTCCTCCTCCTCTAAATCCCGGGTCTCCATTAAGCGCTCTAAATCTTGAACATCTTTTTTAATCAGCTCCAAGTGATCTTCTTCTTTATTAGACACCTTTTTCCACCAATCTCTCAACCCACTTCTAATCGCGCCCAACTTCCTATGAAGCATAACATCCGCCGAACCATTACCATAAGAGCCCTGTAAGGCCCCAATAACCACCTGCTCACACCCATCCCTTTCTAACCAAGAGTTGAACCATTTAAAAGGTTTAGCTCCAAAGTTAGAATCATGCACCAAAAGCAACAACGGGCTATGATCCGACAAAAACCGCGGTAAAGCCCTTAAACAAGCCCCAGACCATCTGTTAAAGAACTCTTGACACACCAACACACGATCAATTTTGCTCAATTTACATTCATTCCCATTGCCAGACGAAAAGGTGAACTTGTTCCCTTGCATAACATATTCCTGCAAATTAGATTCCTCAATAAACCAATTAAAATCGATTGCCATGCCTTTATTAAATTTAGAGTTCTTTCTCTCTTCCTTCCACCTGACAGAATTAAAATCACCAATACATACCCACATCCCCTCTCCCCCCTGAATAATCCCAATCAAACGCTCCCATAGGGCCTTTTTCTCGATAGCCTTTTGAGGCGCATACACATTAACCAAGTTCAAAACCGAACCATCTTCAACCAACGTCCCTCTAGTAATAAAAAAATTCCTATCCTCCACCGATCCCACCTTAATGAATTTACGAGCATTCCACATATTAATCAACCCACCCGATCTCCCACTAGCACAGACCGAGTCCACCCCATAATCCCCCGTACCCCAAAGAGAATCAAAATCAAATCTATAATCAGTCGTAAGTAAAGACTCTTGAATCGCTACATAGTCAATCCCATATTTACGAATCATCTCTTTCACCCCTTTCACCTTACCCCCAACCCTTAAGCCTCTTATATTTATGGACAAACAATTCATTTCAAACCTGCTTGTAACCCTGCACCTTGAATGGAGTTCTCTAGCAAAACTTCGAATCCTTCTAATTGGACCCCCAGCTTACCTCCAATAACTTTAGTTGCTTCAACTTCTTTGGTGACATCAGCATCAGAGATCGAACCGGAAGGTACCTCCTCAGTTTCATCCACCCGATTGACCTCCATGTCTTGCAGAACGTTGTCGTCTTATACGATGAGAGCTTGAAAAGAATTGGATGTAGTCACAGGGCGTTCACCTCTAGTTTTGACAACATTAACATCTGAGCCCAAAATGAATGGGTCCAAATTAAAAGGATCATCCCCCAACAAATTGGTCTCTTTATCATTAACCTTTTTGGGCTCTTTATGGGGCCTTTCATTACTACTTGGATAGCCCCCTGAGCTAGCCTGGCCCATATCCACCATTTTTTAATAGACTTTTTCCTTTTAAGAAAATTCTCATCCTCTTTAATAACATTCCCCTGAAGATTCTCTGTCATAACTCCCGTTCCCATACATTCCTTACGTACGAAAGGAAAGTCTCCGTTAATTTCGGGAGCGTTGACGAAATTGACTCCCAAATTTCCGTTTTCCATAAAATTCTCTTGAACATTAACTCCACTCACCGGCGACTGAACCACCGGCCGAACAACTTCAGCAGCAGATTCCGGTGACTTGCTCGACTCTTCTTCACCGTTATACCCATCAACATCAATGACAAAATCCTCCAACCAATCATTACTGTCCTCTACTACCCACACCTTGAACGTTTTCCTTCTCCATCGTAGGAATGCCTCTTCTTGTATCCGGTTTCCATGATTGACTAAAACACCGATGAACTGGAACGAATTATCCAACCCTATACGTTCAACCCTTGCACCTTTAACCACCTTTCCGAACAAACCCCCACATCGTTAACAACCTTATTATCCAATAAAGACATCGGAGTACCATAAGTGCGGACTAATTGGATTGAGTTGTTGATACTTTTAACCTTTTTCTTACAAAATAAATATTTTTTAATAACCTTTAAATACTAAATTAATTACCTTTAAATACTAAATTAATTATAATTATGGGTACCTAAGTCTTCAATAAATTACGTCATGTTAGTTTGACTATTTTTGTACTACCTTTAAATACTAAATTAATTACCTTTAAATACTAAATTAATTATAATTATGTGTATCCTAAATCCTAAACCTTCTATTTTGCAGATTCAGTATTTTTGTACTCTCACCATCTTCTATGTTGCATAACTGTGTATGATATTTTGGTGTTAAAACTTATATAATTCATTATAAATTTGATGCAATACCATTTATCACGGCTAAGCTTTTTTATAAATTTTATTTTCAACTCTTTTGGCTATTGTTTTTCTTTTTATGACATTTATTATTTTATTCATATAGCTGCTAAATAATCAATTTAGAACTTAGAAAATATTTTTTACAAACTCACTATTAAAACCATGTAATTGTTTTAGATAAACTGAAAACTAAAGTAATTATGAAATTAATTATTTTATAAATTTCTATTTATCATAGTTAGTGATCATAAGTCGTATCACAGTTTGACAAAAAGCAAACTAAAAGTATTATAAAACTCTATTTAGATTATTTATTTTTAAAGTATGCTCTAAGACCGTGGGGTATGGTGGGGCTTGGGTTGGGGGTATGAGTTGACACGTGGAGTTCGAGCCCCCCCCCCCCCCACCGGTGAGTGACGTGTCCGTGGGGTATGGCGGGGCTTGGGTTGGGTTGGGGCGTGGCTTGGCAGATTATTAACAAAAAAAAATTACAAACACCCGCTATGACATGACCAACAAAGCGAATAGGAGGCCGCCACATCGGATTGCTAGCCCGCCCCACGCCCGACTTCAAACCCAAGCCCCAAGGGCCACGCTCCAATCCAAGCCCACCCGGGGTGGTGGCTTGAGCGTTTTCTCCCAACTCATGCCCCAACCCAAGTCTCATACCCCACAGTCTAATCAACCCAACCCAACCCAACTGGGAAGGAGTAATTTTAGTTTTCTAGATTTTCTCATGTGATATATCGGCCGTTTCCTTTTTTTTAGTTTTTCTCAAAGTACATGATGTCGTCTTAGTTTTTCTTAGAATTCTTCCAAGGCAAAATTATTTTAGGTTAATATATTTATAAAGTTTCAATAAAACTAAAAAGTAACTTCAAATAATAAAAATAACAAATCTATCTACTATAATAAAATAAACCAACTTTTGTACTGTTGAAAAAATAAGTGAAAATAGCATTTTTCACAAATATAGAAAATGATTTTTTTCCTATTTTGGACTAGAAATAAATATAATAAAATAAGCGGGTTTTATATATTTATTTGTGGGTTTGTGTTCTATGTTGGAAGAGCTTCGCAACGAACTAAGATGAATGAGATATCGATGCTCAAAGTTGGGTGTTTGAAACATTGAATGTGGAAACAAAATGGAAAGTAGCACCTTGTCCCACATCGGAGGAGAGATGGAACTTAAATGGGTATTTAAGTGGAAACTCTCCATCCTTATTGTTTCATGGAAGCACACACTAAGTGTCACACGCGCGACGTGGGCGAGAAGGCGCAATGTGGCGCTTTGATGGCGCACTTGCACTTCTCACGCTCGCATCGCCGCGAGCCGCCTTTGTATTTTTGACCACGTGCGCGTGGTGGACCAAGTGGAGAAGTGACATGCAGGTTCGAGGCGCGTGACGTGGCAGTCCGCGTGCGAGTACAAGTGGCACGAAGGCACGCGGTTGCGCATGGTGCAGGGGTCCTGTTGTGCGTGCGCGGCGCACCAGAGTGAGGCAATACGGCGCGACTGTGTGGCGTGCTCGTAGAGGCTCACAGGTGACGTGGCGCACGCGCGCATGGCAATGAGCCAAAAGGACGCACCGCGCATGGGCGTGCAGATCTGGGCACGCGCGCGCAGAAGCTTCCAGCATTGAATGACAGTGCAGTTACAGTTTAACTTCGAAAATGACGAGTTAATGGTCTTTGAATGAGAATTAAATGACGTATTAAATTGCATTGAAGTCGTTTAATGCAATTTAAACCTCTCTTTAATTCCTTTTTTGACTGTTTCGACTTAGGAGCTGTATAAATACAGCTCCATACCCAGCTGCAGAAGACACCAGAAACAACAGCACTTGCAAACAACTTTCTTCCCTCTGTTCATCTTCTGCTTCTTGCATTTTTCAAGGTACCTTTTGGGTTGTAGGCCATCTCCGGCAGTACTACTGCTCCGGTTGTTGTACCCTGGGAAACAAAACGAGTACTCCTGGGAGACTCGGAATTTGTTTTAAGGGAAGCGTGTGTACACGTGCCTCAGTCTTTCTTCTTCTACATTTCTTGTACTTTGGTTATTTTCATTTGTAATTGTACTAGTTGTTTAGGCTTTCTTATTTCTGTATTGTAATCATTTAATAAAATTTGTTTTTTTTTATTTAATTAAGCAAACGGTTCCTACATGTACACGTGTCATTCATTGAAGGTATTCTCAAATCTATACTTATCTTATATTAACTAAATAAATAATAAATTAATATTAACTCTTATCATACTTTAATAAAATGTTATCCTCAAATCTAAATTGTTAATTTAATATATTTTTAAAATAAATACCTCTCTTTCATACTTATCTTATATTAAATATATAAATAATAAATTAATATTAAATGTTATCCTAATTTATTAAAAATATAACTTTTTATTATTTGGTATACAAAATTATATTTATTCAACTCGTGTAAAACGCGATGTTTTTAAAAATACTTTTATTATTATTTACTATTCAAAGTTACATTTATATAACCCGTGTAATACACGAAGTTTTTAAAAATATAACTTTTTATAATTTGCTATGTAAAATTAGATTTATTCAACACGTGTAATACACGAGGTTTTTTAAGGATATAATTTTTTTTTATTATTTGGTAGATTTTTCAACCCTATAAATGGTTTTTTTTAAAGATACGACGTTTTTAGTATTTATTATACAAAATTACATTTATTTAATCTGTGTAACACACATGGTTTTTAAAGATATAACTCTTTTTAGATCTATTCAACATGTGTAATATATGGGTTTTTAAGGATGCAATTTTTTTTATTATTTGGTAGATTTATTCAACCCGATGATACACAGGTTTTTTAAAGACACAACGTTTTTAGTATTTAGTATACAAAATTATATTTATTTAATCTGTGTAATACACATGGTTTTTAAAGATATATTTTTTTTATTATTTGATATATAAAATTACATTTATTTAGTCCCTACAATATACGGGTTCATAAAGATATAATTTTTTTATTATTTTATATATAAAATTACATTTATTCAACATGTGTAATACACGGGGTTCTAACCTACTAACATATATAAAATTACAATAAACTTAAAACAATAAAAAAACAATTTTACTAGATTAAAAATAAAAAGGCCACATAAATTAAAAACAAAAAAAAAGTGTTTCATTAAGTTGTAGTAGTTGAAGGTTGTACTTCTGGACGATTGTATTTAAAACAAGAAAATTTCGAAACTAAAACCGGTTTGATATTTTTGGGAACCTTGCTAAATTTGTTGTTCTTTTTCTTTAATGTTGAACCATTTTCGCCTTCCATTTTTTTGTAAGAATATAGATAGAAGAGTAGAGAGAATGGTTAAATTTGGGTGTTGAGATTGTATATATTTGATTTGTATTTAAAAGATTTAGAAAAAAATAATATATTTTTATTAAACCCACCAATGTCTCCCTCTTTCTATCCTGATAATCGGTAAAGGATCATCGGTTTTCGGTGATTTTTCACACCAAAAATCAGGGAATGGTATTACTGGACAAGGCTAGTGATTCCCCGAATTCCCCACGTCCCACTCCGACCCTCTAATAGACACTTTTTATTAAAAAAATTGATAGGCGGTAACACTCGTTTTTTTCATTAATAATTGAGTAATGATAAGTTTCTATTAATTTGTAGGTACAAGTTTGATTAATTTTTATTATTATAAATTTATAATCATCCAATTAAAAAAATTGGTATTACCATTGTTCGCCTTATACTTCTCCAACGCTTGTTTGAACACATCCTCGTCGCTCATGCCGCTACGACGCCCACTTGTATATATTTTATTATATTCGTCGCAAAACTTATTGACGAACCCGTTCATTTTCCGCCACTTTGATGACACCGAGTCGATATCTAGATACGGGCCTTGGTCCATAAGCTCGAGGAACTTCGCCAAAACCTTGGACCAAAACCCGTCACCCGTTTGGTTATTACCTATAAAAAAACAAACAAAATATATAAACTTTAAACAAAATAAACACACTACAAACAAAAATTAAAAAAATAAACAAACTGTTAACAAAATAAACAAACTTTAAACAAAATAAACAAACTGTTAAGAAAAATTTAAAAAAATAAACAAACTTTAAAAAAAATTAGAAACTGTTTAGGAAAAATATAAACTTTAAAAAAATCTATAAACTTAAAAAAATGTATAAACTTTAAAAAAATATATAAACTTTAAAAAAAATATAAACTTAAAAAAAATACCAACCTTTTGTCGGGTGTGTAGACGTGCCTATGTAAGCCTTAGCTAAGGCTTCTTCTTCGATTGGCGTCCACGGTTTCGACTTCGGTTTGTCACCCACCCCTTTTTTGCCTTTTTTCCGTTTGCCTTTTTCTTTAGGCGGTTGGGTTTCGGAAACAACCTCAACATCGTCGTCGGGTTCGGATTGTTGAACGGGTTGCCTCGAGATCGGTTGGGGTTGAACGAGTGGCGTCGGGTTCGGTGGGAAATTAAAAGCACCCCGCATCACCATTTGTTGAAGGGCTTGATTTTGAGAGAATTGAGCGAATTGGTTCGGTGAGTGTTGGAAAGACGCAAAGGCATTTGATGAATATTGCGAGAATTGGTTCGGTTATAGCGTCGGATAATATCCCGGAAGCGAGAAAACATTCGGTTGGGTCGGGTTGTTGGGATTGTTCGGGTTGTTGAAGGGATCCATGTGTAACACCCCGAAAACGGGTTTGGTAATTAACCCACGTTAATACTAAAAGACGGGTAAAGTACTGTTAGTGGTAAAAATAGCCCGGTGAATATTAGGATTTTAAATAAATAAACCTAATATTAAATAAAAGTAGTATACAGGCTTTTGGAGGAAATAAAGTTTATAGAAGGCCCGACCTAACGGGACCTAAAATAAACTTAGTCATAAATATTCCCGAACCCGCTAAGTTAACTAGGAATATTTAACCTAGTTAATAAGTGGGAAAATTGTTAAAAGAAATAAGTAGGTTGTGGCCTACTTAATAACGAACCAAACACGAGGGGTTAAAGCAGGATAACTAGAAAAGTTATTTAATTAAAACAAACACAAACACACACACAGTGTGTGTTCTGGATCGAGCTCAGGGGCGACCAAGAAGGGTCAAACCCTAATCAACACAATTTCATCAAATTGAAGGGGCAAATCAAGTCCAAATCAAAATCCGAGTATGAATTAGTGATCTCCATTGAAAAAGGAGTCACGAGGTATGTAAATTTCTTGAGAAATCTCTAGTTAAAATTCTGAGCAAACCTACAGAACTCGAATCTGAGCTCGCATGTTTGTTGTTTGGATGAAATTAGTGATGCAACTGTGTCTAGGAGTAAACCCTAGTCATGTACTTGTTGAATTGATGTTCATGGTTGTGAATTCATGATTATACACTCATGTGTCAAGTGGGTTTTGATTAGGTAGTAAAGATGATGATGTACACATGTTAAAAATCATCATAGTTGCTAGTCGGAACAAGATACTTGAACAATTTGCAAGTTTGAGTAATTGATCATAAGTGATAGTGGTGAATTTTAATGTTAATCTTGGTAAAAATAACTAGTTGGGAACTAGTTAGTAAATATGTAAAATTATGCACATTAGGTGTTTGTTAAAATGCCTAAATGAGAACTAAGTGTTGATAATGTGCCTAATTGAGTCTTGTGAACTTGATAGTGCAATCATATGTGTTAATTGGTGATTTGACTTTTAAATAGTCAAACCGACCATTAATAAGATCGAATGGTAATTGTGATAGAAAATATGTAAGATGGAATAGTCATAATTAATGATGACTAATATAACCGTCTTACGAATTATGATGATAGTTTGACGCTTGACAAGCTAGGTGGAGGCTTGGAAAAGAAGCGGGTCAAACGAAGCAAGTATGAAGGAAAAGCGTAATTCGGATGCAAGGTAAGTATAGCTTACACTAGTCTTAAATTGTGGGATATTTTCTTATCATAAAAAAAAAATTTACGAATGAGATACCTAAACAATTGAAATAGGATGTTCCGTCGTGTAGTCGAATGGAACAAGATAATCCAAGATGAAAGAAACCATAATAATGGTTAATAAGAGGTAAATCGATAATTTGGTCATATTACGTCGAAAGCAATAAACGGTTATTAAGTAAAATGACCGTACGGTGTTAAACGGAACGAGTCATGTAGATGAGACGATAATAAATATCATCTCGCATAGATAAATGATCAATTCGACCAAACGGGTCAAAAGGTGTAGACATCACCTTTTGACAACATCGACTAATGATTCTTTTGCTGAGTTAAATGCTTACAGGAATAGATATCCAATGGATACCCGCATCGTTCTTAATTAGCAATTATAAGGCAAGGTATTAAAACCGGGTAACAAGTTGATCCAAGGCAGGTACGTATTATAGATAAACACATCAATTAGAACTTGAAGTTCTATGAGAGTTAGACAAAGTAAAAAGGACATTCGGTTACCTAAAAAGGTAAACCAAAGAATTTAAATTATAGACAGAGTGTTTTGAAAATAAGATTTGATTAAAAATGAGATTTTGGGCGTACATGGCTTAAGCAAGCCCTTTTGTCGTAAAAGAAGGGTTAAAAATGACCAAAACGCCCTTGTAAGCAAAATTAAGCAAACAACCCTTAGAAGTTGTTTGAAAACGAGTTTTATAATCAAGTTAATACTTAGAATAAGTATAATAGTGTAAGATGTAAATCCTTGGTCAAAAGACTCTATATGAGTCTTTGCCGTAAATTGATAATACGAAGGGTAAAACTCGGATTAGATAGATCGTCACATTAAAACCATCACAAATATAGATGTGATGAAAGATCATTTGATAACTAATGTGAAAATAAAATGCTGGAAAGAAATGGGTGTGTGTTATGCGTCAAAGTGCTTAAATGTCCTTAACGGGTCAAAATAAGCACTTGAGTATAAGCGGGTTTAAAATGTGTAGGAAACCCGTGGTTTGAGCCAAATATGATAGACGATATAGAAATTTGAAGGTTCACGAGAAATTGGAATCGAACAAATAAGTTTGTTTGATAAATACATGAATGGGTTAAAATGGGTAAATTCTAGTTTAAGTCGAATGCATAAAAGTCTCAAAATTTATTAAGCCGGATGTCGGACTTTAACTCCATATGATGGGGAATCAAATTACAAACATGTAGGAAGAAACGGTAGGTCAAACGGATAAGCGGATTGAAAGTTACGAATGTTTTCGTAACAAAAACGGCAAAATTGGAAATGCTGAATGCAGGGACCACCGTAAATTACGGTGCCACCGTAATTTACGGTGGAGCCTGAAAGTGTTACGCCAGTTTATTACTGGTTTACGGTGGCAACATAGAAAAACATGGGCTACCGTAAATTACGGTACCCACCGTAATTTACGGTGGACCTTGTCCAAAAATGCATTTTAATTAATTTTGTTTTCCGGACTCGTTTAGATATGTTTTAAACCCTGTTCGACTAAAGCATTTCATGTTTATGAAATGTAGGTACTTTCTGGGATGCCGGAAGACGATCAAGCTCAACGAAGAACCGAACACGATAAAGATACACGCTTCCGCACTTTGTCACGTTGTAGATTTTTAAACAACAAATTCGATCACATTATGTTGAATAACTTATGATTTGTAAAAGTTTTAATAAACCCGTATTTTTTATAGCATGCGTAGTCTTAACTACACATCTAATTGTTGGTAATTACATACAAAATCGTTAATCTGAAACTAGGGTGTTACAAGTTGGTATCAGAGCCTTGGTTTAAGAGATTCAAGTATGGCGGGGAAAACCATGCTTGGACTTAAACCTTATGCTCTTAATAAAGAATGGTGTTCGGTTCGAGGCTTGATCGCAAATCCGGTAAGTACAAGTATGTTAATAGCGTAGCATGCTAAAGTGTTGTAAATAACACATAGGGCTATCGTGTGATACACGTTACCCTAATTAAAACGATTGATATAGTTGACGAAAATACGCGCGTTGACGCGTATAGTAGAAAAAGCCTTGTATTATAATACGGGCGATTATTGAAGTTGACGTTACTAACTTTTGTGAATGTTTTAATTGAAGGACACTCGCGTTTGAAGACGACGAGAGTCAAACGAATTGTGGATATGATGATGAACAGTCCAAAGTATGACAGGAGGAGCATGCTCACCGAGGACTAAATCGCGTAACGACCGCGAACAAGGTTAATGGCAAGGAACGCCCGTAGGGGCAAACATTACCAGGTGCACATTTTAAATAATCGCACAATTAGCAATATGCAACAAATATGTAGAGAATAATCGTTGCATAGGTAAATTAGAAACTTGGAAAGCCTGAACAGAAATACATATCCAGGATATAATTTCCAAGAAAACTGAATAGAGGCGTTACTTACATAGGGCGTGATGTGAAAACTATAAAAAGGTCGTGTATGTCATGTGTTAAATCGCTTACTCTGGCCAAGTAAGTAGTGGCATATGATACCACGAGTTTCTTATAGCGGACACATTTACATCCGATGTAGTAAGGGCGGAGTAAATGGGACAAATTAAAAAGTACCCAAATGAATCAGATAAGCAAAATATTTGATAATAATGTAAACGCACAACCGAGTGATTGAAGCGTATTACATCAAGATAATGAGCCCGAGTGAAGGGACAAAGAAGCATGAAAAATGATTTATACAAGTATTGGGAGGGAGTGTACTTACACTCGAACCCAGAAAACGCAAGCATGAAAAATGATTTATGCAAGTATTGGGAGGGAGTGTACTTACACTCGAACCCAGAAAACGCAAGCATGAAAAAAATGATTTATACAAGTATTGGGAGGGAGTGTACTTACACTCGAACCCAGAAAACGCAAGCATGAAAAAAATGATTTATACAAGTATTGGGAGGGAGTGTACTTACACTCGAACCCAGAAAACGCAAGCATGAAAAATGATTTATACAAGTATTGGGAGGGAGTGTACTTACACTCGAACCCAGAAAACGCAAGCATGTAAAATGATTTAGACAAGTATTGGGAGGGAGTGCACTTACACTCGAACCCAGAAAACGCAAACATGTGAAATGATTTAGACAAGCATTGGGAGGTAGTGTACTTACACTCGAACCCGGAAAATGCGAATACGTCCCTTAACGGGTCGTTTTTGTAAAACGTCAAACGTAAGGACAAAGTCAAAAAAAAAAAAACTTCGCCCGGAAATAAACAAATGAAGCCTTAGACTATGGTCAAGGTCAACTAAAGCTCATAAGCGAAAATATACGATTTTAAACATAGCAAGACATGCTTTGAAGCTATATATGAATATATATATATACATTTGAATGTTGATACAAATAAAAGATGATTTACGGGATCATCATAACCTACGGGATTAAACACAGTGTTAAGGTCTACGGGACCAGAATGACCCTTGGGTCACGAAAAGAAAAGGAAATAAACCTTAGTGTTTTCAGTAAAAAGGGGGTGAATACCTAAGGAAATAGCCTACGAGGCTACGTGAAAGAACCTACGGGTTACTTAACAAAGCGAGAGAACCAGTTGAAAAATCCCCGCATAAAACTAAGACTGTAAAAGAATAAATTACAGACTGTCAATGTCCTGTTACGGAAAAATTGACGAAAGATAAAGAGAAGATCCTAAACTAAAACCTTGGTTTTAGTAAGAAATAACGTTTTTACGAATGAGAATCCTGATAGGGAAATTGAATATTAAGCATGAAAGATACAAGTCTTGACACTGATAGGCGCAAAACGATATATTCGAAAAGTGATATTTTCGAAAATGAAATTTGATATAAATTAAACATGATATAACACAATCACGGTCAAGAAATGTAATGTGAAGTAGAATCACATTATAACCAAGCAAGCGGTAAAAAGTAACTGGACTAATAAGTCTAATTAGTGAGACCCGTCAAGGTCATTTAAATAAATTTGGTTTGCTTGTAAACGGTAGGTTCGGTATGACTGAACCGAATAAATAAATTTGAAACAAAAGAAAGTATTGCTAAAAGTGAAATATTTCACTAAGGACTCTTAAACGGGTCGAGGTGACGAATGCACCAAGAGTTGGATAATATATAAAAGCGATGCAAATCGCTAAGTTAACTAAACTAGTAAAAATAACGGAATTACGTTATTTCAAGTTATATTATGTCATATGAGATACTTAGAGGTTCTGTAACCAAAAAGACATTACCATAATTTTTTTTTCTGGTAATGCTAACAATTGGTTAAAGTATGAGTAATGCTTAAGTGATTACTCAAGTCAAACGCATTGAGTTTAGAAACTCAATGAACTATGTAAGCAAGGTTTCGAGGACGAAACCTCTTTAAGGGGGCTAGACTTGTAACACCCCGAAAACGGGTTTGGTAATTAACCCACGTTAATACTAAAAGACGGGTAAAGTACTGTTAGTGGTAAAAATAGCCCGGTGAATATTAGGATTTTAAATAAATAAACCTAATATTAAATAAAAGTAGTATACAGGCTTTTGGAGGAAATAAAGTTTATAGAAGGCCCGACCTAACGGGACCTAAAATAAACTTAGTCATAAATATTCCCGAACCCGCTAAGTTAACTAGGAATATTTAACCTAGTTAATAAGTGGGAAAATTGTTAAAAGAAATAAGTAGGTTGTGGCCTACTTAATAACGAACCAAACACGAGGGGTTAAAGCGGGATAACTAGAAAAGTTATTTAATTAAAACAAACACAAACACACACACACAGTGTGTGTTCTGGATCGAGCTCAGGGGCGACCAAGAAGGGTCAAACCCTAATCAACACAATTTCATCAAATTGAAGGGGCAAATCAAGTCCAAATCAAAATCCGAGTATGAATTAGTGATCTCCATTGAAAAAGGAGTCACGAGGTATGTAAATTTCTTGAGAAATCTCTAGTTAAAATTCTGAGCAAACCTACAGAACTCGAATCTGAGCTCGCATGTTTGTTGTTTGGATGAAATTAGTGATGCAACTGTGTCTAGGAGTAAACCCTAGTCATGTACTTGTTGAATTGATGTTCATGGTTGTGAATTCATGATTATACACTCATGCGTCAAGTGGGTTTTGATTAGGTAGTAAAGATGATGATGTACACATGTTAAAAATCATCATAGTTGCTAGTAGGAACAAGATACTTGAACAATTTGCAAGTTTGAGTAATTGATCATGAGTGATAGTGGTGAATTTTAATGTTAATCTTGGTAAAAATAACTAGTTGGGAACTAGTTAGTAAATATGTAAAATTATGCACATTAGGTGTTTGTTAAAATGCCTAAATGAGAACTAAGTGTTGATAATGTGCCTAATTGAGTCTTGTGAACTTGATAGTGCAATCATATGTGTTAATTGGTGATTTGACTTTTAAATAGTCAAACCGACCATTAATAAGATCGAATGGTAATTGTGATAGAAAATATGTAAGATGGAATAGTCATAATTAATGATGACTAATATAACCGTCTTACGAATTATGATGATAGTTTGACGCTTGACAAGCTAGGTGGAGGCTTGGAAAAGAAGCGGGTCAAACGAAGCAAGTATGAAGGAAAAGCGTAATTCGGATGCAAGGTAAGTATAGCTTACACTAGTCTTAAATTGTGGGATATTTTCTTATCATAAAAAAAAAATTTACGAATGAGATACCTAAACAATTGAAATAGGATGTTCCGTCGTGTAGTCGAACGGAACAAGATAATCCAAGATGAAAGAAACCATAATAATGGTTAATAAGAGGTAAATCGATAATTTGGTCATATTACGTCGAAAGCAATAAACGGTTATTAAGTAAAATGACCGTACGGTGTTAAACGGAACGAGTCATGTAGATGAGACGATAATAAATATCATCTCGCATAGATAAATGATCAATTCGACCAAACGGGTCAAAAGGTGTAGACATCACCTTTTGACAACATCGACTAATGATTCTTTTGCTGAGTTAAATGCTTACAGGAATAGATATCCAATGGATACCCGCATCGTTCTTAATTAGCAATTATAAGGCAAGGTATTAAAACCGGGTAACAAGTTGATCCAAGGCAGGTACGTATTATAGATAAACACATCAATTAGAACTTGAAGTTCTATGAGAGTTAGACAAAGTAAAAAGGACATTCGGTTACCTAAAAAGGTAAACCAAAGAATTTAAATTATAGACAGAGTGTTTTGAAAATAAGATTTGATTAAAAATGAGATTTTGGGCGTACATGGCTTAAGCAAGCCCTTTTGTCGTAAAAGAAGGGTTAAAAATGACCAAAACGCCCTTGTAAGCAAAATTAAGCAAACAACCCTTAGAAGTTGTTTGAAAACGAGTTTTATAATCAAGTTAATACTTAGAATAAGTATAATAGTGTAAGATGTAAATCCTTGGTCAAAAGACTCTATATGAGTCTTTGCCGTAAATTGATAATACGAAGGGTAAAACTCGGATTAGATAGATCGTCACATTAAAACCATCACAAATATAGATGTGATGAAAGATCATTTGATAACTAATGTGAAAATAAAATGCTGGAAAGAAATGGGTGTGTGTTATGCGTCAAAGTGCTTAAATGTCCTTAACGGGTCAAAATAAGCACTTGAGTATAAGCGGGTTTAAAATGTGTAGGAAACCCGTGGTTTGAGCCAAATATGATAGACGATATAGAAATTTGAAGGTTCACGAGAAATTGGAATCGAACAAATAAGTTTGTTTGATAAATACATGAATGGGTTAAAATGGGTAAATTCTAGTTTAAGTCGAATGCATAAAAGTCTCAAAATTTATTAAGCCGGATGTCGGACTTTAACTCCATATGATGGGGAATCAAATTACAAACATGTAGGAAGAAACGGTAGGTCAAACGGATAAGCGGATTGAAAGTTACGAATGTTTTCGTAACAAAAACGGCAAAATTGGAAATGCTGAATGCAGGGACCACCGTAAATTACGGTGCCACCGTAATTTACGGTGGAGCCTGAAAGTGTTACGCCAGTTTATTACTGGTTTACTGTGGCAACATAGAAAAACATGGGCTACCGTAAATTACGGTACCCACCGTAATTTACGGTGGACCTTGTCCAAAAATGCATTTTAATTAATTTTGTTTTCCGGACTCGTTTAGATATGTTTTAAACCCTGTTCGACTAAAGCATTTCATGTTTATGAAATGTAGGTACTTTCTGGGATGCCGGAAGACGATCAAGCTCAACGAAGAACCGAACACGATAAAGATACACGCTTTCGCACTTTGTCACGTTGTAGATTTTTAAACAACAAATTCGATCACATTATGTTGAATAACTTATGATTTGTAAAAGTTTTAATAAACCCGTATTTTTTATAGCATGCGTAGTCTTAACTACACATCTAATTGTTGGTAATTACATACAAAATCGTTAATCTGAAACTAGGGTGTTACACCATGGTAGAGTATAAGGTTATAAAAGTGGAAGAAAATTTATAAAAATAAAGTGAGAGGTATGAGAAAATGGGGTTAAAATGGTGAATGGAGGTGAAAATGGATTTGAAATTTATGTAAATTGATGTTTTTGACCGTTTCTTTTTTTGGGAAATTCAATTTTTTTATATTTCCTAACGGCTACTTTATGGATGGGGCCCACATTTTTCGCTTCGTCGCCAACGTCGAGCCTGAGATGTTTAGGACGGGACCGGGGGGGGGATGGTGTTGCTCGCGTCGCCGGACCTCGACGGTATGGAGACGTCCCCCATACCGCATAGCCTAACCAAAATAGAAATTGAAAATAAACTAATAAAACACATATTTATTTTAAAAAGGCATAAGTAATTGATGCCCATGGTGGATCATTCATCGACCATGGGTGCACCGATAATTGATTATGAACAAAATGCTTGTCTTTTTTACAAACTCTTAACGCAATTTATGGCAAATAAACCTTTGTCGTTACTTGAAGAGGTTTGGTCCTAATTCCATGCACACATGGCAGGGACCACACCATTTCCTTCATCCTACATGACGCCTACATCAGCAAACGAAGCCAGAAGCTTCTGGAAGACGTCAAGGTGGCACCGAAGATGTTCCTCCAGACAGAAAGGACAACACGTGTCACTATTAATCGGGCGCCATGTAGGCCTGCAACGCAATCTGGGGGCAGACCGACAGCTGCAACACAATTCTTCCAACATGGACAAACGATGGCGCGTCACGTAGACCACTATCCTGACCACAGCAGAGGAGACCAAGAGGATATTCCCCTTGGTCGGACAGCTGGCGCCCAATAGCAGCTGGCAAGGTCGTTCCTCCCTCTTTAACCATCCGGTTATAAATAGGACCCTTCATCATTCAGGTTATCCATTCTGTTCTCCTTACTTTAACCTACAACACACTATTTTCTCCTCAAAGCAATACTTATTCTCACGCCGGAGCCCGATTAAGAAGGAAACCCCCATATCCCCCTCTTAACGAGCTAACGGTTTGCTGTTTTGCAGATCCTTAGTCATAGACGAGTAGAGAAGGAGATTGAACCCACATAAGAGACAACCCAGCTAGTTAACCATCGGTGTTAACCAGTGTTTCATCATTGGTGCCCACCGCATTTTTTGCAAACCATTTTCATCTCCTTTTTCTTCAAAAAGCTCTCTAAATGACTGAACCAAACCCTTCCCCTCACATGGACGGAGAAGTCTCTTCCTTCGAACTGATTCCGAACACCACTCACGTCCAAAGGTATCAAGGGAACGAGACCGTTAGAGAGGGGCAAGTAAACAATGAGTTACCCGATATCTTTGGGTGCACCTCCAGAGTTATCAACCAAAGAACAAACGGAGCTACTTTTCAACCTCCACTCGGGGTAGTTAACCAAGCGCTTCCGGAAGTTTCAACACCAAACCATGGGGCTGGTCGTTCAGCACCACCGGGTCAAATGCAGTTGAACTTTTCAGCACTCTTAGGGCTACCCGAAGGAGAAACTCCGGCCTCCTGGTACGCCAAGCAGACATCATCTCTGAACCTTGTCTATGCGCAGTTAAGCGCACAACAAGCTTTGCTCCAAGCGCAAGCAAATCAGTCCACTTTTGTTACTCCAGCACAAAGAGCACCAAACGCTCATATTCCTCAACAGATGCATGCGCGGAACCAACAACCTGAAAAAACACCCAACATCAGAAGGCAAAGTGTGAACGACACACGTGACACGTATGGTGCAACCGAAAGCAATTATGTGCAACACACCTGTAAGACCCAACTTAAAATAACAGGATTTATGACATTTATCATGCATTTAGTACAAAAATTTTTGAGTTTACAAAAACTTCATGGTTTTAAGATCATACTTGATCATAACATTCAAGCCTACATCATGCTAGATAAACTTTCAAAACATAATTTCAAGTGTTTACATGTCACTAAAACAAAATAGACAAAATGCGGAAGCTTTGTTCGGTGTGTTCGGTTCTTGACATGGCTTGATCATCCTCCGGGGTCATAAGAGCATCTTTACCTATCATAAAATTTCATTTAAAAGATTAGAAATCAAGGCATTTGAACAAAATAATCAAATACAAGAAATTATATATTTTGTTTTCAGCCCCTTCACCCGGCCGTGTCAAAAGATCACCCGGCCGTGTCAGCTTAACATATATTTTTCACAGCCCCTTCACCCGGCCGTGTCAAAAGTTCACCCGCCCGTGTCAACTCTGCACGTTTATTTTTCATCAAATTTGCATCCAAACCTATCCAAACTCATTTTAATTTCTTGGGGTTCGTTTCTTAACATGTCTAAGCTATCATCCATTACCCGGATCCATTATTCATATAGTTTACGCTCCCGTTACCCGGTCTACGTTTTTCTTTATTACACTTAAGCCAACATTTTACTAACTACTTTATTTTGACCCGTTTAGAAGTTTTCATGCATTTAAGCATCAAACTCGCATTTCTCTTTGTACACTTCGTATTTCCATTTTTAAATAGCCTCTTATATTCCACAACAACTATTTTGTAGTGGATTTAACATAACGGACCGTTATCCTTAATCTCACCCTTTGGATAGTCATTCTACGTAATTGACCCGTTCTTAGGCATTTGACTCTCAAGGTTTATACTTACAACTCTTACATATATCTAAGAGTTGCATAATCATAATACTAGTATCTAAACGACCTCTAAGGGTCATTTGCCCGATTTACAAATCATGGGCGTTTTGGTCATTTTTAGTCCCTCATTTACGACGAAGGACTCTCGCTAATTATTTGACCCATATTTGCATGTTTAACTAGCAACTTAACTATGCGTACCTAGCTCGAGTCATGGGATTGACCCATTTACATACCTTTTGCTATTAATTTCTAATCAATAGCAATGCGAACCATGGGTTAAATTCCTGCGATTACAAAATTCAATACTCGATCATAAGATATTATTGTCAAATGGTGTTAACAACACCATTTGACCCGTTTAGTAGAAACGACCAATTATAATTATGAGATGGTATTTAATTACCATTTCATCCCTTTAACCTATTGCGATTTACTCTTTGAATTCATCTTGCTTAAAAGTCATTTCTTGCTTTGTTTGACCCATTTTGACTTATGCCAAATGGTGTCCTTTCAAATCCTTTTTATTTATTCGTTAACCCATGTTCGGATTACCATTCTACCGTTTTTGCCCTTTACAATTCACCCCATAACGTATTGTTCAAAATCCCCTATTTACTAGTCTTCACCCGACTAGTTTACCCTTTTACCCCTTATTACCATATCTTATGGTTTCTCGCCAGTTTTACTTATTCCGACTTGCATAGTATCATGTCGGACTTCATATTTCAAATACTTAACATAATTCACAATCAATGTTCACAAGTAAATGTAATGTAATTAAAAAGGGGGTGTAAGTTTAACTTACCTTGCATCCGAAGTACGCTTTCCCTTTACACTTCATTCGTTTGACCCGCTTCCTTTCCAAGCCTCCATCTAGCTTGTCAAGCGTCAAACTATCATCATGATTCGTAAGACGGTTAGATTAGTCATAATCATTTACGGCTATTCCATCCTACGGGTTTTATGTCGGATTTATCATTCGACCATATCAAAATTATCATTCGATCTAATCATTGGTCGGTTTGACTTTTTAAAAGTCAATTGACTTATCAACATATTCATATGCACATTTGGTTCATTGAAATCACTTAGGCATATTTCATCCGAACTCTTAACGAAATCAAATTTTTACATACTAACTAGTAAGCCGCGATTTCATTTAGGCATTTCATATCACTGAAAATGTGCTGTTTTTGGTGACTTGTTTAACCTGTTTACAAGTCTTTAAAAATTATGATTTTTTTGTGTGGCGTACCTCTCGGAGGGTTAGCCCTTGTGTTAAAATTTCAAGATCTAACTCTTTACCAAAAATTCGTAAAAATTCATTTACTAAGCTGCAATCAGATTCGTCACTTCTGACTGCAGTTTACGGAAAAATTCATTTAAAATTCCTCGTTTATCCGATTGACGAAATTCCAATTGGCGATTCTTTTAATCACTTAAAGCTTTCTACTGTAAGAATTTGAGATCATAACTCAATTCCTAAATTGAGTTATGACATTAGTAATGGGCTGCAAATTCTGCAAGAAAACGCAGCTTGAACCTTTGATACGGAAAAATTCATAAAACGCTCAATTTTCGCCGAAAAAATGCGATTCCAGTGGGCTTTTAAAGATATTTCCTGGAATTACATTTTAGACTCAAGAAAACATGATTTTATCACGTTTTGTCCAGGTTACAACCAATACAAATCGGCTGTAAATTCTGATCAAGAATCGTTTGAATTCAGCTTTCAATTTAAGCTTGTTCTTGACATCATAACACTATTTTTTTGCAATCAAAACCCTAAAAACATCTCATACATGAATTTAGTATCAACAAAAACTTGAGCTAAGCATGATTTCAACATATACTTGTCTAGGGTTTACTCCTAGACACTACTATGTTCCTATTCTATCTATATAGCAAACATGCAACCATTAATTTCGAATTTTCTAAGATCACCCAGAAATTCAACTAGAGATTTCTCATAAAATTCACATACCTTATGACTCCTTTTTTAGTGGAGATCACTATTTCGTGCTCGGATTTCATTTTGAAACAGGATTTGGCCTTCAATTTGGACAATTTGCATGAACTAGGGTTTGGTGGAGGATGTTTGGTCGCCCCCTGCGTTCTTGATCGAACCAGACACAAGTTTGGTGTTTTAAATTTTGTTTTAATAATATTAGTTTCAAACTTAACACCTTTGGTCCCCAAACTATTATTAGGTTCTTATTTTAGGTGTTTTTAACCTTCTAACATATTACTACAAGGCTTCTTTCTAACTAGGTTATTTTTATTCCTAGTTATTTTAATGGGTTCGGGAAATTATAACCCGTTTTATTTTAAGTCCCGTTAACTCGGGCCTTATATATATACTTTGTTTCCTCAACAGCCTTTATTCCTTTTTATTTAATATTAGGTTTCTTTATTTAATCCCTAATATTTACCGGGTTAACTTCACCACTAACGTTTCTTTACCCGTTCATAAATATTAACGTGGTTTGATTACCAAACCCGTTTTCGGGGTGTTACAACACCCACCAGCAGAAGAAGGCAGTGCACAGTCGTTTAGGCCCGCGCAACATAAACGATGAATGGGATAGCTACAATGAAGAAGATGACACAACGTACAAGAGAGAAAGCACGGTATTTAGCAGATTACCACCAGAAAACGAGGCGTATAAACCCCACAAGCGCGCGGGGTACAATCCAAATGCAGAACATGATTACTCGTTGAGCTATCGCCCAGAAGGCATAGCCAAAAAGTCCAAGTTCATCAGAGAGATCGCAACAGCCGATATCGATAAGACAAAACTGCCACACAATGTGGGCAAGTACAATGGCTTAACAGATCATGATGACCACCTCCAAGTCTTCAACACCGCAGGGTTAACAGGTGGTTGGACATTACCAACTTGGTGTCATCTTTTCGCACAAACCTTTGTCGGCGCAGCGCGCGTCTTGTTTGACAGTCTGCCAGCAGGAAGAATTAAATCCTGGATGGATTTTCGAGACAAGTTCCTCGCCCATTTCTCCCAACAACGTAGGCACACTAGAGATCCAGCTAATTGCCTAAATATATGGAGGAAAGATCATGAAAGCATAGAAGATTTCATCACCAGATATAACAAAGAATATCTGAAAATCGAAGATGTAGGCGAAAAGATGATGCATGCACACTTCATGAGGGCGGTAAAATGTGATGACCTGATCAAAAGGTTAAAAGGAAGAGACGGAGGCCCCAAAGATTGGGACACCTTCATCGAAGCAGCAAAGACAATTGCGCGAACTGATAAACAATTGACCGGCGACGACAGTCATCAATACAGTTACAGCCAACATGATCGACGCAACAAGAAAGGCAAAGGCCAGTCATGGAAGACATCTGGCTACAGAGAAAGAAGCCCGATAAGAGAAGATGCGCGTGCTACGATCAATCAGATCAGCCATCGCAAAGAGGTTAAGAGAGAAAACAGGGAAAAGCAGTGGACACCCCTGACAAAGACCCCTTCCGAGGTCCTGTAAACCGAGAACCACCATTTCAAACCTCCTTTACAGATGCGAAACAAAAGGGGCCAAGATCCAAATCTTTTCTGCGAGTTCCACAAAGATATAGGTCACTTGACCGACGACTGTTTTAGCCTAAGGCAGTAAATAGAAAGAGCTTTGAAAGACAGAAAGCTCACCCATCTGGTTAAAGGAGGAAAGCGTGATAATCACCAAATTCAAAGAAGGGAAGAAGGCCCAGACAACAAGAAGCTTCGGAAGCTATAAACTCACATGATCCAAGGGGGTCAGCGAAGATCGCGAAAGAACTACAACAAGCGCGCCCAAGACGATTCTTGGCGCGAAAGACATTTAATGCAATTTAAACCTCTCTTTAATTCCTTTTTTTGACTGTTTCAACTTAGGAGCTGTATAAATACAGCTCCATACCCAGCTGCAGAAGACACCAGAAACAACAGCACTTGCAAACAACTTTCTTCCCTCTGTTCATCTTCTGCTTCTTGCATTTTTCAAGGTACCCTTCGGGTTGTAGGCCATCTCCGGCAGTACTACTGCTCCGGCTGTTGTACCCTGGGAAACAAAAGAGTACTCCTGGGAGACTCGGAATTTGTTTTAAGGGAAGCGTGTGTACACGTGCCTCAGTCTTTCTTCTTCTACATTTCTTGTACTTTGGTTATTTTCAGTTGTAATTGTACTAGTTGTTTAGGCTTTCTTATTTCTGTATTGTAATCATTTAATAAAATTTGTTTTTTTATTTAATTAAGCGAACGGTTCCTACATGTACACGTGTCATTCATTGAATGTATTCTCAAATCTATACTTATCTTATATTAACTAAATGAATAATAAATTAATATTAACTCTTATCATACTTTAATAAAATGTTATCCTCAAATCTAAATTGTTAATTTAATATATTTTTAAAATAAATACCTCTCTTTCCTACTTATCTTATATTAAATATATAAATAATAAATTAATATTAAATGTTATCCTAATTTATTAAAAATATAACTTTTTATTATTTGGTATACAAAATTATATTTATTCAACTCGTGTAAAACGCGATGTTTTTAAAAATAATTTTTTTATTATTTACTATTCAAAGTTACATTTATATAACCCGTGTAATACACGAAGTTTTTTAAGATATAACTTTTTATAATTTGCTATGTAAAATTAGATTTATTCAACACGTGTAATACACGAGGTTTTTTAAGGATACAAATTTTTTTATTATTTGGTAGATTTTTCAACCCGACTATATATGGTTTTTTTTAAAGATACGACGTTTTTAGTATTTATTATACAAAATTACATTTATTTAATCTGTGTAACACACATGGTTTTTAAATATATAACTCTTTTTAGATCTATTCAACATGTGTAATATATGGGTTTTTAAGGATGCAATTTTTTTTAATTATTTGGTAGATTTATTCAACCCGATGATACACGGGTTTTTTAAAGACACAACGTTTTTAGTATTTAGTATACAAAATTATATTTATTTAATCTGTGTAATACACATGGTTTTTAAAGATATAAATTTTTTATTATTTGATATATAAAATTACATTTATTTAGCCCCTACAATATACGGGTTCATAAAGATATAACTTTTTTATTATTTTATATATAAAATTACATTTATTCAACCTGTGTAATACACGGGGTTCTAACCTAGTAACATATATAAAATTACAATAAACTTAAAACAATAAAAAACAATTTACTAGATTAAAAATAAAAAGGCCACATAAATTAAAAACAAAAAAAAAAGTGTTTCATTAAGTTGTAGTAGTTGAAGGTTGTACTTCTGGACGATTGTATTTAAAACAAGAAAATTTCGAAACTAAAACCAGTTTGATATTTTTGGGAACCTTGCTAAATTTGTTGTTCTTTTTCTTTAATGATGAACCATTTTCGCCTTCCATGTTTTTGTAAGAATATAGATAGAAGAGTAGAGAGAATGGTTAAATTTGGGTGTTGAGATTGTATATATTTGATTTGTATTTAAAAGATTTAGAAAAAATAATATGTTTTTATTAAACCCACCAACGTCTCCCTCTTTCTATCCTGATAATCGGTAAAGGATCATCGGTTTTCGGTGATTTTTCACACCAAAAATCAGGGAATGGTATTACTGGACAAGGCTAGTGATTCCCCGAATTCCCCACGTCCCACTCCGACCCTCTAATAGACACCTTTCATTAAAAAAATTCTGATAGGCGGTAACACTCGTTTTTTTCATTAATAATTGGGTAATGATAATTTTCTATTAATTTGTAGGTACAAGTTTGATTGATTTTTATTATTATAAATTTATAATCATCCAATTAAAAAAAACTTGAACAAACTAAATTATTAAAAAGAAAAAAATCAGTTTACTTTTATACTATAAACTAAGTGTTATATTATACTTGCTATAATTTCAAATTAACATCGCTTGGATAGTTAGATATAAACAAGTTATCCACATCAAATATAATTATATTGTTTGGTTAAATAATAGGCTAGTGTGTGGACAATAAAAAATCAATAATTATTAGAAAAGGCTAACGTTTCGTTAAATTATAAGCTAGTCTGTGGACAATAAAAAAATAATTATTAAAAAAAAGGCTGAAACTTGGTTTCAAATATATGTAGGATGTGCAACCATAATCACCATTGCTTAATTGAATGAACGACAAAGCCCATCTTTTATTTGATTGTTACATGTCAACAAGACTCCTGCCTCTTTGCCCCAAAGTAAACAACTTTTGTAGCTATGATTTTTCAATGGATGTAATATTCACTGGCGGAGCTTACTAAAAGTTTCGGGGGGGGGGGGGGGGGCCTCCAGCTTTCTATTAAGCTCCGTCTCTGGTAATATTTTTTGTGATGATTTAAAAACAGCAACTATCATCTTTTTCCCTTATAATTTGCTTAATAAATTAAAAAAAAAAAACATATTTAAAATGTTGTGTTAAATGTACCCTACACTCGTTTATTTTTACCGATTGTCGCTCTCCTCCTTAAATAGTCTTACATAAGAGTAACCACAATATGATGTTTTGTACTCGTTTTTACCCTCCAAAATGCCAAATCATCTGGTTTTACTATTGCAGAACTCGTTTCCGGCACCCGTTTTTAGGTTGTAATTCTTGGCCCGATCATTTTGCTTTTTGATTATTCAATATATATAGAGAGAGAGTTAGGTGGGTTTATTCTTTTAAAAATGTGTATTTCTGTGATTGCTGATCTCTCTATTAGGTTACTAATAAGAATGACCGATCTTTCTATATTTACTCAATAGAAGGGGGGGGGGGGGGGGGACCCCGGCTTTCCATTAAGCCCCGTCTCTGGTAATATTTTTTGTGATGATTTAAAAACAGCAACTATCATCTTTTTCCCTTATAATTTGCTTAATAAATTAAAAAAAAATATTTAAAATGTTGTGTTAAATGTACCCTACACTCGTTTATTTTTACCGATTGTCGCTCTCCTCCTTAAATAGTCTTACATAAGAGTAACCACAATATGATGTTTTGTACTCGTTTTTACCCTCCAAAATGCCAAATCATCTGGTTTTACTATTGCATAACTCGTTTCCGGCACCCGTTTTTAGGTTGTAATTCTTGGCCCAATCATTTTGCTTTTTGATTATTCAATATATATAGAGAGAGAGTTAGGTGGGTTTATTCTTTTAAAAATGTGTATTTCTGTGATTGCCGATCTCTCTATTAGGTTACTAATAAGAATGACCGATCTTTCTATATTTACTCAATAGAAGGTATATTGTTTAGAAAACAAAGTAGGTTTAGCAAACCCTTATCTAGGGTGGGGTTCGGCTACAAAGTGCATTTTTCCTACAAAGTGTACAAAGTCTTAAAACACCACAATTTCAGTCATAAAATACACACAAAACCCATAAATAACAGAGTGAAAATCACGAAAACATAATATCTAAACCCTAACATTCCATTAAAACTTCAAACACACAATTGTAGAACTATGAATACAAAACATAACATAATAATCAACAAAAAACACACTAATGTTAGTCATTCGATAATCAAAGCCTTATCATCCAAAACACAATACAAAACCCACAAATATGGCGTTTTAGTAATCTTCACTTTGTTATTTGTGTGTTTTGTGTGTGTTTT
This sequence comes from Helianthus tuberosus, assembly GCA_030545235.1. Taxonomy (NCBI): domain Eukaryota; kingdom Viridiplantae; phylum Streptophyta; class Magnoliopsida; order Asterales; family Asteraceae; genus Helianthus; species Helianthus tuberosus. The sequence continues at coordinate 2,810,687 of CM060372.1, forward strand.
ATGATTGACATTATGGTGTTTTATGACTTTTTTACACTTTGTAGGAAAAATAGACTTTGTAGCCAACTTTCACCCTTAAATTATAATACCCATATTTCATTATTTTTTACATGTAAGTAAGTACACGTTGATAAGTTTGCATTAATTATAACAATATAAATGGAAGAAAAATTGCACGGGATGTGGGGAAGTTGGTGTGAGTTAAGGCATTGTTTGCAATTACATAAAAACGCTAGTGGTTGTTCATCCACTTCCTATAGTCAACATCTATATCTAGTCATCCTTCCCTTTCAATTAATAATATTAACATCATTCGATCTCATTTCAATCAAATCCACCATGGATCACCATTGCCTATGGACCTCCGTTTCTCACGTATTTCTGTTTATGTTTGTGATCGTCTTCTTTTTTGCTTCTTCTTCAATATCGGAAAAAGGTAATTCGATTAGTCAGCTATTGATAATTTCATTATATTATTAAAAAAGTTGTGTTAAACGTCCTACTCTTTTGTTGTTTTTACTCATAGGGTGACGTTCGGTATATAGGAGGGTATGTGTACCCTCCTTGCATGCTAAACGCAATCCCCTAGTGATTTAACATGGAAGAGGATTATCTAGTTAAAATAATAGAGGTGGAGTACTTTCGCACGATTGTTATTAATTACTTACAATGTTTTCCGCAGCACCCTATTCCACATTTGCAAAAGACGCCAGCCAAGCGCAGCCGAAGACATCCTACGACTATATCGTAGTCGGGGGTGGAACCTCGGGCTGTGCACTGGCGGCGACACTTTCACATGGTGCAAAAGTTTTACTCCTCGAAAGGGGCGATCTGCCATACGGCATTCCGTCTATCAACACTATTAATGGATTTCTAGACACACTTGCAAACCTTAGTCCCACGTCCGCCTCGCAGACATTTGTGTCCACAGATGGTGTGGTCAACCAAAGGGCGCGTGTTCTGGGTGGTGGGTCTGCACTCAACGCTGGTTTCTTCACCAGGGCGAGTGCGGACTTTGTTAACAAAGCTGGGTGGGACCCAGCTTTGGTGAAGGAGTCATACGAGTGGGTGGAAAAGAAGGTGGCGTTTGAGCCGAAGGTGTTGGCGTGGCAAGAGGCGGTCAAAGACGGGTTGTTAGAGGCCGGGGTGTTGCCGAATAATGGGTTTACTTATGAACATATTTACGGGACTAAAGTTGGTGGTAGCATTTTTGACCAAAGTGGGAAGAGACACACGGCTGCCGATTTACTAGAGTATGCTGATCCAAGCAACATTACTGTACACTTGAATGCAACGGTGCACCAAATACTATTCAAACCCAATGGTAACAACAGTAAATCTACATTCGTCATTATGTAGATAGTAGGCTAGTAGATGGTATTAACTCCTTGCATGTGTAATGTGTCACGTATAACATAGTTGAAACCACTTTTACTATTTTAGTATGGGTTGTAACCAGTGGCGGATCCAGCCCTGTTTTGTGGGTTCACATGAATGCACTCGGTTTGGAAAAGCTAGTGAGAACTTTGTATGTTTTGGAAAAGATAGTGAGAATCTATCAAAACAAACCCACTGATAGAAGTTATTGGATCCGCCACTGGTTGTAACATGAGATGCCGGTAAAAATATTCCTGAATTATCAACGCAAAATTCATCAAAATGGTCATTTTAATTAATAAGTTTGACAAAATAGTTTTGAATGTTAAAATTCACCATCAACCAATGTCTAGTAAGTGTCTCTTGGCGCAACATATTTCAATCTCGGTGTATCAGGCTTCAAGGTTGGCGCAATAGGATTCCTTCTGCACATCAGATCCATTCTCTCGTGTCAGATGGAAATTTGTTGTGTCAGCGCAACAGAGAGGGCCACAAGGAAGCTTCTGGTTGGCTAAAACAATTTCCTCGATAAAAAACATAAAAAGTCAGATATATATATATATAGGGTAAGGATAGTGTAAAAAGGGCCTAAAGTGTGAGAAGTGTATTATAACACTATATATAATACTATATAACACCATATAAACACCGTATAACAATATATAACACCATATAACACTATGTAACGCTATATATCATTATATAACAAATATAACACTATACATCTATCATAGACATGCTATCAGACAACCTATAGTGTTATATTTGTTATATAATAATATATAGTGTTATATAGTGTTATATGGTGTTACATATTGTTATACGGTGTTTATATGGTGTTATATAGTATTATATATAGTGTTATAAACTTATAATACACTTCTCACACTTTAAGCACTTTTTACAGGATCCTCTACCTATATATATATATATATATATATATATTTTGTAAAAGAAAAAAACCGAGACTATTTTGTCAAACTTACCAGTCAAAATGGCCATTTCACCGATTTTACCATAATTAACGTGTTGCTTATAGTTAACACTTCTATTATAATAAATTTTGCTTTTAAACAAAAATGATATAGAATATTGTTAAACTGTATTAAAGTAATTATTGAATAACTTTGAACCCGTTTAACTTGTTTTAGTGTTAACTAAGTTTCTACATTTATATATTTTATTTGTTTGATATAAAACACAACTAAATTTTGAATCATAAATAAGTAAAATAGTCATAATTCACACATATTTTAGATTGTGTTTTAACTTTTAATACTTGTTTTTGTGTGTGGATTTTTTTTTTTTTTTTTTTGATGTTGTAGAACTAAGAGCTCGAGGAGTGTTATACGAAGACATGAACGGAAAAAAGCACATCGCACTTTTAAACGAAGGATCAATGTCAAATGAAGTAATATTATCAGCAGGCACACTTGGGAGCCCACAGTTACTAATGTTGAGTGGTATTGGGCCTTCCAAACATCTAATGGGCCATGGAATCAAGGTGCTACTGGATCAGCCCATGGTTGGACAGGGCTTATCTGACAACCCAATGAACATTGTACTCGTCCCATCACGAAAGCCCGTTGAGATTTCACTAATTGAGGTTGTGGGTATTACAAGATTTGGGAGCTTTATTGAGTCTGCTAGTGCCCATATTAACTTGCCATTGCTTCAAGAAATGGGCTCCAAATTTGGGCTTTTTGCTAACCAGGTGTGTAAGTTGTAACATCCTTTTTTTTGTGAAGAATAACAAATATTCTAACAATTTTATAGTTAATATGTTTGATGTTGTATTTCAGAACACGAGTCGTGACAAGATAAAAACTATGTTCGAGCATCGCTTTAACTTGGATCTGTCTGGTCTGGACGCTGGGATGATTCTTGAAAAGGTGACGGGCCCACTCTCTTTCGGGGACCTTGAGCTTGTTTCTAAAAGTCCATATGAAAACCCTAAAGTCACTTTTAACTACTTCAACGACCCTCGAGATCTTCAGGCATGTGTTGAGGGCTTGCAAACAATCGTAAAGGTGTTAGAATCGAAACCACTGATGAAATTCCGTGATCCTTTTTTACCAGTTAGAGATTTGTTAGCTTTGGTGGCTGCTCTACCTCTGAATTTGAGACCTAGACACGTGAATGCGCCATTTGACCTAGAGCAGTATTGCAAAGACACCGTGATGACCATATGGCATTATCATGGAGGTTGTCAAGTTGATAGAGTTGTTGATCGCAACTATAAAGTTATGGGTGTCGGTGCATTGCGTGTCATCGATAGTTCAACTCTTTTGTACTCTCCCGGTACAAACCCTCAAGCTACTATGATGATGCTTGGAAGGTATCGACTAACTATATTTTTTAATTATTTTTTTTCATTGGAAAAATAGATCAAACTAATAACCATATCCAGTGGCGGAATCATAACAATTTAGTTAGGGGGTCATCATCTATACTATATAATAAAAGAAACCAATGAGTGGACACATGTCATTCATTGGAGCCATCATTAATTACTAAATGTATTAATTAAATTATATTAATATTTTCCTTTCAAAAAAATTTTATTAATATTATTTTATCCATACTTCGTATTAAGTAGACTTTGATATATCATGAATCAAAACAAAACAGGCTAAACAAGAATCGTAACCAGAAAGTAATAAAAATTAAATCTATTGAAATAAAATTAATTAAATGGCTTATAATAATTTATTGACCCATTAATTTAGTTGTTGGTAGCTTATTAGATGAGCCCACTATTGGAAAAACAAAAAGAAAACGAGGATCTAAAATTGCTAATAGAAATATACGATCAGTAACAGAATTGTTTATTATTATGAATTTTAAATTTTTGGGACTTGGTTATCAAGAAAAGAATTACTTCCGATAATATCGGACTGTTGAAATCTAAAAATATATTCGAATATTAAAAATTCAAGATATTCAAAAAGTTCTAGGAAGGTTTTTTTAGATAGATTTCCAATATATAATTACTAGGTTAGCTCACACGGGTTGAACAATCTAAACTATATAATAAATATTTCTTATAAATGTAAACCAAAGATGGTGACGTTTATATACCAAATTGACATAAGTGAGTTAATATAAAGATGATGTATGTTACTATTATAAAATTAATCAAAGAAACAAGTAATCGTTGAAAACGATACAAAAATAAAGATATTATATTATATAATACTTATTATTGTATTTACGTATTACATTATATTTAATGAGAAATAAAAAGTTACAATTATAATTCGCACATTACCGAAAATAATTTGAATTAAAAAATTATTTACATAATTATTAGATTTTTAGCTTGATTTCAGCCACTTATTGCAACATATTGTCATTATATTAGGTCATGTACTCTATAGATAATTATCATTTTGTTTAATATCTTCTAATTAATTGTAGATAATCTCCTTTTGAAATATTTATTAGATTTCAAAATAAAAGATATATTTATTCAACACGTGTAATAAACGAGGTTTTTAAAGATATATATTTTTATTATTTTGTATATAAAATTATATTTATTCAACCCGTGTATTACACGGAGTTTTAACCTAGTAAGCTTATATTCTATACTAGTTCAAATTAGGGGGTCCATCTCTAAGTTTGTTCTTCAAAAACTCAAAATTTATAAATAAAAATTCAAAAAGTTCCGGTGACCGGAGAGTCAACGGACCCTCTTGACCCCCCTCTAGTTCCACCCCTGACCATATCTTTTGTAATTATTTCAGGTATATGGGGATTAAAATGCTTGGAGAAAGATTGGCAACTAATAGGAAGTAGGAAATGAAATATATATAAACGTGTTTTATGTTACCTTACTATATATAAGTGGAAGTGCTTAATTACGTTTATTGTTATAATTGATAAACGTTTTTAAATTTTCGTTAAGTTTATAAGTAGCTATATATAGTAGGGTTATTTTTTTTTAACGGCAAATTTAGATCATTGACAGACCACTGAACTAATTATCGTGCCACCAGTAGAACTACCCGATTATATCCATCTCCACGAGGCATAATGCATATACACCAATTCAGGAGGAAACCCAATAAATATGGGAAAAACCTCCATTGTGGGAATCGAACCCAGGACTTATTGGTCCCAAAGTTTTATCCTATTCCGAAGATGCCACTAGGCTACAAAGCCAGTAGGGTTATATCATTCGTTCAAGTGTGTGATATGAAAAATTGTACGGTAATTATCATAACATACTTGTCTTTATAGTTAGTTTTTTAATTATCAAATATTTTATTAAAAAAAATCTTTTTGAAACCAGGTAAATAAATTAATATTTATTAACAACTATCACATATGATACTTGAACCCTCAACCTCATCTGAAGTGAAACATTTTCGACACTACTTGATATAGCTAGACTATAATCTACAAGCCCTTTGGTAAATAAACTACTCTACCTTTAAGATATTATTATTATTATTATTATTATTATTATTAAATGAATATATTATGGAATACCATCAAAATGAATATTTGATAGTTTTGAAAAGGTCTTACTTTAGTGCTGTAGAATCAATAAAAGAGTAATAGTGATGGGAAGAATGAGAAAAAAAGGCACTTTTGGAAAGTGATACATGTCCACATTTGGGCATATGCCAATTCTAAGGATGGTTTATCCCATCACCCAAGTCCATATAAAAGAAACCATAGATAGTCAACCCAACAAAGTCATTAGAGGTTTGAATATGAGTCATGAAGCAAAGATGAGTTACAGGACTACTCTCTATTGGCATGGCATCATGTATGCTTTGATTCATGAGTATATTGATCAATGGTTCTATAATATCATGCCAAAGGAGAGTTGTCCTGTGATTGGTCATTGCTTAATCATATATCTAATCAAAATATGACCAATATATGATGAAGATGTGTAGTGTACACAAAAACTCTTCTTGAATACCTTTCAATGTATGTGCACCATTCTGATGTAAAGTAAGTGGGTATATATTGTTACATATTTTAGTGTAATCCAGAGTGCACGCTTGTTTGAGTGGTTATTATTCTAAATGTTGGGGTAGAGCCCCTAACGGGGTTCAAGGGGGTATTTTGGACAAATTTTCGAAATGCAAAATAAGGGTATTTTGGAAGCGATTTAATTATTTAAAATGACAACTGCCAACAGGCAGTTACCAGGCCATTCATCCCCAATTCGAAATTGCCTTTGGTTACACAGTATCTGGTTCATTACGAATTCTACAACACACACATACTATTTCTTGTTCTCGAATGTTTGAGTTGTATCCAGTTGAATTATTTGGGAGAACCACCAAAATAATTTGATCTGAAAGTGAAATCACGCCACTCAGATCATCCATTACTATTTTCCCCAACATATATATATGATCAAAGTATCACCGAAATTTGCATTCTTTCATTCTCTTTCCTCATACCCTTGTGTAGTCTATTTTTATCGGTTTCATTCATTACAAGTTAGACGTACAGTTGCAGGTCCTTCTGTCAAAAACATGGATCGAATCTTATTATTGATAAAGTGTTAACAAAACAACCAGTAAAATATACAGAGACAAACTACAGACTCACTCCTCACTAGCAGATCATCAACTTGACGATCTGCATACACTCAGAACAAGATCTAAATTTTGACACCGAATCTCAACACGAGATCATCAAGAAAGATCACAAAAAGTGTAACCCTAGGAGAGAGAAAGAGATCTCTGTACAGAGAGAATAGAAAACTGGTGACTCACTAAAAAAATATCCGAGATCAAAAAACAATTGAACCAAACTCCTCCCTTTTATATCATCCTATTATCCTGAGCCCATTATCAGTTATAAGTCCACAAGCCCACGAACGTAACAAGCCTCTAGTAGCCCATATAGACTCCATAGCAGCTAGCCCACGAGGAGTCCTTTTAATCAGCTACAGCTAGGGCTGCAAATGAACCAAACGTTTGCCAAACAGTTCGTGAACCGTTTGGCGGGAAGTTCGTTTGTGTTCGTTTGTTTAATAAATGAACAAACACGAATAAGAAATTTCGTTTGTTTAGTTAAACAAACAAACATGAACAAATGTCGCGTTTGTTCATTTATGTTCGTGAACGTTCGGTAACGTGTTCGTTTATGTTCGTTTGTGTTTGTTTGTGTTTGTTTGGGTTCGTTTGTTTGTTAGTTTATTAAGGATATTAAGAATTAATTTTTACTTAACACATCAAAATTAGCACTGATATATTATTTAATAAATAAACTATTTAATATAAATGATAATGTATAAGTTAATTATATCAAACGTGAAACCCTATTAAAATAATTGCCGTTCTCCCGCTCTCATTCCAAGCTTCGAGAGAAAGACTCTTCCACTCCTCGCTCTCATTCCAGTCCCATTAGGGTTTTTACGTCATCATTCTTGGTGCAATATAGGTAAAAATAACTTATTTTCTTTGAAATTCTTACTCCATTTTGCAACGATCTTCCGATTTCGTGTTTAATAGTTGAAAATTCGAGTATGATGCTACTTAGTTTTATCATTCGACTTTATAGTTTCAGTAAATATTTTAAATAATGTATTTTTAGATGTCATTAACCTCCCCAATCATAAAAAAATCAGAAGTTTTATGCCACATCGATTGCTTTAATCTGGTAGTTTTAGTATTTGTATGTTCAGTGATATTGCAAATTGCCATCTAAATTGGTTGTACCTAAGAGGTCTCTTGTTTGTTGGTTACTTATTTTTAGGGCTGTAGTACAATTGGTATATGATTTGCTTGTGCAGAGGCTGTATGTGTTGCAGATAGTGAATTCCAAATATAGTTTACCCGTGTTAGTTTCAAATATAGTTTAGACCGTAGGGTATGGTGGGGCGTGGGTTGGGGGTATGGTGCGACACATGGACTATGGGGCACCCAAGACCAAAATCCAATTCCAAAGGAGTATGGTGGGGCGTGGGTTTGGTGGCGTGAAAAAAAAAACCAATTTCAAAGGGCTAGTGCTCTTGGCCAATGAGGTTCCGCCATGTCAAAGGGCTAAAATTCACAAACAAACACAAACAAACACGAACATGTTCATTTCCTTAACAAACAAACACAAACAAAAAAGCTCGTTCGGTAAGTGTTCGTGAACAGTTCATGAACACCTATTTTCCTTAACAAACAAACACGAACAAGGCCTTGTTCGTGTTTGTTTGGTTCGTTTGCAGCCCTAGCTACAGCCTAGATGAAATCCTTAACCTTTAGCCCACAATCAACCCTTTAGTATTTGGAGGATGCGTCGGGCCGTGTCCTGGCCCAGACGTGAACCTCGTACACACAGCCAGTAACTTGTACCAAGCCCATTATTGTGAACATGTGACATAAAACATAAAAACATAAGTATAAGTATCAAACATATATAAAAGTGAAACAATAAAAATTATTATTTTTAACACCCCCCTCACTTTTATAACTAAAAACATCTAACATGTTTTTAATAAAACCAAGTTATCATTTAAAACCTTTTTGTATACAAGAAAACTTAACTTTCTTTTAACCATGTACTCAGTAAGATGGACTTGGATGAATATTAGATAAAAAATTGAAACCTCTCAAATACTGAACAAGATAACAAAGCTAACTCAAAGAACTTCCCTGAACACTAAATGACGATGTTGATCAAATGCCGGAAACATAATGCCAACCGACCTCATTGAACACGATAACATGGTTTAGACTCTAGGGAGCTTCTTCCACTTTGAAATCTAAACTATTTAGACTGTGGCTGCTCTGCGGGTCCAAGTGTCAAACAATAGAAGACCGAGGCTACAACTACAACCAGAGATACTAAAGGCGCTATGAGCTGCTAACAAGACATACACGGAAGTAACACCAACAATATGAGTTGCTATCAAAAATAATGTTTTCAATGTAAACTACATTCGAATTTTTTTACTAAATAACTCTTTGTTTACCGTATAATATTTAAAAAAAATCAACTAGTAAACAAAAAACGAACAACTTCCATGCTCATTTGACTATGAATTTTAGATTCACAGCAAAATATTTCAAGCCAACAAGGCAAAATAAAAGAATCATACAAAAACATATAAATCATTTAGATCTATAGCCAGTTCGAATACATATAACCGAACAAGAATTACAAGATTCTGCTAAACACAAATCATACAATTTTCAAACTCCTGAACCATGTCTGGACAACAAGTGGATTCATGTCTTACACACAAGTTGTGAAAAAACATATAGACTAAATTCATTAAGCCCAAAACTTTACAACTTTACAAGTACACGAATCACACAAAATGAATCACACAATTCAGCTAAATCTGATAAAAAGAATCACATGACTCAAATCAGTTAACAACTTGACAACCAAAATAACTTTTAGTTGAAATAAAAATCCACATGATTCACCAACCAAAAATCTCATTTAAAAAAGAAAAAAACACACAAACCTGTTATAACAATCAAGAAAACTGGTTACAATTGTGAACTTCATAACTCAACAACCAGAATACAATTTACAGTGAAAACCATATCTTCAACTGAACAGCAGATCATGCAAACCTAACACCACTCACACGAGGATACAAAAACAGACCATGAAAAAACATAACATGCAAGGATAATATCCATACAATAAACAATGATAGTCCAGTAAACAAATAGCACAATTAACTCCAAGTTTAGATACTCTCGGATAAAAGACACATTCCAAGATATTAAACTAAATATAATGAACATAAGAAGTTTTTTCATGTTTATATTTCTCCCCACTTCTTGAAGCATATTTTAGAGTATCATGAAAAACAAACAATAATTATAAGGCTATATAATAAACCTTAAACTTTGTTAGTTTTATTTCTCAAGAAAGAACTAAAAATAGCCCCAAGTTACATTCATCTTATTCTAATTTGAAATTCATTTAGAAAGTGGATATACTAGCAACCTACAAAGAACTTAAACAATTGATTGTTCCATGTTTAAAACACGCACCAATTAAACAAACTATCTGGTAGATCAGATGCTTTAACCACCAAAAAATTAACCTTTGATTCACTAAATACTTGTTTTGGTCAAAAATTACCGAAGCAATTAAGTGATCAAATTAGTTAAGTGAGGTAGTGTGCTAAGAATGTGTATTAAAAATGTGTTGATTAAGTTGTTTAACAAAAACAGTTTTCAGGATACGGCTCAGGATATCGAGCTGTATCAACAATTAAACAATGAGCAAAAAAGGTAAAGGGTGACACGGGATGTACGAGGAAAACCCTTGATCAATATAGATCGCCGGCACAAAACCTCGGGAGCTGACAATCGCAGCTGCCTTGTTCTTCTTATTACTTCAAATACCAGGATACAGTGCATGATATGATGCGGATCGACTAGGTGTTACAATGTGATTTGATTACAAGTGTAAGTGTATTGTGAGTGTTTGCAGCTAGAGAGCAAGAGTGTACGAGAGATTGTATATTCTTATCTGATCCGATCACTCCTATTTATAGTAAAACAAAACTAACTAACAAACCTACAAATCCGGGATACAACGAATATTCCCTTTGTGAACGTTTTAGTCCACGTCTTCCGGCTTCAACGTTCATATTCCAACAGATTTACCCGAGTCTTTGGGAGAAGAAGTCCACTTGAACGTTACAGACTTGCACCATCAATCTGCACGTGAATTAATTAGTCATCACCAGGATACTGTATCAGGATGTTACCAATATCCTGATCCGGTATCCTGATCACAAATAAAAGAAACATAGTCAGAATATTATTCAGGATATATGAGTAGAAAACCACCCATAACAATTGTCCCCAAAATATATCTGTTGGTATACCAATTCCAACGGATATATTTTAAAACTTATCTCATGAATCGAGGACATTATGTTGAAGTGACGATTGAAAAGATAAGCTGCAACTCCCAATGCGTTATTTACTTATCACCCCCTATTTTTAGCTTATATTTAGCCGGACTATTCTGCATTATGATCATCACACTTCAAGCAATTTTTTCAGGTATTCTCTCTATTTTCTTCTTCTTTATCTTCTTTTTTTTTCTTTCATCTTTTAGTTGAAATTCCTCATGGCTTCATGAACAAGATCACACACAAACGAATCAACCCCATCCCTTGAAAGTCAGAATCTACTCCGAGAACCCGAAAAAGAGATTTGCTCTTTCAATAATGCCGACATTGCCACCTTAAAAGATTCCAGCGCCTTTCCCGCCGGGGCAATCATCCGTCCATTCGACCGGGAAGTCCGATCAGACGCAGTGTCAAACGAATGGGTGTGCTTCTTAGCCTATCCTTTCTCCTTGGGACTCAGATATCCTTTTCCTGCCTTCATTTCCCGCTTTTTCAAACTCACCGGCCTCAGTTACGCCCAAACCATGCCAATGGTTTGGCGAGTTTTAATAGTCTTAGACCAAATTAAATCTCGTCATGTCCTTGATCTTTGTGTCGAAGATCTCCCTATGGCATATCGTCTAAGGTCCCATGGTAATAGCCGTTTTCTCCTCTTCTCTACTTCTAAGAATCCCTTGATCCTCAAGGCCACTAAGAACGAAGATCAATGGCAAAGAAAGTTCTTTTTCGTAAGGAGGGATTCCATTGATAAGGGTTTTGACCTACCAGTAGAGTGGTTGACTTCGGGTAGGATTTAGGGTTTTAGGATTATCCCCAAATATATCCTGAAACTATATGCTAAACTGATTCTCTTATGTGTTTATGCAGCAAACTTCAAGGAATTGGCTCCGCCTACTGAAAAATCCCAAGAAAGAATCAAGAGAATCAATCGACTGCCTGATAGTGAGAGATCTTTTTCATCGCACCTTGCAAGTTCAAGTCAGTATTCATCATCCGAAATGTCTGGTAAGGATCAAAAATTTCCACACACATATATATTTAGTTAAATAAAATATGAGCAGAGGTTTAGATTCTCCCTGGTATGCAGCATCAGCCAAGGTTCCAGAGACCTTTGAGCTCGAGGAGCTGGACAACTATTCCACTCCTGTCAATGTCAAGAAGGAAACTCGCGCCACCACCAGTTCCAAGCCGGTACCGGTCCCTAAGCCCAACCCAAGAACTCGTGCCTCTATTTCCAAGAAGAGGAAAGGTTCCGAGGTCAACACTCCAGGCTCTGAAGGGTTCTCTTATGAAGAACTCAGCTTTACTGACTCCTTAGAGCCAATGACATCCTTTCTTAACAAGGTAATATCCTGGTACCATATCCTGCGTACACATCCTGACAGAATATCCTAGTTAGCAAGTCTTAATTTATACCTGAATTTTGACTTGCAGGGTCTCCAGCATCTGCTCCATCTTTACACTGATGCCTGTAGTACGAACAAGTTTCAGGAAGATAGGATCAAGCATCTCGAGACCACTGTTGCTGATCAGGGCATCATTGCTGAAGCCAAGTCCCGGAACTACGAGGATAAGCTGAAGAAGGTCACTCAGGACGCCGAAGAAAAGCTGGCAGCCGTCCAAGTTGAGCACGAACAGGCCATGGTATCCTTCCGGGAAGGAATAAAAAATTCGGCCGTTGTCTCCCTGCTACAAGCTCGCATCAAGATGGCTTATGAGGCCAAGGAGACATGTCTTGAATGTCCATCCTTGCCGGTTGATTCTTGGGTGGCAAAGCTGAAGGAGCTTGGAGGCAAACTTGTGCCATACCCAGCTAGAGCTGTGTAACAACTCTCATCAAAAAGTACTAATTATTACTTTAATTGACCAATAGGAAACCCTAATTAAGAAACCCAAGTGATTCTGAACAAACCCTAAAATTTTCAGAATAAACGGAATTAGGATCAGGGCCCCTAAAACTCAGGGGGGGTAAACCCTAGTTGGTATTATCTTAACAGTTTTACGTGGAAATTGAATTTGAACGAATTGTCGACTCACCTGAGCTAGTTGGACACGTGCCTACTTTACCTTAGAACTTGACCTCTCGCGCCACGCGAAAGGAACAAGAAGACCTGTCGCGCCACGCAACAGGGACCATTTTTCAGATATAAATAGGGGTGTCTGGGACTTGATTTTGGGCACTGAAACGACATAAAACTTCGAAATATACACTGAGTTGTGCTCTGTTTACTCCAATTAACACACACGGATCACTAATCGACGCCGCAATCAGGGTATTAACTCGATCGCTGATACGATTCAATGTCCGATTGATCAAAATATCCAATGGATGTTTAAGTGCTGCCCACATTAGGGTTTATGCTTTGTCATTCGTCGTTAATTCGATGGATGTTTAAGTATCGCACTTTGTCATTCGTTGTGAGTATTTGATCTCGTGAGTTATCGTAAATGCTGTATTAAGTTACTGACTGAATTGTGTGCCTATTATTAATTTAGGTTAAAAGGCTAATCAGTAGGCTAAACTCTGCCCGTATAAATCTGCAATGTGAGTCATTCTCTTTTTATCAACTATTTTACAATACCTCAAATTATTTTCAAAAGTTATAATTACAGGGAATAAGTCATGGATATCTTGAATTACTGGCTAGTGGGGTATTGTGCACATTACTAATTTTCTCCCAGTTAGGTTCATTGACCTACTCGGGATAATCACTGTTAGGTTCATTGACCTACAGGGATAATCATCACTATTTAGGTTCATTGATCTAATAGTGGTATGACCATCGTCACCATTGTGACAGAACGCCAGATAAAAAATAAGATAGAAGCCATTGTAATCGCTCTTATGCTGTAATTGATAACTATGCATCATTATGCAAAATAGAATGATTCACTCAGTATTTCCCGCTGACAAAACCTTTTTCAAACATGTTTCAGGTGATCTGTTATGATCTAGGAAAAGTGCCATAAAGCACTACAAGCTCAAGGAAGTGGCTCAGTATAAAATAAAGAAACATGTTTTGTAAAATAAAGATTTCTCCGTGAAATCAAATGATTGTAAATTACCGGGGTTTTATCCCGAATTGTGAAATAAAATAATTGGGGAAATACTTCAGTTTTAAAAGATCCTGATGAAAACATCCGCTGTAAAACTCAATTAATTAAATACCACGGGATTTTCTGTCTCGCGGCTCCTGAAATGGGTAAAACCGGGTCGGGGACCGTGACAGAAAAAGGTGGTATCAGAGCCACTGATCGAGCCACTGATTTAAGCCAATTAAGTATTTAGAAAATACTTAATTTTTATTAATTGCTATTTTGTGATTATATGTTTTATTATCTGACTAATTTTGAACAGTATGGGCAGATTTTTATATGTTAGCTACTGTAGTAGTAAATATAAATCTTTAAATATTCTGACTCAAAGTTTTAGCACCTCTATTATCTACAGTCTATAAACCGTATTCAGTAAATAAATTTACAAATAAAACCTAGTGTGTTTTAATTTTTAGTTGTTTTGGTAGTTACCCAGTATGAAATAATATTTAAAAGTTTTTCTATAAAATTTTGTCATAATTTTAACTTAGTAATTGTGTGTATCTTGCATAAACAGCATGAGTGATCTGTCGGAAGCCCTTCAGAATTTAAATCTCTATCCAGTAAGAATAGAAGTTTCCAGAGATTTCAATAGGTATATACCAGACTTAGAAGAGCCTATAGAATTCAACGCTTTACCTCTCGAGAAACCCAAGTCTAATAAAATGGAAATTGGGGAAAGCTCTAGGCAAATTGAGGGGTTACTATCTCAAGAAGAACTAGATTTTATAATAGCAAACGATGATACTATTGAGCCTATTAATGAAAATGATTTTATTCATTCTCTTGAAACACAACTACCAATGAATTTAGAACCAGCTATTCCAAACCCTTCAATCCACTCGCAAATAGACGAATGGTTGAATAATGAAATAGTGTTACAAAACCATCCCTATAAGCTTTTTCCTAAGTTCAAACCAGAACCTTTACCAAATCCACCAATGAGTAACGAGAATATGGCTGAACTCCGTTATTTTAACAAAGAATTAATGGATGCTGGGAATAGGATCCAAGAGATTTTGGGACAGATCTCCTGGAAATACGATGAGAAGGAACGCCGTTACTAGAATATCACCTGACAAAGGATAGGGGATTATGAAACTGTGGTTGTGTAATAGTAATAGTAAAATCAGTATGTGTAAAATAAATAATAAAACGGGTGTATATAAAAGCATGATATAATCTATAAAACAAATGAAATTTTAGAAAGTTACAGTTTTGTTTGTATATTCGTTTACGTGATTATGTACAATTAATTGTGACATTGGATTATTTCTTTTATACTAATTATTTATCTATAATTTAGTTATCAGATGGAAAACGCTAATAATGAACCAGTTAATGAGGTTAATCAATCTGAGCAACAACCGGGGGATCAATATGTGACTAGGTAGGATATAGAAAATATCGTTGCTCAAGGGATAGCCAACGCTATTCCAGCAATAGTTACTCAAGGGATAGCCAACGCTATTCCAGCAATTGTTGCTGCTATTAAAAATCTAATCGAACCTCAACAAATCGTTCCTAGCAAACGCATTTCTGAAGATAACTTCAGTAATAGCGTAAATGGAGGCGGTAATCATGTTAATCATGATAATGAACCACGGCAAGCTCCTCCTCCTAAGAAAATGAAAGCTGCAACACCTGGTTGCACTTACAAAGAATTTCTTGCATGTAAACCCACAGAGTTTGCAGGCAATGAAGGAGCGACTGCGGCACTGCGTTGGTTAGAGAAAACCGAGGCAGTAATTGCCATAAGTAAATGTGCTCAGGATGATCAGGTCATGTACGCGTCAAACCTTTTCAAAGAAGGAGCACTAGAATGGTGGAACACGGTGTTACAGGCAAAAGGAAGAAGGATGGCGTATGCTATGAACTGGGAAGAATTTAAGAGTCTTGTAGAAAGAAAATTTTGTCCCGAGTATGAAAAGGAACAAATGACAAATAAGTTTCTAACCCATCGGATGGTGGATGTAGATTGTCGAGGGTATACTACGACATTCTTCGAATATGCTCGAGTGGTACCAACCCTGGCTTCGCCAGAGCCGGTACTTATTTCTCGTTATATTTGGGGATTAATTTCCGAAATCCGTAATATCGTCAAGGCTGCGAAACCTCGCACAATTGATGATGCGGTGGATTTAGCCAATACTCTGACTGACGAGCTAGTACGGACAAGAGAAGAAAATAGAAGGAAGGAAGTAGCCCAAAAGATTACCCAAGAATTCCGTTCGGGTAACCATAACAATTTCAAGAAAAGAGAGAATGGGCAATCTACCACTAGTCCATTTTGCAATTCTTGCAAAAGGAAGCATTTTGGAAGATGCAAAGGATATTGCAATTTTTGCAAAATTCCGGGGCATTAAGAAGAAGACTGCAGGAGGAAGAAATTTTCAGTCTGCTACAACTGTGGAGAAGATGGACATCTTAGGCCAGATTGTCCAAAACTGAACAAACCATCTGACAATAAAGCCAAACCTGCAGAAGGAGCAAAAAGGAATGTAAGAGCATTCCAGCTGACTACTCAAGAAGCCGAGATGATTCCAGATGTGATAGCCGGTACGTTCTTAGTTCACAAACGTTTACACAAAAGTATTATTTGACTCTGGTGCAAACCAAAGTACTTTATTCTGCCAAATTCTTAAATTACATTTAACCAGTATTAGGCAAATTTTTACAGTTGAAACGGCAGACGGAAATTCAGTTAAAATAGATAAAGTTTTGCAAGAAGAAAATATAGAACTTTTAGGACATAAATTCTCAGCAAAACTATTGCCAATTAAATTAGTTGAACTCGATGATATATTAGGAATGGATTGGTTAGTAGCCAACCATGCTCGAATCCTTTGTGATCAGAATTCCATAGAAATTCAATCACCCACCAGAGAAGTAATTTTGATTACAGGAGAAAAACCACGTAAGCCCATAAAGTTCATATCAGTAAGGAAAGTTACTAAATTATGAACGAAAGCAAGGAATAGTATATATGATTTCAGTAATCATTAATACTAAAGATAAAAAAACACTTAAGGAAATTTCTGTAGTTTCAGAATACCCAGATGTATTCCCAGAAGAGTTACCAGGATTACCACCAGATAGGAAAGTAGAATTTAAAATTCATCTAATTCCAGGAACTATACCGATAGCCAAGGCATCTTATCAGTAAGTACCCACAGAAATATTAAAACTGAAAAAGCAATTAGATGAATTTTTAAGTAAAGGTTTCATACAACCTAGTTTATCCTCGCGGGAGGCACTAATATTGTTTGTTAAGAAAAAGGATGGTTCGATGAGAAAGTGTATTGATTATAGGGAATTGAATAAGGTTACAATTAAGAATCGATACCCATTACTTAGAAATTGATGATCTATTCGATCAATTCCAGGGAAATAGATATTTTCTAAAATCGATTTATATCATCAATTGAAAGTACAAGAGGAAGACATACTTAAAACTGTTTCAGAACTAGGTATGGTCATTACAAGTTTACAATCATGCCCTTCGGATTAACGAATGCACCTGCAGCATTCAGGGACATGATGAATAAAATCTGTAAACCGTATTTGGATAAATTTGTAATTGTTTTTATAAACGATATACTTATTTATTCCAAAAGTCAGGAAGAACATTGTCAGCATTTTCATATACTCTTAACTTTGTTAAGAAAAGAGAAGCTTTACGCCAAATTCTCGAAGTATGAATTTTGGATGCCAGAAGTGCAATTTCTAGGTCATATGGTGAATCATGAAGGCATTCACGTAGATCCTGCTAAGATAGCAGCAATTACCAAATGAAAGGTTCTGCAATCCGCAATGGAAATTAGGAGTTTTGTAGGTTTAGTTGGATACTATAGACAGTTTATTAAGGATTTTTCCAAGATAACTATACCCTTAATTAAGTTAATCTGTAAAACAGTTAAGTTTGAATGGGGATCTAAACAAGAAGAAGCCTTTAGGATCTTAAAGCATAAATTAACAAAATCCTAGCCTTACCAGAAGGAACAGAAGATTTTAAAGTATACGGTGATGCTTCAAAGTTAGGATTTGGATATGTGTTAATGCAACGCAAAAAGGTAATTGCGTATGCATCAAGGCAATTGAAAAAGCACGAAGAAAACTATACCACTCATGAGTTAGAATTAGGAACTATAATTTTGCCTTAAGATTTGGAAACATTATCTGTATGGAAGTAAGTTTACTATCTATACGGATCATAAGAAATTAAGATATATACTTGGGCAAAAAGAATTAAACATGAGGCAAAGGAGATGGATGAAAATCCTAAGTGATTACAACTGTGATATTCAGTATCACTAAGGAAAGACTGAAGATGACTAGAGATCGCCAAAAGATTTATACAGATAATAAACGAAAGTCGTTGGAATTTCAAGTTGGAGACAAAATACTATTGAAAGTATATCCTTGGAAAGGAGTTGTTAGATTCGGTAAGAAAGAAAAGCTAAGTCCAAGGTACGTAGGACCATTTCCAGTGATCCAACATATAGGACTATTTGCTTATCGTTTACAATTACCCGGAGAGTTAGTTGGAGTACATGATGTATTTTATGTATCCAATCTCAAGAAATGTCTATCTGACGAATTTTTGGTAGTACCTCTCCAAGATATAGAGGTAAACGAAAAGTTAAAATTGTGGCGAAACCTCTTCAGATAAAAGATCAAAACACAAATGATTAGTGTTAGTTCAAATAAAGTGGGATTCAAAGATAGTACCCTGAATACACTTGGGAACTGGAATCAGAAAAGAAGCGAAAGTATCCTCAATTATTCTAGTAAATCTCGAGGATGAGATTTTATTAAGGTAGGGAGAATGTAACAACTCTCATCAAAAAGTACTAATTATTACTTTAATTGACCAATAGGAAACCCTAATTAAGAAACCCAAGTGATTCTGAACAAACCCTAAAATTTTCAGAATAAACGAAATTAGGATCAGGGCCCCTAAAACTCAGGGGGGGTAAACCCTAGTTGGTATTATCTTAACAGTTTTACATGGAAATTGAATTTGAACGAATTGTCGACTCACCTGAGCTAGTTGGACACGTGTCTACTCTACCTTAGAACCTGACCTCTCGCGCCACGCGACAGGGACCATTTTTCAGATATAAATAGGGGTGTTTGGGACTTGATTTTGGGCACTGAAACGACGTAAAACTTCGAAATATACACTGAGTTGTGCTCTGTTTACTACAATTAACACACACGGATCACTAATCGACGCCGCAATCAGGGTATTAACTCGATCGCTGATACGATTCAATGTCCGATTGATCAAAATATCCAATGGATGTTTAAGTGCTGCCCACATTAGGGTTTATGCTTTGTCATTCGTCGTTAATTCGATGGATGTTTAAGTATCGCACTTTGTCATTCGTTGTGAGTATTTGATCTCGTGAGTTATCGTAAATGCTGTATTAAGTTACTGACTGAATTGTGTGCCTATTATTAATTTAGGTTAAAAGGCTAATCAGTAGGCTAAACTCTGCCCGTATAAATCTGCAATGTGAGTCATTCTCTTTTTATCAACTATTTTACAATACCTCAAATTATTTTCAAAAGTTATAATTACAGGGAATAAGTCATGGATATCTTGAATTACTGGCTAGTGGGGTATTATGCACATTACTAATTTTCTCCCAGTTAGGTTCATTGACCTACTCGGGATAATCACTGTTAGGTTCATTGACCTACAGGGATAATCATCACTATTTAGGTTCATTGATCTAATAGTGGTATGACCATCGTCACCATTGTGACAGAACGCCAGATAAAAAATAAGATAGAAGCCATTGTAATCGCTCTTATGCTGTAAGTGATAACTATGCATCATTATGCAAAATAGAATGATTCACTCAGTATTTCCCGCTGACAAAACCTTTTTCAAACATGTTTCAGGTGATCTGTTATGATCTAGGAAAAGTGCCATAAAGCACTACAAGCTCAAGGAAGTGGCTCAGTATAAAATAAAGAAACATGTTTTGTAAAATAAAGATTTCTCCGTGAAATCAAATGATTGTAAATTACCGGGGTTTTATCCCGAATTGTGAAATAAAATAATTGGGGAAATACTTCAGTTTTAAAAGATCCTGATGAAAACTTCCGCTGTAAAACTCAATTAATTAAATACCACGGAATTTTCTGTCTCGCGGCTCCTGAAACGGGTAAAACCGGCTCGGGGGCCGTGACAAGCTGGGGCTGATGAAACTTCCAAATCAGCAGAGGTGGCGGACAAGGCTGGAGAGAAGGAGGATGCTGGTGAGGATTCTGCTCAGGATGCTGAAGCTGAGAAGACAGAGAAGGCTGGTGGTGATGTCGCTGTGTGAGGGCATTCAAGTGGGCGATGATGGATGTTGATGCCTAGGCCGGAGCTCACTTTTTAAATTTGAATGTTGGTCTGTAATCCCAAAACAATTTACTTTCCTGCATTAAAATAATATGATGGCCAAAGGTGGATGAGTCCTGAGTTTCGGGATGAAGCCCTTGGTCATCAGTTACTATCGTTTACTTTGAACAATATAACAGTTGGAGGCGGATGGGTCTCGGTTTGAGATGAAACCTTCAACTGTTAAGTAAAACTAACTGTGCTTTTGGTGGATGGGTCTTAGTTTGAGATGAAACCAAAAGCACAATCTTTTGATATGTTAATAATATATCCTTTTTATGACCTTATCTATCATTGTCCTTTTTTAATTCGTGCATTGCTTAGTTTGAATACAATTTCAATGTTCCAAACTTAGTGTAACACTTCAAATGTGTCACACCCCGACCACGTGGAACATACAAAACGTGGCGGAAACATCGGGGAGTGTTGTAACAGAATTAATGTTTCACAACCATGGAAATTAAAGTTTCGTTTTATTCAATATAAGTGTTACAATGTCTAACAAACATGAAAATACAACATAATTAACTAGTCTGCATCTTTTATTGTCACTAAGGCCCATGTCCGCCTAAGTGTAACTTGATCAATCCTATGCTTCATTTCCTGAAAAACACATGTGAAAATATGGTACGTCAGCATAAAAATGCCGGTGAGATACATAGGTTTTGTGAAAATAAGATTCATGACTTCTGTTTAAGAAAATGTTTAGTCATGAACCTTGTAATTTGCTTTGTCTTTGTAAATCATTTGAAAAACCATAAGTTCAGATGATACATATAAATAAGTGAATAATGCATGGTTAAATGAATAGCCATGTAAAAATGAGTTTGTATAAGTTAAGTTGTTTGTAAATCAATGTCTTGTGAAAAATATGTTATTTGCATAAAATGTTCTATGTCTCAAACTGAAATGATTCAAATAACGCTACGACATGTAATACCATACAAACACTTATATATAGGAAGTACCAGCGGCGTATCCACCATGCTTGTATCATATTACACCCGTATCGTTACTTAATCACTTAATCAAACCAAACCAACAATGTAAATTGTCCATGTATAAATGAATTTGCCAAATGTATTGAATAATATGTCAAAATGCGTGATCAATGTAAATCATGTAATGTGTAACCTAAATGATATGTATGGCTAGTGAAAACGCATCAACTAAACCATAGGTGAAATGCACAAAAACAAAGTATTGAAGTAAAACTGTGTTTAAATCAATATTATGTCTTGTGTAAATGCATGATCAATGTCAATCATGTTAAAATGTCTATGTCTAAATGTCATGTATGGCTAGCGAAAGGTCTCAACTAAACCATATGCACAAAAGCAAAGTATTGAAGTAAAACTGTGTTTAAATCAATATTATGTCTTGTGTAAATGCATGATCAAGGTCAATCATGTTAAAATGTCTATGTCTAAATGTCATGTATGGCTAGCGAAATGTCTCAACTAAACCATATGCACAAAAGCAAAGTATTGAAGTAAAACTGTGTTTAAATCAATATTATGTCTTGTGTAAATGCATGATCAAGGTCAATCATGTTAAAATGTCTATGTCTAAATGTCATGTATGGCTAGCGAAATGTCTCAACTAAACCATATGCACAAAAGCAAAGTATTGAAGTAAAACTGTGTTTAAATCAATATTATGTCTTGTGTAAATGCATGCTGTACTGATAATGAACATTTATGCGGTGTTGTTCCAATGCATACATCCAAGCCTTGCGACTGAGGTGATAAACCCTTAAACAAATTAAAGGTCTATCTGAGTAAATATCATCGAATTCGGTCATTCCTTTACTGTCCCCTTTCCCTGGGATGTCCGGAACGGGAGTTGTCAATTCCTATGGTACCACTACCTACTAACGAACGGCGTAGCTAATGTTAATGAATGTATTGTCCCATTTAACAAACCAAATGTCATACCAAAATGTAAGCATGTGATGAAATGAATCTGTACTAAGTATGCAACAAATGAACATACATAGCATGTGATGTGATGTGATGTAAAACAATGTACTAAGTATGAACTAAATGAACATACATAGCATAAAATGTCATGTAAAACGATGTACTAAGTATGCACGCTATATACATACATAGCATAAAATGTCAATGTAAAACGACGTACTATAATGTACTAATAAACATAGCAGGTATATGATATGAAAACAGGAAAGCATGAAAGTAACAAGTAGGCACATGTGTTCCACCCCAAAACAGTTTGGAAAACAGTAAAAGAGGGGTCTATGTACTCACTTGAGATTGCTCAGTAGTCCTTGAGTAACAACCAAACAAAGCTAGAGATCACGGAAATCAAACGGCACCTAATATAGGTAACTATGTTAATTAACCGGACCTAAATCGGAAGATTGGGTAGCATTAGGGTTTGTAAACCAAATGAGTGTAGGAACTCATATGATATGGTTTAACAAAGCCTACATACTAAATGAAACTTAACCTAAGTGTCTACGACCCATTACGACCCGTTTAGGTAGCTTATGCTACTTTAACGCGTCGTTCGCGTGAAACGCGTTCGGACCGCCTAACTAGTCCTATGACAAGTGTTATATGCCTAAACAAGTTACATAATCAGTTATGTGGCAAAAGTTTAGGTTACATATGCTAAATTACCAATTATGCATGAAAAGGGTATTCTGGTAATTTACCTAAGGCATATAAACTACCTATCATACAACTACTTAAACGATGTGACCATAGGGTATAACCTCGGAAGGTTATTCCCTACCTACTATGGTCACCTAATGTATTTGGTCGGATCCTAATGATCGACCAAATGGGTCGAGTTCGAAGGTATAGGCGATTTATTAGATCGCCTACCCTACGACTCTAGACAACGTGGTAATCAGTGGGCATAGTCCCAAAGGACTATGACCAACGTGATTACACTCACGTTGCGAAGTTCAAACGAACTTCGCATTGACCATTACTGGTCAACGCTGAAAGTCAAACAAAGTTTGACTTTCTGACTCGAAAAGCAGTAAAATAAGGAAAAGAACGAAAGAATACTAACCCAGGGTCCCCGAATGCTAATCCCGATTCGAGAATCTCAGGTATGAAACAATGGTTTCAACTTAGAGTTTCTAAAATCAGAATTCTAGTGCATTTGAAGTAATGGGGGGTGGGGTATTTATAGTATTTGGTCCACCGTTGAGATCGTTTCTTGGAAAAGGGGAAACGATCAAGGCCGTACACTTGTTGCAAGGTTATGGAAGCTTAATTCCATCCTTATCATCTGACTAGGCAAAGGAGAACATGTGGTTGTGGATCAAACATGTGCAAACAGCCTGTTTTAGAAACTCTGCATCTGGTCAGAAGACCCCCTGCGCATCGTAGCCAAAAAGGGCCTGCGCATCGTAGGGGTTATCTTTGGCAGATTTACACTTTTGGTCCCTGCAGTGCAATAAGGTCATTTTTGACACGTTTAAGGCCCGTTAACCCCATTTCAAAGCTCTAAAATGAAGTTAAAGTATAGGGAACTTAAAATGTGTTCAAAAATATCTCGGATGTCGGTTCGTTTGGCCGTACGAACGCGATGTTCGCTTAATTACGACGGAATGCGCATAAGCGCGAAAAACGATCCAAATGACGTGACGAATGGATTTTTCTTAAGGCGAACACTAAAATATAATGTAGTCATGCTTACATAAATTTTTGGATGTCCGGATGTATTCAGAACGTAAGTTATGCGCGAAAATGCAAACTTGTGCACTTTTTGACACTTTTAGTCCCTGAATGACCCAAAAGTTTATTTTAGCACACCGAACCCCTCAAAGCCTATTTCTAAGCTATGTGAAGGATATTTATGGTATGTTTAACTTATGGTCATGCTCCGGAAGGTCTGTTACAGTTCAAATTGGCATACTTTCGCAGTTTGTCAACTTAAGTCCCTGTAAGCGATTTAACTTTGATTTCACCACACCAAACCTTCCAAAACTTATATCTAAGTTATGTAAAGGTTATTTAAGGTATGTTAAGCCTATTTCACTATTCCGGAGTGTTTGTTGCATTAAACTGGCTATATTTACGCATTGGTGCGCGTATAACCTTCCAGAAAGCGATTTAGAGTTTGAAATCGAATAAGAATCGATATGTGCAAATGATACACATATTTTTACAAATCCCAAGTATGAAATATAATATTTCATTGGTTTGGTACTTGTTTGATGGCCGTGAAGGCACAGGTGTTACAGTCTCCCCTACTTTAGGAAATTTCGTCCCGAAATTTATTTAGAGGAAACTTGTAAGAGTTTAAAACATGAAGTTGAAAAGATCGAACAACATTTGCTAGGTTTCTGAACTTCTAGTAACTTTAATAATCATCATGATTTCAACGTAAGAGGGATACTTATATACAAGTATATAAAGCATCATTGGTGCGTCCACCGTACCTCCATTACATCGTCCTCATTTTGTTATTTGTTGTCGCTATCGGTTCTTACACATAATAAACCTTGCTGGTTTTCTGTGCACTAAATTTCTTAATTATGTACGCGTCCATAATTAGACAATTCCTTGCACAGTTCACACAGTCTAT
Source organism: Helianthus tuberosus (assembly GCA_030545235.1). Classification (NCBI taxonomy): domain Eukaryota; kingdom Viridiplantae; phylum Streptophyta; class Magnoliopsida; order Asterales; family Asteraceae; genus Helianthus; species Helianthus tuberosus. Next base: position 2,835,985 of record CM060372.1, read on the forward strand.
TTTATAATGCGTAGGGTAAAACCAAATGAACAATCCTGTGATGAGTGTGACTAGACCGCCATAGAGTCCCGTAGACTAGATCAATAAATGATCTAAATAGACTATCAAGGAGTCTGTCCAGCTCCATCACTAGATGTCATTTTTTTAACCAAATTGTGAATCAATCCTTTAGACTAGACCACTAAAAAGGGTCTGGAGTGGTACTATATAATCCAAGGGTCTTAACTATTACATAGAAGCCCATTAAGGATTTAAGGTAGTACCTTTGAATATCCTGCTACGAATCTCTCATATGAAGATATGAAAGATCCTGCGAGGATTTGGATAACGAATTATCCAGAGTATAAAAACACAAAAATACTTAAATGAAAACTCAAGATGCATAAACACATAGTCATATAACCACAAAGATTGTTTGTTAATTTGTCTTGTTACTTGCGTACATGCATTTAAAGCACACTAGGAATCCATTCAACGGATTTCATTTGGTACTTTAAACGTTATCAAGAATCTAACTATAAAGATAGAAAGATTATTGAAGAGAAAATTCGATTTCGATTATAAAGAACCGAAATACTCGAATTAAGGTACATAAGGAATCCAATTAAGGACTCTGATTTGAATGATGATCGTCCACAAGGATCTAAATATGAAGATAAAAAGATCCCATATGAATTTTAGAAGTTGAAGATGTTTTGAAATCTTGCACTGGATGTGCTTAAGTCAAAACATAAGTAAAATGCTTATGAGGTTGAGATGCTAGATATGTCAAGGCGACATATGAAGCAGAATTTGAAGGTTAAGTAAATGTGTGAGGAAAAAAATATTTGGAAAACTATGCATGGGAAAAATGTTTTTGAAACCTTATATATAATATTTTGAAATCATAAAGTAGGTGTACTAGGTAAGTATATTTATAAAAATGTTTTAAAATCATGCGAGATGAATTTTGAAATTATGTATAAGGTTTTTGAAAAAAATTAAATGATGATTTTCAAAATCATGCACTTGATAAGAAAATGTATTGTGTTAATATTGTCTTCAGACTATATGAAATATTTTGAAATTTGAAAGGTTGGTTTTGATAACATGGCCAATGTTTTTGAAATAATATAGACAATATATCTTGAAAAAAATTGTTTTCAAACTATATGAAATGTTTTGAGATCATGAAGATTGTTTTGAAATACTTGTACTGTGTAAAAAAAAAAAATCAAAATATAATGGGTATGAGATTTGGAAATACCCTTAGTTATTTAACCAAGAATTTAAAGGTACTGATGTGCAAAAAGCATGATTACTCATAATGTCACTTTATTTTCTGTACTTCGTATCTTAGAATGAAACGAGTACTTAAAATTTTCAAAGGAATCATGAGCGATCATTTGAAAGAGAGAATCACAAGAGTAGTTTGTAAGGAACATAGTTCCTTAATGCAGGTATCATAGGAAAACAAACACACATGTAAATATACTTGTATATCAGAATTTGTGAACAACGATTTATTTATAAACAAAACAGATTGTTTCACATTACAAGGAAACAAAAGAACAAAAGCATAAGACAGCAACATCTTCTACTCTGTCAACTGCTCATCCTTGGGTCAGATTTGCATTAGCAAGCTTTGGGCAATTTCTTCGGAAATGTCCCATCTCGCCACACTTGTAGCAATAACCTGGTGGAAAGCGAGTTTGAGTAGGGTTGACTTGGAGTTGATTTGGACTACTTTGGTTTGGGGTAAATCGACAAACATTTGCCCGGTGACCGAGTCGCCCACATGATGCACACAAACGACACTGTAGGTGAGCTAAGTGGTGTGCATTACATTTGTCGCATATTGGGGCTGTTCCCTTGTATTGCTTCCTAACAGGTGGTGTTGCCACCCGATTGGGGCCTATTTGATTTGGTACTGCTGCTACGCAAACCTTTGCTGTATGACCTTTAAGTCCACAGATTTGGCATTTGCGGCACTTCACATTAGGGTGATGATGAAGGGTACATTGGTTGCACAAGGGTTCAATTCCGTTGTATGGCTTCCTAGCTGGTGGCCTTGCCACATGGCTAGGTCCCGCTTGATTAGGTGTAACCGTTGCGGGTTTCCTTGAAGCCTTACGCTTCCTTGTCTTTGGTGCAGTCTTGACTTCTGCTTCCTTCAGTGGCTCTTGGGTGGCTTCATTGTCGAGACGAGAGGCTTCATTGTTGAGACGAGCCATGGAAATGCCTAAATCCACAGTCCTCTGAATCACTTCGCCAATTTGCTGGACAAATTTGGCTGTTCGCTCGGGCATTTGACCAGTGATGAGAGGAATAGACATTCTAAAAGAAAATGAAAGACAGAGGAAGAAGCAAGTGAAAGGTTATTGGAAAATTAATGCAGAATGTTAACGAATGAAAATTGTGATCATTTGTTTGTTACCTAAGGTAAACAAATGAGACGGTGACTAATCAAGGTAAACAGGTCTTATTAATGTATCACTGAAGACATGCTCGCCTATAAGTGAACACTCATCCCGAGAATTCCCAGGTAAGCACAACTGGTCTCGCGTCTGATGAGATGTATACGAAGTGCTTGCCTAGACAGAAAACCCAGAATACAGGCATTCACCCTTCCAGTTTGCACGTGTTCACATTATTTAAAACCCAAAACCTTGACGAGATTTTGAAAATTCAAAGGGATTCAAAACCTTATAACTGAGAGTTCAAAACCTTACAATAGAGGGTTCAAAACCTAGTAATCAATCATCCTAGAACAGATGATTAGTTTTCAAAGCGGTTTTGAAATTTATGTTCTTGTTGTGGTTGTCGCCTAAGGATAGGCGACAGTATTGTTTTATGACTAAACGCAAGTAAACTCGCGTTAGGGTCCTAAGAAGGTTATAGACTAGGTCAAAGCATTACTAATAACCTAATTCCCTATAACCATTGGCTCTGATACCATCTTTACTGTCACACCCCGACCACGTGGAACATACAAAACGTGGCGGAAACATCGGGGAGTGTTGTAACAGAATTAATGTTTCACAACCATGGAAATTAAAGTTTCGTTTTATTCAATATAAGTGTTACAATGTCTAACAAACATGAAAATACAACATAATTAACTAGTCTGCATCTTTTATTGTCACTAAGGCCCAGGTCCGCCTAAGTGTAACTTGATCAATCCTATGCTTCATTTCCTGAAAAACACATGTGAAAATATGGTACGTCAGCATAAAAATGCCGGTGAGATACATAGGTTTTGTGAAAATAAGATTCATGACTTCTGTTTAAGAAAATGTTTAGTCATGAACCTTGTAATTTGCTTTGTCTTTGTAAATCATTTGAAAAACCATAAGTTCAGATGATACATATAAATAAGTGAATAATGCATGGTTAAATGAATAGCCATGTAAAAATGAGTTTGTATAAGTTAAGTTGTTTGTAAATCAATGTCTTGTGAAAAATATGTTATTTGCATAAAATGTTCTATGTCTCAAACTGAAATGATTCAAATAACGCTACGACATGTAATACCATACAAACACTTATATATAGGAAGTACCAGCGGCGTATCCACCATGCTTGTATCATATTACATCCGTATCGTTACTTAATCACTTAATCAAACCAAACCAACAATGTAAATTGTCCATGTATAAATGAATTTGCCAAATGTATTGAATAATATGTCAAAATGCGTGATCAATGTAAATCATGTAATGTGTAACCTAAATGATATGTATGGCTAGTGAAAACGCATCAACTAAACCATAGGTGAAATGCACAAAAACAAAGTATTGAAGTAAAACTGTGTTTAAATCAATATTATGTCTTGTGTAAATGCATGATCAATGTCAATCATGTTAAAATGTCTATGTCTAAATGTCATGTATGGCTAGCGAAAGGTCTCAACTAAACCATATGCACAAAAGCAAAGTATTGAAGTAAAACTGTGTTTAAATCAATATTATGTCTTGTGTAAATGCATGATCAAGGTCAATCATGTTAAAATGTCTATGTCTAAATGTCATGTATGGCTAGCGAAATGTCTCAACTAAACCATATGCACAAAAGCAAAGTATTGAAGTAAAACTGTGTTTAAATCAATATTATGTCTTGTGTAAATGCATGATCAAGGTCAATCATGTTAAAATGTCTATGTCTAAATGTCATGTATGGCTAGCGAAATGTCTCAACTAAACCATATGCACAAAAGCAAAGTATTGAAGTAAAACTGTGTTTAAATCAATATTATGTCTTGTGTAAATGCATGCTGTACTGATAATGAACATTTATGCGGTGTTGTTCCAATGCATACATCCAAGCCTTGCGACTGAGGTGATAAACCCTTAAACAAATTAAAGGTCTATCTGAGTAAATATCATCGAATTCGGTCATTCCTTTACTGTCCCCTTTCCCTGGGATGTCCGGAACGGGAGTTGTCAATTCCTATGGTACCACTACCTACTAACGAACGGCGTAGCTAATGTTAATGAATGTATTGTCCCATTTAACAAACCAAATGTCATACCAAAATGTAAGCATGTGATGAAATGAATCTGTACTAAGTATGCAACAAATGAACATACATAGCATGTGATGTGATGTGATGTAAAACAATGTACTAAGTATGAACTAAATGAACATACATAGCATAAAATGTCATGTAAAACGATGTACTAAGTATGCACGCTATATACATACATAGCATAAAATGTCAATGTAAAACGACGTACTATAATGTACTAATAAACATAGCAGGTATATGATATGAAAACAGGAAAGCATGAAAGTAACAAGTAGGCACATGTGTTCCACCCCAAAACAGTTTGGAAAACAGTAAAAGAGGGGTCTATGTACTCACTTGAGATTGCTCAGTAGTCCTTGAGTAACAACCAAACAAAGCTAGAGATCACGGAAATCAAACGGCACCTAATATAGGTAACTATGTTAATTAACCGGACCTAAATCGGAAGATTGGGTAGCATTAGGGTTTGTAAACCAAATGAGTGTAGGAACTCATATGATATGGTTTAACAAAGCCTACATACTAAATGAAACTTAACCTAAGTGTCTACGACCCATTACGACCCGTTTAGGTAGCTTATGCTACTTTAACGCGTCGTTCGCGTGAAACGCGTTCGGACCGCCTAACTAGTCCTATGACAAGTGTTATATGCCTAAACAAGTTACATAATCAGTTATGTGGCAAAAGTTTAGGTTACATATGCTAAATTACCAATTATGCATGAAAAGGGTATTCTGGTAATTTACCTAAGGCATATAAACTACCTATCATACAACTACTTAAACGATGTGACCATAGGGTATAACCTCGGAAGGTTATTCCCTACCTACTATGGTCACCTAATGTATTTGGTCGGATCCTAATGATCGACCAAATGGGTCGAGTTCGAAGGTATAGGCGATTTATTAGATCGCCTACCCTACGACTCTAGACAACGTGGTAATCAGTGGGCATAGTCCCAAAGGACTATGACCAACGTGATTACACTCACGTTGCGAAGTTCAAACGAACTTCGCATTGACCATTACTGGTCAACGCTGAAAGTCAAACAAAGTTTGACTTTCTGACTCGAAAAGCAGTAAAATAAGGAAAAGAACGAAAGAATACTAACCCAGGGTCCCCGAATGCTAATCCCGATTCGAGAATCTCAGGTATGAAACAATGGTTTCAACTTAGAGTTTCTAAAATCAGAATTCTAGTGCATTTGAAGTAATGGGGGGTGGGGTATTTATAGTATTTGGTCCACCGTTGAGATCGTTTCTTGGAAAAGGGGAAACGATCAAGGCCGTACACTTGTTGCAAGGTTATGGAAGCTTAATTCCATCCTTATCATCTGACTAGGCAAAGGAGAACATGTGGTTGTGGATCAAACATGTGCAAACAGCCTGTTTTAGAAACTCTGCATCTGGTCAGAAGACCCCCTGCGCATCGTAGCCAAAAAGGGCCTGCGCATCGTAGGGGTTATCTTTGGCAGATTTACACTTTTGGTCCCTGCAGTGCAATAAGGTCATTTTTGACACGTTTAAGGCCCGTTAACCCCATTTCAAAGCTCTAAAATGAAGTTAAAGTATAGGGAACTTAAAATGTGTTCAAAAATATCTCGGATGTCGGTTCGTTTGGCCGTACGAACGCGATGTTCGCTTAATTACGACGGAATGCGCATAAGCGCGAAAAACGATCCAAATGACGTGACGAATGGATTTTTCTTAAGGCGAACACTAAAATATAATGTAGTCATGCTTACATAAATTTTTGGATGTCCGGATGTATTCAGAACGTAAGTTATGCGCGAAAATGCAAACTTGTGCACTTTTTGACACTTTTAGTCCCTGAATGACCCAAAAGTTTATTTTAGCACACCGAACCCCTCAAAGCCTATTTCTAAGCTATGTGAAGGATATTTATGGTATGTTTAACTTATGGTCATGCTCCGGAAGGTCTGTTACAGTTCAAATTGGCATACTTTCGCAGTTTGTCAACTTAAGTCCCTGTAAGCGATTTAACTTTGATTTCACCACACCAAACCTTCCAAAACTTATATCTAAGTTATGTAAAGGTTATTTAAGGTATGTTAAGCCTATTTCACTATTCCGGAGTGTTTGTTGCATTAAACTGGCTATATTTACGCATTGGTGCGCGTATAACCTTCCAGAAAGCGATTTAGAGTTTGAAATCGAATAAGAATCGATATGTGCAAATGATACACATATTTTTACAAATCCCAAGTATGAAATATAATATTTCATTGGTTTGGTACTTGTTTGATGGCCGTGAAGGCACAGGTGTTACAAAATGTCCCAACCAAATGAAAATATCTTGATCAGGATACTCGTAAATATCCTATTAAGACTTTTGTCAAATAGGGTTTTTATAACTCAAACAATTCAGATAACGTTTTCAAAGAAAAAGGATAGTTCACTTTTATTTTACAAAGCTTGTTTCGATAATAGATGTTTGACTCAAGTATATTTTCAATTTTTCAATCTAATTACCATGCCTTAAACATTCTGAATATATCCTGAAAATATATCCTGAAATATATCCTAAGGATATATCCTGAAAATATATCCTAAGAATATCTTCAATCTAAGTATTATACTCATAAATGTTTTAACCAAACTTTTGTCAAGTATAGTTTCAAAAATTTAAACAATTTAGATAAGGATTTTAAAGGAACAAAAAGGAAAGATCATACCAGATACGGAGTATAACACTATCCTCAGACTTCAATCCTCTTGCAACTTTTCCACCGAAGATGTCCCCAGTCTGGGACACTTAGTAAACTAAGCCCAAACTTGATCCCCTGAGTTCTCCATAATGCCTTAATAGGAATGTCCCCTGTGCATCATGTTTTTGAATACTTAGAAATTTTCTGGACTTCAACTGCAACTGTTTGTATAGTTTTTGTGTTACAGGGTATAAACCCTAAAATATCCTGGAGATAAATCCTTAGTGTTCTGGGGATCTGTCACACCCCCAAAATCCACACGCGGAGTATCACCGCTTTGAGGCATGACTGACCAGGATCAAGCCACCAATCATATTGAACAAGCACGTAAGTAATTATAAAAATCCAACCAATACAATTAGTGTCCAAACAAACATAATTTAAGTTGCAAGCGGAAGCATAATATTTAAAACCAAAACATAAGTTTAAACGTTTCAATGTTAACATGGCACACAGCTGTCCATGTCCCACAACGACTCTTCCCCATGCAAGCTCCAGCTAAGCACCTAATGACCTACAAAGCATGTAGTAACGAGTCAACAACTAAGTTGAGCGAGTTCACAGTTGGGCGTTCGTTTTAAGTTGTTCCAAAAACAATTTCCTTTAACTGTCATCTCTGCCGTGGGGGTTACCCCATAGTTGAAAACGTGTTTTGTTTAATTCCGTTTACTCTGGCTATCTAGCCGTGGGGGCTACCCTATGTTCAATTCTCTGGCTCTATGGCCGTGGGGGCTACCCCATGTATATACTACTAGACTCGTTACCATATCGACCGCTGACTGTAGTCATGTTTATGTGCCCTTAGCGTCAATGTCTATCATCATTGACGTGCCCAGATCCATTAGTTCACGCCCGTCCTCTGCGGCACGGTGTGAGGCTTGTCAAACCTAAATAGCGCTATCTAACTAATGACCCGCTCGCCATTGGCCCGGCGATTAAGTCGATATAAAAAGGAGGGACTTCGTGATAGAGTTTTGGTCTAGTGAAAGTTAACTGTCCACGAGGACGAGGAATTACATTCCTTTAACCCGTACTGTCCTACCCAAGAAAGGACAAGGAATCCATCTTCCTTAACCCATTCCCAACCCCTGGGAATCCCATGCTTTGTAGAAAGTGTGAACTCACCTTAGGTTAGCTCGGCAGATACACAGAAAGGTTACTTGAGCTATATGTGGTCAACCACGTCCTAACATGGTTACCATACAAGTCAGGTTTTGCACATACATTTACACATAAGTTAACAATTTACGAACACGTATTGATCATGGCAACACAGTAACAGTCAATTACGTAACATAGTCATGCTTGTACGATTCAATAGATTGGGCTCACACAAGTCTAGCTGCCTTGTGCGATTCACCCATAGAAGCCCAATAGTACCCGGCCCAATAACTAGAAAGCCTAAACACATCTATATACATATACACGGCCCAATATAATAAGCAAATAGTCTATATTGTGCGATCCATACATCTTGTGCGACTCGGAATCTCTTGTGCGACTCGGATTTTGGGCTTTGACGCCCAACAATAATACTATTCAAGTTGTTCGTGTGAGGCCCAAGACTTGTGCGATCGGCACCTTCTTGTGCGATCATGCATAATAAAACAGTACCATGAGCTTAAACCATTGTACCTATCTTGTGCGACTGCACTTGTGCGTCTGGCACTTGTACGATCAGATCAGGTCTTGTGCGACCTGATCTTGTGCGACCGAGAAGAGTCTTGTGCAATCGGTTTTACTATCCGTATATTATGCTATTCGGTTACAATCATTCAACAGTTTCCAAATTTACAATTAATCAATCAACAGTTTCTAGCTATCCAGTTAACATACAATCGATCAAATTAAGCATATTCCAATCGATTCTCATGAACCCTAAGTATGAACAACACCTGAACAATAATCATAACACTTAAACTTCTCAATCTTGGCTCATGATCTAAATCACTAGCATGCTTAATAATGTAATAAACCAACCAATTCATCCATATATATTAGTCTACAACCGATTAATCATGCAATCGATTCTAGATCATTAACAACATCAAATGATTAACAATCCTATATTGATCTACAATACTATTTATGTGAACCGATTTCATACCAACATCAATTTCAAAGTATCCTAAGGCTATCATGTAGAATCACTTCTATCAAAACATCGTTCAAATCACATAATCAATAATAAGAACACTTACCGATTAGAAGATCAAACAGAAAGGGTGATCCGAATCCAAGAAATCTTCGATGGAAAGGAGGGGTGTTTGCCGTCGAGTTTGAGAGGAGAGAAAGAGAGTAGGGTTTGTGTGTGATATGAGATTTGCAACAAATGAGAAGTGTTAACCTCCTCATGAGGTTATGCGTGTGAGAGGTGGGCCAAATCCATCATAATGGGCTGCCCCTTATGGGTTTCGAGTACAACAAGTGTGGCCCGAATGGGCTTGTGCGATCGGCCAAGTGTTGTGTGATCGGTTTATTTTTGTGTGATAATATTACATACATACACGCATTCACATAATCAGATAACATAATAACATAATATTCCATTGATCATCAAAGTTCATATAATCACATAGGATCCACATACGTTACATTAACACAAAGATAGGTTCTGAAATACGAGTTGTCACAGATAAACCCATAGGTATTCTGGGGAAAATCCCAAGTTTTCATGCGCTACAGGCGGGAGTGTATAAACTCCAAGACTTAGAAAGGTGAAAACCTTTAAACCTTAGAGAGTATGAAAATACCCTTTCGTGAGAGAGGGTGATCAATCCTCATATACCTTTAGAATCCAGGATATAGCCAACAATAACGAAATTGTCAGCCACTTTTACATGGACTGGTCCCGCTATCTTGAACTATCCCTGGATAACTTGCGCTCCAGGCGGGGTGTTTAAACCCGATTCGATAGAAAGGTGAATACCTTTAAACCTGTGAAGGGATCAGGATCCCTTAAATGTGAGAGAGGGGGCCAATCCTCTAATCTTCTGAACTATCCTGAGTGTATATCCCGGAGTCATATTCCGAGGCATATTCTGCAAAACAACCTTAAACTAAGGTGGGTGTTAGCCTGGCTAACACCCCTCCGATGCTTAAGTCAGTATTAGGTTTTAAAGAATAAATTAAATCAAACATATTTAAAAGAGATAGAATTCATACCATCCTGAGTTAGAAATTAAATTCTAAACTCACTTGAAATAAAGCTTTAGGTGTATAGCATTCCAGGATCTTGGCAACATATCCCCCTCCATATTCTTAAGCCGATATGCTCCATTTCCGGATTCCGATTCAATCTCATAGGGTCCTTCCCATTTTGGAGCTAATTTTCCATCATCAGGATTGGTAGTGTTCTGAAAAGCCTTCCTTAATACCCAATCTCCCACTTGAAACCTCCTAGTCCTTATATTCTTGTTATATATTCTGGATATCCTTTGTTGATATGCTGCCATCCTTAGCTTTGCCGCATCTCTTATTTCATCCACAGTATCCAATTCCTGACATAGGGCTTCAGGATTCTTCTCAGAATCCTTGAGACTGGATTGTAACACCTCGAAAATTCACGTCCTATAATGTGTTGACACGTGTCATATGTTTAAAACGTGTGAAAGAATATTATAGAAGGACTAAAGTTGACAAACATGGAAAGTATGTGAATATACGTATTCGAAGTGTCAACAGTGAATAAATATAATGTACATTAACCCTACATGATGCTCATACCTTCAAACGAATAAATCATGGATCATACGAAGCTAAAAGTGAGAGATTTCAAACTACAGGGACTAAATGTGTCAACATGTTTAAATTATACCTCTGAATGACCTATTGACAAACCCGAAGCTTTGTAACTGTAAATCATACTCACAAGAATGCACGACATAAATTTCATAAAGCTTCGTAATCGTGTGAGAAAGTTATGATCAAATTCGTGTGCGAAGGGTTAAAACGTAAACGTTGAAAGTTAGGACTTTTCGGGTAACAATAAAGTTACCCGGGGACTTAGCAAAGTGGGTATATGTTTTAAAGCCCTTATAGATAAATTATGAGGGTTCATAATGCAAGAAACAAGTGCCTAATCGAATTTTGAAGAGCCAAGGATCAAATCGCAAAAATCAAAAATTCTGATCAGAGTAGGCCTAGCGCGACGCGAGGGGGGCTAGCGTCACGCGAGGGGTCCCCAGCTCCGATTTCTTTGGGTTGTTGCCTGCTGAGTGCAATCTGCTCGATTCCAATCGATTTTCCACATTCCTCTTGACCCCTAGACACCCCCTAAGCACTAGGAACATGTGTTGATCAGTTGTGGTGGGTTGTAGACACATGTGTCAAGGATTTGTGGTGGATTAAACACTATATAAAGGCATGTTATGCAACCATTGTTCTTCACATCTTCTTCAAGCTATCTGATCATTTCTGGAGCTCAAGTCTGCTCTCAAGTGATCACCAATCAAGCTTAGGACTTCAGTAAATTTGCTAATCCTTTCTAAATTAAGTTTTAGCTTAGTAATAGCTTAAAAGTCAAACCGTCGTAATTAACGGTTGACTTTAAGATTAGTCACTAATGGTCCAGTGATTAGTCGAATCAAAAGTACCTTTAAGTAGGTAATTATGTGGGTAATAAAACCTTAAAAGGGTTTCCCCTGATTCCCACTCTAACTAGGTCAAATGTCGGGTCAAACCTACTAATAAAAAGTCAATAGAATGTTAATTTTACAATTTATGCATGATTAGCAATGTAGAACATATACAACCTGTTTGATCATTAATATAACTTGGTAATTAGTGTAAGAACATGTATAAACATGTTCATCCCGACAATTTTCTGTTTAGACCCGGTTCGGAACCGAAAGTCGCATAGTTTGACTTATACTTTGACTTTCAGTTCTGACCCGTTATGGTATGTTTTAGAAATGCCTTAGAGCTTTATTTGGACCAGGTTACATGCTAGTATAACCCTCTGTGATTATACACCTCGGATCATTAGTTATCCAATTAATATGCATGACACCGTTAATTGCTCATATGTTGACCATTATGCCCTTTTCACCTTAAAACGTGATTTTTGGAAATGTAAAAGAGTAGAAACCTTAATTACTGATATTTAAACTTGTATGAAAAATTTGACATCAGTTTGAGGTATAGATTAAGAGTTATGCTCGTTAGCGTAAAATTAAAGCTTTATGTTAATTAATCGGCGTATTTAGCGTATAGCCTACTTAAACATACTTTTTGATATCCAAATCTTTACCCACTGATGTAATATATTATTTTGGGATTTTTAAAGATTTTTAATTAATTTTAGGCTGAGCATAACTCATAGTCGTAGGCTTAATCCGGTATTTGTCGGTTTTGCCCTTACGGGCCATAAAATGAGTTTTACCTATCTAAACGACTCCAAACCTTTTGCTACTGATTAGATATGATAAATAAATTATTTTAAGCCTTCTGGAAATATAAAAATATCAGATTTATGTATCAAACCCGGAAATGGCTTCTAATCGCCTTTTTAAGCGTTTTTAACGCATAGTATGTACTAGAAGTATTTTAAACATACAAGGGTTGATACCTACTGATATTTGAGGCAAATTATAATATTTTAACAGTAAGCAAAGGTTGATAAACTCAGACTTCAGTTTTGAGCTTTTCGGCTTATTGAAAATTACCAAAATACCCCTTCGGGGCATAGTTTGGTTATAATTGATAAATTTCATATATATACCTTACCCTACTGTTATAACTCATTAATTTGAGTATGTTTACTGATTACATCAGACTTGTAACTCAGTTAAACACTTAAACCCTTTTACAACCTTTAAAATGACCAAACTACCTCTACGGGGCATAGTTTGCGATTTAATTCATTTCGGGCATAATAAAAGACATATTACTGATGTCACAACATATATGAAGCATATTAACTTAGGAAACCTGTAAATAGCTCTCACGAATACCCGTTACACTTATTACGCGTTCGGTTCGGTTTATGTAACTAGTTTACATAAACTAGCCTAAACGGGTCAAACCTTATCGGTTTTATCTCAAAATCCAGAATGTGTATGAAATCCCATTTTAAACAAGTCTCTGAACTTGTCGGGTCTAAATCACATTCTATCCGGTCTTCGCTTAATCGTGCGTACGAATCGTGTCTTTGAAACTAACCGGTCTAAGCTTAAGCTTAACTAAAGACCCGTTAGGATTCTAATAGGTTATTATAAACCTTCGTTCCAGATTAGGAGGACCAGTAAAAGCTACTTGCAATTTGCTTATTGTGAATTATACTTTGCTCAGGTAAATACTTTTAACTTATTTTCCCTATACGGGCTTGGGTTACGGTATATAGCATACCGCTTGATCGGGCATCAAATTCTCCACCGTTGAGTGGGTAATTGAATAATTTGATCGGCTCGTTTAAACAGTCTTGTTACTTAAAGCCTTTGGGGGGTTAATGACCGTGTCCCGGATATCCTTGGCATCATTTTACGAAATGGCCACGACTTAAGCGCGGGGTGTAGGCGTACACTCGTCAGTGCACAAAAGAATATTGTGGTGTGTCTATTGATCTTTAACCCGGACTAGATCCGGGCTACTGAACGCACAAGGAACATGTAATTCGTTCACAAGATTATATATTTAAATAATTCTCCCAAGTTAAATAAAATGTTTATGCCACGTGCATCCAAACCAATTTTCAATAATTTTCCAAAATGAGTCAGTTGAATGTATTTACCAGTGTAAACTGACGTATTTTCCCAAAAAGATTAAATGCAGGTACTAAGCGTAATTGGCTGGGATTTCTCCTTAGCATCATTAGAAGTCTCGCAAGCTTAAGATGCCTGAAGTCTGTTGAACTATTGTTTCATTTTGTTATCGATCCATCTGTGGATAAACTTCCGAATATTGTGACGTTTGATATTACAATATTAAATTCGGTTGTATTATATCTTTTAAATTGCTTCCGCTGTGCATATTAAATATTGTGTTGTTTGACTATTATGTTGCCAACCACGTCACGATAATCCCCCACCGGGCCCACCGGTGACACGTGGAAATCGGGGTGTGACAGGTTGGTATCAGAGCCAACACTGAGTGAATTAAACACTAGCCTTTTGTGTTTAATCTCAGTTACACAATTGCACATTTCTAAACCTTCGAGTCTAGACATATAACATAGGACAAATTCCACTTTGTTTGTGTTGTCCTTTATTTTGCATATATTTTTGTATTGTTATCTTATATTGTTTTGACAGGACAAAATGCCTCCAAGATTCTTACGAAGGAGAGGATGAGGAAAGGGGCCAATCACCGCCCCCAATGACAACGAGGTAGGACCATCGCATGTGCGAGCCCCGTCTACTACTGAGAGTGACGACCCTCGGCAGAACAGGAGGAACTTGTTTGAACCAGCCAGACGGTCGGTCTCACATAGCTCTACACCTCCCGTCCAAAACCCTTATGGGCCACAACCGGGGTATGAGCCCAATAACCCTCAACCGTCCTACATACCACTTCAGCGATCTTTATCGCATAATTCGTTTGGTGACCCCACACCCATCTTCCGAGGCCAATTTAACCCGGCCAATTACTTACCAGAACCCGTGGGTTTTAACCCACTGGGGCCAGACGATCACTTCTCCGGTGATAATGCGGATGACATGGACGAGGATACGGACCCCGTCGAACCTGCCAGTGGTACTCCAAACCACCCGATCGAGATTTCGGATGGATCTTCGTTCCAAGGATCACCCTATGTTGGTCCGGATAGCTTCCAAGCTATGTTCACCAGGCACGAATGGTACTATACACCTCCTCACCATTCGTCGCCTCAGCAGCAGCAGCCGCAGCAACAACAGGATCCCTCTGAGGATTCCAGATTCGTGGCAGTCACGCCACCGCCTCCACCACCGCCAGTGCAGCCGGCACCTCCGCAACCGCCAAGGCGAAGGAGAACCGGTGCGCGCATGTCGTCACGAGCAGGGGATTTCCATTTCAGTTCCCCACGTCAATCCAGTGGCAGCCACTATCCGCCACATCTGGAAGACCCACAAATGGGTGGACCCTCTAACCCAGCTGTACCGCAGCCACCACCGATGGGTTTTGACAACCCAATTCCAGCATATACGGGTTCCATGGCATACAACCCGTTTGAACCACCGGTTCACAACAACTATGGTTACGCGGAGGCCGATCCTTATATGGTAGCGGCCAATTATAACGCTCTTCACCCGGAGGGACCATACGGATTCCATGGGGAGTAGGTTACCCGACTCAGGGGTACCAGATACCTCCTAGACCTATTATCCAGACGCAATCGCAGCCGCCACGGTTTTCTCCCCCAGAAAGGGAGGAAATCCTACAAAGGTTGGATGAAGTAGAGCGAGGCTTCCACCGTGACCGTAGGGAGAGACAGAGCTTCTTCCAAGGATTGGCAAGCTTGATCAAAGGAAAAAGCAAGAAGGATCACTGAGTCCTTCCAAACATTGTAAGCCCTTGCGTGGGTATGTATGTTGTTTATTTTGACCCCTGCGTGGGTCTATCTTTTTGTAAACCCCTGCGAGGGTATGTTATTTGTGTAAGTCCCTGCGTGGACTATTATGTTATTAAGCCCCTGCGTGGGTATATGTGTTATTAAGCCCCTGCGTGGGTAATTCCTTGTTCAAATCCCTGCGTGGGTAAATTTGTTATTTGAAAAGACCCGTTTAGGGCAGCGTGTAATATTGTAATAAATTAATGGAATGTTTGTTTTATAAATTTCATGTTGCCATTATGTGCATAGATAAATTATGTGTGAAATAAATAAATTAAAAAAAAACATTCCCTTTAAAAATATCTGCCTATGTAAATTTTTAAAAGAATCTTAAAGTGTGAAACCTAGCCTTCGGGTCATTATAAGGCCGGGCCAAGATGGTAAGACCTGCTAAAAAGATTCAAATCCCTGTTAACATCTGAAAACATGTTAACACTCCTGGCAGATGTGATTCATTTGAAATCACACACGTTATTTTATTATATAAGGATCTTTCAAAGATTCCAAACCCAATTAAATGATCTCTGAATCATGGGGTAAATCATCAATTAAGATGATCATACTTTTACCATACGTGGTAATACGTGCCTACGGGCCCTGCTCATTTCTATATGAGCCAAAAGACAGTGGTAGTTATGACTCCCTGTCAGATAAAGGTAATGAACTAGGTTCAAACCTTCATGCCTTGATTCTCTACAATCATAGCTTATAATTTATAAATGTCCTCGTGACTAGGCCTATTGTGCCAATATACCTTCATGTTATGATTCTCTGAAAGCATAACTTATAAATTAAAAGTGTCCATGTGACTAGGCCTTTTGTGCCACAAATAAAACTGTTATTGTTTTATAATTAGGATAAATTATTATAGAAATCCTAAATAAATATGATTAATAAATTAACCAAATATGGTCTCTGTTTACCATGGTTAATGAATTTCCCTAAGGGGCAATTCCATAATAAACTCCCAAATAAACTATTGTCCTTGTTTTATGCAACAGTTCAATTAAAATGGCTAACTCGGACGAGGGTAATAGTCATCCAGTGGAGAATAACGAGAACGCCCGAATTAATTTAACGGGTGCTGAATTGAAAGCAATAATAGACGGCGCAGTTACACAAGCTTTGGAAAGGCAGTACGAAGAGTATAGTGGGACTCGTAGTAGGACCCTATCTACGCAGCCTTCAAAGCCACCGTCCAAGAAGGACGACTCGAAGAAAGATGATGACCGACGCTCCTCGAACCACAGTGCTCCATCTCAGCAGGTTATACTAAACCAGGGACCCCGTGACAAGGGTTGCTCTTATAAGTATTTCGTTTCCTGCAAACCCCGAGATTTCACTGGGGAGAAGGGAGCCATTGACTGTATGACGTGGCTGGATGAGATGGATACGGTTGTAGACATCAGCGGATGCGCTGAGAGAGACGTGGTCAAGTTTGTGTCGCAGTATTTTAAGGGTGAAGCTTTAGCATGGTGGAGATCTCTGATTCAAGCCACCGGGAAAATCCCACTGTACAACATGTCTTGGGATCAATTTGTTGCCCTTATCAGGGAAAATTACTGCCCTCAGCATGAGGTGGAGAAGATAGAGTCTGATTTTCTATCATTGGTGATGACAAACCTTGACTATCAAGCTTACCTAACGAGCTTCAACACGATGTCCCGGTTGGTTCCTTATCTGGTAACCCCGGAACCAAAAAGAATCGCTCATTTTATCGGTGGTTTAGCCCCGGAAATCAAGGCAAGCGTGAAAGCTTCTCGGCCAGCTACTTTTAGGTCTGTAGCTGACATATCCTTGTCCATCACTTTGGATGCGGTCAGGCAGAGATCGCTGAGGAATAAGGAGGCTGAGAAGAGAAAACGTGAGGATGATAGTTCACGTAGATCGAACAAGAAGCACCGTGGGAACGGTGACAACAAGAAAGGATCGGAGTCAAGGAAAGATGGGCATAATTCTGGTGAGAAGCCCAAATGCAAAAATTGCAAGAAGCAGCACTTTGGAAAGTGCAGACTTGAGTCGAACTCACAGACTCAGTCAAAAACCTATGCTTGTGGTATATGCAAGTCCACGGATCATAAAACCTTGGATTGCAAGAAGATGAAAGACGCAACGTGCTATCGTTGCAATGAAAAGGGCCACATTAAAACCAACTGCCCTAAATACAACAAGAAGCCTGAAGAGGCCAAGAAGACTAATGCTAGAGTCTTCAGAATGGATGCCAAAGAAGCAGTGCTAGACGACAACGTTATTACAGGTACTTTCCTTGTAAATGATGTCTTTGCAAGAGTACTTTTTGATTCAGGCGCTGATAAGTCGTTTGTAGATCACAATTTTTGTAAATTGCTGAATTTACCTGTCAAAACCTTAAACGTAAACTATGAGGTAGAGTTAGCAGATGGTACCATAGAAACCGTCTCAACTGTGTTAGATGGATGCGTTATATCCATTAAGAACCATTCTTTTCCTCTGTCTCTACTTCCATTTAAGTTAGCCGGTTTTGACATAGTTCTGGGTATGGACTGGTTATCTCATAACCAGGCCCAAATTGTCTGCAACAAGAAACAAGTGGTGATAAAGACTCTGTCTGGTGAATCACTTACCATTCGGGGAGATACCCAGTATGGGCTACCTGAGCAAGTGACTATACTCAAGGATTCCAAATGTTTAAAGAAGGGTTGTGTCATCTACATGGCACAAGTGATTATTGATGAGCCTAAACCGAAGATAGAAGACATCCCTGTTGTTTTGGTCAAAAATTACCGAAGCAATTAAGTGATCAAATTAGTAAAGTGAGGTAGTGTGCTAGAAAGTAAATTAAAAATGTGCTTGTTAAGTTGTTTAGAAAATCAGTATTCAGGATACGGCTCAGGATATAGAGCTGTATCTACGATCAAACAATGAGCAAAAGTAAAGTAAACGACACGAGATGTACGAGGAAAGCCCTTGATCAATCTAGATCGCCGGCATAAAACCTCGGGAGCTCACAATCGCAGCTGCCTTGTTCTTCTATTGCTTCAAATATCAGGATACAGTGCAAGATGTGGTGCGGATCGACTAAGTGTTACAACGAAATTTGAATACAAGTGTTGTGTTTGCGATGAGCTAGAAAGTGAAAGTATGCGAGAGTGTAAGTGGAGATTGTGTGACTTAAACTGATCCGCCCCCATCTATTTATAGTAAAGATAAGCTAACAAACTATCCTAAACTTCCGGGATCCACCGAATATTCCTTAATCGAACGTTGTAGACCTGGTCTTTCGGGTTCAACGTCTCTCCTTCAACAAACTCGTCCGAGTCTTGAGGAGAAGAAGTCCTCTTGACCGTTAGCAAGTCTCAGCCTTTAACCTGCACGTGGTTAATTCAATAAACCTCAGGATATCGCCCAAGATGTTAGCAATATCCTCTTCCAGCATCCTGGTTACAATTAAACAAACAAAGGCAGGATATTGGTCAGGATACATATGTTAAGAAAATGACCCCTAACAATTGTCCCCAAATATATCGGTTGGGATACCAATCCAACGGATATATTTCAAAAATTTCACCTTATAACTTAAGGCAATTAATATGACTAGACTCTTGAAATGACAGCGGTGCAACTTCCAAAGCATTATTTACTCTTTACCCCCCTATATTCATCCTATATTAACCGAGGGACTCCTTATTATAGTTATCCTTATCTTCAAGCGGACATCAGGTATTTCCCTTTCTATCCTTCTTTCTTGAATCGCTTTTAGTTTGCTCGATACTTTTTATGGCACCACGAACGAAATCCCGATCGGACCGACCAGCCTCAAGCCTCGTAAGCCAGAACTTCATTGCTGATCCAGCAAAGGAGATCTGCTGCTTCAACAATGCCGACATCGCTGCTCTTAAAGATTCCGGTGCCTTCCCCACCGGAACAGTCTTTCGCCCTTTTGATCGGGAAGCCCGATCAGATGCAATATCCGATGAGTGGGTTTGTTTCTTCGCCTACCCCTTCTCTCTTGGACTCCGGTACCCGTTTCCACCCTTTATTTCTAGCTTTTTCGACCTCACCGGCCTTAGTTACGCCCAGGTTATGCCAATGGTTTGGCGAGTTTTAATAGTGCTGGATCAAATCAAATCTCGTCATTTCCCTAACCTACTTGTTGAGGACCTTCCTATAACATACCGGTTGAGATCCCACGGCAATCATCGTTATCTTCTGTTTTCTACCTCTAAGAACCCTCTGGTTCTTAAAGCCACCAAGAACGAGGATCGATGGCGACGAAAGTTCTTTTTCGTAAGAAGAGACTCTATTGATAAGGGTTTTGATCTACCGGTTAAATGGTTAACCAAGGGTAGGATTTAGGGTTTTAGAAATATCCCCAATTATATCTTCAAACTGTATCCCAGACTTATATCCTGATGTTTTTATGCAGCGAATTTCAGAGATTTAGTGCCTCCCAGTGCAGAATCCGAATCCAAGATCGAAGAAATATACCGTCTTCCTGCTAGTGAAAGAACTTTCTCCCTGTCTCTTACCGATTCAAGCCAGAAATCAAGCTCAGAAATGTCTGGTAAGCACATTCTCAATACATATAAATTATTTTTCAAAAGTATGATAAATTTAAGAACATCTTCCCTTGTGTAGTACCAGTCGTCAACCTTGAAGGTTTTGAACTTGATGAGTTGGATTGATACTCCAGCCTTGAACCCATCAAACAAGAATCCAAGCCAAAGCCATCTGCTACACCAAAGCCTACCTCCTCGAAGACTGTTTCTGCTCCCAAAGGCCCTCCGGCATCCAGGACCCGGGCATCCAGCTCTCGGAAGAGAAAGGAGACGGACTCCCCATCTGTTTCCGAAGCATTCTCTCTCGAGAATCATGGGTTCAACGAAGCCACCTCATTCCTCAAACAGGTAGAATTTTCTTTTTGATATCCTGCACGAGTATGTTAGCCCTTATCCTGCTTATTTTTTACATCAATACATGTGTCTTTATTGATAGGGTCTGGATCGTCTTATGCACTTGTATGAAGACGCTTGCGGGCTTAACAAGATGTTGGAGATCAAGCTGGAGAAAGCTGAGGCCACCATAGCCGACCAAGGAACCATTGCAGCTGCTAAATCCCAACATTACGAAGACAAATACAAGGCAATGATCCGGGATCACCAGGCTACTCTTCACAAAGCCAATGAGGATGCTCAAGCCAAACTAGATGCCGCTCTTCTTCAATATCAGCAGAATATGAGCTCATACCGGGATAGCCTAAAAGCTTCTGTGGTCGTCTCTCTTCTCCAAGCCAGGATAAGGATGGCTTATGAGGCCATGGATTTGGGTTTTGAATGCCCCTCCTGGAATGTAAAGGCTTGGGAGGAGAAACTACAGGGCCTCGGAGGTCATCCCGTTGCTCATCCTGCAAAACATATTGGTGAAGAGCCTTCTAAGGCGGCAGAGGAAGCGGCTAATGCTGGTGATGATGCCGAGAAGAATCCTGAGGCTGATGCTGGTGCAAACGCTGGGAAGGAGGTTGCTGTTCAAGAGGGTGCTGCCCCTTAGGCAGCGGAGTGGGCGATGATGGATATACGTGCCAAGGCCGGAGCCCACTTTTTAATTTCATGGTTGTGGTTGCATAAACAATTTACTTTTCCTGTCTTTGAACAATTTACATTTCCTGCACTAGACCAATGTGATGACCAAAGGTGGATGGGTCCTAGGTTTTAGGACGAAGCCCTTGGTCATCAATTAGTATAACTTGTTTTGAATGTGATAACGGTTGTAGGTGGACAGGTCCTATTTTGAGATATATCCTGCAACCGTTACACAAGTATGGTAAAAACTAATTGTGCTTTTGGCGGATGGGCCTCGGTTTGGGGTGAAACCAAAAGCACAACTTTTGACTTGTTAATAATATAACTATCTTTTGACTTATTTTCTGTTACCTTGCATTACTTAGTGTGACTCTTAGCTTTGTAAAGATTTTGTATTGTTATCTTATAAAATATCCCGATCAGTATGCTCAGCGATATACCGCAAAAGCCTTTTATTAGATAGAACTTCCAAACGTTCCTTCAACTTTGTAAAAATTTCTTTAGAAAGTGAAAAAGCAGTCTATCTTTTTAAAACCAAGTTTTAATAATATTTAAATGATCAAAGTTCCAAACTAATACTAGTTTCAAACACCCTAATCAAATATCCTGAAAAGGACTTTGAGAATATATCAGGATACTTATCCTTTTATAAAACATAATGTTACTAAAAACTTAGACGATGTTTACAAAGGAAAGATCATACCAGAAATAGGGTATAAACCTATTACCAAACTTCAATCCCTTTGCAACTCTTCCAATGAAGATGTCCCCTGTGCAAGGTACTTAGTGCATTAGTTCCAAACCTCTTCCTTTTAGCTTTACACCACCACCTTGGTGGGAATGTCCCCTGTGTACAATGTCTTCAAATACTTTAGAAATCTTCTGAATGTCAGTTTCCATAGGCAATTTTTTACGTCCCAAGGGCAAAACCCAAGGATGTACTGGAGATAAATCCCTTGTATCCTGGGGAAAATCCCCAATTTTCATGCGCTACAGGCGGGAGTGTATAAACTCCAAGACTTAGAAAGGTGAAAACCTTTAAACCTTAGAGAGTATGAAAATACCCTTTCGTGAGAGAGGGTGATCAATCCTCATATACCTTTAGGATTCAGGATATAGCCAACAGTAACGAAATTGTCAGCCACTTTTACATGGACTGGTCCCGCCACCTTGAACTATCCCTGAATAACTTGCGCTCCAGGCGGGGTGTTTAAACCCAATTCGGAAGAAAGGTGAATACCTTTAAACCTGTGAAGGGATCAGTATCCCTTAAACGTGAGAGAGGGGGCCAATCCTCTAATCTTCCGAGTTATCCTGAGTACATATCCTGGAGCTATATCCTGAAACATATCTTGCAAAACAATTGTAAACTAAGGTGGGTGTTAGCTTGGCTAACACCCCTCCGATGCTTAAGTCAGTATTGGGTTGCAAATAACAAATTAAACCAAACATATTTAAAAAAGGTAGAATTCATACCATCCTGAGCTAGAAATTAAATTCTAAACTCACTTGACATAGAGCTTAAGGTGTATAGCATTCCAAGACCTCGGTAGCATATCCCCCTCCATATTCTTGAGTCTGTATGCTCCTTTTCCTGCTTCTGATTCAACTTCATATGGTCCTTCCCATTTTGGAGCTAACTTGCCATCGGCAGGATTAGTAGTATTCTGAAAAGCCTTTCTTAGCACCCAATCTCCAACCTTAAATCTTCTGGTTCTAATATTCTTGTTATATGTCCTGGATATTCTCTGTTGATATGCTGCCATCCTTAGCCTTGCCGCATCTCTCTTTTCATCTATAGTGTCTAGATCCTGACTCAAGGCTTCAGGATTCTGCTCAGGATCACTTAAGGTAGATCTTGCAGTAGGTATTGTCATTTCCATTGGAATCATTGCTTCTGCTCCAAACACCAAGTAAAATGGGGTTTGGCCTGTTGCATTTTTTACCGTTGTCCTATCAGCCCATAAAACAAAGGGTAATTCTTTTGCTCATCTTCCTTTTTTGGCTCCAAGCCTTTTCTTTAAGTTATTGACAATTATCTTGTTTGAGGATTCTGCTTGTCCATTTGCTTGAGGATGTACCGGAGTAGATGTAATCATTTTGATTCCCCAACTCTTGCAAAAGTCAGTAGTCCTCTTACTTATAAACTGGGAACCATTGTCACAGATTATCTCGGCTGGTACTCCGAATCTGGTCAGGATATTCCTCTTGATGAAGGATACTACTTCTTGGTCTCTAACTTGAACAAATGCCTCTGCTTCAACCCATTTAGAGAAATAATCCGTCATTGCTAGCATAAAGACTTTTCCTCCCGGAGCTTTTGGTAGCTTTCCCACTATATCCATACCCCACTTCATAAATGGCCAAGGGGAAACAATAGGATATAATGGTTCAGCCGGCTGATGCAGTATGTTACTATGTCTTTGACATGCGTCACATCTTCGAACATATTCTGCGGCATCTTTTCTCATCGTTGGCCAATAATATCCTATCCTTAATACTTTTGAGAATAACGACCTGCCCCCAGCATGGTTACCACAATCCCCTTCATGTATATCCTGAAGTACTTCTTTGGCTTCAGGATCCTCCAAGCACCTCAAATACGGTCCTCCAAGAGATTTCTTGTATAAAATATTATTTATAATAGTGAATCGTGATACCTTCATCCTAAATGCCTTAGGATTTTCATTTCCAGGGATGTGTCCTTCTTTGAGATATCTCATGATTGGAGCCGTCCAGGATTTAGGATCCTCTTCAGGATGTTCTACTCCAGGATCCTGAATACCAGCTACTTCTTTATCCTGAGGATTCGTTGCAGGATATAAGACATGTAATATTGGTATTTGTGTCCCTTCAGGTATCCTGATCGATGATCCCAAATTTGCTAAGGCATCCGCTTCAGCATTATCCTCCCTTGGTACCTGTTCAAGTATAAAAACATCGAAATATCCTGCTAATTTTTTGAGAATATCGAGATATTCGATTAATTTCTCACCCTTAACTGCATAGGATCCATTAAAATGGTTAGTAATTAACAAAGAGTCAACATATACTTGCAAATTTTTGATACTCGTGCTCTTAGCCAATTCTAATCCTGCAATTAAAGCCTCATATTCTGCTTCATTATTAGTAGCAGGAAATTCACACCTAATAGCCTGGGGTAATATGTCCCCCTGTGGCGATTTTAGTAGTATTCCTAATCCTACTCCTCTTACATTAGATGCACCGTCAGTATATAATGTCCAGGATCCTGAGGATTCTCCTAACTGTTGAACTTCTAGGTCTACCTCGTCCTGAATGTCACTACTAAAGTCAGCCACAAAGTCAGCTAAAGCCTGAGATTTTATGGCATTTCTAGGTTCATATACTAAATCATAAGCACTCAACTTTACTGACCACTTGGCCATCCTGCCTGACATCTCTGGTTTCCTAAGCACATTTTTGACAGGATAATTTGTCTTAACATGTATCCTATGTGTCTCGAAATAATGTCTAAGCTTCGTTGATGCCATGACTAATGCTAGTATTAACTTTTCTAAGTGAGAGTACCTAGTTTCAGCATCTAATAAACTTTTACTAACATAATAAACAGGATATTGCTGACCTTCATGGTCTTTTATAAGAACGACACTTACAGCATTCCCTGATACAGCAAGGTATAGGGATAGTGGTTCACCATTTTCAGGCTTCATCAATAGAGGTGCGGTTGATAGATATCGTTTCAAATCCTGTAATGCTGCTTCATGCTTCTCCCCCCATTCGAATCTTTTGTTCTTCTTCAGGATATCATAAAAGTCTTTGCATTTCTCTGAGGATCTTGAGATAAACCTGTTTAAAGCTGCTACTCGGCCTGTCAATCTTTGTACGTCCTTCATATTTGAGGGTGATTTTATATCCAGGATAGCTTCGATCTGCTCTGGGCTTGCTTCTATCCCCCTTTTTGTCACCATATATCCAAGAAACTTTCCTGCCCCCACTCCGAAATGGCATTTAGCAGGATTCAGCTTCATGTTGTATTGATCCAGGATATCAAATGCTCCCTTGATATCCTGGAGGTGATCCTCAGCCTTTTTAGATTTCACCACCATATCATCGATATATACTTCCATGGTGTCCCCCAGTTTGTCTTTGAACATCATGTTTACCAATCTTTGGTATGTTGCTCCTGCATTTTTCAAACCAAAAGGCATAGCTGTATAACAATAAATACCTGTTGGTGTCATGAAGGCAGTATCCTCCTGGTCAGAAGGCTCCATTTGGATCTGCTGAAATCCTGAGGATGCGTCCATGAAGGTCAGCATTTCATGCCCGGCAGTGGCATCTACCATTGCATCAATGTGGGGAAGAGGAAACGGGTCTTTAGGACAAGCTTTGTTCAAGTCCGTGTAGTCTACACAAACTCTCCATTTCCCATTCTTCTTCTGTACTACCACCACGTTTGCTAGCCACCTTGGGAATTTAACCTCTCTGATCATTCTAGACTTTAATAATCTTTCAATTTCCTCCTGGATAATCGTGTTCCGCTCAGGAGCAAACTTCCTTCTTTTTTGTTGCACAGGCTTGAATGATTTATCAATTCCAAGCTTGTGAGTGATAATATCTTTGGATATGCCTGTCATATCCTCATGCTTCCATGCAAACGTTGACATCCTGCATTTTAAAAAGCTAATTAATTGCTCTTCAATATCCTGAGGGATATTGGTTCCCACGAGCACCGAAATATCGGGATTATCCTGGTCTAGGATAATTTTCTTCACATCCTGCTCCGGATCCTCCACGATATCCTGGGCCCGCGTCTTTAATTGCTATGCTGCACTAGGTTTGGTTGAGGATTTCATCGAGGATGAGTAGCATTCTTTCGCCTCCTGCTGATCACTATCAACTTTGACAACTCCCCAAGGGGTAGGTATCTTGATGCATTGGTGATATGTTGATGGCACGGCCTTCATATCGTGAATCCACGGTCTTCCCAGTATGATGTTATAGCAGGATAGAGAATCCATCACACAGAAACGTTGTATCGAGTTGACTCCTTCAACGTATACTGGCAATTTTATCTCTCCCACTGTGTTTCTAGCCTCTCCACTGAACCCAACAAGCACGGCAGACTTTGAAGTGATATCCATTGGAGATACATTCATTCTCTTCAGAGTTTCTAGTTGGATTATGTTGACGGAGCTGCCATTATCAACCAGTATCCTGCATACAAAATGGTTAGCCACATATAACGTTATTACCAGAGCATCATGGTGAGGATCCTGGACAGTATCCCTGTCATCTGCATCGAAAGTGATCACTTTGTCAGTTGTGAGGGTAGTCATCCTGATAGGTTTGTCTCCCCTTTCGGCCTTAGCTTCCTTTGCGTGTCTCTTTGCTGCCGAATACGAAGTCCCACAAATGTCGGATCCTCCCGAAATGAAGTTGATTATCTTGGCATCCGCAGGAGGTGATGCTGCTTGCTCAGGATCCTTTTCAGTATCCTGACCCTTATTCTTCTTTCTCCCCAAGAGATCTTTCAGATATCCCTTGCTTAAAAGATAGCTTATTTCTTTCCTTAGAGCAATGCAATCCTCAGTTACATGTCCAAAATCTTCGTGGAAAGCACACCATTTTGACTTATCTTTCCAGTCAGCCTTTTGTTGATTCTTTCGAGGCCACCTAGCCTTGTCTCCTAGACCCTGCATGGCATACATCAATTCGGGAATGTTAACATAAAAGCAATATTCAGACAACTCAGGATACTCTTCAGGATCCTCATCTTCGACAGCATTCACTCTCTTGTTATCATTTCTGCCATATGGCTTAGGCCGATATGACTTGAATGAGGATTCTGACTTCCTGTTAGTTGACTCATAAGTGTTAGATGAGTTCATCCTTTCTTGCATCTTCCTGTCATCCTCCAGACGGATATATCTCAAAGCCCTGTTACGAGCTTCGTCGAGATTCCTGCAGGGATTCATTACAAGATCCTGATAAAACTGAGAATCCTTTTGTAATCCCATCTTGAAAGCTTGCACGGCTGTTGCAACATCAAGATGTGGGATATCCAAGGATTCTCGACTGAATTTGTTCACATAATCCCTCAAGGATTCCTGAGGCCCTTGAGTTATCCTGTAAAGATCACTGGTTAGTTTCTCAAAACTCCGACTACAAGAAAATTGACTGTTAAATAAATTAACCAAATGAGCAAACGAAGTAATTGAGTGTGGAGGAACGTTTAACAGCCATTTTAAGGCTGATCCTGTTAGAGTAGAACCAAATCCCTTGCACAAGCACGCTTCCTTGAGCTCCGGAGGGATAGGGTTAATCTCCATTCTTTCCCTATACTGAGCAATATGCTCCTCAGGATCCGTAGTTCCGTCGTAAAGCTTCATGTTGGGGGTTTGAAATCTCTTTGGGATCTCAGCATCACAGATAGGATGTGCAAAACGAGATATCTTGTGGCTGTCCTGGGACACTTCCGGGATCGGCTGGACCACCCCTGGTACACTAGATATCATGTCCTTCAACTTCTGAAGTTCCCTAGTAAGTGCTGATGTTACACCTGCATCCTGCAAAGATCCACTATTGTTAGTAGCATGAGTATTATTATTATTTGACACGTTACCCGTTGGAGGATTTTGCCCATATCCTGAGCTCCTCATGGTTGACATCCTGACCGAAGAGGGTATTTCAGGAGTATGATTCTGAGGAAGACTGGGCACAATATTCCCCCTGTTATCCTCAGTATACACAGCTGAACTGAAGTTCAACGCTCTGGGGTGTAAGGGAGTGACATTATCCTCAGCAGATCTGCTCGAGGCAGACTTCAGGAGTTGTATTTCCCTTAAAAGCATTTGGTTTGTCTCCTGTTGCTGCCTCATCTGTTCCTGCACACTTCCAAATAAAGTAAGAATTTCATCATTAGAAGCTAGAACAGGAGCAGATTCCTGAACACTGCGAGTAGGGATAATATCCTGAGGTCGTGTAGAGGCTGGCATCCTTGGAGGAGGTGGTGGAAGCACCGGACCGGTAGTAGCAGAAGTCATAGCAGACACAGTAGAGGAACTCATGTTTAATCTTGAGGCCATTATGGACAATGTGGCAAAAAGTTTTGAAAATAGAAAACCGATTAGCGATTTCACAAAAATTTTTAGTAAAGAGAGCACCACTTGCCCCACAGTGGGCGCCAAATTGTTTTGGTCAAAAATTACCGAAGCAATTAAGTGATCAAATTAGTAAAGTGAGGTAGTGTGCTAGAAAGTAAATTAAAAATGTGCTTGTTAAGTTGTTTAGAAAATCAGTATTCAGGATACGGCTCAGGATATAGAGCTGTATCTATGATCAAACAATGAGCAAAAGTAAAGTAAACGACACGAGATGTACGAGGAAAGCCCTTGATCAATCTAGATCGCCGGCATAAAACCTCGGGAGCTGACAATCGCAGCTGCCTTGTTCTTCTATTGCTTCAAATATCAGGATACAGTGCAAGATGTGGTGCGGATCGACTAAGTGTTACAACGAAATTTGAATACAAGTGTTGTGTTTGCGATGAGCTAGAAAGTGAAAGTATGCGAGAGTGTAAGTGGAGATTGTGTGACTTAAACTGATCCGCCCCCATCTATTTATAGTAAAGATAAGCTAACAAACTATCCTAAACTTCCGGGATCCACCGAATATTCCTTAATCGAACATTGTAGACCTGGTCTTTCGGGTTCAACGTCTCTCCTTCAACAAACTCGTCCGAGTCTTGAGGAGAAGAAGTCCTCTTGACCGTTAGCAAGTCTCAGCCTTTAACCTGCACGTGGTTAATTCAATAAACCTCAGGATATCGCCCAAGATGTTAGCAATATCCTCTTCCAGCATCCTGGTTACAATTAAATAAACAAAGGCAGGATATTGGTCAGGATATATATGTTAAGAAAATGACCCCTAACACCTGTCATTTCTGAATACCCCGAAGTTTTTCCAGAAGAACTACCTGGTTTGCCACCAGATAGACAAGTGGAATTCAGGATTGATATCATCCCCGGAGCAGCACCAGTTGCTAGAGCACCTTATAGGTTGGCGCCCACTGAGATGAAAGAATTAAGGACGCAGCTAGACGAATTACTAGCCAAGGGTTTCATAAAACCTAGTTCGTCTCCTTGGGGAGCGCCAGTCCTATTTGTCAAGAAGAAGGATGGATCGATGCGTCTGTGCATCGACTATCGTGAGCTTAATAAGGTCACGATCAAGAATAGATATCCTTTGCCCAGGATCGACGATTTGTTCGATCAGTTACAAGGGGCCAGTTATTTCTTGAAGATTGATTTGAGGTCAGGCTACCATCAACTGAAGGTTAGAGATGAAGACGTGCATAAAACTGCATTTAGGACTCGTTATGGTCATTACGAGTTCCTAGTGATGCCTTTTGGGCTCACTAATGCACCGGCCGCGTTCATGGATCTCATGAATCGCGTTTGCAAGCCGTACTTAGATAAATTCGTCATCGTCTTCATTAACGACATTCTCATTTACTCTAAGAGCCAAGCTGATCATGAGAAACATCTTCGATGTATTCTCGAACTTTTACATCACGAGAAACTCTACGCCAAATTCTCTAAGTGTGAATTTTGGCTACGAGAAGTCCAATTTCTTGGACATGTGGTCAGTGAGCGTGGTATCCAGGTGGATCCCGCTAAAGTTGAAGCTGTTATGAATTGGCAAGATCCAAAGACGCCTACGGAGATTCGTAGCTTCCTGGGATTGGCAGGATATTACAGGCGTTTCATTGAAAATTTTTCAAGGATTGCTGCACCCCTAACTTCCTTGACTAAGAAGAAAGTAAAGCTCGTTAATTGGGGCCCTAAGCAGCAAGAGTCCTTTGATATTTTGAAACAGAAGTTGAGCGACGCTCCTGTGCTGACATTACCTGAAGGCACTGAAGAATTCGTAGTTTACTGCGATGCTTCACACACCGGCATGGGGTGTGTGCTTATGCAGAAAGGCAAAGTTATTGCCTATGCATCACGACAGTTAAAGGTGCACGAAAAGAATTACACCACCCATGACTTGGAGTTGGGTGCCGTTGTATTCGCACTAAAACTGTGGAGGCATTACTTGTATGGTATCAAATGTGTGATCTATTCTGATCACAAGAGCCTCCAGCATCTGTTTAATCAGAAGGAATTAAACATGAGGCAACGCCGTTGGATGGTGTAACAACTCTCATCAAAAGTCATAATTATTATATTAATTAGTCCAAAAGGAAACCCTAATTGAAAGACCCAAGTGATTCTGAACAAACCCTAAAATTTTCAGAATTTTCAGAATCAGGATTAGGGCCCCTAAAACTCAAGGGGGGATAAACCCTAGTGGACGATTATCCACTTAATTCGTTGTCAAGTAACTGAAATTCAAGTATGTCAACTCAGCTAAGCTAGTCCCAGTCGTGGCTACTCTATAGCCTACTTTGATTCCATACGGACCGCAACACTCTCAACCTTACGGTCCGTAAGCAGTCATACGGACCTCAACATTGATAAGCTTACGGTCCGTAAGCTAGTTAAATTTGACCTATAAATAGCAGGCTGTGGCATTCGAATTCTGAACATTTTACGTCGAAATAATTTCCATCACACACTGAGATACGAACTGTTATTCCAAAATTACACCCCCGGGTATCGAAATTCTGCTACAAAACAGGGTATTAGCACAATCGCTGCTACGATTCATTTATCCGACGATCAAGATATCCAATGAATGTTTAAGTGCCGCCCACATTAGGGTTATACTTTATCGTTCGTCATTAATTTGACGGATCATCGTTAATTCGATGGGTAAAGTATTATACTTTGTCGTTCGTTGTTAATTCAACGGATCATCGTTAATTCGATGGATGAAGTATTGCATTTTGTCATTCATTGTGAGAATTTGATCTCGTGAATTATCGTAATTGCTGGATTGATTACTAACCCAGTTTTGTGTGCATTGTTATTTATATTAGGTTAACAAGGCTAAATCATAGATTAGACTCTGACCATATTAAATCAGCAATGTGAGTCATTCTCTTTT
Organism: Helianthus tuberosus; assembly: GCA_030545235.1. Classification (NCBI taxonomy): domain Eukaryota; kingdom Viridiplantae; phylum Streptophyta; class Magnoliopsida; order Asterales; family Asteraceae; genus Helianthus; species Helianthus tuberosus. The sequence goes on from CM060372.1 coordinate 2,867,340, forward strand.
TATCAAATCTATTTACAAAAATCATGTTTATTTTCAAAGTTATAATTACGGGGATTAAGTCTTTGTAATCACCAAGTTACAGCCGGTATGTGGGGTTTTGTATACATTACTTGATAATCGTCACCATTGGGGCAGCCAATGGGGGATATGACCATAGTCACAGATTCGGTCGAGTGACAAGTACCGTGGGTAGTTGGTTTGATAATAGAAACATAGTAATCGCTCTTAATACTGTAAATTATAACAAATGTGTCATTTTAGTAAATAGAATGATTCACTCAGTATTTCCCGCTGACAAAACCTTTTTCAAACATGTTTCAGGTGATCTGTTGTAATTCAGGAAAAGTGCTGGGGAGCATTTCAAGCTTAAGATAGTGGCTCATTATAAAATAAAGAAATAAGTTTTGTAACATAACGATTTTCTAGAAAAATCATACTATTGTAAATTATCAGGGTTTTATCCCGAATTGTGAAATAAAATAATCGGGGAAAAATTTTAGCTTTAAACGATCATGTTTCCGCTGTTAAACTCAATTAAATCAATACCGCAGTATTTCTGTCCCGCGGCTCCTGAAACGGGTCAAACCGGGTCGGGGGTCGTGACAGAAATAAGGTGGTATCAGAGCCACTGGGTTAAGCTAATTAAGTATTTAGAAATACTTAATTTTTCCTGATTACTATTATGTGATTAATTGTATTATTAACTGATTATTTGATTATTTGTTAGTTACAGTATGGGTAAGAAAAAGCTGTCAAGTATCTATCTTAAATTAGATAGATCATCTAATGAGAAGGGAAGTTCATCTCGAACCAAATCCTCGAATCAGGCTGAAATTCCTGAAGAAGGAATATTCGTGCGAAAGGCACAATACGAGGAATCACTTTCTCCTCGAAGGAGGGAAATGATTATTAAGAAAAGTAAAGAGAAAATCCGAGAAAAGAGGATTAAACGGGAAACTCAGGAATTAATTGATAAATCACCTTGGGAAGATAAACTAGATGAGAAATGGGCAAATTTATATATGCTAGCCACAGTAGCAGAAAATATAAATCTTTAAAGTTTAGCACCCTACTCTCACAATCTAGAAACTTTGTGTGATAAATAAAATTTGAAACCTAAGTGTGTTTTCAGTTATCTTTGTAATCAACTAGTACACAGTATGTAATAAATTACAAAGTTATTTGTAAATTTTAACTTAGTATCTTATGCATTTTGCATATATGCTACATCAGCATGAGTGGAATATCCGAAGCTTTTCAGAACCTTAATCTTTACCCCGTAACTATCGAAGCTTCCAAAGAATATACTAGCTACTTTCCCGATGTAGAACAACCGGTAGAATTCAAGGTTCCACCTTTGAGCAAGCCAAAACAAAAGAAAAGAACTTATGTAGGATGGAGGAAAATACGTAAGAAGAAGCCAGCTAAAAACTGCCCAAAATAAACAATCCTTTGAAAAAGGGAAAAGAAATTATAACCGGAGAGAGTTCTAAACAACAGGAAATGGAAACTGGAGACAAAGAGGAGAATAAGGAGATAGAAATACAGATGGAGGAAATTACTAAAGAAGTAGTAATGGAAGTTGGGCAAGGGTCTATACCAGCTCAGAGAGAAATCGGAGAGAACTCCAATCCAACCCAGGAGAGAACTTTTCAAGATGAGATAGATTTCCTATTGGCAAGCTGTGAAACCATTCAGCCTGTCAATAATAATAATAATAATAATATTTTTAATTATCCTCTTGGAAACCAACTCCCTATGAATTGGGAACCAGCAATTCCAGATCCAATAGTCCACTCCCAACCCATAGGAATGGACGAATGGTGGACGAACGATTGGCAATTTCAAAATATTGTCAACGATCCTTACTCTTTTCTTCCACAATTCGATCCAGAACCATTACCTAATCCACCCATGAGTAATGAAAACATGGCTGAACTTCGCCATTTTGGCGAAGAGTTGTTTGATGCTGGAACTAGAATCAGGGAAATAGGGGGACAGATTGCTTGGAAGTACGATGAGAGGGAAATGCGTTTTTAGAACAGCAAGTGACGAGAGATAGTACGATGATAAAATGGTAGTTGTATAATAGTACTAATAAAGTTAGTCTGTAAATAACCAATAAAACTCTGTATGATAATTGTGAGTAATGATGCATACTATGATAGATATAAAATGAAATCGAGAAATCGATTGTTTTGACTATATCTGTATTATAAAATTTTCTAATTGTTTGTATGTAATTGTTATTTATCAGATACTAATAAAATTTATATATATACATTATCAGATGGCAAACAGTGGTAATGAACCTATTAATGAAGTTAATCATTCTGAACAACATTCAAGAGATCAATATATGACTCGGCAAGATATCGAAAACATTGTTGCTCAAGGGATAGCCAATGCTATTCCAGCATTCGTTGCTGCTATAAAGAATCCGATCGAACCGCAACAGATTGTTCCTAGTAAACAGATTACTGAAGATAACTCCAGTAATAGTGTAAATGGAGGCAATAATCATGTTAATCATAATAAAGAACCACATCAAGTTCCATTACCCAAGAAAATGAAAACTGCAACGCCTGGTTGCACTTTCAAAGAATTCCTTGCTTGTAAACCCACTGAATTTGCAGGCAATGAAGGAGCAACTGCATCACTGCGTTGGTTAGAGAAAACCGAAGCAGTCATTGCAATAAGTAAATGTGGTAAAGAGGATCAGGTCATGTATTCATCCAATCTGTTCAAAGAAGGAGCACTCGAGTGGTGGAACACTGTGTTACAATCAAAAGGAAGAGTAATAGCTTATGCTATGACTTGGGAAGAATTTAAAGGTTTGGTGGAAAGAAAATTCTGTCCTGAGTATGAGAAAGAACAGATGGCGAATAAGTTTCTAAATCATCGGATGATGAGTGTGGATTGTCGCGGTTATACCTCGACATTCTTTGAATATGCAAGAGTGGTACCAACACTGGCTTCGCCAGAGCCGGTACTTATTTCTCGCTATATTTGGGGACTAATTAGCGAAATCCGCAATATTGTTAAAGCTGCGAGACCTCGCACTATTGATGATGCGGTAGAATTAGCCAACACTCTAACCGATGAATTGGTGCGCACAAGAGATGAAGATAGGAAGAAGGTACTAGCTCAGAAAATTACCCAAGGATTTCGTGTGGGTAATAATAACAGCTTCAAGAGAAAAGGAACAGGGCAATCTCCAGCTCCGTCATTCTGCAGGAAATGCAAAAAGAAGCATTATGGAAGATGCGATATCACTTGCAATTTTTGCAAAGCTGTAGGACATCGTGAAGAGAACTGCAAAAAGAAAACAGTAATCTGTTTTAATTGTGGAGAAGCGGGGCATTATAAAACAGAATGTCCTAAATTGGTCAAACCAGTAGATAACAAAACCAAGACGACCGAAGGAACTACTAAGAAGAATGCCAGGGCATTTCAGTTGACCACTCAAGAAGCAGAACTTATTCCGGATGTGATAGCGGGTACGTTCTTAGTTCACAACGTGTATGCAAAAGTATTATTTGACTCTGGTGTAAACCAAAGTTTTATAAATACTTCATTCTGTCAAGCTCTTAGTTTACCTTTAACCAATACTAGGCAAATTTTTACCGTTGAAACAGCAGACGGAAATTCAGTTAAAATAGATAAAGTTTTGCAAGAAGGAAACATAGAACTTTTAGGACATAAATTCTCTGCAAAACTATTGCCAATGAATTTAGCTGAATTTGATGTTGTATTAGGAATGGATTGGTTAGTATCCAACCATGCTAGAATCCTTTGTGATCAGAATTCCATAGAAATTCAATCACCTACCGGAGAAGTGATTAGGATTACAGGAGATAAACCACGTAAGCCCATGAAGTTCATATCAGTAATGAAAGTTGCTAATTATGAACGAAAACAAGGAATAGTGTATATGATTTCAGTAATCATTAGCACTAAGGGAAAAGATCTTAAGGAAATACCAGTAGTCTCAGAATATTCTGATATATTTCCAGAAGATTTACCAGGATTACCTCCAGATAGGGAAGTAGAATTTAGGATTCATTTAATTCCAGGAACTACACCGATAGCCAAAGCACCTTATCGGTTAGCACCCACAGAAATGTTAGAATTGAAAAAGCAATTAGATGAATTACTAAGTAAAGGATTCATACAACCTAGCTCATCCCCTTGGGGAGCGCCAGTGTTGTTTGTGAAGAAAAAGGATGGTTCAATGAGAATGTGTATCGATTATAGGGAATTGAATAAGGTTACAATTAAGAATCGATATCCATTACCTAGGATTGATGATCTTTTTGATTAACTTCAGGGGGCTAGATATTTTTCTAAGATAGATTTACGCTCTGGATATCATCAATTGAAGGTACAAGAAGAAGACATACCTAAAACTGCTTTCAGAACTAGGTATGGTCATTACGAGTTTACAGTCATGCCCTTCGGGTTAACGAATGCACCTGCAGCATTCATGGACATGATGAATAGGATCTGTAAACCGTACTTGGATAAATTTGTAATTGTTTTCATAGACGATATACTTATTTATTCCAAAAGTCAGACAGAGCATTGTGAACATCTTCATGCACTCTTAACTTTGTTAAGAAAAGAAAAGTTGTACGCCAAATTCTCGAAATGTGAATTTTGGCTAAAGGAAGTGCAATTTTTAGGACACATGGTGAATCATGAAGGTATTCATGTAGATCCTGCTAAGATAGAGGCAATTACCAAATGGAAGGTTCCACAAACAGCAATGGAAATAAGAAGTTTTATAGGTTTAGCTGGGTATTATAGACGGTTTATTAAGGATTTTTCCAAGATAGCCGTACCATTAACTAAGTTAACCTGTAAAGCCACTAAGTTTGAATGGGGACCCAAACAAGAAGAAGCTTTTAGAATCCTGAAGCAGAAACTAACCCATGCACCAATCTTAGCCTTACCAGAAGGAACTGAAGATTTTGAAGTATATTGTGATGCTTCAAAATTAGGATATGGATGTGTGCTTATGCAACGCAAAAAGGTAATTGCGTATGCATCAAGGCAATTGAAAAAGCACGAAGAGAACTATACGACTCATGATTTAGAATTAGGAGCCGTAATTTTTGCCCTTAAGATTTGGAGACACTATCTTTACGGAAGTAAATTTACTGTCTACACTGACCACAAAAGTTTAAAATATATATTTGGGCAAAAAGAGTTAAACATGAGGCAAAGGAGATGGATGGAAATCTTAAATGATTACGACTGTGATATTCAGTATCACGAAGGAAAGGCGAATGTAGTTGCAGATGCCTTAAGTCGTAAGTATTATGAGAAACAACGACGAGTTCGTGCTCTCAGATTAAATCTACAAATAGATTTAATGGAACAATTAAAGAATGTTCAAACTACAGCAATCAAGGATGATGCTGAAGGAATGAAAGGACGGGTCAAGGAATTAGAACAAGGAGCAGATGGAATTTGGAGATTCCATAAAAGTAGAATTTGGGTACCTAAGCAGGGAGACTTAAGACCTAAAATTTTAGAAGAAGCTCATAAATCTAGGTACACTATGCACCCAGGAAACAATAAGATGTACCAAGACTTAAGGAAGAACTTCTGGTGGATAGGAATGAAAAAGGACATAGCCAGCTATGTTTCTAAATGTCTTACTTGTTCACAAGTTAAGGCAGAACATCAGAAACCTTCAGGTTTACTACAACAGTTAGAGATGCCAGTGTGGAAATGGGAACTTATAACAATGGATTTTGTTACTAAGTTACCCAAAACCAGAAAAGGTAATGATGCGATTTGGGTAATTGTGGATCGATTAACCAAATCAGCTCACTTTCTACCTATGAAAGAAACCTTTAGCATGGAAAGACTGGCTAAATTGTATGTAGATGAAGTTGTATCCTTACATGGAGTTCCACTCTCCATTGTTTCGGATAGAGATAGTCGTTTTACTTCCCATTTCTGGAAAAGTTTCCAGCAAGCTATGGGAACTCGACTAAATTTAAGCACTGCATATCATCCACAAACAGATGGACAAAGTGAAAGGACAATCCAAACTCTAGAAGACATGCTCCGAGCATGTGTAATAGACTTTGGTGGAAGTTGGGATGATCACTTACCATTAATTGAATTCTCCTATAACAATAGTTATCACTCAAGCATTGAAACTGCTCCATTCGAGGCACTGTTTGGAAGAAAGTGCAGAACTCCAGTTTGTTGGGCAGAAATAGGAGAAAGTCAATTATCAGGTCCTGAAATAGTGCAAGAAACGACTGATAAGATTACTCAAATCAAGGAAAGATTGAAGACGGCTCGAGATCGCCAGAAGAGTTATGCAGACAATAGAAGCAAGCCACTAGAATTTCAAATTGGAGACAAAGTACTGTTGAAAGTTTCTGCTTGGAAAGGAGTAGTCAGATTTGGAAAGAAAGGAAAGCTAAGTCCAAGGTACGTAGGACCATTTCCAGTGATCTAACGTATAGGACCAGTAGCTTATCGTTTACAATTACCAGAAGAATTATCTGGAGTACATAATGTATTTCATGTATCCAATCTCAAGAAATGCTTATCAGATGAATCTCTGGTAGTACCTCTTCGAGATATAGAAGTAAACGAAAAGTTGAAATTTGTTGAGAAACCTCTTCAAATTGAGGATCGAAAGATCAAATTTCTCAAGCACAAACGCCTAGTGCTAGTCAAAGTAAAGTGGGACTCAAAAAGGGGAGCTGAATATACTTGGGAACTGGAATCAGAAATGAAGAAAAAGTATCCACACTTATTCCAGTAAATCTCGAGGACGAGATTTTTTCTTAAGGTGGGGAGAATGTAACAACTCTCATCAAAAGTCATAATTATTATATTAATTAGTCCAAAAGGAAACCCTAATTGAAAGACCCAAGTGATTCTGAACAAACCCTAAAATTTTCAGAATTTTCAGAATCAGGATTAGGGCCCCTAAAACTCAAGGGGGGATAAACCCTAGTGGACGATTATCCACTTAATTCGTTGTCAAGTAACTGAAATTCAAGTATGTCAACTCAGCTAAGCTAGTCCCAGTCGTGGCTACTCTATAGCCTACTTTGATTCCATACGGACCGCAACACTCTCAACCTTACGGTCCGTAAGCAGTCATACGGACCTCAACATTGATAAGCTTACGGTCCGTAAGCTAGTTAAATTTCACCTATAAATAGCAGGTTGTGGCATTCGAATTCTGAACATTTTACGTCGAAATAATTTCCATCACACACTGAGATACGAACTGTTATTCCAAAATTACACCCCCGGGTATCGAAATTCTGCTACAAAACAGGGTATTAGCACAATCGCTGCTACGATTCATTTATCCGACGATCAAGATATCCAATGAATGTTTAAGTGCCGCCCACATTAGGGTTATACTTTATCGTTCGTCATTAATTTGACGGATCATCGTTAATTCGATGGGTAAAGTATTATACTTTGTCGTTCGTTGTTAATTCAACGGATCATCGTTAATTCGATGGATGAAGTATTGCATTTTGTCATTCATTGTGAGAATTTGATCTCGTGAATTATCGTAATTGCTGGATTGATTACTAACCCAGTTTTGTGTGCATTGTTATTTATATTAGGTTAACAAGGCTAAATCATAGATTAGACTCTGACCATATTAAATCAGCAATGTGAGTCATTCTCTTTTTATCAAATCTATTTACAAAAATCATGTTTATTTTCAAAGTTATAATTACGGGGATTAAGTCTTTGTAATCACCAAGTTACAGCCGGTATGTGGGGTTTTGTATACATTACTTGATAATCGTCACCATTGGGGCAGCCAATGGGGGATATGACCATAGTCACAGATTCGGTCGAGTGACAAGTACCGTGGGTAGTTGGTTTGATAATAGAAACATTGTAATCGCTCTTAATACTGTAAATTATAACAAATGTGTCATTTTAGTAAATAGAATGATTCACTCAGTATTTCCCGCTGACAAAACCTTTTTCAAACATGTTTCAGGTGATCTGTTGTAATTCAGGAAAAGTGCTGGGGAGCATTTCAAGCTTAAGATAGTGGCTCATTATAAAATAAAGAAATAAGTTTTGTAACATAACGATTTTCTAGAAAAATCATACTATTGTAAATTATCAGGGTTTTATCCCGAATTGTGAAATAAAATAATCGGGGAAAATTTTTAGCTTTAAACGATCCTGTTTCCGCTGTTAAACTCAATTAAATCAATACCGCAGTATTTCTGTCCCGCGGCTCCTGAAACGGGTCAAACCGGGTCGGGGGTCGTGACAGATGGAGACTTTGAATGACTATGATTGTGAATTCAAGTACCATCCCGGCAAGGCGAATGTAGTCGCTGATGCCTTGAGTCGAAAAGAAAGGATGAAACCCATCCGAATCAATGCCAAGCGCATGGAGATAAAGAATAATTTGATTGAAAGGTTGTTAGCTGCACAGAAGGAAGCTGTGTTGGAAGCTAACTATCCTAATGAAAAGTTAGGAGTAACTGAGGAGCAGTTAACTCTTAGCAAGGACGGAATTTTAAGATTGAATGGACGAATATGGGTTCCAATTTATGGAGGACTTCGAGATGTCATCCTCCAGGAAGCCCATAGTTCCAAATACTCCGTTCATCCTGGAGCTGATAAGATGTACCAGGATCTAAAGGCAAATTATTGGTGGATAGGATTGAAAAAGTCTGTAGCCGCCCATGTAGCAAAATGCTTGACATGTGCGCAAGTCAAAGCCGAGCATCAGAAACCGTCAGGTTTGCTACAACAGCCTGAACTTCCTACGTGGAAGTGGGAAATGGTAACCATGGATTTTATCACCAAGTTACCTAAGACAAGGAAAGGAAATGATACAATATGGGTTATAGTTGATAGACTGACTAAGTCAGCACATTTCTTACCCATCAAGGAGACTTATAGCTCCGACATGTTAGCCCAGTTATACGTTGATAAGATTGTAGCCTTACATGGCATACCTGTGTCTATTATCTCTGACAGAGATACTAGATACACGTCACATTTTTGGAAGAGTTTCCAACAATCTTTGGGCACACGTTTGAATTTTAGTACGACTTATCATCCTCAGACTAACGGTCAGAGTGAGCGTACTATTCAAACGTTAGAAGACATGCTACGTGCATGTGCGATCGATTTGGGTGGTAGTTGGGATAAGAACTTACCATTAATCGAATTCTCCTACAACAATAGTGATGTGCTAAATGTGGTTAAATAAAAACTACTAAAATTAACCTAATCTAGACACTCTAAGCTTTAAATTTATAAACTTAGACTCGATCTAAAACTAAACCACGCAACCGGCAAGTGTACCGATCAATGCAGTATAGCTACAGTAAGTCCGAGTATCGAACCCACGAGACTCTCTCATTACGCTAATTAGACTATATCTAGACCTAGACTGACACAGACTCTAACTGTTTAACTGGTTGGGGGGGGGGGGGTGTTACTGACAAACTAAGGAAATCTATTTAAACTAATTAATTAACTAAAACTAGACTAAATAGGAAGGAAAACAAAGACGATTCTTATATGAGAGACGAGATCACCTAGACTAGAATCCTGGATTGATTTTAAGAGATTACCGATTAAGCTAACTGCATGAATTATGGAACCGGGATCTTAAAGTACTAAACCTGTTAAGAACCAACTAAGCCCCTCGACCCTTCTCAAGGAGAAACCTGTGGAACTACCTAGGCTGTTAATCCTACCGGTTATTAGACGCCTTTCCAGTTGTCTAATTATTGTGTAAGTACCCTAATGTTGACCTACTCTTTTCCAATCATAGATCTAGGGTAGTTTGAATTAATTAACTTGACTTGATAGACTAATAAAACCGACAGGTCAACTAAGACACGACCTTTTCCAAGGACTATCTAAAGCAATTCGCCGGGTAAGACCTATCAATAGCCCCTCACTTTCCAGGTATTAGGACTAGCAGAACACTAAAACCTAGCAAATTACTAACAGTTACTTCTAAGGTTATCTGCGCAGTTTCACCCTAAAGAGTTAAGATTTCTTACGTGATATAGACACTCACCAAAATCCTAAACCCTAGTATGACTCTATGTTGTGATATAGACCGTCACTAAGAATCATACGAAGCAAATGTCAATAACAAACCAAGTTGAAGTACGCATATGCATCAAATCAATAAAAGAAACTCTTTACTAAACACAATTAGCCCATAATATTCTTGCGATTAACGAAAAAGGTAAAAACTACATATCAATCCATTCATCAAGTCTAGGTGGCTTGAAAGTTTAGCCAATCAAAGTCATGAACGAAGATAATAAACAAAGTTTCAAACAAGAATTCATCGATACTAAACAAGAAAAAAATAGAGAACTAAAGAAATCGAGTAGAAAAACCCGGTAACCCCTTGCTCTCCAAGCTTCCCGCTTGATCCCGACGATTCCCGCAAAACTGGCTTTTTCTTTCGTGCGTCTCCCTCTGATGTTGCCTTCTGTTCCACGTCTTCTGACGTTGTTTCGTCTCAAAGCCGTGTATATATCTCTTTCACCAAAACAATAATAATCGCCACCTATATGATGTTGACGAATATAACTGGCCACGAGACAAAAAGTCCTCCACTTGTGGGCTGCTATACCTGGCCGGTCCACTTCCTTGGCTCCATGGATCCTTTAGGTTTTTCTTTTATTTTGATATGAAACAATGTTTACTAATTATTTCAAATGACTACATCCATATTCACGTGCACTTGAAGCCCATTGTCCCAAATTTCATATAAGGCAGCCTTGACTTTTGCGGCCCATTTGATAATTGTTTTTAGTGTTAAATGCCATTTTAGTCCCTGTGGTTTGGGCCATTTTGCCAGTTTAGTCCAAAGGTTTCATTTTTAACCTGTGCGTCCAAAAAGGTTTCACAGTTGCCATTTTAGTCCACTTGGTTAACTTCATACATTTTTTCTATTAACGAAAAGGCCAATTCGGTCATTTTATATGGCTGAATTGTCCTTTTAGTTAACAGAATTACATACAAAATGACCAAATTGGCCTTCTCGTTAACAGAAAAAATGGATGAAGTTAACAAAGTGGACTAAAATGGCAACTGTGAAACCTTTTTGGACCCACAGGTTAGAAATGAAACATTTGGACTAAACTGGCAAAATGGCCCAAACCACAGGGACTAAAATGGCATTTAACTCTTGTTTTTATATGCCCTTTAACTTTAATGATATAGAGATTAGAGAGTGGTCTCGGCCCACTGACAGAAAATAGCTGCAATTTCACTTCGGTCTATGGCGTCCCACTCTGCCCAACTGGCTGGTTATTTGATTATTACTCATTTTCGCTCCATTTGCACCAGGACCTGCCAAAACACAAAATAATGTAATATAATACTAAAAACTAAATAAAACAAATAAAAACTATACAATTATTATACAATTTACACGGGACAAATATGTGTATTTTACCCCACATCAAATATCCCCACACTTACTCTTTTTTCGTCCTCGAAAAAGAATTATGCAACGGAATCATAGATGAATAATCACTCGGGTCAAAAAACCTATTTATACTTGTTAAAATCAAAGCTTGTGTTAGCCGCGATTGCAAATATGTTTGTCCCTTTAAACCCAAATCCGGTCTTAAGCCCTTATCATGCGAATTTAGTTTAAGTGCGGTAATCCGGCTGTAGAGTCACTATCCCCAACCCAGACTACATAGGAATGCATTACTTTCATTCAGTTTCTAGCTCATCATTTTTTTCTATATTTTTTTCGCATGATCAAAAATTCTAACGGTTTTAACTTATAACGGTGTTCCTTATACTCTTATTGACGGTTTGAATTTCCCATATTTCCCAGATGAAAACCCACTAGTAGACTGACAATTAAGGTAATATTAAATCAAAGGAACCTAAAACCAAACCGGGCCTATTCACATATCCCTAACTAGACACAAGCTCGATTTATTTAATCTCTTATTATCATTATTTGAACCCGAACAAAAACCCATCTTTTCTATCATTTTCCGTATTAATTTTGCAAACTTCTTTATTCAAAAGACAGTTTCTATTTTTTTTCATTTTTTTGGATTTTTTTTTAAATTTTTTTTTATTTTTTTTTTTGTATTTTTCAAATTATGACTCAAGACCCACTAGCTAAGACCTAAACGACAGTTTCTCATCCCCACACTTAAACTCTACATTGCCCTCAATGTAGGGTGGAAACCGACTCAAAAGACTAAAATAAATAAGAAATAAAAAACTAAGGGCATAAATGGAAAGGACTTAGCTGGTTATATTAGCGCGTATGCTCCAAAACTCTTGTCCAATCCAGCTCGATCGTATAGCATTTCGTTCGCGATCGGCTTTGACTCTAACTAGTACACTTGGAAAATGCCTGAAATTTGACAAGCAGCTCCAAAATCACCCGAATGGAGATTGAGTACGGATGGTACGATTCAAACCTGGATAAACAAAAACAAGCAAAAACCAAAGTAATACCGACTCTAAAAAAAACGACTCAAAAACTACTAACTTAGACTTATAGTACAAAATAAACGACTCAATATACAAACTCTACAAACTACGAAAATCGACCGAATATATAAATTTAACAAACTCTACAAAACCTCCCCACACTTAAATTTAATCAGGAGGTTGTTCTTTGATCTGAACCCGGTCTAACCCATTTAATTCCACCCAGTCCTCAAAAATAATTAAAAATATATTAATGGAATTATAAAATAATATAAAACTTTGAAACGGGTCAAACCACCAATATTTAAACTTACCTGGAATGGACCGGATGCGTGGCATGTAACGATAAGAGCGGTCGTGGTTGCACTTTAATTGCTTCATTTTCTGTTTCGCCCATCTTCCGACCCAGAACCATCTCCGGTTTCCAGGTTCTTTCTTTCTTGGCCTCTCCCGTGGCCTTGAATCTTCAGTTACCCCTACCACGGGCCAGCTATGGTGTTCTTCATCTTCCACCATTCCCTCTACTTCCTTGGGAAGATCCCCACACTTAATTTCTACATGCTGTGTGGGTTCACTTATTTTCTCCGGTTTACCTTCTAGTAGGGCTTCTAAATTTGCTAAATCACCTAATGTATCAAATTCCCCTACTTGTTCAGATTCTGATAAACCTTCTAACTCCCCTAAAAACTCATCTTCCCAACTTAACACTTTTTTCTCTACCTCAACTTCTACCTCATCATCAAACAGACTACCTAAGGAATCTTCTAAATCTAATTCCTCGTCAACATCTACTTCCCTAACCAATGATTCCCGGTAGACTTGTCGCTCTTCTTGTTCTTCCTCGTCATCTGAATCACTCTCTCTCACTATCCCGCAATTAGCCACCTGCATCGTAATCTCCTCCTCTTCACAACCAAAATCAATGATGCCCTTATTCTCAGTTTCTATTACTTCTTCTAATTTCCTAGACATTTCTTCTACTGAACATCGAATGTCTGAGAGTATAGACTGGTGATTTTGAAACAGGACTTCATGTTCTTGAATCATTTTATGAGTAGTCTCATCCGTAGCTACCAGTTGAGCTAACAACCCCATTATCCTATCCAGCTGGTCCTGCTCATTTATTCCAAAATTTTGCTGTTGAGGCTGCTGATACGGTTCCTCATACTGGTACGAGGAATACCCCTGTGAAAAATATGACTGCGACTGCACATAGGGGTTAGCATAATAATCTACAGAGGACCCCTCATATTGTGGGCATTTAACTGTAAAATGGGGCCCTCCACAAATTTCACACATATTTAAAACTCAAAAGAAATAGAAGACGCAGAAAATTAGACTCCTACGACTCAATATACAGAACACAAATAGACTCACAAGACTCACCACGAAAACATAAAACAAAAGACAAGTAGCACAGATTATGTCAATTAAGTCTAAACAAAGCTAATAAACGCAATCGCCAAGAGTCCCCGGCAACGGCGCCAAAAACTTGATGTGCTAAATGTGGTTAAATAAAAACTACTAAAATTAACCTAATCTAGACACTCTAAGCTTTAAATTTATAAACTTAGACTCGATCTAAAACTAAACCACGCAACCGGCAAGTGTACCGATCAATGCAGTATAGCTACAGTAAGTCCGAGTATCGAACCCACGAGACTCTCTCATTACGCTAATTAGACTCTATCTAGACCTAGACTGACACAGACTCTAACTGTTTAACTGGTTGGGGGGGGGGGTTACTGACAAACTAAGGAAATCTATTTAAACTAATTAATTAACTAAAACTAGACTAAATACGAAGGAAAACAAAGACGATTCTTATATGAGAGACGAGATCACCTAGACTAGAATCCTGGATTGATTTTAAGAGATTACCGATTAAGCTAACTGCATGAATTATGGAACCGAGATCTTAAAGTACTAAACCTATTAAGAACCAACTAAGCCCCTCGACCCTTCTCAAGGAGAAACCTATGGAACTACCTAGGCTGTTAATCCTACCGGTTATTAGACGTCTTTCCAGTTGTTTAATTATTGTGTAAGTACCCTAATGTTGACCTACTCTTTTCCAATCATAGATCTAGGGTAGTTTGAATTAATTAACTTGACTTGATAGACTAATAAAACCGACAGGTCAACTAAGACACGACCTTTTCCAAGGACTATCTAAAGCAATTCGCCGGGTAAGACCTATCAATAGCCCCTCACTTTCCAGGTATTAGGACTAGCAGAACACTAAAACCTAGCAAATTACTAACAGTTACTTCTAAGGTTATCTGCGCAGTTTCACCCTAAAGAGTTAAGATTTCTTACGTGATATAGACACTCACCAAAATCCTAAACCCTAGTATGACTCTATGTTGTGATATAGACCGTCACTAAGAATCATACGAAACAAATGTCAATAACAAACCAAGTTGAAGTACGCATATGCATCAAATCAATAAAAGAAACTCTTTACTAAACACAATTAGCCCATAATATTCTTGCGATTAACGAAAAAGGTAAAAACTACATATCAATCCATTCATCAAGTCTAGGTGGCTTGAAAGTTTAGCCAATCAAAGTCATGAACGAAGATAATAAACAAAGTTTCAAACAAGAATTCATCGATACTAAACAAGAAAAAAAATAGAGAACTAAAGAAATCGAGTAGAAAAACCCGGTAACCCCTTGCTCTCCAAGCTTCCCGCTTGATCCCGACGATTCCCGCAAAACTGGCTTTTTCTTTCGTGCGTCTCCCTCTGATGTTGCCTTCTGTTCCACGTCTTCTGATGTTGTTTCGTCTCAAAGCCGTGTATATATCTCTTTCACCAAAACAATAATAATCGCCACCTATATGATGTTGACGAATATAACTGGCCACGAGACAAAAAGTCCTCCACTTGTGGGCTGCTATACCTGGCCGGTCCACTTCCTTGGCTCCATGGATCCTTTAGGTTTTTCTTTTATTTTGATATGAAACAATGTTTAATAATTATTTCAAATGACTACATTCATATTCACGTGCACTTGAAGCCCGTTGTCCCAAATTTCATATAAGGCAGCCTTGACTTTTGCGGCCCATTTGATAATTGTTTTTATACAAGAGGGATGACCCGCGCTACGCAGCGGGTTTTCTATCGACACTTTATGTAACAACCGAAAGAGGAATTCGATTGGTATTGTTATGCCTTATTATGGTACCGATACTCACTTTAGCAATCGAAAAATAAAGTCCTAATATGTCTAAAAAAATATCGGCACATATTTTACATTGATCGAAAAACCATAAAATGAATGTTGGTTTCGATAATATCGATGCTAAATATTATTCGGTCATAATTAACAATACAGCCCTAAGGTTTACGTTTTCTCTTTCATTATACAAATATTTAGAATAAATAATAAAAAACTGATGGTATTCCCATATTAATTATTTTAAATGGATTTAAACATAACACATGGTAACTTTCTTAATATATAAAGTAAATTACCTTTTTGACATTTACCACCTCCATATATATTTTCATCTCAAACTGGATTTTATTTGCATTGATATTTTGTTATTTATTGCACACAGATTTTAAAAACCATGTGCAGACTGTGCAGTTAAAATTTTCCTTTATGTAACCACCAGAACATTTTGTTCATCTCCTTTGACATTCGAGTTTGTTTTGCCCTCAGCCACCGCCATCAAGTCATCGGTCCATCACTGTCGGAGTCCTTTGACTATCAACATCGCTTTCAGACGACCGCTGCCACCACATCTCAGACAACCACCATGATACCATCTCTAACAAATTAGGGTTCCGGCCAGAGCCGGCCTTGAAGGAGGGCGGGGAGGACAGCCGAACAGGGCCCGTGATTTCGTAGGGCACGTAATTTAAAAAAAGAATCTGATATTATATATGTAAAAAAAAATTAATAGGGTATAACCAAAAAAATATTAACATAGACCCACTTAAAAGAAATCATATTGTTTAAACTATTTAGCCCATTAGGTTAGTAAGCCCAATACCCAAATATTTTCTAAAAACAATTTTGGGCGGCAACTCTTTCATCCGGGACTGGGTAATGAAACGTCGCACAGGAACAGGCCTTCGAATCTTCGATCATATTGTTTAAACTATATTTTGTATTTTGTTAATTGCATTGTTTATCGAATACTATATTTTTGTCAACGGTTCAAAGTTGTATGAAAAACTAGTTTAAATTTTTTATTTAGTTAAAACCTAAGGGCACGTTTTTTTAGCTCGAACAGGGTACATGAATTCTCAGGGCCGGCCCTGGTTCCGGCCAACTTCCGGTGAGCGAATCTAAACTTGCATGTGTTATTTCGGTGTAGATCGGTATCGCTAAAATACAACTCCACAATCTATATAGATCGTTTAAGTGTTAACATTGCATTCTCCGACACTCGATGTTAACGGCTGAAGTCATAGCGTCTTTGGTGACGGTGATAATCGTTAACGATGCGTCACCTTGGCTGCAGAACAAAGGAAGTTGTGGTGGCTATTGATGGTGGTTCAGAGCACTTTTGTATTTTTCTTGGGGGTCGCCTCATCATCATCGGTTTTGGATTTATGCCCTAACTCACCGCTAGAAGACCCGATCAAGCCTTGGAACCACGATCGTCAGTTGATTCCGCCGGATTAGCGGCTGTTTACCGCGAAATTGTCCATAACAAATTTCAACAGCAGTAGCCGGCGGCGGCAACGACTGTTGCACGTTTTTTGCAAGCGGCTGTGGTGCGGTTTTCCGGAAGCCGAATCTCTCTAAATTGCGAGACTGTGAAGAACATATAAGAAACACCGGCAGATGTAGGTGAAGGAAACCTGGAAACGGTGACGGTGGTTGATTTGGAATCAAGGGCAAAGCTGTAGTTTTCTTGACCGACGATGTCAAAAAATAGCCGCCCAAAATGCCCAATTACTAAGTGCCAGGCAGGTGGTGGGCAAATACCCAGCGGACACGCAGCTGGGTGGCACTGGTCATCCAAGTTCGTAAATGTTATAGAGTTAATGCCCTTTAACTTTAATGATATAGAGATTAGAGAGTGGTCTCGGCCCACTGACAGAAAATAGCTGCAATTTCACTTCGGTCTATGGCATCCCACTCTGCCCAACTGGCTGGTTATTTGATTATTACTCATTTTCGCTCCATTTGCACCAGGACCTGCCAAAACACAAAATAATGTAATATAATACTAAAAACTAAATAAAACAAATAAAAACTGTACAATTATTATACAATTTACACTGGATAAATATGTGTATTTTACCCCACATCAAATAGCTACCACACCAGCATAAAGGCTGCGCCTTTTGAGGCATTATACGGTAGAAAGTGTAGATCGCCTGTTTGTTGGGCGGAAGTTGGAGATGTCCAATTATCAGGACCAGAGATAGTCTTTGAAACGACGAACAAGATTGTCCAGATTCGTGACCGTCTCAAGGCTGCCCGAGATAGGCAGAAGAGTTACGCAGATCCAAAGCGTAAAGCTTTTCACTTCGAAGTAGGTGATAAAGTGTTGCTTAAAGTATCACCCTGGAAGGGAGTGATGCGTTTTGGTAAGAAAGGCAAGCTAAGCCCGAGATACATAGGACCTTTCGAGGTTATCGAACGTGTCGGGTCAGTTGCCTATAAGTTAAACTTACCTGAAGAGCTCAGTGGAATTCACAATGTGTTCCACATCTGCAATCTGAAAAAGTGTTTCGCTGACGAATCACTGGTTATACCACACACAAATGTGCATATAGACGAGAGCTTGAAATTTGTGGAAAAACCCTTGTCGATTGAGGATCGACAGGTTAAGAAGCTTCGAAGGAAGCATGTACCTATTGTAAAGGTCAAATGGGATGCCCGTAGAGGTCCCGAATACACGTGGGAAGTTGAATCCACGATGAAAGAAAAGTACCCTTATTTGTTTCAGTAAATCTCGGGTCGAGATTTATTTTAAGGGGGTGAGGATGTAACACCTCGAAAATTCACGTCCTATAATGTGTTGACACGTGTCATATGTTTAAAACGTGTGAAAGAATATTATAGAAGGACTAAAGTTGACAAACATGGAAAGTATGTGAATATACTTATTCGAAGTGTCAACAGTGAATAAATATAATGTACATTAACCCTACATGATGCTCATACCTTCAAACGAATAAATCATGGATCATACGAAGCTAAAAGTGAGAGATTTCAAACTACATGGACTAAATGTGTCAACATGTTTAAATTATACCTCTGAGTGACCTTTTGACAAACCCGAAGCTTTGTAACTGTAAATCATACTCACTAGAATGCACGACATAAATTTCATAAAGTTTCGTAATCGTGTGAGAAAGTTATGATCAAATTCGTGTGCGAAGGGTTAAAACGTAAACGTTGAAAGTTAGGACTTTTCGGGTAACAATAAAGTTACCCGGGGACTTAGCAAAGTGGGTATATGTTTTAAAGCCCTTATAGATAAATTATGAGGGTTCATAATGCAAGAAACAAGTGCCTAATCGAATTTTGAAGAGCCAAGGATCAAATCGCAAAAATAAAAAATTCTGATCAGAGTAAGCCTAGCGCGACGCGAGGGGGGGCTAGCGTCACACGAGGGGTCCCCAGCTCCGATTTCTTTGGGTTGTTGCCTGCTGAGTGCAATCTGCTCGATTCCAATCGATTTTCCACATTCCTCTTGACCCCTAGACACCCCCTAAGCACTAGGAACATGTGTTGATCAGTTGTGGTGGGTTGTAGACACATGTGTCAAGGATTTGTGGTGGATTAAACACTATATAAAGGCATGTTATGCAACCATTGTTCTTCACATCTTCTTCAAGCTATCTGATCATTTCTGGAGCTCAAGTCTGCTCTCAAGTGATCACCAATCAAGCTTAGGACTTCAGTAAGTTTGCTAATCCTTTCTAAATTAAGTTTTAGCTTAGTATTAGCTTAAAAGTCAAACCGTCGTAATTAACGGTTGACTTTAAGATTAATCACTAATGGTACAGTGATTAGTCGAATCAAAAGTACCTTTAAGTAGGTAATTATGTGGGTAATAAAACCTTAAAAGGGTTTCCCCTGATTCCCAATCTAACTAGGTCAAATGTCGGGTCAAACCTACTAATAAAAAGTCCACAGAATGTTAATTTTACAATTTATGCATGATTAGCAATGTAGAACATATACAACATGTTTGATCATTAATATAACTTGGTAATTAGTGTAAGAACATGTCTAAACATGTTCATCCCGACAATTTTCTGTTTAGACCCGGTTCGGAACCGAAAGTCGCATAGTTTGACTTATATTTTGACTTTCAGTTCTGACCCGTTATGGTATGTTTTAGAAATGCCTTAGAGATTTATTTGGACCAGGTTACATGCTTGTATAACCCTCTGTGATTATACACCTCGGATCATTAGTTATCCAATTAATATGCATGATTCCGTTAATTGCTCATATGTTGACCATTATGCCCTTTTCACCTTAAAACGTGATTTTTGGAAATGTAAAAGAGTAGAAACCGTAATTACTGATATTTAAACTTGTATGCAAAATTTGACATCAGTTTGAGGTATAGATTAAGAGTTATGCTCGTTAGCGTAAAATTAAAGCTTTATGTTAATTAATCGGCGTATTTAGCGTATAGCCTACTTAAACATACTTTTTGATATCCAAATCTTTACCCACTGATGTAATATATTATTTTGGGATTTTTAAAGATTTTTAATTAATTTTAGGCTGAGCATAACTCATAGTCGTAGGCTTAATCCGGTATTTGTCGGTTTTGCCCTTACGGGCCATAAAATGAGTTTTACCTATCTAAACGACTCCAAACCTTTTGCTACTGATTAGATATGATAAATAAATTATTTTAAGCCTTCTAGAAGTATAAAAATATCAGATTTATGTATCAAACCCGGAAATGGCTTCTAATCGCCTTTTTAAGCGTTTTTAACGCATAGTATGTACTAGAAGTATTTTAAACATACAAGGGTTGATACCTACTGATATTTGAGGAAAATTATAATATTTTAACAGTAAGAAAAGGTTGATAAACTCAGACTTCAGTTTTGAGCTTTTCGGCTTATGAGAAATTACCAAAATACCCCTTCGGGGCATAGTTTGGTTATAATTGATAAATTTCACATATATACCTTACCCTACTGTTATAACTCATTAATTTGAGTATGTTTACTGATTACATCAGACCTGTAACTCAGTTAAACACTTAAACCCTTTTACAACCTTTAAAATGACCAAACTACCCCTACGGGGCATAGTTTGCGATTTAATTCATTTCGGGCATAATAAAAGACATCTTACTGATGTCACAACATATATGAAGCATATTAACTTAGGAAACCTGTAAATAGCTCTCACGAATACCCGTTACGCTTATTACGCGTTCGGTTCGGTTTATGTAACTAGTTTACACAAAACTAGCCTAAACGGGTCAAACCTTATCGGTTTTATCTCAAAATCCAGAATGTGTATGAAATCCCATTTTAAACAAGTCTCTGAACTTGTCGGGTCTAAATCACATTCTATCCGGTCTTCGCTTAATCGTGCGTACGGACCGTGTCTTTGAAACTAACCGGTCTAAGCTTAAGCTTAACTAAAGACCCGTTAGGATTCTAATAGGTTATTATAAACCTTCGTTCCAGATTAGGAGGACCAGTAAAAGCTACTTGCAATTTGCTTATTGTGAATTATACTTTGCTCAGGTAAATACTTTTAACTTATTTTCCCTATACGGGCTTGGGTTACGGTATATAGCATACCGCTTGATCGGGCATCAAATTCTCCACCGTTGAGTGGGTAATTGAATAATTTGATCGGCTCGTTTAAACAGTCTTGTTACTTAAAGCCTTTGGGGGGTTAATGACCGTGTCCCGGATATCCTTGGCATCATTTTACGAAATGGCCACGACTTAAGCGCGGGGTGTAGGCGTACACCCGTCAGTGCACAAAAGAATATTGTGGTGTGTCTATTGATCTTTAACCCGGACTAGATCCGGGCTACTGAACGCACAAGGAACATGTAATTCGTTCACTAGATTATATATTTAAATAATTCTCCCAAGTTAAATAAAATGTTTATGCCACGTGCATCCAAACCAATTTTCAATCATTTTCCAAAATGAGTCAGTTGAATGTATTTACCAGTGTAAACTGACGTATTTTCCCAAAAAGATTAAATGCAGGTACTAAGCGTAATTGGCTGGGATTTCTCCTTAGCATCATTAGAAGTCTCGCAAGCTTAAGATGCCTGAAGTCTGTTGAACTATTGTTTCATTTTGTTATCGATCCATCTGTGGATGAACTTCCGAATATTGTAACGTTTGATATTACAATATTAAATTCGGTTGTATTATATCTTTTAAATTGCTTCCGCTGTGCATATTAAATATTGTGTTGTTTGACTATTATGTTGCCAACCACGTCACGATAATCCCCCACCGGGCCCACCGGTGACACGTGGAAATCGGGGTGTGACATGGATCTTGCTGTAGGTATCACCATTTCTGTCGGGATCACTGCCTCCGCTCCAAATACTAAGGAAAATGGGGTTTGCCCAGTTGCACTTTTTACTGTCGTCCTATCAGCCCAAAGGGTAATTCTTCTGCCCATCTTCCTTTCTTAGCTCCAAGTCTTTTCTTCAAATTGTTGACAATTATCTTGTTCGAGGATTCTGCTTGTCCATTTGCTTAAGGATGTACTGGTGTGGATGTAATCATTTTAATTCCCCAACTCTTGCAAAAGTCAGTAGTCCTCTTACTTATAAACTGATAGCCATTGTCACAAATTATTTCAGCTGGTATCCCAAACCTAGTCAGGATATTCCTTTTTATGAAGGATACTACTTCTTGGTCTCTGACTTAAATAAATGCCTCAGCTTCAACCCATTTAGAGAAATAATCTGTCATTGCCAGCATAAAGACTTTTCCTCCTGGAGCTTTTGGCAATTTTCCCACTATGTCCATCCCCCACTTCATGAATGGCCAAGGGGAAGCAATAGGATATAGTGGTTCAGCAGGTTGATGTAATATATTGTTGTGCCTTTGACATGCATCACATCTTCGAGCATATTCTGCAGCATCCTTCCTTAACGTCGGCCAATAATATCCTGTTCTCAACACCTTTGAGAATAATGATCTGCCCCCAGTATGGTTGCCACAATCCCCTTCGTGTATATCCTGTAGCACTTCCTTGGTTTCGGGATCCTCCAAGCACCTCAGGTATGGTCCTGCAAGAGATTTCTTATACAAAACATCATTTATAATAGTGAATCGTGATACCTTCATCCTAAAGGCCTTAGGATTCTCATCCTTTGGGATGTGTCCTTCCTTGAGATATCTCATGATTGGAGCCGTCCAGGACTTAGGATCCTCCTCGGGATACTCATCATCAGGATCCTGGATACTTACTACTTCCTTATCCTGAGATTTGAGAAGATCCGTCGCAGGATACATGATATGTAGTATTGGTATTTGGGTTCCCTCTGGTACCCTGACTAATGATCCTAGATTTGCCAAAGCATATGCTTCAGCATTATCCTCCCTCGGTACCTGTTCATGTGTAAAAACATCGAAATATCCTGCTAATTTTTTGAGAATTTCGAGATATTCGATTAACTTCTCACTGTTAACCGCATAGGATCCATTAAAATGGTTAGCAATTAACAAGGAATCAACAAATACTTGCAAACATTTAATATTCATATTCCTGGCCAATTCTATTCCTGCAATCAAAGCTTCATATTCTGCTTCATTATTAGTGGCAGGAAATTCACACCTAATAGCCTGGGGTAATATGTCACCCTGTGGCGATTTTAGTAGTATACCCAATCCTACACCTCTCACATTAGATGCACCATCAGTATATAATGTCCAGGATTCTAAGTTTTCTCCTAGCTGTTGTACTTCTAGGTCTACTTCATTTTGAATATCACTACTGAAATCAGCCACAAAGTCAGCTAGAGCCTGAGACTTTATGGCATTTCTAGGTTCATATACTAGATCAAAGGCACTTAATTTCACTGACCACTTAGCCATACTACCTGACATCTCGGGTTTCCTAAGCACATTTTTAACAGGATAATTAGTTTTAACATGAATCCTATGTGTCTCAAAATAATGCCTAAGCTTTGTCGATGCCATAACTAGGGCCAATATCAATTTTTCTAAATGAGAATATCTAGTTTCAGCATCTAATAAACTTTTTTCTAACATAATAGACAGGATACTGCTGACCTTCGTGATCCTTTACCAGGACAACACTTACTGCGTTCCCTGATACTGCAAGATATAGGGATAATGGTTCACCATCCTCGGGCTTCATCAATAGTGGTGCAGTTGAAAGATACTGCTTTAATTCCCGCAAGGCTGCTTCATGCTTCTCTCCACACTCGAACTTCTTATTCTTCTTTAGGATATCGTAGTATTCCTTTCATTTTTATGAGGATCTTGATATAAACCTGTTTAATGCTGCTACTCGCCCTGTTAATCTTTGTACATCTTTCATGTTGGAAGGTGACTTAATATCCAAGATAGCTTTGATCTGTTCTGG
Source organism: Helianthus tuberosus (assembly GCA_030545235.1). NCBI lineage: Eukaryota > Viridiplantae > Streptophyta > Magnoliopsida > Asterales > Asteraceae > Helianthus > Helianthus tuberosus. The sequence continues at coordinate 2,891,367 of CM060372.1, forward strand.
GCTTGCTTCGATCCCCCTTTTAGTCACCATGTATCCCAAAAACTTTCCTGCCCCCACTCCGAAATGGCATTTGGCAGGATTCAGCTTCATATTATACTGGTCCAGGATATCGAATGCTCCTTCAATATCCCGGAGATGATCCTCAGCTTTCTTGGACTTTACTACCATGTCGTCAATGTACACCTCCATGGTGTCCCCCAGTGTTAGGGGTGGATTTCTATATGATCAGTGATCCTTATTTACTTTTGGGTTTAGTGATCCTCAATTCTGTCTGAAGTAGTGATCCTCAGAAGTGTTGCAGGATCAGGATTATGGATCACTATAAGGATCCCTGTACTAACGATTGTCTACTTTGAATTCGTAATTGTTTTGCAGGACTATCAACTTGGACTTGGTCTTGGCGATATTCCTGGAGAATATTCTAAGTCTATTCCGCACATGCTTGGTCAGAAATGGACGTTATGGAGTCGTGGAGGACTTGCACGATTTGCGGACAGTTAGTTAGGCTAGATATTTTCTAATTTTAAGGGGGTAGCGAGCTATTTTTTAGAAGACTTGGCTATTTTTGGCTGCACACACACTCATACAATCGCTCTCATCAGCTTTCGCTAACACACTTGGCGATTACACACATTTTCTACACAATACACTATAGTGATCCTTGTACTTAGATCGCAATCATCCGAAGTTGTAATACATTTCTTGTTTAATTTGAGTTGGTGATCGGTAGTTTCCATCACCCGAGGTTTTTTATGCCGGAGATCATTCATTGATCAAGGGCTTTTTCCTCGTATAAATCTTCATGTCACTTATCCATTACACTTCATAGTGATCCTTATTGTTGTTCATCAATTCAAGCATCATACCTCACAACAGAAAGTTTGGTTACATTGTCATTGCTTGATTTTTGACCAAAACAGTTTGGCGCCCACCGTGGGGCAATTGGTGCTTCATTACTAGAAAGATTCGTGTTTTTGTGGTCATTTCGATTCGCTACAACCAAACAGATGGCTTCCTCAGTGAAGAATACTTCAAGTTTGATGCCCTCATTCAGTTCTTCACAAGGCGTTCCTCCTTTGCCTCCACCACCTTCTGGATCCCAGAAGAATGCTGAGAATGCTGCGAAGAAACCAACTCCTATTTTCCAAAAACCACCTACTTCTTCTGTTTCAACTAATCCTACTACTAATGATCTTTATGCCCTGATTTTGCAGATGAGGAATGATGCACAAGAGCAGGATAAAACCAACGAAAGGATCCTCCGGGAGATCGATGAAATCAAGAAACAGAAGAAATCAGTGGAGGATCACTCCCCTCTGATGCCAAGGTCGCTGAACTTCGACACTCCGGTCATAACTTCCCAACACTCAGCAGTTCCGGACGTGCAATACTTGGGTGAACTACCAGGAAGGCGTTATGGAACAACAACAATGAGTCAGGCATTTGGCTCTTACTTCCAGCCGCAGGAATCCTCTTCTCAGCCATCAGGATCCTCCTCTCAGCACTAGGGATACTTCACGTCAGGAGGATATGTGGGAATGCATGCAGTCCAAGGATCCTCCCAGGTCCAAGGATCCTCCCAAGTACAAGGGTCCTCCCAGGTCCAAGGATCCTCCCAGGTCCAAGGATCCTCCCAGGTACAAGGATCCTCCCAGGTCCAAGGATCCTCCCAGATCCCAGGATCCTCTTTGGTCCCAGGATTCCCCCTTGTTCAAGGATCCTCCCTGGTCCCAGGATCCTTTCAGGTTCAAGGATCATCTCAATTCCAAGGATCCAACCTCCTTCAAAATCAAGGATCCTTGAGAAGTATGCAGCCTCAGAACTCGGACGTTCATCAAGGAGACTTCATACCAATGCAGACCATTGCCTCCTCTGGTCCCTCAATCATGCGAGAGTCTCGACAAGATGGATTCACATCCGCAATTCCAAACTCGAATCCTGTGGGAGGTAACACTTTTAATAATTTATATAACACTAACCATGGCTTTATGCAGGATACAGGTATCAATCAGGCCATGGCTAGGGAGCTACAGAAGCTTAAGGATATGATATCCAGTGTACCAGGAGTGGTTAAACCCATTCCTGAGATTGCGGATGGTAGCCATAGGATATCTCGTTTTGCACCACCTTTATGTGATGCTGAGATACCTAAAAGATTCCAGATACCATCAATGAAGCTATATAATGGTTCAACGGATCCAGAAGAGCATGTAGCTCAGTACAGGGAGAGGATGGAGATCAATCCAATTCCTGAAAGGTTGAAAGAAACATGTCTATGCAAGGGATTTGGATCCACACTTACAGGATCTGCTCTTAAATGGCTGCTAAGTCTTCCCCCTTACTCTATTACTTCATTTGCTAATTTAGTTAACTTGTTCAATAGTCAATTCTCTTGTAGTAGAAAGTTTGAACGATTAACTAGTGATTTATATAGGGTAACACAAGGTCAAAATGAATCACTTAGAGATTATATCACTAGGTTTAGTAAAGAATCCTTAGATATTCCTAATTTGGATATTGCTACGGCTGTAGAAGCCTTTAAAATGGGATTGCTTAGGGATTCATTATTCTATGATGATCTTGTTATGACACCTTGCAGGAATCTTGATGAAGTAAGGACTAGGGCCCTTAGGTTTATCCGCCTAGAGGATGACAAAAGGATCCAGGACAGGTTGACAGGATCCTCAAAACAGGATAAACAAGGATCCTACTTCAGGAACAACAAATCCAAGTCCTACAACAGATCTGATAACCAGAATGTGCACGCAGTGGAACAAGAAGAGGATGATGAGGATTATCCTCCTATTTCTGAATATTGTTTTTCTGTTGATAACAATGAACTAATCCTTGCAATGCAGAATCTAGGTGAGAAAGCTAGGTGGCCAAGGAAAAGTGATAAACCAGCTGCTACAAAGGATAAATCCAAGTGGTGTGCATATCATGAGGATTTTGGGCATCTCACTGAAGAGTGTATTGCACTTAGAAAGGAAATTGGTTACTTGTTAAGCAAGGGGCATTTAAAAGAACTCTTGGGACGAAAGAAGTCAAGGACCCAGGATCCTGAAAGGATCCCGGAAAGGGCTCCTGCTCCTCCTGCAGATGCACAAGTCATAAATTTCATATCCGGTGGATCAGACATCTGTGGTACATCCTTCTCAGCAGCAAAAAGACACGCTAAGGAAACCAAGATGGATAATGGAGACAGACCCGTCCGGACCTCCGTTGTCACCCAGGATAAAGTCATTACTTTTGTTGAGGATGATCGTGTTGACATCCAGGATCCTCATCATGACGGTCTTGTAATTACATTGCTTATTTCTAACCACTTTGTTCGCAGGATCCTTATAGATGGAGGAAGCTCTGTGAATATCATTCAGCTGGATGTTCTCAAGAAAATGAATATCCCAGAGTCTGATATTATCCCAAGATTCTCAGTACTTGTGGGATTCAGTGGGGAAACAAAGAATACATTGGGGGATATCAAACTCCCAATCTATATTGAAGGATTGCATTCTTATCAAAAGTTTTGTGTTATTGATTGCTTGTCGTGTTGTAATGTTATCCTTGGCAGGCCATGGATACATGATATGAAGGCAGTCCCATCCACCTATCATCAGTGTGTAAAGCTTCCAAGTCCATGGGGAGTGGTGAAAATTGAGAGTGATCAACAGGAGGCTAAGAATTGCTATACCTCATCAATGAAACCAGCCTCAAGACCAAGGGAGCAATAGCAATTAAAGTATCCTTCAAGAGATGTCTTGGAGGCAAGAGAACAGGATTTCAAAGAAATCCTCATGGATCCTGATGATCCTGAATCCAAGATCTTCATAGGGTCAGGGATCCTTAGCGATATTGAACGGAAGCTAGTATCCTTTCTTAAAAGAAGGAAAACCACCTTTGCCTGGAAACATGAAGACATGACAGGTATATCTAAAGATATAATTACTCACAAACTTGGCATTGACAGGTCATTCAAGCCAATTCATCAAAAGAGGAGGAAGTTTGCACCTGAAAGAAATGCTATTATCCAGGAAGAGGTAGATAAGCTACTTCGAGCAGGTATGATTAGAGAGGTTAAGTATCCAAGATGGTTAGCCAATGTGGTTGTTGTTCAAAAGAAAAATGGAAAGTGGAGGGTATGTGTCGATTTTACAGATTTAAACAAGGCATGTCCCAAGGATCCTTTCCCATTACCCCATATTGACTCCATGGTGGATGCTACCGCGGGTCATGAGTTGTTAACTTTTATGGATGCTTCATCTGGATTTCAACAAATTCAGATGGAACCATCCGATCAAGATGATACAGCCTTTATGACCCCAACTGGTATATACTGTTATATTGCTATGCCATTTGGATTAAGGAATGCAGGTGCTACTTATCAAAGGCTAGTCAATATGATGTTCAAGGAGCAAATTGGACACACTATGGAAGTCTATATTGATGACATGGTGGTTAAGTCCAAGAAAGCTGAGGATCATCTTAAACACTTGGAGGAAGCGTTCAATATCCTTGATAAATATAATATGAAACTTAATCCTTCTAAGTGTCATTTTGGTGTAAGGGCAGGTAAATTCTTAGGATATATGGTGACAAAGAGGGGCATTGAAGCAAGTCCAGAGCAGATTAAGGCTATTGTGAATATCAAATCTCCTGCCAATGCTAAGGATGTGCAAAGGTTGACTGGCAGGATCGCAGCCTTGAACAGATTCATATCCAAATCCTCAGAAAAGTGCAAGGAATTCTATGACATCCTGAGGAAGAACAAGAAATTTGAATGGACTGAGAAGCATGAAAGTGCCCTTAAAGCTCTTAAGGATTACCTATCCTCAGCCCCAGCCTTGATGAAACCAGAAAAGGGAGATGTGTTATCCTTATTCTTGGCGGTATCCTCAAAAGCAGTAAGTGCGGTCCTTGTTAAGGATCACCAAGGTACACAACATCCTGTTTATTATGTAAGTAAGAGCTTACTTGATGCTGAATCCAGGTATTCACATTTAGAAAAACTTATCCTTGCATTAATTATGGCATCTACTAAATTAAGACATTATTTTGAGACCCATGCCATTATTGTTAAAACTAATTTCCCAATTAAGAATGTTCTCAGGAAACCTGAAATGTCAGGAAGGATGGCCAAGTGGGCAGTGAAGTTGAGTGCATATGATATAAGATATGAACCAAGGACTGCCATCAAATCCCAAGCCTTAGCTGACTTTGTGGCAGATTTTAGTAGTGATTTGCAAAAGGAGGCTGAACTAGAAGTCCAACAACTTGAAGAAACCAAGGATCCTTGGATACTGTTCACTGATGGATCCTCCAATGTAAATGGAACAGGGCTTGGAATACTACTAAAATCGCCACAGGGGGACATAATACCCCACTCCATAGCTTGTGAATTTCAAACTACCAACAATGAGGCTGAATATGAAGCCTTGATAGCTGGTTTGCAAATTGCAAAGCACATGAGCATCAAGTATCTTGAGGTACATGTAGATTCTTTATTGATCACTAATCAATTTAATGGATCCTATGCTGTTAAAGGTGAAAAGCTAATCAAATATTTGGAGATAGTCAAAGAATTGGCACTCTCTTTTGTATCCTTTAGTTTGACACAGGTACCAAGGGAAGAGAATGTAGAAGCTGATGCATTAGCCAATCTAGGATCATCTTTGAAAATTCCTGAGGATATCAAGATCCCTATTATCCATATCCTGACCCCTGCTATCAAGGATCATGTGGCTATGGAGATAGGAGAAGATTCTGCAATCATCCCCAGTGATAATACCCAATCTCATTCAGGATCATGGATACTCCCAATCATGAGATACATACAACATGGAGAAATTCCTACAGGAGAAAACCCAAGGGCTTTCAAAATTAAGGTATCTCAATTTACAATATTAAATAATATGTTGTATAAACGATCTCTTGCAGGACCATATTTAAGATGCATTGAGGATCCTGAAATTCAAGAAGTCCTAAAGGATTTCCATGAAGGAGATTGTGGAAACCACACTGGGGGCAGGGCATTATTCTCAAGGATCTTGAGGACATGATACTATTGGCCCACTATGAAGAAGGATGCTGTGGAGTATGCCAAGAAGTGTGATCCTTGTCAGAGGCATAGTAATATCCTTCACCAACCAGCAGAGCTCTTGCATCCTATATCCTCTTCTTGGCCATTCATGAGATGGGGAATTGATATAGTTGGAAAGCTTCCTAAGGCACCTGGTGGAAAAGTATGCATGCTTGCTATGACTGATTACTTCTCTAAGTGGATAGAGGCTGAAGCCTTTGCTCAAGTCAGAGAAAAGGAAGTTATATCCTTTATTAAAAGAAACATTATTACTAGATTTGGTATCCCTTCTGAGATTATTTGTGATAATGGATCCCAATTTATTGGGAATAGAACCACTAAATTTTGTGACAGTTGGGGGATTAAGATGATAACATCAACACCAGTCCATCCACAAGCTAATGGTCAGGCAGAGTCATCCAACAAGATCATCATCAACAATTTGAAGAAGAAGCTTGGATCCAAGAAAGGAAAATGGGCAGAAGAACTACCTTATGTGCTTTGGGCTAATAGGACAACTCCCAAGAATGCTACAGGCCAAACTCCATTTTCTTTGGTATTTGGGGCAGAATCAGTGATCCCTACAGAGATGGTGGTTCCAACTGCAAGAACAAGCATTCGTGATCCTGAAGAAAATGCTAAAAACTTGATTCAAGACTTGGATACTATAGAAGAAATCAGGGATTTAGCAAGGATAAGGATGGCCAGTTATCAACAAAGGATGGCTAGAGCTTACAACAAAAATGTCAGGCTCAGGAAATTCCAAGTTGGGGATATGGTATTAAGGAAAGCATTTCAAAACACCACCAATCCTGCTGATGGAAAGCTAGCACCAAAGTGGGAAGGCCCCTATTTGATTGAAGCTGAAGCAGGAAAGGGGGCATATCGATTGCTAACAATGGAAGGTGATTTGCTACCTAGAGCTTGGAATGCTGTCCATTTGAAGAAATATTTCATGTGATCATGATCCGTGATCCTTGCCAGACAAGTATCCTTGAAGGATCCCCACTGACAGATGATCCTCTTTCTGGTAACATTCCAATCTCAAACTATTTCATTCTTTTTATTCTCTTACAAGGATAAGGATCCTGCGTCCTTTATCCTCCTTTTACTTGATTCTGAGTTTTGAAGGTTCAGGTATCCTTAACTAAGGATTGAATATCCACAGAAGTATCCAGTTATTTGGGCTTGACCCCAGTTATTTGGGTTTGACCCCAGTTCTTTGGGCTAGTCCCCAGTTTGGGCCTGTCCCCAGTTTCGCCAGTAGCGCACGATGATCCTGGTATAGTTCATGGCAATAGGACCAGTACCCGCTTTAGGGGCTGACAATTTCATTATACTGGCTATATTCAGGATCCTACGTATAATGGTAGACATACCATACATCCGTTCCTAAGGTTTCTAACGTTTTCACGTTAGCTAAGGTTTTGGCATTTTCATGTCACTAAGTTTGGATAGTCGCCAGTGAGGGCCATACTCCAGTTTACATACGATCCTTTGGGCTTGTCCCCAGTTATCCTTTGGGCTTGTCCCCAGTTATCCTTTGGGCTCGTCCCCAGTATATTGGGCTTGTCCCCAGAATTGTTGGACTTGTCCCCAGTTACTAACTCTTATCTTATATTGGCTTAGTCCCAAGTTGTATCCTATTTCAGGTTTTTGGAGATAAACGACCAAGGATCCTTGATCCTTACTTTCTACTAAGGTTTGCCTTTTGGGTTATCATGATTATAAGTGTTAAAGGATAGGATCCTAACTTGGATTCTCAGGTATGATCCTTAACTATTTTGATTTTATTCATTATTTATTTGAATAACCCTTATCCTTTGACAACTGAACTTATGATCCCTAAACTATATTACTTCTCAGAACTTATCGATTATGGGATATGTGATCCTTGATCATATCCTAAACTTTTTGGGGATATTTCTTAAATTTTTTCTTTACTTGATAAGTTTAAACAAAATGAACATCACAACAGTTGGAAAGTAAAATATTAACAAGGAATCAACACAGGATAAGCCAAAAAGTTAAAGTTATTTTATTCACAAAAGATTAAACCCTTCAAGGTTGTCAAAATTACCTACCCCGAGCATCTACCAGCAATACGTGGCCCGTCCGCTGGGGTAGGTAAAGGGTGTCCATTGTTAATAGATCTTTCAAGTGCAGGAATCAAAAGACGGCAGGATCACAATGGCTTCATCCCCCAAACAGAGGATCCCTCCACCATTTGTAATCCTACCTATTGTTCAAAGGATCATCCATGATCCTCAACCCTAATTACTATTGTTCAAGTACAGACCAACCATTGTTTATCAAAACATCATCAAAACAAAAAACCATAACCAAACTAAAAAATGGGCTCCGGCTATGTCTAGAAGTGTCCATCATTGCCCATTGTTGCAGCCTACACCTTCGCTGCATCACCATCTCCAGCTCCACTAGCTTCACCACCATGATCCTTGCCACTGCCTCCAGCCTCGATCGTCAGGATCTCCTCAGCCTCCTCCTCGTCATCCAGCTCAGCCAGCCTTGCCTTCCAGCCTTCCACATCCCAGTTGCTCCTGTCAAAGGCAGGATCCTGAGCTTCCGAGGCCATCTGCAATTTGGTCTTGTACATGGCTATGGCAGCGGAGACCTTAGCATCCTCCGTGATCTCGCTCTTCTCATAATCAAAATTAATCAGGATTGTAGCTGTCTGAGCTTTGGCATCTTTGAGATCCTTTTGGAGGTCAGCAATCTTAAGATCCTTGAGCAATGCGACTTGTTGGAGGTCAGCAATTTTCTTGTCCTGTTCCTCGACATGCCCAACGTAGTCTTCAATCTCAGCAAATTTCTGCAAAGAAGATAAAGAACAGTTCAAGAACAGGTGATCCTCAAATAAGCTGGATACCAAAGCAGGGATAAGGATCCTTACATCGTTGAAGTATTCAAGGAACTGGTGGCGGATCAAGGGCAGACCTTGCAGATCCTCAGCTTCAGAGGCTTTTCTTTTCTTGCCACCCCTTCCTTTAACGGGTGCCTTGGGGATCGAAGCAGTTGGGCTGGCAGGAAGCTTCCTCTTGGAGGATCGTACGGTGTCAAGCTCAGTGACACTAAATTTGGAAGCAGATCTTGATGACTTTCCAGCGCCTACACACCCAAAACAGATAAGTGTCCTTATTCTATTCATATATAACTATTTATTTAAACATTTGAATATAAAAAGAACAGGATACTTACTTGACATGGTGACAGAGCCTGAGGATATCTCTTGAGAATCCTGGGTGTTTGTTTTGAATGATCCCCTGGCTTTTGAGAGGACTTTCCTTCTTATGATCCTTGGCTGGTGAGGATCTCAACATCATCTTGATTTGAAGAAGCTGGAGAAAGATGAACAGAGGAAGAAAACGTAAAAGAAGAAAAGGAAAAGAGTTACCTGCTTGATCGTCGGATGAGAATTTAAAGGGAGTTCTCTTGAATTTGAATGCTGATTGATCCCTATCTCTAACTCCTATTTATAATAATGATTCTGCAGGATAATCATCTCACTGACGTCATGATCGTAACGGCTAGTCCGACTCCAACGGCTAGTTATCTGATTAATTCGTTACGGATAAGAACAAAATACAACTCGTTTATTTACAATATTACTCCTTATATTTTGGGGGCAATTGTTAGGGGTGGATTTCTATATGATCAGTGATCCTTATTTACTGTTGGGTTTAGTGATCCTCAATTCTGTCTGAAATAGTGATCCTCAGAAGTGTTGCAGGATCAGGATTATGGATCACTATAAGGATCCCTGTACTAACGATTGTCTACTTTGAATTCGTAATTGTTTTGCAGGACTATCAACTTGGACTTGGTCTTGGCGATATTCCTGGAGAATATTCTAAGTCTATTCCGCACGTGCTTGGTCAGAAATGGACGTTATGGAGTCGTGGAGGACTTGCACGATTTGCGGATAGTTAGTTAGGCTAGACATTTTCTAATTTTAAGGGGGTAGCGAGCTATTTTTTAGAAGACTTGGCTATTTTTGGCTACACACAGACTCATACAATCGCTCTCATCAGCTTTCGCTAACACACTTGGCGATTACACACATTTTCTACACAATACACTATAGTGATCCTTGTACTTAGCTCGCTATCATCCAAAGTTGTAATACATTTCTTGTTTAATTTGAGTTGGTGATCGGTAGTTTCCATCACCCGAGGTTTTTTATGCCGGAGATCATTCATTGATCAAGGGCTTTTTCCTCGTATAAATCTTTGTGTCACTTGTCCATTACACTTCATAGTGATCCTTATTGTTGTTCATCAATTCAAGCATCATACCTCACAATAGAAAGTTTGGTTACATTGTCATTGCTTGATTTTTGACCAAAACACCCAGCTTGTCTTTAAACATCATGTTCACCAATCTTTGGTACGTTGCACCTGCATTTTTCAAACCAAAAGGCATAGCAGTATAACAATAAATACCTGTTGGTGTTATGAAAGCAGTGTCCCTCTGGTCTGAAGGTTCCATTTGGATCTGCTAGAATCCTGAGGATGCATCCATGAAGGTTAACATTTCATGGCCGACAGTAGCATCCACCATTGAATCGATATGAGGTAGAGGAAATGGGTCTTTGGGACAAGCTTTGTTCAAGTCTATTTAATCCACACAAACTCTCCATTTCCCATTTTTCTTTTGCACCACAGCTACATTTGCTAGCCATTTGGGAAATTTAACTTCCCTAATCATCTTGCTCTTTAATAATCTTTCAACCTCTTCCTGAATGATTGTGTTCCGCTCTGGAGCAAACTTCCTTCGTTTCTGTTGGACAGGCTTGAAAGGCCTATCAATTCCAAGCTTGTGGGTTATAATATCCTTGGAAATACCTGTCATATCCTCATGTTTCCATGCGAATGTTGACATCCTGCATTTCAAAAAGTTAGTCAATTGATTTTCAATATCCTGAGGGATATTGGTTCCTAGGAGCACCGAGATATCCGGATTATCCTCATCTAAGACAATCTTCTTAACATCCTGTTCTGAAGCCTCCACGATATCATGGGCTCGCATCTTTAATTGCTATGCTGCATTGGGCTTTGTTGAAGATTTCATCGAAGAAGAATAACACTCCTTAACATCTTGTTGATCACTTTCCACTTTGACAACCTCCCAAGGGGTAGGTATCTTGATGCACTGGTGATAGGTAGATGGCACAGCTTTCATATCATGGATCCAAGGCCTACCCAATATAATATTGTAGCAGGATAAGAAGTCCATGACACAGAAGCGTTGCATTGAGTTGACCCCTTCAACATACACAGGCAACTTTATTTCTCCCACGGTATTCCTGGCTTCTCCACTGAATCCAACAAGCACAGTGGATTTCGAGGTAATATCCATCGGGGATACATTCATCCTCTTCAGTGTTTCCAGCTGAATTATGTTGACGGAGCTTCCATTATCCACCAGTATCCTGTGCACAAAATGATTAGCAACATATAAAGTTATTACCAAAGCATCATGGTGAGGATCCTGGACAGTATCCCCGTCATCATTGTTGAACGTGATCACTTTGTCAATTGTGAGGGCTGACATCCTGGTTGGCTTATCTCCCCTTTCTTCCTTAGCCTCCTTTGCATGTCTTTTTGCTGCAGAATAAGAGGTCCAACAGATATCAAATCCTCCTGAAATAAAGTTAATTATCTTGGCATCCGCAGGAGGTGATGCCGCTCGTTCAGGATCCTTCTCAGTATCCTGACCCTTATTCTTCTTTCTTCCCATGAGATCCTTTAGATATCCTTTGCTCAGCAGATAGCTTATTTCTTTCCTTAGGTCGATGCAATCTTCTGTAACATGTCTAAAATCCTCATGGAAAGCACACCACTTGGATTTATCCTTCCAATCAGCTTTCTGTTGGTTTTTCCTAGGCCACATTGCTTTGTCTCCTAAACCCTGCATAACATACATCAGTTCAGGTATATTAACAGAAAAACAATATTCTGATAACTCAGGATACTCCTCAGGATCCTCGTCTTCAACAACATTCACTTTCTTGCTGTCATTCCTGCCATATGGCTTAGAGCGATATCGTTTGTACGAGGATTCTGATTTCCTGTTGGTTGATTCGTAGGATGAAGATGAATTCATCCTCTCTTGCATCTTCTTGTCATCTTCCAGCCGAATATATCTTAAAGCCATGTTCCGAGCTTCATCCAGGTTCCTGCAGGGATTCATTACAAGATCCTGGTAAAATTGGGAATCCTTTTGCAAACCCATTTTGAATGCTTGAACAGCTGTTGCAACATCAAGGTGTGGGATGTCCAGAGATTCCCTGCTAAACTTGTTCACATAATCTCTCAAGGAATCCTGAGGTCCTTGAGTTATCCTGTAGAGATCACTGGTTAGCTTTTCGAAACTTCGACTGTAAGAAAATTGACTATTAAATAAATTGACTAAATGAGCAAATGATGTAATCGAATGAGGAGGAACATTTAAGAGCCATTTTAAGGCTGATCCTGTTAAGGTAGAACCAAAACCCTTGCAGAGGCAAGCTTCCTTGAGATCCGGAGGGATAGGGTTAATTTCCATCCTTTCCCTATACTGAGCAATATGCTCTTCAGGATCTGTAGTTCTGTCATAGAGCTTCATGTTGGGGGTTTGAAATCTTTGTGGGATTTCAGCATCACAAATAGGATATGCAAACCAGGATATCCTGTGGCTGTCTTAGGATACTTCTGGAATTGGCTGGACCACCCCAGGTACACTGGATATCATGTCCTTCAATTTCTGAAGCTCCCTAGAAAATGCCGATGTCATACCTGCATCCTGCAAAGATCTAATACCATTAGTAGCAAGAGTATTATTATTATTAGACACGTTACCAGTCTGAGGATTTTGGCCATATCCTAAAGCATATCCTGAACTTCTCACAGTTGACACTCTAACTGAAGAGGGTATCTCAGGAGTATGATTCTGGGAATGACTAGGCACAATATTTCCCCTGTTATCCTCGGTGTACACTGTTGAACTGAAGTTCAATGCTCTTGGCTGTAGGGGAGTGACAATATCCTCAGCAGGCCTACTCGGACCGGACTTCAAGAGCTGTATTTCTCTTATCCGCATTTGATTTGTTTCCTGCTGCTGCTGCTGCTTCATCTGATCCTATATACTACCAAACGAAGTTAGAATTTCATAATTAGAGGCCAAAATAGGAGCAGATCCCTGAATATTCCGAGTGGGGATAATATCTTGAGGCTGTGAAGAAGCTTGCGTCCTTGGAGGAGGTGGTGGAAGCACTGAACCAATCATCGCAGATGTTGTGGCAGACATGGTAGAAGAGCTCATGTTTAATCTTGAAGCCTTTGAAAATAGTGTAGCAAAATGTTTTGAATATAGAAAGCCAAGTAATGATTTTGCAAAAGCTTTTAGCAGAAATAGCACCACTTGCCCCACGGTGGGCGCCAAATTGTTTTGGTCAAAAATTACCGAAGTAATTAAGTGATCAAATTAGTTAAGTGAGATAGTGTGCTAAGAATGCGTATTAAAAATGTGTTGATTAAGTTGTTTAACAAAAACAGTTTTCAGGATACGGCTCAGGATATCGAGCTGTATCAACAATCAAACAATGAGCAAAAAAGGTAAAGGGTGACACGGGATGTACGAGGAAAGCCCTTGATCAATATAGATCACCGGCACAAAACCTCGGGAGCTGAGAATCGCAGCTGCCTTGTTCTTCTTATTACTTCAAATACCAGGATACAGTGCAGGATATGATGTGGATCGACTAGGTGTTACAATGTGATTTGATTACAAATTGTGAGTGTTTGCAGCTAGAGAGCAAGAGTGTACGAGAGATTGTGTGTTCTTATCTGATCCGATCACTCCTATTTATAGTAAAACAAAACTAGCTAACAAGCCTATAAATCCGGGATACAACAAATATTCCCTTTGTGAACGTCGTAGTCCACGTCTTCCGGCTTCAACGTTCATATTCCAACAGATTTGCCAGAGTCTTTGGGAGAAGAAGTCCACTTGAACGTTACAGACTTGCACCATCAATCTGCACGTGAATTAATTAGTCATCACCAGGATACTGTATCAGGATGTTACCAATATCCTGATCCGGTATCCTGATCACAAATAAAAGAAACATAGTCAGACTATTATTCAGGATATATGAGTAGAAAACCACCCATAACAATACTCACAAACAACTTAAACACACAAGGTCCTTTTACAAGACTCTACTGATCATATCATCAGCACGAAGATTTGTTATCAAAACTACAATATCTAACGGATTTAACAAAAAAGAAAAACCCTAGATTCAAGATAACACTCCAGAGACTTTGAAAGAAACAAGGTGAAAAATCTGACTCAATATTCTCACAGATCATTAACACAATAATATGTCTACAACATCAGATCTAACGGGTTCAATATATGATAGACCCTAGATCTACGATGCGTCTCACACACGTTTAGAGAAGAGAATATATTTCGGATTTTAATCTAAAATTTTGATATAAATGAATTTCAATTCCAAAACTTGGCCAATAAGCAAAGTAACTACTTTCTCTAACCCGGAAAGCGAAATGAATATAGAAAAAAAATATACCGACTAATAAAGAATCTTACGATTCTACAACAAATCCATATTAGAATCTGATCAACCAAGGAATCACTTAATTCCATAACATCAGATACACATCCGATGACAACTAAAGAGTCACAAAACTCTAAGAAACTCAGAACAACGTCTGAAAATTTTGAATCTTACGATCCAACAACAATACCAAACATATGTGATAAAACAATTAGAAAACATATTCTAATTCAACAATAAATCACATGATTCACTAACAATACCACAATTATGTAAGATAAACCACAAAGTCACACGACTTTCAATAATTTGGATTACAAATCTGAAAGACAAAACTTGTGAAAAACTTAAAGAGTAATTTGACTCAGGCAAAAACTCTTACGACTTCACAGCATATACGGAATCACAACTTTCAAAATAGAAAGTCTGATGGTAACACTACACGACCAATACAAGACTATAAGACACAGCCAAACAAGTTCTTATTGAACACACAATCACACGATTTGCAATAAGAAAATATCTCACACAAGAGAAAATATAAAAGGCTGTAAGAAATTTTCAAGAACAAACTTGGCAATATAAGTGGTTAAAAAAACACTTATATTACAAACCACAGCTCTAAACCAGTGCGACTACGTAACAAGTGTATATAAAATCAGATCGACAACACCAAGAACTGATAGAAACCAACACTACGATCTAACGGGACTAGACTCAACAACACGAAGAATCTATAAATGACCCTAAACCAGTGTGGAAGAAAAAAACAATCATCACCTAGACCAGTGAACTAACACCACTACGATCGGCGATGAAGCCTCAAAGAGACGAATAAGAAACAAATAAGATCACCAGCACAATGATCTTACACAAACCTCACTACAGTCGGACTCAAAACATGAAGAAACCGATGAACAATAAGACATGGACTGCTAGAGTGATGAAAACCTAACATATAAAAAACGTGGTTGAAAAATAAGATTTGTTGAATTTAACTTTTATGAATTTGTTGTTTAATACCACTCAAACTTCAATCCAATCTCCTAAACAAAGACTATGAGCAAGACAAGATGAGATGAACACTCTAAAGGCTCTAAAAATCCTAATTGTGAGAACGAATGTAAATTTACCCACATCATGACATTTCAAGTATCAAAACAAAAACAAGTTACACACAAGCATATATGTGGTAAAGACCCTTCAGGAACAAGACATCTAAATCACATTATGGTGATTAAACATGTATACATTTAGACAATCTATACACTCGGACAATCACCAAAACTCATATAAAACACAATATCATTTATAGAACAAACATTTAGAAGCAAACACAGCCACTAATAGAAAAAGACGATAATAAAATGTTCCACCATACCACATATCAATTCAGTGCAATAACAGTTATCGATTGCTAATCAAGAACTCAAAAACAATGTACTTAAAACACACAAGCACAATCAAGACAGAGGGACATATCAGTGGTTCATCACTCTAAAGGTGCCACTTTAGTCCATTTCAAGAAGCCACTACATAGTACAAGATTAGAACCAACAAAATCAATAACAACAGAATCTTAACACAACCAGCCAATATATCAAGTAACAATGTAGCAACTAGCACCAATAAGACATGCAGCAACTAGCACAAACAAGACTCAATCAAACCAGTCTGACATTCTAAAAATAAAGAGTAATAAAAGGAAAGATCTCACCAGGAAGAGCGTATAACTCCAGCAAACTGATCTTGAAACCTTCACTTAGGGTTTCAAGACACAGTTAGAAAAGAAATTGTCCAGCAATCTTTTTCTTTGCAGCAACTAGCTCCTTCTTTATACCAGCGTCATTAGGTTCCAAGACTAGTGCTTTCTTGAAACTTTCAACTGCATAATCTATATCATTGAGAGCCATGCTTGCCTGTCATTGACGATATAGAGCTTTCACATTATCATCTATCTCACGAAGTGCAAAGTCCGCATCAAAAAATGCTCCTTTTAGATCTCCCAATTTTAACTTGCAAGCAGAGCTGTTGGTAAATATTTGAGACTTTGTTTTCCTTAGAGAATCCGTTTTCCTTCATCAATATCTTCCTTCTCCCAGCAGATATCCAAGTATCGGAGAGCCTTGCGATACTTTCTAAGAGCACTTTTGTAATCTTGTTTCTTGAACTGTTCATTCCCCATAATTTTAATGGCATCAACAGCATTTATCCACCAAAAAACATCCTCTGGCTTACTATCAAGATCAAGTGGCCAATCAGGATAAGTATCACCGTCTTTGAAAAAGTCACACACTCCGACACAGTTCCAGAGGCTTGAAGAACACCAGAGAACCAGCACGTAGCCCAAGAAGACTGATCAATCCAGATCTGCAATCGGCCGACCAAATCCCCGTCAAGATCAACGATATCTTCGAGAAAACTTCAGATCTGACCAAGTCAAGACTCACAGCGGAACGAATGAACAAACCCTACACTGGATTTTAATCCCAAGAGCTTTTATCGCTCTGATACCATGTCAAAAACATGGATCGAATCTTATTATTGATAAAGTGTTAACAAAACAACCAGTAAAATATACAGAGACAAACTATAGACTCACTCTTCACTAGCAGATCATCAACTTGACGATCTACATACACTCAGAACAAGATCTAAACTTTGACACCGAATCTCAACACGAGATCATCAAGAAAGATCACAAAAAGTGTAACCCTAGGAGAGAGAAAGAGATCTCTGTACAGAGAGAATAGAAAACTGGTGACTCACTAAAAAAATATCCGAGATCAAAAAACAATTGAACCAAACTCCTCCCTTTTATATCATCCTATTATCCTGAGCCCATTATCAGTTATAAGTCCACAAGCCCACGAACGTAACAAGCCTCTAGTAGCCCATGTAGACTCCATAGCAGCTAGCCCACGAGGAGTCCTTTTAATCAGCTATAGCCCAGATGAAATCCTTAACCTTTAGCCCACAATCAGCCCTTTAGTATTTGGAGGATACGTCGGGCCGTGTCCTGGCCCAGGCGTGAACCCCGTACACACAGCCCATAACTTGTATCAAGCCCATTATTGTGAACATGTGACATAAAACATAAAAACATAAGTATAAGTATCAAACATATATAAAAGTGAAACAATAAAAAGTATTATTTTTAACACCTTCACTATCAATCATTTACGTGTTTTTTAAGAAACGACTTCGTATTTCAAATATTTCAATTTGTTAGATTTGTAAGAAGAATGGGCAAAATGGGCATGATGCATTTATTTGATACTCTCGGTATGGCGGTATGCTTCTTTTTCTTCTATGGTCGGTTTATGCAATTATGCTTGCTTTTAAGTCCTTTTTTGTGCTCAAAGACCAACCGAAAGCCCAATTAAGTACTTCAGCCCAAGTTGATTTAAATCGTTCCACTAACCTCTTTAAGTGTCCTTTTTGTTTCGGTACATGCACTAATGTTAAAAGTAGAAGTGCAATAATGTTAACGGTATTTTATTAATTTTGTGAAAATAACGTTACAAAGCAAGGGATGGTTAATCATACATCATGTGGTGGCATTGATAGCTGAAAAACAAGGGGGTACATGCATCAATCGGCTTTTGTGCCAATTGTTGAGTGTTACGTGTCTTATGTCCAAGGTTTGATGCAAAACTACCATCGAGCCGGGGTTCTCACAAGAAGCAGCATCTCTATTCCTACGGGGTAGAGGTAAAGCTGTCTACGTCTTAACCTACTCAGACCCTACCTTAGCTTTGCTATTCGTGGGATTTACTGAGTTTGATGATGATGACGACTATATATATGCTTGTTAGAAATATATCATCTTATGCTCATGTCATCGCGAAACCTATAAATGCTAAATCTGATGAATGTGTTGTATTTATAATCATATTGACGCATTTAATAAACAACTAGTACGCAATTAAGTGTATATAAAATGCAACGATGAGGTTTCGGGTTATTTGGGTTTCAAACTCAAGCGAAAACTGATATTCTTGTTTGGTTCAATTTAATTAACTTTCGAACACTACACAGCTTGACCATGTTATTTATAAATCTTGATATCTATCCAAATATTAAATCTTTGCTTCGAGAAAAGACCATCCTTGTAAATAATGTACAATTTGAAGGAATTCAATACGATATTAAAAGACTAATGTTTTAATTTTTTTTGAATGGCTAATGTTACTCTTCCAAACTCCTATATTTACAAATAAATCACCCTAGCTTAGGATTGAACCCAAGACCTCCCACTAAGAGGCAAGAGCCTCTACCAAGTGAGTTAGCCCCACTTGGACTGATGTTTTAATTGATTTGGGGTTTCAAGCAAACTTTGTAAATTTTTATTCGACTTGTGGGTTGGAAGCAGCCACTAAAACTGTGTCCTTTTTTTCCCTTGATAGATTTGGACATAAAATGTGTAGGTGTAACGACTAAAAGTACAAAAGTAAGCTAAAAGGACAAATGACATTTACTTTTTTTAAAGGTAAATGACATTTACTTTGAAGGTGTATTTATATGTTTCTTTGTAGGTATATCAATTGAAATACACTGTGTGAATATCAATTAAATATTGTAGGTATATCAATTGAAGGGTAAAGATCAAATAGGAAGTTAATTTTCGCTAGGAAGAATAGGAAGCCATAGGATTATGACATGTGGCAAATTTTAAAATAAAGAGAAAGGGTATTTTAGTCAATCCAACTCCTTCTTCTTCCTTTTTCAAAACCCAGTAAATTCAAAAACCCATCATTTTCAAAATCCACCATCTTCAACTATTTCTTCACTTTCTATCTCAATAATCACTACATTATAGTGCGATTTTCATCACAAATCAATGATTCAGAACCCGATCAACGTGTTCTTCAGCTTTTTTTGAAGAAAACCCAGTTTAATTTCATAAAAAAATCTCGTTTTTTCCGGTGATTTTGGAGATAATCACTCGATTCGTTCGATTCGAGCGTTTATAAGTGTTTCTATCATTCAAATTCCGTCAATTGATGAAGAAATCGGCTTCGATCCATGTAAGAAATTCTTTAATTTCATTTTCATGATCTGGGTTTTTGATTTAGTCATTGCGTTTTACGATCTTTGCGGGGGTCCGGGGGCGGCAGCCCCCGGTAGCGGGGTCCCAGGGGCGGCAGCCCCTGGCGGGGTCCAAGGGGCAGAGCCCCTGGCTGGGCTAAAAACGCATCAGAAAAATTAAATTTCCATAAATTGGCTCATTTCGAAGACAGTAATTCGTAGACAATTCAGACAGTTCATAGTGACAGACAGTTTTATGTGTCCATTGCGTTTTAGAAATAAGAGAGTTTTATGTGGTTTCTGGCTATTGCGTTTTAGAAAAAACACATTTTTAAGTGTTTTTAGTCATTGTGTTTTAGGTAAAACACATTTTTTTAGGTGTTTTCAGTCCATTGCGTTTTAGAATGAGTCATTTTTAAGTGTTTTCTGGCCATTGCGTTTTACATATAAGACATTTCTTTGTGTTTTTTGTGCATTGCGTTTTAGGTAAAACACTTTTTTATGTGTTTTCAGTCCATTGCGTTTTAGAAAACAGACATTTTAAGTGTATTCTGGCCATTGCGTTTTACAAATAAGTCATTTTTTTGTGTTTTTGGTGCATTGCGTTTTAGGTAAAACACATTTTTATGTGTTTTCAGTCCATTGCGTTTTAGAATGAGTCATTTTTAAGTGTTTTCTGGCCATTGCGTTTTACATATAAGACATTTCTTTGTGTTTTTGGTGCATTGCGTTTTAGGTAAAACACTTTTTTATGTGTTTTCAGTCCATTGCGTTTTAGAAAACAGACATTTTAAGTGTATTCTGGCCATTGCGTTTTACAAATAAGTCATTTTTTTTGTGTTTTTTGTGCATTGCGTTTTAGGTAAAACACATTTTTATGTGTTTTCTGGCCATTGCGTTTTACAAAAAAATCATTTCTTTGTGTTTATGGTGCATTGCGTTTTAGAAAAATGTCATTTTTTAGGGTTTTTTTTTTTCATTGCGTTTTACGATACTGGGGTTTTTTTCTATTGCGTTTTACGCAACTGGGTTTTAAATTTTTTTTTTTTTCAAAATATAGCAATAGTATACTCGTTTTAAAGATAAAAAAACGCTCGTTTTTTTGGTGCAATTTTTATAAAAAAATAATGTCGTATGAAAGAGTTATTAACGTTTAAAAAATGGGGGGGAATTGGAGGAGAGAGAAACTATTGGCTTGGATTGACTAGATTGCCCCTGAAAAAAGTCACGCGCCTCTTTTTTTACTTTCAATTTCCCTGATTTAATCTTAGCCCTTGATTAAGTAAATGGATGGTCAAGATCACTTCCTAGCCTTCCTAGCCAAATAAACTTCATATTATATCTCCACCCATCAATTGAAATACATAGTGGATGGATCTAACAAGAAAACAATTTAACGTGAGAATAAAAAAAACCCAAATCTTAGCCATAATTTAAAGTAATCAATGAATTTTGATAAATAGTGGCAATATTGTAAATAGAGTGAAAAACTAACATAAATTTAAGAGTAAATAACTATTTTCGTCTTTTATCTAGTGGCAATACTATAAATAGAGTGAAAATTAACATAAATTTAAGAGTAAATAACTATTTTCGTCTTTTATCTTTATTCTGTTTTCAATGGATTCCTTTTAGCTTCAAAAATGTGAAAAAACATACTTTAAGTTTAAAATAGCTTACATATCTCGTTCTTTCCATTAATGGCGTCAAATTTTGTATTTAAATCTAGTCATGTGCCTTGCACATAAGAGAAAGAGAGATAGTATAGAGACATACATCAAAAATATAATTCGGTGATTTCAAATTCAAGTAAGTGGATTGAAAGTTACAATTGCAATCAAATTCAAAATGACATTACATGGCACAAATTCCAAATCGCCTTTAGCGTTGTTGATTCTATTAGTCTGAATGAATTCAGAGCAACACTAATAAAGCAAAACCTCTGATTGATAACCATGAAATCAGATTTGCAAGGTCAGAGATATCGTAGAAGAGAAGAAAGTGACAAAGGTTGGTCGTCGGCGGCTGCCATATCTCCGGTAGCAGTGACTTGTGGCAATGGTCTCCTGTCAGGCAAGCGGTAGCGGCGATTGTCGCAACCCCCGGCCCCACCCCGGGAGTGGGAGCCGCGAACACGAGCCGATGGTATCGGTGTTTATTAATTTGGCAACGAAAATGAGACATCAGGATCGTAGTTAGGAAATAAATTCAGAGTTTACAAAACACCAAACTTTTATTTAAATAAATGGGACAAAACCCCATAGTTTATTTATAATATCTTTACAGGGATAAACCCTAGTTTGCTGAAAATAAAATTTATTCTTTTATTCAGGTAGTTTAAAGCCACTTTTTTAAGCCTTCAGTGCTCCATAGCTGGCTTCTTATAGCTTCAAATTAAGTTACCTGAAACGCGTTTTAAAAATATTTTATCAGCAAGAAATACTGGCGAGTACATTCCATTTTATAAAAACATATTAGTTATAACTTCACAGTATTAAGAGCGATTACAATGTTTATATCTAATCAAGATCTCCAAGTACTTGTCACTCGACAAATCTATGACTATGGTCATATCACACATTGGCTACCCGTGTCCAATTGTGAAGATTATCAATTAGTATATACAAAACCCCATAATACCAGCAATATTTTGTAGAATACAAATACTTAATCACTGTAAGGATAACTGAAAATATTTAGGGTTTTGTAAATTAATTTGGTGAAAATAAGAATGACTCACATTGTAACTTACGTTATTCCACGGGCTTCCTGGTGATATTTTTGGATAATTTTCTTGAGATCCTATTAAAAACATACAATGCACGCGCGTTAGTATAATAACCCAAATCACTTTAGCCATACATCATGAGACAGAACCCCAACGTACTTAGTCAGGTAGAGCCTTGACATGCGTTGTTGGGCTCTAGATCAATCGGGTAGGGTAACGAATTAGTGATTGGGGGTTAAAATACTGACAATGGGGCAGAGCTTCGTGATTTAGGGGTATTTTAACTATTATTTTCGTATTATATGTGTCGAGAGAGGAAGAAATGTGAGCGGGTGTGAACTGGGGCTGATCAGCTCTATTTATAGTTGATCAGTGACCCTGTCGCGCCCTGCGACACATCTAAGACCCGCCTGTCGCAGGCCACCACCCCCTATAGCTAGGGTTTAGGCTTGGCAGATCATAACCTAGGTTCAACATGTTACGGGATACGTGGCGGAAGGGGTGATCGGCAAGACACAGGCCGTCGCGCCTCGCGACACACAAGGGGTGTGTCCGTCACGGGCCGCCAGCGACACTAAAAACTTATTTTATTTTTAATAAAAATAAGGTTATGCGTGTTCGGTTTTATGATTACAGAAAGTTTTAGGGCTTTTTCGAGGGTTGTTATATCCACCCCACCTTATTTTAAATCTCGTCCTCAAGATTCACTGGAACAAGTATGGATACTTCCTTTTCATTTCTGATTCGAGCTCCCATGTGTATTCTGGTCCTCTCTTCGAATTCCATTTTACTTTGACTAGAACTAATCTCTTGTGCTGGAGATTCTTAATCTTTCTATCTTCAATCAGTATTGGCTTCTCTACAAACTTAAGCTTTTCATTTACCTCTATGTCTTGAAGAGGTATTACCAATGTTTCATCTGCTAAGCACTTTTCGAGGTTACATACATGAAATACATCATGTATTCCTACCATTTCTTCTGGAAATTGTAGCTGATAAGCTACTGGCCCTATTCGTTTGATATTTTCAAAAGGTCCAACATACCTTGGGCTTAGCTTTCCTCTTTTACCAAACCTTACAATTCCTTTCCATGGTGAGACTTTCAGTAGTACCTAGTCTCCAACTCGAAATTCCAGTGGTTTTCGCCTGTTATCAGCATAACTCTTTTGACGATCTCGTGCTGCTTTCAGTCTTTCCTTGACTTGAATAATTTTGTCCATTGTTTCTTGCATGATTTCAGGACCTGACAATTGCTTTTCTCCAATTTCTGCCCAACATACTGGTGTTCGACATTTTCGTTCATATAGAGCTTCAAATGGTGCAGCATTGATGCTGGTATGATAGCTGTTGTTGTAGGAAAATTCTATTAGAGGTAAGTGGTCGTCCCAGTTTCCTCCAAAGTCTATCACACGGGCTCTAAGCATATCTTCCATTGTTTGAATTGTCCTTTCGCTTTGACCATCTGTTTGAGGATGATAAGTTGTACTTAACTTTAATCTGGTTCCCATTGCTTTTTGGAAACTTGTTCAAAAATGAGAAGTGAAACGACTGTCTCTATCAGACACAATAAATAAAGGAACCCCATGTAATGAAACTATTTCATTCACATATAGCTTCGCTAACTTTTCCATACTGAAAGTTTCCTTCATTGGTAATAAATGAGCAGATTTGGTCAATCTGTCTACAATCACCCAGATTGTATCATTACCCTTTCGTGTCCTGGGTAATTTAGTAACATAGTCCATTGTTATTAATTCTTATTTCCAAATTGGCATTTCCAACTGCTAAAGTAATTCTGAAGGTTTCTGATGTTCAACTTTAACCTGTGAACATGTTAAACATTTAGCAACATAATTTGCTATGTCCTTCTTCATTCCTATCCACCAAAAGTTTTTCCTTAAGTCTTGATACATCTTGTCACTTCCAGGATGCATCATATACTTAGATTTATGGGCTTCTTCTAGAATTCGGTTTCGTAGGCTCCCTTGGATAGGTATCCAAATTCTTTTCTTATGGAATCTCCAAATTCCATTTGATCCTTTTTCTAATTCTTTAATCATTCCTTTTAAACCTTCAGCATCGTCCTTGATTGCTATTTCCTGCATCTTTTTCACTTGTTCATTCAAATCTACCTGCAGGTTTAGTCTGAGAGCGTGTACTCTTTTTGGCTTTTCATGATACTTTTGACTTAAAACATCAGCTACTACATTAGCTTTTCCTGCATGATACTTCATTTGGGGAAGATGAAGTAGGTTCTGTGCTTTTATATGGTCAAAGCTTTTATTAAGTTTAATTATTTTAATTAATAATAAGTTATAATAAAATCATAATGACCAATTTACCCATGAGGAAAATGACAAAACATCAGGATTAATTTTAATGAAAATGGGCTTATTTTATTTTTGGACCAAAATGACAACAAAACTGAAACCACAGGGAACCAGATGCAAAAGGTTTGAGATATGGACTAAAGTGGCAAAACTGCCCAAACCTCAGGGACCAAAATGGTAGTTTACTCAAAATTACAGATAAAATTTGAACATGATTAATATATGAGTAAACTGCCAAAATGGTCGCTGAGGTTTGATCACTTTTGCCACTTTATTCCAAAACTCAAAACTTTGGACTATGGGTTCCTATGGTTTCAAATTTTTTCATCCAAAATCAAAATCTGGTCAGATTTTTCAGTTAACATCCATTTTTTTGTTTTTCTTCCCTTTTAATGAAGGACAAAATTGTCTTTTAACGTTTTATTATAACAAATTAAAAAAAATCTGACCACTTTGCCCTTCATTAAAAGAAAAGGAAAAAAACAAAAATGTTGAATGTTAACTGAAAAATCTGACCAGATTTTCCTTTTGGATAAAAATGGCAACAAAATTGAAACCACAGGGACCCAGATTCAAAATGTTTGAGTTTTGGACTAAAGTGTCAAAAGTGACCAAACCTCAGGGACCACTTTGGCACTTAACTCTTAATATATGTAATTTCTTTTTTTAACAACAATTTATGAGTTTAGTTAGTTTAAAGAGTAGAGTTGTTAAATTAATCCATGGGTAAATTACACTTTTCGTCCTTTATGTTTGTATCGGATTACAATGGTTGACCTTTAACTTCAAAAATTACAGTCACAGTCTTTTATTTGCTAAAACCATTACACAGTAGATCCTTTAGCACTAACATGGTTTGTTTTAGACGTTAAGTCCTGGCACATGCACCTCTTGTGAGGGCAATTTAGTCATTTTGCCAATATATTAAAAAGGAATATTGAAAACAAAACATAAAACAAAAAATAATAGATATTAACACATGTTGTTTCTTTAAACACATATCTGGAGCGCTCTCTCTCTCTAAACCTAAATCCTTCAATCTCTCTCTTTATCCCGAAAGCACCTCCAACCTCCAAAGCATCGGCATCTTTCGAAAGCACCACCACTGACCACTGCCTGCTCTCTCTGTAAACACAAAACATCACCTCTGTTTGTTGCTAACACCACCGGATCTGTGTTCACCACTCCACCCCTGCTACACCACCGTTGGGTACTACACCCACCACCACCACAAAGCCGCTGCCGCTACCACAAACAACTCATCAGCTGCCATTCTTTCAGATTTGTTCAACCACCACCACCACCACCACCACCTCTAATCTTTGGTCAGTTTTTTAAAATCTTTCCGATCTATTCAACACCACCACCACAACTCCGGCGACCCACCTAGGGTTCCGATGAAGTTCTGACCGGATTCCGGCAACCTTGTTTTGACCTGCAATGTTCCATTTTCGTGTGGATCGGTTTCTTTAGGTACAATTTATATATAAGAAGATGGTGCTCAGGAGTTGGTAGAGGTGATCGAAGATCGTGCGTCAGTTAAACGGAAGGATTCTACGTTTGTGAACCTGTTACAGTTTGTGTGAAAGGGTTCATAGGGTGAAAAATTGTTGGTCGTTTCGCGGTTAGTTTCTCTTTCTCATACCGGTAACTACTAGATCCAAGCATAAGGAGTGATGTTTTCATCAATTTGGTCTGAGTGCACCATTAAAATTATGAAGATTGCCTGAATTTGCTCAAAATTCAAAGTAACAATTGATATTTGAAACAACAAATTTGGGGTTTTTGGGATTGATTGCTCAATTTTTAATGGATTAGAACAATCTTTGATTCAGTTTTCTTGCCAAAATTTACTTCGATTAGGGCTTCAACCCCCAAATCGTCTCATCTGGCGGTGGGGTTGGAACTCCTTAAATTAGTGAACATGTAATTAGGGGGTGTTTATGTTTTAATCTGATTTATTTTAGATAAATAAATGAGTAAAATTACCAAACTACCCTCATGTGCAAGGCACATGCCATACTTAACTGAAAATTTTAACCTTGTTGGGTCAAAGGACGTAGAGTGTAATGAGTTTTCCACATAAAGGAGTGTGACTGTAATTATCATAGTTAAAGGCTATCCATTACAATTAGATGCAAACATAAAGGACGATGAAAGAAAGTGAAAACTAATGGTGAACACTCAAAGAACAACTTGTATTTCACTCAATGAAAGGCTACAATATACATGCTATTTATAAGATAAGAAACTCTAATATTCTAATAGGCAAGTTGCAGAATAATTATTCTAGAAACATTATCTACTGAAACAAATAATTGGCTAGCAAGTGGATATTTTATCTATTATATTTAACACTCCCCCTCAAGCTGGAGCATATATGTTGACCATGCCCAGCTTGTTACAAATAGAGTAAATTTTGTTTTCGGGCAAGGCTTTGGTGAACACATCTGCTAATTGATCTCTAGTTCTGACATGAGGCGTTGTAATCGTTTCATCTTCAAGCTTTTCCCAGGTGAAGTGACAATCCACCTCTATATGTTTGGTTCTTTCGTTAAACACGAGGTTATTTACAATATGAATAGCTGCTGTGTTATCACACCATAAATTCATGGGTTTCGTTTGCCTAAACCCAATCTCGTTAAGAAGGTTTCGAATCCAAACTAGCTCACATGTGGTTTGCGCCATGGCCCTATACTCTGATTCTACACTTGAACATGATACCACATTTTGCTTCTTGCTTTTCCATGACACAAGATTGCCTCCAACAAAAACACAATACTCGGTAGTAGAATGTCTGTTTGTTGGGTCCCCGTTATAATTAGCATCTGTAAAGCCTTCTACTATATGATGACTATGATTCTGATACAAGATACCTCGACCTGGAGCACCTTTTAGGTACTTGAAGATGTGACAAACAGCTTTGCAATGTGCAGTTCTAGGGGATGACATAAACTGACTAACCACACTGACTGGAAACGCAATATGCCAATATCTGGCCTAGTAATGGTCAGATAGTTTAACTTACCAATTATTCTTCTATATTTTTCTGGATCTTCAAGAAGGTCCCCATCATCTACTTTTAATTTCATGTTCGGTATCATCGGTGATCACAATTCTTTGCTTCAATCATTCCAGAATCTTTTAGAACATCCAAACAGTATTTCTGTTGATTTAAACAAATCCCTTTTCTACACCGAGATACTTCAATTCCCAGAAAATACTTTAATCTTCCTAAATCTTTAGTTTGAAAATGAGTTCCAAGAAAACCTTTTAATTTCTGAATGCCGACTTCATCACTTCCGGTAATTACAATATCGTCCACATACACAACGAGAAGAATGCATCCCAATTTTGACGAAGTGAAGAACACCGAATGATCATACGAGCTTCGTTTTAAACCGAATTCAGTAACCACAGTACTGAACTTCCCAAACCAAGCACGAGGGGATTGCTTAAGACCATACAAAGATTTCTTTAACTTGCATACCTTATCCGACTCCCCCTGAGCAACAAACCCGGGTGGTTGCTCAATATAAACTTCTTCTTTCAAATCTCCATGCAAAAATGCATTTTTGATATCAAGTTGATACAAACCCCAATTATACGTGGTAGCCAACGATATAAACATAAGAACCAATGCTAACTTGGCAACAGGAGAAAATGTCTCTGAATAATCCATTCCATAAGTTTGTGCATAACCTTTTGCAACTAGACGAGCTTTTAAACGAGCAAGAGAGCCATCTGGATTAACCTTAACCGTGAATACCCATTTGCACCCAATTGCCTTTTTATTGGCAGGTAAATTTACTAGAATCCATGTATTATTCTGCTCAACAGCTTTCATTTCCTCAACCATAGCATTACGCCATCCAGAGTGGGCCAAAACTTCACCTTTAGTCTTAGGAATAGAAATCGAATCGATAGTAGCAACAAATGAACGAGAAGCTGTAGATAACTTAGCATATGAAACAAAGGAAGCAATAGGATAGGTACATGTACGCTTGCCTTTTCGGATAGCAATGGGAAGGTAATCGTCAAGAGATTCAGTGGATGAATCTGTCGTCGAATCGGACGGTTCAGGAACAGGATCTGAGCGATGTCGCCGTTGATATACTTGAATAACATGAGGTCTATCAGGTACGGGAGGTTATTGAGGATCAACTCGAGGTTTCTGAGAGGCAATAGGTTGTTCAGATGTAGAGGCTAGCTCAGGTGATGGTGAATCCCGGAAGTAGTGGGTGGTCGTGTCTGTGGGGTTATAGAACGAGGATAGATGAGGAACTCATCATCTTCCCTTAATGGATGAGGATCTGATACAGGGAAGAAAGGAACATCTTCATGGAATGTGACATCTCGAGAGATAAAGTATCACTCAAGAGTAGGGGAGAAACATCGATAACCCTTTTGGACACGACAATAGCCAACAAATACACATTTAACCGATTTTGGATCTAACTTGGTAGGATGAGAATGTGTATCATGGAAGAAACTGGTACTTCCAAATATTTTAGGGGGAATTGGATATAAAGGTTTTTCAGGACACAGAACCAAAAATGGGATATCTCCATTTAGAACAATCGATGGCATCCGATTAATCAGAAAACAAGCTGTAGATACCGCATCAGCCAAAATGGTTTTGGAACTGTCATTTGAAATAAAAGTGCTCTCGCTACTTCAAGAAGATGCATGTTCTTACGTTCAGCAACCCCATTTGGGCTGGGGTATGTATACATGATGACTCGTGAACTATGCCATTTTGCAAACAGTAAGATCGGAAGGATTCTTAAAAATATGCTTTTGCATTGTCACTTCTCAAGGTTCGAATAGAGACATTAAAATGTGTTTTTACTTCAGCATTTAAGGAACAAAAATGAGAAAACACTTCAGAACGATTTTTCATAAAATAAAGCCAAGTTACAAGGGAGTAGTCATCAACAAACGTAACAAAGTACTTAAAACCAAGTTTAGACGGAACAGGACACAGACCTCAAACATCAGAATGAACCAACTCAAACGGGGACGTAGCCCTTTTATTGACTCTAGGACTTAGGTAAACACGTTGGTGTTTAGCAAGCTGACATGACTCACACTGCAAAGATGACTGATGCGTGTGTAGCGTGATATATTTTTATTGATATTTTAAGCCCCTTTTAAGACTTTAGTCAAGTTTTAAATTTATAAAACACGATATTCTACTAACACTAAACACACATATGGGCAAGTGCACCCATCGTGAGCGTAGTATAACGTTGGTAAGATACCGAGGTCGTCCAAGGACACAAGTGCTTTTAGTACCGGTTTATCCTCAACGTCTAATCAAATCAAAAGTTTTAGAAAAGGTTTTAAACATGAAAATAAAAACTAAAAATGCTGAAAAATAAAATAAAATAAAACAGATAAACAAGATGAATCGCTTGGATCCGACTCGCCCCTCTTTTGAAGGTGACGTTACCCTCAACCCAGTAGTTTGAGTCAGCAAGGATACAATCTTAAAGGGTTGGAATATTGAAAGATAATTAATTAAGTTATTAATTCGTAATGTGGTAGGCCCCTCTTTTGAAGGTGACGTTACCCTCGGCTAAGTGGTTTGAGTCAGCAGGGATACAATCCCAAGTAGCCGGGTTAATGTATTAATAGTAGTTTACATATGAGGGGATCAAGCCATTCGCACCCCCGCCATCCAATACCGGTGCGTATTGAAGGAGGTCCTAGTAAGCTTGACCCAGGTCCTTGCAGGATCTATACACTGAACAAGGCAAGAACCTTACCAAACCATTCCCTTAACCCCCGACCAGGTAGCCAACATATCTCTATATAGACCGTAGAGATATGAATGGTGTAAATCTATCATTTTATATAGACAGTAAAATGACGCCAAGACACCACGGACAAATGATAAGGAAGTTTCACCTCAACATAAGAAACTAGTTATTAAAGTCATTAATACAAAACCAAATAAAAAGTGCGAAAAGATTAAAAATCAAAAGTATTACATTAAATGCTCGTCTTCACCAAGTGATGTAAGAGACTTAGGCAAACATGACCTTTGATTGTCAAGAACTCTTACTATCAATCTTGGATCCCGAGACTACTACACACACTCTAAGGTGGATGATGGATGATGGTGGTTGATGTGGGTGTTATAGTGGTGGTGGAGTGTGGGTGAAGTGGGAGAGAGGTGGTTTGCCAAGGGATGCCTTTGAAGTGAACCAAGCACCCCTATTTATAGCCTGCACAGAAGCCCGGACACAGCCTCGTGTTCATTGGGCACGGCCCCGTGTCCATCCCTTTTCTCTTTCTTCATTAATTGCAATTATCTGCATTAGCTCCACACGCCCCCGTGTTCGCTGGGCACGACCCTGTGTGTAGAAGCGTATCTGTACTATCAAGATTTGCTTGGATTCTGCGAATCTTAGCGTTGACCACGGCCCTTGTTGAGCTGGGCACGCCCCCGTGTCGAGAATAGAAGCTTCTATAGCTTTGTCTTTTCTGCAGAAAACTGGCAACGCCCCCGTGTCCGCTGGGCACGGGGCCGTGGTCAGCCTTCAGTTTCTTTGTTTTTGCTTGGGAAGATGCTGTCGAGGGGTTGGGCATGCCACGTTTATTCCTTTTCTTTGTATTTATGTTAGATTTGGCTGCATATTTGTTCCTTTTGTTCAATTAAGCTCATTTGGTCCTGAAAATACAAAAGGAAGACAAAAGCACACTTTTTCCAACATTAGTACTAAAAAGGGTTAGTTTTATGCCTCATATAATGTAATTTATATATTGAATTTTACACACATCAATGACAAATGAGAAAATTCAGGGCACAACTTCTTGAGACTTTGGAAGGAAGGATGACCTAATCGACAATGTGCTTCAAACGGTGACGAATTTGAGCAGGCTAAAGAGTAAGGTGTCTGAGTTTCAAGTATATATAGGCCATCAGATTCCCGTCCTTTACCAATAATCCTCTTCGTTGACAGATCCTGAAAAACACAAGAATCGGGAAGAAATAAGGCACTACAATTCAAACAACGAGTAATTTTACTAATAGATAGTAAATAAAATGGAAAATTAGGAAGGTTCAAAACGGAGGATAAATGGATTGACGGAGTAATGCTTGCATAACCAAAACCAACCACTTTTGGAGTTGACCCATCAACAATAGTCACATAAGGTGATGGTGCATGTTTTTGAAAATCAGAAAGGAGCTGAGTATCACCAGTCATGTGTTCGGATGCTCCAGAATCAATAACCCATTTTGGTGCAGTAGATACAAGACTCTTAGCAAATTTACCTGACTCAGCAAAAGTAGCAACTGGAGTAACAGTAGGATGAGAACTTTCTTCTGCTGGGACAGTGTTGATGTCATCAAATGTAACAGCAAGGTGAGCAGATTCTTTGGACTGATGGGCCAAAAGTTTCTTGCAATTATATTTGGTATGACCGAGTTCATGACAGTAGGAACATTAAATTTGTCCTGGTTCTGTCGTCGTGGTAGAAGTACGATATCCATAATTACCATGGGAGCCACCTCGATGGCCACCTCGATAGCCGCCTCGTGATCCTCCTCGAAAGCCACCTCTAAATCCTCCCTGGCTGACGAGTGCACTAGTACTTGTTAGAAGAGCCGAAGGAGGTGGTGACGAAATGTTGGGTTCATGACGAAGAATATGAGCAAAGGTCTCTTGTAGAGAAGGAATAGTAGGTTCATTCAAGAACTGAGATCGAATGGCATCGAATTCTAGTCGCAGACCAGTCAGAAAACTTAATACAACAATTTGTTCACGTTGGGTTTGCATAACCCGCACATCGGTACTGATGGGTAAGAGAGCATTCAATTCTTCATACGTTTTCTTGAACTCTATAACATACGCGATTATTGATCGATCAAGTTGCTCCCCCTGATGAAAAGACTTACACACATTGTATATCCGAGACATGTTTCTTTGTCCAGAATATAGAAAATCCAAATAGTCCATCAATTCCTTGACATACTCGCAGTGATTAATTAGTGAGATGACAGAGGTATCAATGGAGTTCTTAATTTGTAGGAACAACTGGGCATCATTTTGAATCCAGTGATCCTTGGATTCGTCAGTAGGAGGATCGGACGTAAGATGCGAAGCCTTTCCAGTACTTCGTAAATAGATGCGAACAGTCTTGCTCCATTCAAAGAAGTTCGTGCCTTCAAGTTTGTTATCGGTGAGTCGAGTTGCTACAGGAAGAACATCAGTAGAGTTGGTAACAAAGCTCAGTTTACCTTTATTGACGACACTTGATGAATCTTTGAGTTCAGTCATTTTAACAATCGGGATTTAAACAAACAGAAGTAATGGAAAGTCGTATAATAAACCAAATATTAGAGCAACAAAACAGTCTGGAATGGTTGACGAGAATCAAAAGTTAAAGTCATAAATCCCAAAGTTTGACCAGAACTAAAGTCAACGTCAGATGTCAAATTTAGAAATCTGGAAATTTGATCAGAAGTTAAGTCAAAGTCAGAAATTAATGTTGAACCAGAAATCGGAGATACCAACCAGAAATCTGATGTTTAGGAAATTTGACCAGAAGTTAAGTCAAAGTCAGAAGTTAAGTGAAAGTCAGAAATTAGTGTGAAGAGCCAAGAAATCTGATGATAATCAGATTCGGAAAAGGTTAAAAGAAAACAAACCAAAAAATCTGATGTGAAAATCTGGTCTGCAAATTTGATCTGAAATTCTGACGTAAACACTGATTCAAAAATCTGATCTGAAAATCTAATACGAAAAATCTGGTCCAGAAATCTGATGCAAAAATCTGATTAAAAACCGAAATCTGGTAAATGTCTAAATGCACCAGAAATACCGATTGGTAAACACCAGATGCTGAAAACATTAACTTTCACATATCCCCAAGAAATAATACTGATAAAAAACAAATCTGGTGTGAACCCGGAAGTCATAACCAAACAGGAACTCAGACAGGCTTGTGCTGAAATAATACTGATCAGAAACAGATCTGGTGTGAACCAGGAAGTCACAACCAAACAGGAACTCAGACAAGCTTATGCTGAAACACGGATTGATACTTGTGCTGAAACAAGGATCGGAATCAGACCTGAAGACAGCCGTTACTAACATAACAGGAACTCAGACTTGTGCTGAATAAAAAGATCGACGGGAGAGCCAATAGGGCCATTGGCTCTGATACCATGAAAGAAGCTGAAAACTAATGGTGAACACTCAAAGAACAACTTGTATTTCACACAATGAAAGGTTACAATATACATGCTATTTATAGGATAAGAAACTAATATTCTAATAGGCAAGTTGCAGAATAATTATTCTTGAAACATTATCTACTGAAACAAATAATTGGCGAGCAAGCAGATATTTTATCTATTTTATTTAACAGACGAAAAATGTAATTTACCCTTAATCCATTAATTTAAATAACTTTTTTACTCTTATAAAAGCATTAAATACAAAACAAGAAGACACATTCTGATTAATTAAAGATTTTTACCAAAAGTTTTTAAAACATGATCCTCTTGTCCAACATTAGGAAAAAGGAAGACAAAGGAAATACGACAAACAAAAAACACATGTAAATGCAAATGTTGGAGACAAGAATGCTCCCCGTCTCATTTACATTCAAAATTTCGTTTATATGGTTTATGTTTTCTATGAACCATAAAAACCAAAATATATCAAGTCATATGATATGACTAACCTTTCGTTCAACCACAAAGAGAGAACCTAGGATTGTAGTGTATAATATTAAAATTAAAGATATTTTATCCATCCTTAAATATTCCCTTTTTCAACATTTGTTGCAGGAATATTTAATGCAAGAACATCAACACATTGTAAACCTAGGGGAGTGTAAGGCAAATCATATTGTTCGTCTAACGTTTAACTTGTTAATAGTTAATGCTATGAACATAACACGAGTATTGATGTCGCGTTAGAGATAAATGTCACGTATATGGTTAAGTAACTGAGTACACGAGTTTTATAACCAAAATACAAATTCGAAATAACCTCATAAAAACATATATATTTTAGAAAGCCATGAGTAATTGATGTCCATGGTGGATGATGTAAAAGTAGCAATCCCGATTAAACAGCAAACGGATAAACAAGAAAAGGGTGGTACGGTAATCTCATAGGGGCGGTTTATGGAGGAGATTATTCATAATAATTAGTTTATTATGTTTAGAGTTATCTGTTAGTTTAATTCAATTTTTAAAGGAATTATATTCGTATTAGAAAAGGTAGCTTGGAGTCTAAGTTAGATTAGTATAAATTGTGGGTCTATTTTATGTTTCTAATTGTATTGATTCTCTTTAAAGTTCAAGTAATAAAAAGTGTTATACTAGTTCGTACAAAACTTCGGTGTTCATTCAGGGGATTTACGGGTTAGGGTTGGGTGTGTGAAGGCCAGGTTTATCAAACTGGTATCAGAGCCTTGAAGAGCAAGTGATCGCAGGGCATGTGGAGGATTCTTGATTACAAACCTTCGAACAAACAAAGGCTACTAAACAGAAAGCCTGCTTGTTCAAATCAATCAGATACCAAGTCGCTAGAAACTATAGAAGCAATCAAATCATGGCTGAATTGCAGGTTGTCGGTGGAATCAAGAAGTTGAATCACTCTAATTACAAAACGTGGTCAACGTGTATTAAGTCCTACCTTCAAGGGCAGGACCTCTGGCAGGTTACGAATGGAGTAGAGACTCGAGTACCCACAAACGACATCAATGGAGCTGTTGGAAAGTGGCATGTGAAAGCGGGTCGCGCAATGTTCATAATCAAGACCACCGTAGAGGAAGACCTTCTTGATCACATCCAAGAGTTTGAGTATCCCAAACAAGCCTGGGACACTCTTGAAACCCTATTTTCGAAAAAGAATGACGCATGGTTGCAATTACTTGAAGGAGAGTTGATGACCACTTCTCAAGGTGACATTTCAATTCCACAATATTTCCGAAAAATTAAAAATTTGTGCAGGGAAATTGGAGATTTGGATCCTCAATCCAAGATTAGCGAACCACGTATGAAGCGTATGATCATTCTTGGCCTAAAGCTAGAATATAGAAGTTTTGTTACAGCCATTCAGGGTTGGCCAAACCAACCAGGCTTAACTGAATTTGAGAATTTACTAGCTGGCCAAGAGGCTTTGGCCAAGCAACTGGCAGGGACGTCAATTTAGGCTAAAACCGAAACTGATCAGGCACTTTATGTGGGAAGAGGAATAAACAAATCTCATTTTCAAAAACAAAAAGATAGTCGGAATAGTGTTGGAACCAAGGGAATAAAAGGGAACACAAAAGATGAGAAGGGAGAGTTCTCAGGTGAAAAGAAAACCAAAAAGAAAAAGTTTCCGTTTAAATGTTACAACTGCGGGAAAAAGGGACATACGGCACGTGAGTGTAAGTCCGAACCGAGGGAAGAGGGGAATGTGGCTAAACTTAAAGAAGAAGAGGGCTGGAACGTTGCTGTAACACCCCGTGTTTTCAAGAAGTCAAGTCAAGGTCAAAGTCAACGACCGATTTCGCGCAACTTGACTTGTAGTGAATTTCTTTTATGTGTTTAATTTAGTTGTATTATGTGGAGTAAGTGTCAATAATTACAATAATCGACGCATGTTACTCGCAATCTACTCGACTTACGACTGTGAACTATAGGAAGTAACAATGCGATAAAGCTAACTAAACGATAATCAAACTACACAAATCGAATCGACATCAAATCGCAACTCAAACTACGCATTTTAGTTACTGTTATACGTGTGTGTATGCCTTATGTGTTACTTGTGCATGTTCATTTATGTTATGTGTGGTAATCAATCGAATTGCAATCGAACTCGAAACGCAATCGAACTCAATCGAAATTAAACTATGATAGTAGTTGGGATTAAAAGTAATTTGAATAGGAAACTCTATAGCGGGCGATGCGCGATCGCAAACAAAACTGAATCAAAAAAAGTCGTCGCGTCAAACACACGAATCAAGTGCCATCCGGCCGGATAGCCATCCGACCGGGCTGCCACTTGGCCATGGTGTCATGATGCCATCCGACCGGATAGTCATTCGGGCGGGATGCCATCTGACCGACCCACACTTTCCCCTTTTGGGATCCTATAAATACCCATGTCACTCTCAAACTTTCCACTTTCGGAAACCTTTGTCCGACCAGCACGCTCAGCTCACCTTTTCTTCGATTTCTCTCAATCCCGGTAAGATCCCGTCCTAAATCTTGTACTTTCTTGATCTACACGCACTCCTACACCTTTCTATCTTTTGAATCTTAACTTTTAACCGTGAAATCGCTAGATTTGAGGTGTTCTAGGATGATGTCATCATGTGTTCTTGAAGAACTTAATGTTTTGGCTTCAATCCACCGAGAACAACTCGGATCTAACCAATTTCCACACAAATGAGCAAAGATTTATGCTAGATCTAAACATAAACATAGTGAAAAAGGATTGAAAGATGGTTTCTAACTTTCTTTCAACTCTTTTGCACTCAATGCACTTAAAACCGATAGAATCGGATCTAGATCTAGACCTCCGCTCATTCTTAGTGTTGTGCTAGCTCAAGATCTGGATTCCACTCACGAGACCACCGATTTCGAGTTAAACAAGAACAACCGTCTTGAACTGGTTAACTGGCCGAACTAGGGTGATTCCTGGTCGATCAGGTCACTTAGGTCAAGATGGGGCTCTGTTGGTTAACACAATGTCAAAGCGTCTCGATAAGACTACAAACAAACAAAACGACCAAGTGTAAGACGGCCAGAGCATCCGGGACGAAGTGCTATCCGACCGGACTACTGTCCGAACGGATAGGCTACCCGAACGGATTGCTGTCCGAACGGATCACACCTTGGGTCCCACACTTCATAAACTCTATCTGAAGTTTGAGTATTGAACGAATTGCCATCCGATCGGACTACCATCCGACCGGATTACTCTTCGGATCATGAGATACTAGGACTTTAAAGACTTAAACAGTTTTCAACATGTTCATTAACAGGGTTGCCACCCGGTCGGATGGGCATCCGACCGAGTGACACTCCTACTGTGAATTGTTCCCACTAAGTAACCTCATCACAAGAGTTGTCGTCCGCACGACCGACCGACCGTCCGATCGACCGACCGACTTGAAAGATAGAGATACTTCAATGTTTTCAAAATGCTACAACGAAAACTTCAAAAGATAAGCCATCATACACAAACACATTCTTCTCATAGGAAGAAACAATCCACTCGAATAGTCGTCCGATCGGATTACCATCCGACCGAACTGCTATCCGACCCATTCATACTTTGTATCGTTTTACGCGTAACTTATCGTTATGCTATCAGGCTAACTTTACTCGCTAAGCGCCCCTTTCAATCCATCAACCGCTGTGAGTATACTCGATCCCTTTTTGCTTTATGCACTTTTGGGTGTTACATACGTACAACTATTCAAATCACATCGAACACACTACTCAATACTATTTGAACGCTAACCGTTAATGCATGTTATACGTGGCTTATGAATGCTTGTTTGTTATGTTTGCACATGGAATGTTGTCTACCTTCCTTAGCAACGATAGTACTATAGTTTGGAATCAGCACCTGTTCGTAGGGGTTGTTAAGGACAATTACTTGCATGGATTACGGAGGTAATCATGTATTGCGAACTGCCTCTGGCAGTCAACCCGCAGTCATTGGTATCGATGGGTCTATGTCGATAACTAACGTGCTTCATTTCTCTATGTGTACGTGCTGGTTATGCGTAAACGAATTCGAACTATATATGCTATTATCAAACTTGTATGCTTACCTTTACATTATATGTATTGACTTTATTTTAACGTATGTGACAGGTGCTTAGGATGCACATCTGGTAGGAAATCAAAGCTAGAATAAAGCTTTAGAGTCCAACAAATAGTTGTCTGTAGTAATTGAATCAAGGGTCTCTAGAAGCAGATAAACAATTGTTCTATTTAAATCTGAGTTGTCGGAACAGAATTATTTGCCTAGATTTTATCTGTAATAATTTGTTTATTGTTTGAGACATGGTATGGGACATGTTATTTTAAATTGAATAGTAATGATAATTGTTATGGACACTTCTGGACAATCTGTTTCGCTCAGTGTCATTCCCCGATGATTCCACCATCGGTTGGGGTGTGACAATTGGTATCAGAGCCATAACTATAGGGAATTAGGCAAGACTCGACCTAGTCCGGGTTGATGTCTTAGAAACGACCTAGTCTATAGTTAGGAACCAACAGACCGACTTGTGTATATCCGTTAGGGATTATGTATGAGCTTACTGCTACCTCTCGCTATTCTTATGCTACACTATCACTGCACTCAAATTTTCAACTATAAAGGAGCAACTAAGTCAAGATTAGGTGTGAAAACCGCAAACTCTCGACTAAAGTTGCTCAATCAACCCGCATTTTACCTATAAGCGGGGAGAATTATGCCAAATCAGGAGTGAAATCCGTATTTTGATGAATAATCTCCTTTATTTTATCAAAACAGGGACGAAGTTGTTAAGATAGGGGTGAAACCCTAACCTTGACAACTTGTTCCGCTCATTTTACAAAACTCTCACCAAAATCTCGACGGACTCCAACGACCTGAAGTCACGACATGACTAGCGGGATGCGTGCCAAATGCCCCAGAATCGAAGCAAAGGCACTGCCCGGAAAAGTCAAATGTGCATGACAAGTCTTTGTGAATAGTCGAGCCACTTTGGTTAGTCAAAGTCTAATAGCCGCAGACAATCTATCTCTCGATTTTTATATGATTTCGATTCTGAGCGCGCAACTGCCGACTCTGATGATTCGTCGATTTTATGTGCTTATATGTGTGTTTATCTATTTATGTGTTTAAATTTTTGGAGATTTACCCAATTTTTGCTTTCACCTCGATCGACACGCACGACTCGCACTGCATTTCTATCTCAATACGTTAACAAATCGCTAAATTATGGACGACCTTATGATACTCCATACGCTTATACTACGCTATTCGATATACTAGACGAGACCGTTATATTCGAACAAATCACAGACTTTAAATGATAGGTTTCTGTATTCTGACTATCTCTGTGATTACATGCGTATGTGGTTATGTGTTTCTGTGCTCTACGTGCTTATGTGTTTATGTGATTCTGTGTTCTACGTAGTTATGTGTCTATGTGTTTACATGATTATGCGTATTCCTGAGCTTTAGTAAGTAGTAGACACGTGAGGTGAGATTCGAATACAATGTGTTGAGTCCTGTAACGATGTCTGTTGCAGACAATGTCATCTGGATCCCGTCATCCCCCACTTTCTCGTCAAGAAAAGAGAGACAAACGCCTTGCTGCTATCATCGCTAAACAAGTAGCAAAGGCCGTGAGTGATGTTTACGAGAATGTCAGCAAATCGTCTGAGGAGTCGAGAACCGAAGCTCCTAAGGCTACTACCAAAGCTCCCTTCAATTTCAAGCAATTCAAGTCTTGTGGGCCAAAAGAATTCACTGGCGAGGGAGGCCCCACAGCGTTGTTCCAATGGTTTGACTCCATTAAGGTCACTCTACAACAAAGTGGTTGCCATGACGACCTCCGTACTCTGAACGCTACCGGCGTCTTCCAGTCCCGTGCTCTAGACTGGTGGACGGCCGAGAGGAACAAGCGAGGGAACGATGCAGCCTACGGTCTGTCATGGGACGAGCTTAAGGAAGTCATGCTGGAAGAATTATGTCCTCCTCATGAACGTCAGAAACTAGAGGATGAATTTTGGCACATACAGCAAAAGGATGGTGAAAATGTTGCGCTCACTGCTCGCTTCAAACAGCTCAGCATCATTTGTCCCGATCAAGTCAAGACTCC
Organism: Helianthus tuberosus; assembly: GCA_030545235.1. Lineage (NCBI taxonomy): Eukaryota > Viridiplantae > Streptophyta > Magnoliopsida > Asterales > Asteraceae > Helianthus > Helianthus tuberosus. The sequence continues at coordinate 2,931,968 of CM060372.1, forward strand.
AGACATGGCAATCAAGAAGTATATCCGAGCCCTGCCTGACTGTGTTGTCGATTTCGTGCAAGCGGCTAAGACTAAGACGATCGAAGAGAGTTACCTACTGGCCGCTGAAATCAATGACAAGCGGGTCAAGGCCGGTGTCTGGGATAAAACTTCAAAGCACCTGCATCAAGCTACCACCGCCACACCAGCTGCTGAAACCACCACCTCATCGAGCAACAAGAGGAAGAACAAGAGAAAGAACAGCTCCAGCAACAAGAACTGTGCGATCACTGCTGCACCGATACAAGCTGTACCAGCTCAACAGCGTCAAGTAGCGGCGCATGTGGCGAATGCACCGCTTGCCAAGCTTGCATACACTGGGCCACACCCGCTCTGCCCTACTTGTACCTACCACCACCCGACTACCATCGCTTGCCGTTTCTGTGCTCATTGCAATATGTACGGTCATTTCACTACCAACTGCCGTGCTCGACAAGCTCCTGCTCATCAAGCTCTACTCACCGTCCCTTAGGGTCAACAAGCTCCTCCGACACCTGCGGTCAATGCCAGCGCCTGCTTCGCATGTGGCGATCCTAACAATTTCGCCAACATGTGCCCAAACAGGGTTGTGAAGCAAGAGCTCCAGCAGCAGCAACACCAGCAACAACAGCAACAGGCAGCACGCGCACGAACTTTCAACATCAACGTGCGTCAAGCCCAAGCCGACAACATCGTGGTTAATGGTACGTTCCTTGTGAATGGTATTTATGCTTCGTGTTTATTTGATACTGGAGCCGATAATTGCTTTGTGTCGTTCGAATTCGAGAATCTCCTTAGTCGTAAACGCTCCCAACTCTCCTCGACGTTCGATGTTGAAGTCGCTACCGGAAGAACTGTCGTCGTTAATTCTGTTCTTCGTGATTGTACTCTTGAGCTCAACAATCACATCTTCCCAATCGACCTTCTTCCGATGTAACTCGGAAGTTTTGATGTCATAGTAGGCATGGACTTTCTTCGTGAAAACCATGCTGAAGTTGTGTGCTTCGATAAGATGATTCGATTCTCGCTCGCGAATGGTGATCTATTGTGCGTCTACGGTGAAACTACTTCGAAAGGTCTCAAGCTCATGTCATGTGTCCAAGCTAGCAAGTATCTCCGCAAGGAATAGAGAGCTTTCTTGGCTAACATTGTAGTAGTGGAGAAGGAAAAGAAAGAGAAGAAGGAAGTGAAAGACGAACCGGTGGTTCGAGAATTTCCTAATGTTTTTCCAGAGGATCTTCCCGGCCTACCGCCAAGTCGTGATATCGACTTTCGTATCGACTTCATTCCTGGAGCCAACCCTATTGCCAAAGCTCCCTACCGACTCGCGCCATCCGAAATGCGTGAACTCTCAAACCAACTCCAGGAATTACTTGAGAAAGGCTTCATTCGCCCGAGTACCTCTCCTTGGGGCGCGCCAGTCCTTTTCGTCAAAAAGAAGGATGGGTCGTTCAGGATGTGTATCGACTATCGGGAATTGAATAAGTTAACTATCAAGAACCGCTATCCCCTACCCCGCATCGATGATTTGTTTGATCAGCTATAAGGTGCTACGTGCTTCTCAAAGATCGATCTACTCTTAGGCTATCACCAACTACGCATTCAGGAGGAGGATATACCCAAAACCGCATTTCACACTCGATACGGCCACTACGAATTCGTTTTTATGCCCTTTGGTTTAACCAACGCACCCGCGGTTTTCATGGATCTGATGAATCGCGTGTGTAAACCATATCTCGACCATTTCATCATCGTATTCATTGACGATGTATTCCAAGTCAAAAACCGAACACGCGCAACATGTATGTTTGGTTCTCAAGCTACTCCAGGGGAACCAACTCTATGCCAAGTTCTCCAAGTATGAATTCTGGTTGGAGGAAGTTCAGTTTCTGGGGCACATCGTAAATAATCAAGGTATTCACGTCGATCATGCGAAGATTGAAGCTGTTAAGAGTTGGATTACACCTAAGAACCCGTCTGAAGTCCGCTCTTTTCTCGGACTAGCGGGCTATTATCGATGATTTATCGAAGGATTCTCAAAGATCGCTGTGCCGCTTACCGCTCTCACGCATAAGGACAAGCCTTTTGTTTGGGTAACCGAACAAGAGTCCGCCTTTCAAACCCTCAAGCACAAGCTTTGCAATGCTCCTGTTCTCACATTGCCCGACGGAAACGACGATTTCATTGTATACTGTGATGCTTCCAACCTTGGTCTTGGTTGTGTTCTCATGCAATGGGATAAGGTTATAGCTTACGCATCTCGTCAGCTCAAAATCCACGAGAAGAACTATACAACTCATGATCTCGAGCTAGGCGCAGTTGTTTTTGCATTAAAGATTTGGCGACACTACCTGTATGGTACCAAGTGTACGATCTTCACCGATCATAGGAGCCTACAGCATATCTTTAATCAGAAGGAACTTAATATGCGTCAACGCCGATGGGTAGAACTTCTCAACGATTACGACTGTGAGATTCGTTATCACCCAGGCAAAGCAAATGTTGTTGCCGACGCACTCAGCAGACGGAGCTATCTGCTTAGCACTCGTAATATTCGAGCCCAATACGACCTTGAAACCCTCATCCGCGAAGCTCAGCATGCGTGTTTTAATGAACGCACTCTGAAGAAGGAGAGAATCTACCACGATGGAGCCCAGCTTGTGAGTAAATCAAATGGAATGTTCCACTTTCTGGACCGAATTTGGATTCCTAAACGGACCGATTTGCGACAGATTTTGATGGACGAAGCCCACAAATCCCGGTATTCTATTCATCCCGGTGCCGACAAAATGTACCAGGATCTTCGCTATAAGTACTGGTGGCCGGGCATGAAAAGGGATATTGCTCTCTATGTTGGAAAATGCCTAACTTGTGCAAGAGTCAAGGCTGAACATCAAAGACCCTCTGGCTTACTCGAACAACCACCGATCCCTATGTGGAAGTGGGAGAGTATAGCTATGGACTTCATAACAAAGCTACCGCACACGTCGTCAGGTCACGATAGCATTTGGGTTGTGGTTGACCGTTTGACCAAATCTGCTCACTTTTTGCCAATACGGGAAGACTACAAGGTAGAACGATTAGCCCGAATCTACACCGACGAGATCATTTGTAATCATGGGACGCCTCGCGACATCATCTCTGATCGTGATGCTCGGTTTACCTCGCGACTGTGGGAAACATTTCAAATGGCACTCGGTACATCGCTTAATCTAAGTACCGCTTTCCACCCTCAAACCGACGGTCAGACTGAAAGAACGATCCGTACTCTTGAAGACATGCTACATTCGTGTGTCATAGACTTCGGTGGTAATTGGGATAAATACCTGCCGTTAGTCGAATTCTCGTATAACAACAGTTATCATGCAAGCATTCAAATGGCACCCTTCGAGGCTTTATACGGAAGAAGATGTCGATCGCCTATTGTGTGGCACGAGATCGGGCATTCGCAATTAACCGGTCCCGAGCTACTGCAAGAAACAACAGACAAAATTTTCCAAATTCGAGACAACCTAACGAAAGCTTGGAACCGACAGAAAAGTTATGCCGATAGACGACGCAAGCCCCTTGAATTTGACGTTGGTGACTACGTACTCCTAAAGGTTTCACCTTGGAAGGGTGTGGTCCAATTCGGCAAGAAAGAAAAGCTCGCGTCTCGATATGTTGGACCTTTTAAGATTCTGGAAAGGATCAGAAAAGTCGCCTACAGACTCGAACTACCGGAGGAACTTAGCAACGTCCACCCGACTTTCCACGTGTCAAACCTCCAAAAGTACCTGGCTGACCACGACATACATGTTCCACTCGATGACCTTCAGGTGAACGAAACATTACACTTCGTGGATAAGCCAATCGAAATCATGGATCGCCAAAGCAAGCAGCTCAGACGCTCTCGCATTCCTATTGTGAAAGTTCGATGGGAAGGCAAATGAGGCGCAGAGTTCACTTGGGAACTCGAAAGCGACATGAAGGCGAAGTACCCGCAGCTGTATGTTACGGCTTCAGCCTAATTTCGGGACGAAATTCCCTAAACAAGGGGAGGCTGTAACACCCCGTGTTTTTGAGAAGTCAAAGTCAAGGTCAAAGTCAACAACCGATTTCGCGCAACTTGACTTGTAGTGAATTTCTTTTATGTGTTTAATTTAGTTGTATTATGTGGAGTAAGTGTCAATAATTACAATAATCGACGCATGTTACTCGCAATCTACTCGACTTACGACTGTGAACTATAGGAAGTAACAATGCGATAAAGCTAACTAAACGATAATCAAACTACACAAATCGAATCGACATTAAATCGCAACTCGAACTACGCATTTTAGTTACTGTTATACGTGTGTGTGTGCCTTATGTGTTACTTGTGCATGTTCATTTATGTTATGTGTGGTAATCAATCGAATCGCAATTGAACTCGAAACGCAATCGAACTCAATCGAAATCGAACTATGATAGTAGTTGGGATTAAAAGTAATTTGAATAGGAAACTCTATAGCGGGCAATGCGCGATCGCAAATAAAACTGAATCAGCAAAAGTCGTCGCGTCAAACACACGAATCAAGTATTACTTGCATGGATTACAGAGGTAATCATGTATTGCGAACTGCCTCTGGCAGTCAACCCGCAGTCATTGGTATCGATGGGTCTCTGTCGATAACTAACGTGCTTCATTTCTCTATGTGTACGTGCTGGTTATGCGTAAACGAATTCGAACTATATATGTTATTATCAAACTTGTATGCTCACCTTTACATTATATGTATTGACTTTATTTTAACGTATGTGTCAGGTACTTAGGATGCACATCTGGTAGGAAATCGAAGCTAGAATAAAGCTCTAGAGTCCAACAAGTTGTTGTCTGTAGTAATTGAATCAAGGGTCTCTAGAAGCAGATAAACAATTGCTCTATTTAAATCTGAGTTGTCGGAACAGAATTATTTGCCTAGATTTTATCTGTAATAATTTGTTTACTGTTTGAGACATGGTATGGGACATGTTATTTTAAATTGAATAGTAATGATAATTGTTATGGACACTTCTGGACAATCTGTTTCGCTCAGTGCCATGCCCCGATGATTCCGCCATTGGTTGGGGTGTGACAGTTGATGCATTTGTTGCCCAAGATCAAGAAGTCTTCGCACTAACAACCACAGTTGAGAACCGAGGAAATAATCTAGATGAATGGATTATGGATTTCGGTTGCTCAAATCACATGACTGGGGTAAAAGGTAAGTTGTCTAATCCTTCAAAATATGTTGGAAATAGAATTGTGGTTATTGTAGACAATTCGAAACATACAATCTCGAGTGTTGGAGATGTTATGTTTCCAGGAAACGAAGGAAAGAAAGATCTTGTGCTTAAAGACGTGTATCACGTCCCAGGCATGAAAAAGAATTTGATTTCAGTTCCTCAGATCACCGAATCAGGAAGATATGTTCTTTTTGGTCCGGATGATGTAAAAGTTTTTGATCACTTTGAAACCCCATCAATTCCCGTACTCACAGGCCACAAGAAGGAGATTGTTTATGTGTTGTCAGCTGAGTCGGCTTACATTGGAAAAACGAAAAATAGTCATACAGCTGAATTGTGGCATCAAAGGTTTGGACATGTCGGGTATGATAAACTTGAATTAATTATGAAGAAACAACTTGTTGTCGGGTTGCCCAATTTGGAGGTAAAACAAAATGTAGTATGTTTCGGATGCCAATATGGAAGAGCTCACCAGCTCCCGTTTGAGAAGTCTAGTTACAAGACTAACGAGCCACTTGAACTAGTTCATACGGACATGTGTGGACCAATGAAGAACAAGTCATTAACCGGTATGGAATATCTAATTACTTTTATTGATGATTACTCACGATATGTTTGGATATTTTTTATGAAGCAAAAGAGTGAGGCTCTCGAACGTTTTAAAGAATTTCGTCTTGAAGCCGAGAGAGCTACCGGGAAAACTGTTAAGATGTTACGGTCTGATAACGGAGGAGAATATACAAGCCGAGAATTCTCTGATTATCTTAAGGTTCACAAAATCAAGAGACAATTAACATGCTCTAATACGCCTCAACAAAATGGCATATCTAAGCGTTAGAATCGTCACTTGCAAGAAGTCACAGGGTGTTAGTTACATAGCAAGAACATTCCGGGCAGATTTTGGGCTGAAGCAATGCGAGCTGCAACCTATGTCATCAATCGAACTCCACAACAAGGTTTGAAGTATAGAACCCCTTTCGAGTTAGTTTTTAAAAAAAGGCCACATGTAGACCATCTAAGAGTTTTTGGGTGTGTTTGTTACGCCTTTGTTCCGAGCCACCTAAGATAAAAGCTGGAAAAGAAAGCAGTTTGATGAATCCTTGTTGGGTATGATGAAGAGCGTAAAGGCTGGAGGTGTTGCGAGCTGACTACGGGTAAATGTCATGTGTCTCGTCATGTGGTCTTTGACGAAAACTCAGCATGGTGGTCCTAGGAAAAAGAGTTATTACCTGATCCAGTGGAGTTGAAATAAAGGCTTGAAGATTCCATTGTGAAACTCAAACTTAGCGAAAATGATGAATTTGATTTGCTGGAAGAAACTGAGCAGCAGACTAGTTCTTCAAGTCTAAATGAGCAACAAACTGACCCGCAAATTAGAACTGAGCAGCGGCAAAATAGGTCAGATTCAGTACCAGAGCCGCGACGTACAACTCGTGTTCGAAGGCAAAATACAAGGTATGCGAACGTGGCTTTATTGAGAAAATTGTTACATAACCAAGTTCTTATTCTGAAGCTTGTCAAGACAATGAGTGGATAAAGGAGATGGAAGCTGAAATAGAAGCGCTGGTTCAGAATCAAACCTGGGAATTAGTTACCAAGCCTGAAGACGTGAAGCCGGTTTCATGTAGATGGGTTTACAAAGTGAAAAGACATGCAGATGGATTGGTTGAAAGGTTTAAGGCTCGTTTGGTTGCAAGAGGGTTCTCTCAAGAACATGGCTTGGATTACGATGAAACTTTTAGCCCCGTTGCAAAGTAGGCTACGGTACGAGTTCTTATAGCTCTGGCAGCAAGCAAAGGTTGGAAGCTCTGGCAGATGGACGTACATAATGCATTTTTGTATGGTGACATGGACCGAGCAATCTATATGGAACAACCGGCAGGCTTTGAGAAAAGAACAAAACCTGGATATGTGTGTAAGCTGAAAAAGGCTTTATACAGGTTAAAGCAATCACCGAGAGCGTGGTACGGAAAGATTTCTGAGTTCTTAGAGATGAATGGTTTTGTTGGAACCACAGCTGATGCAAGTTTGTTCGTGAAAGTTAAAGGCACTAAAGTGGCAGCGGTTCTTGTGTATGTCGATGATCTTGTTATTACCAGGGATCTTGAAGACGAAATAGTGCAACTAAAAGAGAACTTAAACACAAGGTTTAAGATGAAAGACTTAGGCCATCTAAAGCATTTCCTTGGTCTGGAACTCGATTATGAGAAAGAAGATATAATCTTACATCAGAGAAAATATTCAATTGATATGTTAATAAAATTCGATATGTAGGAGTCAAAATCGGCGGTTACTCCAGTTGATGTTAATATGAAGTTATACCCAGACGAAGGAAAGGCAGTGGATGATCAAACTGAGTATAGACGTATCATTGGAAGTCTTATATATTTGACGCTGACGAGACCAGACATAGCGTATGATGTCGGAGTGTTAAGTCGATATATGCATGATCCACGGAAACCGCATTTGTTTGCTGCCCGCCGAGTTCTTAGATGCTTAAAAGGGACTATTGGTCTTGGAATACGATTCAAGAGGGAGCAAAGTGTGGAGTTATGTGGATATTGTGATGCAGATTATGCGGGGGATCCTAGTTCTCGGCGATCCACGACTGGTTATGTTTTTATAATTGGAGCAAGCACAGTTTCTTGGTGTAGTAAGAGACAACCAACCGTATCACTATCGACAACCGAGGCCGAGTATAGAGCATCAGCTGTGGCAGCTCAAGAGTTAGTCTGGTTAGTTCGTTTATTGAAAGAGTTAAACCAAGATGTTGAGTACAAAGTCAAGTTGTTTTGCGACAACAAGTCAGCAATCCAGTTAGCAGAAAATCCTACTTTCCATGCTCGAACCAAACATGTCGAGGTGCATTATCATTTCATACGTGAGAAGGTTCTGAAAGGAGAAATCGAGTTGATGTATGTTGATACACAGTTGCAGTTAACTGATTGTTTGACTAAAGGTTTAACTAGAGCAAAACTTGAAGAAATGTGTTTATCTATCGGAATGAAGAAAATCGAGATTGAGAGGGAGTGTAAAAGTAGCAATCCCGATTAAACAGCAAACGGATAAACAAGAAAAGGGTGGTACGGTAATCTCATAGGGGCGGTTTATGGAGGAGATTATTCATAATAATTAGTTTATTATGTTTAGAGTTATCTGTTAGTTTAATTCAGTTTTTAAAGGAATTATATTCGTATTAGAAAAGGTAGCTTGGAGTCTAAGTTAGATTAGTATAAATAGTGGGTCTATTTTATGTTTCTAATCGTATTGATTCTCTTTAAAGTTCAAGTAATAAAAAGTGTCGTACTAGTTCGTACAAAACTTCGGTGTTCATTCAGGGGATTTACGGGTTAGGGTTGGGTGTGTGAAGGCCAGGTTTATCAGATCATTCATCGACCGTGTGTCCACCGATAATCGATCATGAACAAAATACCTATCTTTTTTAAAAACGCAACTCGCAAACTCTTTAACGCTAATTATATTTAAGGCATGCCTATCATAGAAAGATGGTTCATACAATAATGCATTCTATCAATTGCGTGAGTAGTTGATTCGTACATTATGAACCAACCACGAACATCAACTTGGTTGGTAACATGAAAAAAGATATAGCGAGGACACTAAAGGTAAAGTTAATACACACTCATTGTTTCGTAACTAATAGCTATATATGTATTTAATTACTCAAATGAGTCCATAACAACTTTTCGACCCCTCAGGGGCGAGGCTTTGTTTTTAGTAGATTAGGGTTTTCTATTCAGAAAGGGATGGCGGCGCAGTTTGTTGCTCGTCTACCTGCTATTCTTATGTAATTTGCCCTGATGATTATATACTTATATTTTTACTCTAAAAAAAAAAATCCGTAAAAAAAAACATATCAATTTTATAAAATAAATTGTGGCAAATGAAACCTCTATGGGACAATTGGTTTGGTTTGTTCCCCTTTTCCCGACATTGTATATTTGTTAAAGTTACGAATAAGTGGTGTAAGAGCAAAAAGATAAATATAGAACCCGTCCAAAGAGAGTGATATATCAAAAAATGAGTGGATAAAACAAGGTTTTTTTTTGGTTAAGAGTTGATTGTACAATGATAAGGGATATTGTGAAAAAAAAAAAAAAATAGAATTCCGTTGGCAAATATGCATGCAATTACTTAATAGAATTTAATTAACAATGAAACAATTAACTTCACATGTGTCCAAAAAGGGTGATATATAATTTTCTTTTTAAGAGTTGTTGTACAAGGATAAGGGATATTGTGAAAAAAAGAAAGAAAGAAAGATAGAAATCAATTGGGAAATAATCAAGCAATTACCTAAAAGAATTTAAATAACATGTCGGAACCCCCGACCTCTACCCCGGAAGCGGGTGCCGTGAGACACAGAGCTGGTGGTATCGGTGTTTATTAATTTGGCAGCGGAATTTAAACATTAGGACCGTAGTTAGGAAATATTTTATCAGAGTTTAAACACCAAACTTTTATAAATAATAAATGGGATAAAACCCAAGTTCATTGATAATACATTTGTAGGGATAAAACCCTAATTATTGAAAATTTAAACTCCTTTTTATTTAGGTAACTTTTATAGCCACTTCTTTAAGCTTTCAGTGCTTTCCAGCTGGCTTCTATTAGCTTCACATTAAGTTACCTGAAACGCGTTTTTAAGAAGGTTTTATCAGCAAGAAATACTGGCGAGTGTATCCCAGTTTAATCAAAACAAGCTTTTATAACATTACAGTATTAAGATTTACAATGCTTATATCTATCAAATTATTCAATACATCATTGCTACTAGACAACATTTGTCCCCTGTGCTTACGGTCATGCTACTATTCGCAATAATAACGAGTTTCAAGTAATGTATACAAAACCCCACATACTGATGATAATTGTAGAATCACAGAAACTTAATCACTGTAAGTCATTTAGGGTTTTGTAAAATATTTGAATCAATGATTTAAAAAGGATTTACAAAAAGAGAATGGACTCACATTGTTGACTTAGATAATACTATAGTGTTAGTGCACTACGTCTATTGACTTCGTCTTGTATCATGTAATAGGATAGAATAGGATATTCAGTGCACGAGGTTCGAGTAATTGAGAAATGAGGTTTAAGTGAAGATTTCGCTTGAAACTGATTATGTGACATTTCAAGCGAAATCACACACAACAGATTTCGCTTGAACATGTTTTGGTTTCTTTCAAGCGAAATCCTTACCTCTATATATAGGGCACTTGTCATTTCATTTGGTACGCTACTTCCGAAAGTGTAACGAAGTGCTGCCGGTTTTTTGTCAGGTTGTAAACATTGTTATTATCAATACAAGCAACAGATTAAAGATTACAAGCTGTTTTAGTGTCCGGTTTACTGATTCCGCCTTTAAACTGGATGTAAAACTCTTCTGAACGACTCAGTCGGGTCAAACAACGATCCAACAAGTGGTATCAGAGCTCAGGAAGAAGAGTTTAGCTTGATATCATCTATTTTCTGACTTCTACACCTTCTTTTTCAATCTGGACGTGATTTCACGGTCAAAATGGTCTGAGTTTTTCACCGAATGTGTAAAACAGTATTCTAACAAAGCCTTGTAAGTTTGAGACCGAAATTCAAAGTAAAAATGACAAAAACTGGACAGAAACTAGATTTCGCTTGAAAGAGTTCGTAGATTATAGTTGATTTCGCTTCAAAATCAGACAATTTGGCTTGTTTTTGGACTATTTCGCTTGAACATTTGAAGCGAAATAATGTTGAGAGTTTTCGCTTGAATCTGCTGGACTTGTTATTTTGGATTTCGCTTGAATTAGTTGAAGCGAAACTGATCTTGTGGGTTTTCGCTTGAACCAGAATTGGACATAGATTTCGATTGAACAAGTTGAAGCGAAATTGGATTGCTGAATTCGCTTGAAGTAGTTAGTCAAAAGATTTCGCTTGAAGTCTCATTCTGTTTCAACTTGAGATTTCGCTTGAGTTTCCTAGTTCGATTGAAAAGTGGAATTTTGTGTCGGATCATTTCACAGCGATCAAGTGTCAGTCATTTTTAGTTTATTTGATATTTGATTGTACTGATTGGGTTTGTTTGATCAATCTGTCAGGTTTGCATTATGGCTGAGGAATTCTTCAATACGTTTTGCAACGCATTCGCAACCGAATCGTCTGAGGCTTCAAATATTACACCAAAAACCATTTCTAAAGTGCTAAATGAAAATATCAAGAATGATAACTTTTACGGAACTCATTCAAAGCCACCAGCTCTTGATAGCATTGAGGATTATACCTGGTGGAAAGAACGCTTCATCAACTGGGCAAAGGCGTATGCTCATGAAAGTTGGTTTTGTTTGGAGTATGGGTATGAAAAACCAAAAGACGATAAAGGCGAAGATCTTGTATTCAAGAAATTTACTAGAGAAGATAAAGCTGAATTTGGAGCTGAACAGAGAATGATAGCATTGATCCAGTCCGCAATCAGAAACGATATTTTTGCTTTACTAACTCATGACGGGTCATCTAAGTCTGTCTGGGAAGCTTTACGTGTTAAAGCTGAAGGGGGTAAACAGATTAAAAAGAACAAAATTGCTTTATTAAAGAAAGAATTTGATTTGTTTGATAACATAAAAGGAGAGTCAGTGAGACAAATGATTGAGAGATTTTGTCATCTTAAAATTGAATTGGAAAGATTACAGATAAATAAAACAAGAGAGGAATTGATAGACAAAGTGATTGAAGCGTTACCACGAGCTGATCAGTGGCAAACGTTTGTTTTTATTTTGAAAAATGATGCTGTGTATGATAATATTACTCTTGATGCTTTGTTTGAAAAGATTGAAAGTCATGATTTGGAGTTGCAGAAGCAAAACAAGATGACTGATTCTTCACATCAACAGAACGTTGGCTTGTACTACAAAAGCAGTGTGTTTTCTGATAAAGGCGTTGGTTCACCAAAAACAACATTTAGTGGTGAAAAGATGAAAGAACCACCAACAACGTCAACAAATCATCATTCTAGATATCATTCATCTTCAAAGACAAATTCTGATGATTCTGAAGAAATTATGTGCAACATTGCTCTTAAACTGAAGAATTCTCCTGCAATGAGCATCAATGCAGCAAAGCAGCAAATGAGTTTTCTTGCATCTGTTTTGGAGTCATATGAAGGTCTAGTAGCTGGCAAAATTGGAAACTCCGAATTGACCAAAGAAGACTACGACCAGATTGATCCAGAAGAGATGGAGCTCATTGACATTCGTTGGTGTTTAGCTAGTTGTATTCGAAGAGCTCAGAGGTACATGGAGATTACCGGGAAACAATCACTTGGAGGTGCTTCAACAAAGCTTGGATTTGACAAATCCAAAGTGACCTGCTTCAAATGCAAGCAAAAGGGTCATTTCAAAAGAGAATGCAGAAATTCTGAAGTTGGTGAAAGAAATGAACGTCCTTTCAACGATGATTATTATCGAAAGGCGATCTACCATCGAAGCAGAGAAGAGCCAAAGTTGATTGAGGATAAACCGAAAGAGAAATCAAGAGCTTATGCTGTAATTTACGAGGATGAAGGATTTGTTTGGAGTACAGTTTGTCCAGAAGAAGATCGCTTAGAAAATGTTCGTAAAACAGCTCACGGGAGAGCTATGACAGAAGAAAGAAAGTTTGTTTTTGTTGCTGAGATTCAAGATGAAAACAAAGACACTACTGAAATCCATGAAGAAAAAGTTGAGATCAAAGAGAAAACTCGGGAAGAGATCTTAAGTGAGAAGACTTACAGAGAAAGAAATGTGGTCTACAACAGAATGGATGATATGCAGGAGGAGTATGAGATGGCTGTCGGTAGCAAAAGATGGGATAAAAAGAGAGAATGCTACTATAACAGAGAAGGAGAACCGGTTGTTCCCAAGAAAGACATAATCTTCGATGATGTTCTTCTTGCAGTCCCGTTAAGAGCTGAATACTATAGAAGAGTATTGAAAGATGACACGTATGCTAAGAGATATGAAAAGGATATCAGATATGCCATGTTATCATGTCTAAGAAAAAGGGACGAAGAGAGAATGAAGAAGAATGTTGAAGAAATGGTGAACAATCTGAAGAAAGTTGCTGAAGAGGTTAACACAGAAACTGTTGAAGTTGAAGCTGTGAAGGAAATCAAAAGTGAAGAAGTTGTTGTGAATGAAGAGGTTGAGAAAGCTGTTACTGAAGAACAGCAGATTGAAGAAGAGGTGAAGAAAGAAGAAAAGAATGAGAATTTGGAAGTTGGTGATGAAGTTAGTGTTGAAAAGAAGCAAGATGATGCCGATCTGAAGCAGACAGAGGTTGTTGAAAACACCAAAGTGCCAATCACTGAGGTAAATTCTGATTCTGAAAACTTGAAACTGATTGATCAGTGCAAGAAATGCATGGAACCGTGCAGAGCTTGTACTGAAAAAGATGAGCAATTTAGAACAAGAGATCTTGAGTTCACAAAAATTGAAAAGATTTTCAAAGAAAAATGCAAAGAAATGCTAGAAAAAGAAAAAGTTTTTAAAGAAAATGATGAAAAACTTTCAGAAAAATGTAACAAATTAGAGAAAGAAAATGAAGTTTTGAAAGAAAATGTTTTGAAAACGACAAATGAATGTGAACAAAAAGAAATTGCTTGTCAAGAAATGAAAAAGGAATATGACTCAATGAAATTATCATATCAGATTACGAAAGAGTCATATGATAAAGTAAAAGATGAAATGAAATATGCTCAATCAAGAATGAATTATATGTCTGAAACAACCAAAGAGCTTAAACGAATGTATTCGATAAAACAAGATGTTGTTAATTCCTATATTGAGGATGTTGCTAAGTTAAAGCGACAAATTGCTGATTTAGAACAGGATAACAACAAGTTAAAGAGTTACCACGTGTCGTCATATGTGCTTGAACGAATTTTCAATATAAAACCGGGTGATGGTGAGTCTGAGCAGAATAAGAAAGGTATTGGTTCAGAGTTTCATCAAGTTCCACCACCGGGAAAATTTGCATTTTATGATGAAGAAAAGGTCGAAAAAGCTTTCAACATGGTTGATCAATTGCCAGACAACATTGACATAACCTATTCCAAATCTGATGATTCTCATGATTCAGAGGTGGTAGGTAAAGTCGTTGAAAGTGTGTTGAAAGAAGAGTCGGTTGATACAGGTAAATCTGAATCACAGGATGAAAATGAAGGAAATCTTCATGATGGTGATCTGAAAAACACAAAATCCGAGAAAAATTTGAATGATGATTCAAAAGGATTGGTTTATACCATGATTGGATCGGATAAATTGTTCTTAGATGTTGTATTCCCGATTCAGAATGTGATTTCAGAAAAAGTCGACAAAGTTTTCAAAATGGTTGAGATTGAGAAGTCTGAAATTTCTAAGTTTGTCGGTAAGAGTCATAGAGGTTCGTATACCAAACCTGGTTTCAAAAAGAAGAACATGAAGGCTGGGTTGGGTTATAAGAAGAAACAACATTGGAACAAAAATGAGAAGCCGAATTTTCAAGCAAAAACGAGTTTTGTTCAAGGAGGCAGTTTAGAAAAAGAAAAAGAATTCAAAATGAAACAGTCTAATGATGAATTCTTTGCTAAAAAGCAAAAGCAACAACCACAGGTCAAAGATGTGTCCATGAGAATATGTTTCAAATGTGATCAAAAAGGACATCTTGCACGCAAGTGTCCTAATCTAAAACCTGTGGATGTTGACAAAAAGAAGATTGATGCTGAGAAACAAAAATCTGAGAATGTGAGACAAAGGTCAACCAGATTTGACTCGAAACAGACTTGGAGGTACAATACAAACAAGTTTGCTTCAAATCAAAATTGGAAATTAAACCAGATCAGGTTTGATTCAATACAGACCTGGAATTCTCACACACCCAGATTCAGAACAACACAAAATTGGAAAACAACTGTTGATATGACAAAACCTCAAGAGTTTTGGAAACCAAGAGTTGTTGTTCAAAATCAAAATGTTCAAAAAGTTTCACATTTTTACAAACGAGGTACACCAAAAGGTCAGACATGGTCTGTTAAGAAACAAGTTGATTTGGTAAAAGATGAGAAAGTTGAAGTTAAAATTGAGAAAGTTTTTGTGAAAAATGACAAAGAATTTCCAGCACTGAATGAAAATTATTGTGTTGAAATGCCTAAGGTTCAACAGACCTGGGCTAAATTGTTCAAGTAATTCAGTTAGTTGAATGTGCAGGTGCTCAACAATTCTGAAGATTGTAAAATTGGAACTTGGAGCAGCCTGGCACAACAACAAGGAGAGGAGGCTGCTGGATCCTGTGTTGGTTGAAACAGGAAGTTTATATGTTTTCTGTAAATAAGTAAACAATATTTCAAAAATCCTAAAAATTGGAAAACTTAAAAACCAAAAATATGTTTGTTTTTAATTTTTGTCAAATATTAAAAAATTACAAAAAAATATGTTTTGATTGAATATGCCGAAACCCTCACGGCTGAACAAACATGATTACTTTCATCAGATTGAAAAATGGTTTTCAAACTGTTAAGATCAATGGGTTGTAAATCATGGGGGTACTTTATATTAGATTTTCTGCAATTCAGTACACTTTTAGCAGAAAATGGATGGCGAGACAAAGCTATCAGTATTGGTTGTCAAATTTTCTTTATGTGATTTTGCATTTTAGGGGGAGTAATATTGTCAGAAAATACAAAAACATTTGAAAATTTGAAAAAGTCAAAAACATGATAAAATTCAAAAATTTGAGTTTTTGTGTAAAAAGAGGAAATGATAGTACATCAGTAGACAGTTACAGTATGCTAAAGAAATGGAAAGTTTAAATGTGTTAAACGATCTCACCGTGGATGTGTCGGTAGATTTTTATACATTTAGTAAACTTTTTCGGGATATAAACCTAAATTCAAATACTTACTTATTTCGTGGGGAACACTACTTGGATATATAGGTAACCCCTGAAATCTCGTTTGAAAGGTCTCATAATCTGATATACTAGGTCTTTATACTCAATGATGTCTGGGGTATTATTCCGGGACTTCTGCTGAACGGTAGTTCTGACCTAGTCCTTGGATAATACTTTATGCAAATGCTTGAAACATAGCATTAAACCCTCAGCATGCCGATGAAACAATAAAATTGATAGTCGCTGCTGTTGTAAGCAAAAAGATCCTCTAAAGGGGACATACCGTAAAGTCGAAGCTGATATCTCTCTGCGTATACGGAAGTATCGACCTGAGATCCCTCGGCCCTCGCATACCTAATTTATGTACAGATATCATTGTAGTATACTCACCTGTAAGACTGATTATTGGGATTCTGGATACGGGAGTATATTCAAGAGGTGGGACACATGAATAGGTTTAAGTTCCTAAAATACCTAATTTGTATCCTGAATTAGTTGAAATTTGTGTGAAAATTTAAGTGGATCAGTATATCGACAATCTAAGTGAATTGTTTAATATTTACTGTGTTACTAAGCTCAACGGTACTTGTGATTTGTCAAAAACTGATATGATCCTCTGACACATACTCAAACAAAAATATTGTCTGTAAATATGTTTGTACATATTTTTTTTACTGCTTTATATTTTCAGAAAATACAAAAAGATTTTGATTTTTGCTTTATTTTCGACAACTGATGTCTGAGTGCTGAGTTTCAAAATCTAAGTAAGCTGATTGTGTTTATGAAAATAAAACAAGTTCATTAATTTGAAACTTGAAGTTTTTAAATCAAAAATTCAAAAACAGTTTGTGATATCTCCAAGGTCATTAGTTTGGACTTGGATGATTAACTGTGAGGGAGTTGGATTCTTTAATACTGCTAAATCTATACAGTTTGTTGATAGGGGAAGTGGATTAGAGAATTTGTTTGAGAATTCAAAATGCTGTTACTCATAAATGTTTGAGAAATTGCAGATGATAGTCCAGACTACGATCCCGAGAGCTGAGTCTAAGGGGGAGTCTGAAGACAAGCTGAAAGTTAGGAGCTTGTATCTGGAAAGCTAGGTGTCGATCCCAAAGAACGGAAGCTTAACGAAAGGGGGAGCCTGAAGCTGATAGAAGAAGAGAAAGATTATTAGATGCTTACAATGTTACAACTTAAATGAGAAGGCAGAATGATCAAGACTGAAGAAGGTGTCATAACAGAGAATAGTCACTGAGGACTTCGTCAATATCCGAGGGGGAGTCTGTTAGTGCACTACGTCTATTGACTTCGTCTTGTATCATGTAATAGGATAGAATAGGATATTCAGTGCACGAGGTTCGAGTAATTGAGAAATGAGGTTTAAGTGAAGATTTCGCTTGAAACTGATTATGTGACATTTCAAGCGAAATCACACACAACAGATTTCGCTTGAACATGTTTTGGTTTCTTTCAACCGAAATCCTTACCTCTATATATAGGGCACTTGTCATTTCATTTGGTACGTGACTTCCGAAAGTGTAACGAAGTGCTGCCGGTTTTCTGTCAGGTTGTAAACATTGTTATTATCAATACAAGCAACAGATTAAAGATTACAAGCTGTTTTAGTGTCCGGTTTACTGATTCCGCCTTTAAACAGGATGTAAAACTCTTCTGAACGACTCAGTCGGGTCAAACAACGATCCAACATATAGCTTCCTGGTGACTTTCCTGGTTATAATCTATTAAAAATATTAAACAATGCACACGTGTTAGTAAGATAACCCAATTTATATTAGCCATATTACCGAGACAGAACTCCAACGAACTGAGTCAGGCAGAGTCTTGACATGCGTTACGGAGCCCTAGATCAATCGGGTAAGGTAACAAATACGCGATCGGGGTTATAATACTTACAACAAGGCAGAGCTTCACTTTTTAGCGGTATTATTCCCGAGAGTAATAGCACTAAATATTTTGAGAGAGAAAGAAAATTATGAACGTTTGAGAAATGAGGCTGAGGCCTCCTTATATAGGCCTGACGAGAGGCAGCTCGCGCCCCGCGACGCCCCCTATTCTCCTTACGCGGCCCGCGAGCTAGGCTGGCTAGGGCTTAGCCTTGGCCAGTCATTAGCCTAGGTTTAACACGTTCGAGGACACGTGGCGCACAGGTGTGCCGCCTGGTGGTACCGGGTCGCGCCCCGTGAACCGACCAGTCAATCTGGTCGCGGCCCGCGAGCGGCCCTTATTCATGTTTTTATTCGATTTTTATAATTATTAATATATTTTAGGTCCGTTAAAGAGTATACAGGGTATTTTAGGAACACTTAGGGTGTTCTAAAGGGTTTTTAGGAGGGTTGTTATATAACACAACAAATTAACTTTGCATGTGTGTAATATGTTATATTTAAGACCTTCAACCCAATTAAGTTAATTTAAAATGTTACAAACTCTTCCCTAATAATAGAAAAACACAAGTTTTATGCATTTAAATATCAACCCATTAAAACTTACATGATTATACTAAAATTACATTATTCCTTCCGATCTAACAAATGAAACTTAGGAGTATTATTTTTAATGGGAGTAAATATTCACACATCCCTCCTCTCTATCTCTCTCTATACATATATAGATATAGAGAGAGAGATAAGTGTAAAAAGGTGTGAAAATAAGATATAAGGATGTGGAAATAGTGGAAGCCTTTTTTTTTTTTTTGAACGGCAAATTTGGATCACTGACGGACCACTGGAGTATCATCGTGCCACCAGCGGACCCACCCGATCATATCCATCTCCACTAGGCAATAATGCCCTACACCAATTCAGGAGGAAACCCAATAAATCTGGGAAAAACCCCCCTTGTGAGAATCGAACTCATGACCTAATGGTCATAAGCCTTATCCCACCACTAAGATACCACTAGGCTATAATGCCATGGGTAATGGAAGCCTTTTTAATATCAGGGTTGCTCACAAACATTCTTATATTGTCACTGAAGAAAGCAAACATCTAAATCACCTTCACTTTTTTTAATAATTATAATTCCTAAAACCGGCATGCATGGAGATCTACCAAACCTAACGTATTAGAAATTAGATAATCAAAAATAGCACAAACATAGTTTATTAAAAGTAAGGAGTCGATAAAATATACAAGAACAACACATACTCATTTCATAAATAACACAGGCACACCAGATTTTATATATATATATGGGTGGGAGTTGGCTACAAAGTCCATTTTTCCTACAAAGTGTACAAAGTCATAAAACACCACAATTTCAACTATAAAACACACTCAAACCCCACAAATAACAAAGTAAAGATTACTAGAATGCCATATTTGTGGGTTTTGTGTTGTGTTTTGGATGATAAGGCTTTGATTTTCGAATGACTAACATTAGTGTGTTTTATGATGATCATCATGTTGTGTTTTATATTCATAGTTCTACGATGCTGTGTTTGAAGTTTTTATGGAATGTTAGGGTTTGGATATTGTGTTTTAATGATCTTCACACTGTTATTTGTGGGTTTTGAGTGTGTTTTATGGTTGAAATTGTGGTTTTTTATGACTTTGTACACTTTGTAGGAAAAATGGACTTTGTAGCCGAACCCCACCCATATATATATATATATATATATATATTTTAAAATTTTTATAAAGGAAGAGCTCATAAGTCATAACCTAAGCATCGTGCCCTCCACAAAACCTTTCGAAAATTTGAATAGTCGACACACATACACAAAAGTCAGGAATATTTGTGTAGGTAAGAATCTGAACCTGACACCTTTCCCCTTAAATTATTTATTAAATTTCTATAAACAACTTAATAAAAAAAATTAAAAATTGTAGATAAGTTTTTCTCCAAGGGTACTAGACTAGTTAATATTTTATTAAATTTCTATAAACTTAATAAAAAAAATAATTAAAAATTGTATATAAGTTTTTCTCCAAGGTATTAGACTAGCTAATATATTAGCCTTTTACTTTTTTTAAGTTATATATATATATATATATATATATATTATATAGGGTAAGGTTATTGTAAAAAAGACCAAAAGTGTAAGAAAGGTAAGAAAGAATCTCAGCCATTAGATCTAAATTAATTGAAAAGGGTAAACAAGTAATTTTATCATTAATTCAATTAATTAAAAACTTCCCATAACCGCCACCTTAATTATAGGAAGTATATAACACCATTCAGGAAATATATAACACCATTCAGCATTCAGCAAGTATATAACACCATTCAGCATTCAGCAAATATATAACACCATTCAGCAAGTATATAACACCATTCATCATTCAACAAGTATATAACACCATTCAGCAAGTATATAACACCATTCAACAAGTATATAACACAATTCAGCAAGTATATAACACCATTCAGTAAGTATATAACACCATTCAGCAAGTATATAACATCATTCAACATTCAGCAAGTATATAACACCATTCATTGACTAAACATCTGATCGAAACATATTTTTTTCTCTATATAAGTATAACAATATGGTACTCATATTAAAGATAAAAAAACGCTCGTTATTATGGTGTAATTTTTTTTTTTTAAAGTTACGTATAAAAAGTTATTGACGTTTAAAAAATACGGGGGGAAGTTACATGTGCATTACCTAATTTCTAGTGGGTTTAAAAGACTATATTGCCCCTAGATATTTCAAATCAGTCCAAATTAATGAAAATATTTTACAATTTGGTCCCTATTGATCTCAACCATTAGATCAAAAGATCTAATGGCTGAGATTCTTTCTTATCCTTCTCACACTTTAGGCCTTTTTTTACAGGATCCTCTACCTATATATATATACATATACATACATACATATATATATATATATAGGATAAAGATCCGTTAGGAACCACTCTTTATTGCGAGAACCGCGAGAACCAATGTGAACACAATAAAAAATAGCTAAAAAACACACAATTTTTTTTAATATTTTTTTATAAAAAAAATCACTACTTTTAGTAGCAAAAAAAAAAAAATTGGCTACTAAAAGTAGCGATTTTAACTTAAAAAATATTGAAAAAAAAATTGTGTGTGTGTTTTTTGATTTTTTTTTTTAGGTTTTTTGGGGGTTTAGTTTTTAGCATTTTAGCTTGGGGGGGGGGGGGTTTAGGTTTTTTGTGGGTGGGGGGGGGGGGTTAGGTTTTTTAGGTTTTTTGGGGGTTTTAGTTTTTAGCATTTAGCTTAGGGGGGTTTAGGTTTTTTTTTTTTTTTTTTTGGTGGGGGGTAGGTTTTTTTTAGGTTTTTTTAAGTTTTTTTTAGCTATTTTAGGTTGTGTTCACATTGGTTCTCGTGGTTCTGGCAATAAAGGTGGTTCTCGCATGAACCTTACCCTCTATATATATATATATATTCATTTTTACTAAATTACATATCAAATCAAAGATACATGTATCAAGTGTTAATATAAATAAGTTTTGATGTGTAAACTGTTCTAAGTGAATAAAAAAATACACCTTGTAACATTTTTTAACTACTCTAAATAGAATAATTACGTTGTAACATATTTGTACTAGAGCAACAAAATTATGCTACAGTTTACAAGTAGTATAATTCTACTACGTTAATAAAACTGTCCTGGAGTAACTATTTGCTGTCATAATTTCAAAAATATAATCACATCGTTTTTTTTTCTTTATTTCGTATGTTAAATATTATTGTACCACAACCCACCCCACTACACTATCCACTATCACAACCCAACCCAACCCAATTTTTCAATAAAATACTAATTTCTCTCTCTTCCACCTACACAACCCAACCCAATTCAATTTTTCACTCACATTCACAACCCAACCTAAACTAATATTTTATTATATAAATATGATTTGTAATTATTATTTATTATAAAAATTTATATTGATAACATAGAAAAGAAAAAATATATATTATAATATTTAGCAACCGTTTGCAACCTTTGGTTGTCCCACCAAACCGTTTGAAGCATAAATTAATTTTTACATTTTTAAATTGCAAATATTTTTTTGTCTTTTTGTAAATGTGGCAACCGGTTGGTGAAACCGATCACCGTAGTGGATTATGTAAATACATATATATAATAATGGGTCATTTGAAAAGCTTTTTTAATGTCCAGGACATGTGATGCAAAAGGTACATTAGGCAAAATAATAGTATATATAAGACTTTAATTAATTTTTGTTGTAACAATAAAGAATTATTAGCATAATTTATTGGTATACTTTAAAATGTAGGTGGGTAACACTTGAATTCAATGAGACGTAGAGTAGGGGCCTAAGCCTGTGAATGTATGTTGGATCTGAGACAAGCTAACACATATTAATGAGACCAGATTTTTTATAGAAATCAGTCGGTAAAGGATTTAACTTATTTTAAAAAGTAATATGAATTTCCATATCGTGCCTATTTTTATATAATGTTTGAAGCTTATACAACTAAATGAAAATTTTCTTTTAAGTTAGATCCTTAACATTCACATAATGGCGTTTGATTTCTTAATTAGATTTTGTAATAATTGGTTATACTTTTAATCAAATTAAGAAAAATCATATTTGATTAAACAATGAACTTTAACTCGAATACATTGCTTAGGGTGTAAGGAGTGGTTAAACATTTTGGAGTGGCAAACCAAAAAACCGACCAATCAGAGCGCGTCATGTCAATCAGTCAAAAGTGTTTAAACTTTGGTGAAAAGTGTTGACAATGATTTAGACACTTGGTGAAGTGGTAAACTATTTAAAAAAAAAGGAAAAAGTTGTGTGATTGGTTGAGATAGGAATGGACCCCACCCACAATACCCCCCCTCTCTCTCATTCTTCCCTTCCCCGAATCGGCTAACCTTCACCGAATTGGTGAAATTTGGTGACTAAAGTTTTGTTGGTGGTGGTGTTACCGAGTGGCAAACTCACTTTGCCGAGTGAGTTTGCCGCCCACTCCTTACACCCTTAAATTTTTTTCAAATAAGGAATTCAATATTAATTTTGAACAGGAACATGAATGACCCATTTTTACCTAAAGTCAATTGTTAACTTTAGTTACCGTTTATACAAACTAAGGTAGTGTTTGTTTCATAGAATGTAATGAAATTGGAATTGTATTTTGAAGAATTCATTGGAAATCCCATAATGTATTTAATTGGTATAATTATTAATGGACTTGGAATCAGGGGCGGAACTACTATTATGTGAGCCGTAGCCGTGAGCCGTAGCACGGGCTACGGCTGAAGTCCGTATGCTTAGTGTATTTTTCTTTAATTTTTTTCGGTTTATACAAAGGATACCCCAAAAATAATACAAGGATATTCCTAACCAACCTAAACTTATAAAATAAGGGAGCCCGATTGAAACAATGACCCAATTGATTAAATAAGTCCAGCTAATAAGATTAGCCCCAAAAAATCACAAAATACGTATGATGGTATTATTTCTGATCGTCGCTCAGGGTCGCTCAGGATCTGGAAGAAAACCAAACGTCGCTGGTCATCCTTTACGCACTGGTCTCCTGTTTTGCTGCTGCCAATAACACTGGTTCGATAAAAAATCAACAAGCATTAGCGGCGACATGTTTGCTGGTAATGAGGCCGTAGCTAATGAACAAAATGTTGTCGTTAATACGCATGTCGCCGCTATTGGTTATGCCGGTGAGTTTGCCTGAAAGTTAGCAGGAGATGGATTTCCAGATTAAACTTTATTTAATGCCGCCGCTGTCGTTTTTTAATATTATATGATTGCACAGTAAAAAAAATCAGGGATACCCCTGATTTAATGGGATAGTTCCGCCACTGCTTGAAATGTAAAACATTTAAAATAACATGACTAATTTTTTATCCAGAAAGAAAGAGATGAACCCATTCCAATTTTACTTTTGTCGGAGCTCGAGTTGGAGGACCTGCGTCAGCTTATTAGCCTGTTGGGTTCGTTCAAACTCTCCGATAATAAGGATAAGTGGAGCTGGCTAGGTGACGGTTCAAGGGATTTTTCTGTCGGAGCTGTTAAAAGCACTATTATTAAAGGTCGAGACCCTCTCGCTAGTTCGAACTTTAGCTGGTGTAAATGGCTTCCGTCCAAATGTAACATCTTTGCGTGGCGTGCGGGGTTAAACAGATTTCCGACTGTTGAGGCTCTTCGTATTAGAAACATGAACTTAGACAACTTGTTGTGTGGGTTCTGCAATGAAGGTGAGGACTCGGTGAACCACTTATTCATTGAATGTATTGCCGCGACTTTGGTTTGGAACGAGATCAGCAATTGGTGTCGTATCCCTCAGATTTTTGCTTTCTCCTTTCAAGACCTTATGAAAGTTCACTCGCATAGTGGATTGAAAGAGCCGGAAAAGTCGATCCTGCAGGGGCTGATTATTATTGCCTGTTGGAGTCTCTGGAAGGCTAGGAACGAAGCGAGGTTCAGAAATTCTCCGTTCAGAATTGAGAAAATTATTAGCGATGTGAAGTCGGTAGGGTATCTCTGGGCTAGAAATAGAACGAAGTTTAAAAATTTGTCTTAGAAAAATTGGTGTAAATTTGTAATTATGTAGTCTCTTTTGTCTCTGGCGGCCTCCCGGTTTTCGGGTTGGCTTTTTTCTAATGAAGTTCACGTTTCAAAAAAAAAGAACATAGATAATAGAATCTACGTTTCAACTCAATTTAGAATCCATTTCATTCTTGGAAACATACCCTACCTAAGTTTTCTTTATAAAAAGCTTTAATGGGTTAAAACTTAAAATGATAAATTTAAGAGAATAAATAAGTTTCCTTCATATCACAAATTCAAAATTTTCCTACCGTATTTGGAGATTGAATCCAAAAAAGTCTTCTTCAAAACTCTGAATTTGAAAAGAAAAAACTACAAAGTCATTCTACACATTAAGATGTTGGCCCTTTTTCTTGGCCGGTTCCTCTCATTGCAGGGAATAATAATTCAAAATAATGGTCGAAAAATATAGTAAAGAAAACCATAATTGTAGCATGGACCAATTACGTACACTGTTGATTGTTCATGCATCTGGGCTCCATCACTGATCAATTGTTTCACTAAAACTCTAAAAGGGCCATTCGTATTAAGAGATCCGGCCTAAAGCGAAAACAAGAACCAACCCATTTGAATTGCAACCATAACAAATAAATAGTTGTTTTGTTTAGATATTAAAATATAGGAGTAATAGAGTAATAAGCGGTAAGTAGATCGTGTTTGTGGGTTCACAAGCTAAACCCAATACAAACACGAAAAATTTAAAACGAACCTAAAACTCATATCAGGCACATGAACTTGACATGACACGCATATTCGCAATGAAACTAATACGTTTAAAATGTAACTTTCAATGTTTGTTTCTCTTTTATCTTTTGAATTTTGACATAAAATACACATTCGGTTTATGTTACGAGATAAAACACTTAAAAAATCTCTATATATAAACGGATCAAGCTAGTGAACCCATTAGGTTGATCCAAAGCAAGAGGGTTAGATAAACAGGGTCGGTCAAAGCCTAAGTATTTTGATGCTTGGGCTTTGGGCCACCAAATCTATAGGGCCTCAAGATTTAAAAAATATATATATATATATATATATATAGGGGATCGCTAGAATGAGAACCACCCCGAGTTATGAGAACCGCGAGAACCACACCATCCGGGGCGCCGTTGACCAAAATTTTTTTTTACAACTAGATGTGTGTATTATAAACACATTCGTAAAAAAAAAAATTTAAACGGCGCGGCCGAGGGGGTAGTTTTTTACACCACAAGTTTGGTGTTTTTATTTTTTTTTTGTTTTTTTTACACCAAACTTGTGGTGTAAAAAACTACCCCCTCGGCCGCGCCGTTTAATTTTTTTTTTTTACGAATGTGTTTATAATACACACACCTAGTTGTAAAAAAAAATTTTGGTCAACGGCGCCCCGGATGGTGTGGTTCTCGCGGTTCTCATAACTCGGGGTGGTTCTCATTCTAGCGCCCCCTATATATATATATGTAGAGGATCCTGTAAAAAAGACCTAAAGTGTGAGAATGGTAAGAAAGAATCTCAGCCATTAGATCTTTTGATCTAATGGTTGAGATCAATAGAGACCAAATTGTAAAATATTTTCATTAATTTGGACTGATTTGAAATATCTAGGGCAATATAGTCTTTTAAACCCACTAGAAATTAGGTAATGCACATGTAACTCCCCCCCGTCTTTTTTAAACGTCAATAACTTTTTATACGTAACTTTTTAAAAAAAAATTACACCATAATAACGAGCGTTTTTTTTCTTTAATATGAGTACCATATTGCTATACTTATATAGAGAAAAAAATATGTTTCGATCAGATGTTTAGTCAATGAATGGTGTTATATACTTGCTGAATGGTGTTATATACTTACTGAATGGTGTTATATACTTGCTGAATGCTGAATGGTGTTATATACTTGCTGAATGGTGTTATATACTTCCTATAATTAAGGTGGCGGTTATGGGAAGTTTTTAATTAATTGAATTAATGATAAAATTACTTGTTTACCCTTTTCAATTAATTTAGATCTAATGGCTGAGATTCTTTCTTACCTTTCTCACACTTTTGGTCTTTTTTATAATAACCTTGTATATATATATATAGAGTTAGGATCCTGTAAAAAAAACTAAAAGTGTGAGAAGGGTAAGAAAGAATCTACACCATTAGATCTTTGATCTAATGGTTGAGATTAATAGGGACCAAATTGTAAAATTTGATTTATTTTTTTGGACTGAATTGAAAATTCTAGGGGTAATAAAGTCTTTATATCCATTCAAAAATAGAAACTGTAAATCAAAATCCCTACAATATATATCTCTCTCTCTCCAGATGATCTCCATCTACGATCAAAGATCTCTCTCATAATCAATCTGAAGAAGAAACACGACAGCGGCCAATCGGAAAATCAAACACGACAGCGGCAGCGGCGGTGGTGCTGGTGCGAGCGGCAGCGACGGTGGTGCTGGTGCGAGTGGCAGCGGCGGTGGTGGTGCGACGGTGGTGCGGCGGTGGTGGTGCCGGAAGTGGCAGTGGTGGTGGTCCTGCGATCTCTTTCTATCTACCTCGAACGGCGCCGGAAGTGGAGAAGATGATAAAGAGGTGTTATATTCTTTCATTAATGGTGTTTTTTTTTTCTTTTATGAATGGTGTTTTTTTTTCTTTTCTGAATGGTGTTATTTTTTCTTTTCTGAATGGTGTTATTTTCTTTTCTGAATGGTGTTATTTTTGTTTCTGAACGGTGTTATTTTCTTTTTCTGAATGGTGTTATATTTATTTACTGAATGGTGTTATATTCTTGTACTGAATGGTGTTATATTATTTACTGAATGGTGTTATTTTGTTTACTGAATGATGTTATTTTTTGTTTATTGGATGGTTTTTTTTTCTTTCTGAATGGTGTTATTTTGTTTCTGAATGGTGTTATTTTTTGTTTACTGAATGGTGTTATATCTTGTACTGAATGGTGTTATTTTTGTGTACTGAATGGTGTTATATTTTTGTTTACTGAATGGTGTTATATTATTTTGTAAAAACACCATGAATTGAACTATGAATTTTTTTAAAACACCATATCATGAACATGCTCTGATTCTGTGAATGATGCAAAAAAAATTAAAATGAATGATGTTATGGACGGTTATAATTCCTTAAATCAAGGATTTTCTCTCTCCAAATCCTTAAATCAAGGATTACCATATTTGAATTTGTTAATGCATTTACAATCATACCCTTTTCAATTAATTTAGATCTAATGGTTGAGATTCTTTCTTACCATTTTCAATTAATTTACGGGTATGAGCATTGTCATTAAAAGGATGTAGCCCAGTTGGCGCGCATGTCATCTATGTATCTTAAGGGGGTGGGTTCGAATCTCGTTTAGGCCGATCGACCGTCTTTTTATTCTTTTTGGATAAGAAAAAAAATAGGCAAGAAGGGCCCCAATTTTGAAACTTGCTATAGGCCTCCATTTTCACTTTTCAAATAAAATGTAGAATAAAGTACACAAATGTTCCCTGTGGTTAATCAAAATTTTGGATTTAGTCCCTACCTTTTTAAAAGTACACGGATGATCTTGTGGTTTGCACTTTATAACGCATTTAGTCACCAACTAACAAATCTAAAGGTTTCAGCAGGTCTAAGTTAGGGACTAAATGTGTTACAAAGTGGAAACCACATTGACCATCCATGTACTTTTGGCAAAAGTTGAGGACTAAAGGTTTTACAAAGTAAAAACCACCGGGACCATTTGTGTACTTTCGAAAAGATAGTGATCAAATCTAAAATTTTGATCAACCACAGGGACCATAGTGTCCTTTACTCTAAAATGTATAGGTATTTTATGTTTTTATCCATGTTGTATAGCCGACACTAAAATCGGGTCCTTTACCGTGGTCTACTACATTATGGTTATGGTTTGAGGGTGAAAAATCGCTTAGAAAATAGCTAAATTGCCTTAAAAAAAAAAGAAAAAAAAGAAAATAGCTAAATTATCCCATTTGGCAAGAGGTCAGCAAGTACAATATTTGCATCAAATGCAATATGATTGCGGATCCCAAGATAACTAATAAGATCCACACCTCTTCACATTCCTGTTTTTAGAATTATATTTCACTTTTTTTTTTCATCCGATTAGGTTTTATACCCTACTAAGTTTATAAACTTAGGGGCTGTTTGGTAGCCTCTGAATGGTCATTAAGAGGCTACCTCTTAATGAAATCATCAAAATTTTTACCAATGAGAAGGTAGAAGAATGTGACATGTGATGATTCACCATTCAGAGGTTACCCCTTAACCATTCAGACTTGAGGTTACCTCTTATTCATTCAGAGGTTTTAAACCATTAAGAGGTAGCATCTGAATGGTCAGTAAAAGGCTACCAAACAGCCCCTTAATGATTTTTATGTTCTTATCAACGAATCAACATAATGTTGGGTTATTTATAAGTTATAACCGTTAAATGTTTAGGATCTAATCTATGGCTCCATGATTCATATATATTATTTTGTTTTAACCATTTATAACCCATTATGAATTTAAGACTATCAAGCACAACTTTGTGTTTCAAGCATTAAGCATAATATAGCATATTTAATTGTGACTTAATGTACATTGATCTTTATCCCACAACTTTCAAGGTTAATACCCCAATTACATGGAATAAACTCACGTCTATTTTTTTTTTTCAAGCATCTAATTTTAATTATCAATATCTCATTTTCTTTAATTATAACTATTATACACGCTTTTAATTCGTTATCAAGCCATCTTAGAGAATAACACCATTATGGGTATGTTTGGCAAAAGTAACTGGTGGCCGGTGGTTGGAAGCCGGTAGTTGTAACTTTTTAGATATATTTAGGTGTTTGTCAGAGTAACTGAAGCTTTTAATAAAATGTATAAAATGACCAAAATGAACATAACTAAAAAAACATAATACTAAACGTAATCACACACACACATACGTACACACACACACACTCATATTGTATATTGATCAACCAAGATATTCTTTATACACACAACAAGTTCCAGTAATCGATAAAGTCAAAATTTTCAGGTGTAGGGGAAGAGATAACGTACCAGAAAATCGGTGATAAATGAGACGATCGAAGGAAAGCGTACGGGAACAACAGCATACGAAGATCGTGTATATATGATCAAAGAATTTGTTTAAAAGATAACTAAGAATTTGATTTTATTGCGAATTTGTTCCAACCCCGACTTTTAGAGATGAACTCCACAAGTTTGTAACTTTGACTTATAAGGGATCAAATGTAGGAGATGGAAACGATGATGAAGGGGACGACAATGATAGTGATGATGAAGTGATCTGGTTTTATGTTTTAGGTAATTTAAGATATTTATTACTTACATTGTTCCAAAACTAATGATTGGTGATATGTATGTAATTTATATATTTATGTAGTTTTTGTGTGTCCGAAAACCGGAATTGACATGTATTGTATTTGAAAAAACTAGAAAGTATTGAAACTTCTAAAGAAGTTGGAAAAAGACTTTTAGTGACGATATTGTTGCCGCTAATGCTCATTAAATATTAGCGGCAAAGCAGCAGGGGCGGCCTTATAGAGGCGAGATGTCACTTCTAATGTTATAAAGGCATTCGCGGCGAGATAACCTTTAGCGGCGATTTATTTGGTATTAGCAATGAATCGTGAGCGGCGATATGTCGATGTTATTGCTATTAGTGGCGACATTGGAGGTTATTAATGTCGACTTATGTTGCCTCTATTACTCTCTATTCTTGTAGTGAGGCAGCAAACCTCTTACTTATTAAGTTTTAAAATGATGTTGAACCAAAAAATTACCACTTTGTTCCTTTACCCGTGTTCATAACTCTCACTTGGCTACACACACACCATGCATCTCCTCGACCCACCACCACCACCGACCACTACCACGTCGACACACTCTTACCGGATCAACACTTGTTGATTCAGAGTCTCTTATCCAGTCAGACATTTTATTAGCTCAGCAGTTCCTGCGATAGGAGTTGCTAAACATACTCTAAGTATTACAATTGTGCCTTAATTTTACATGTTTGGTGCATAAGTGTAATGCATTTTGATGCACCTTTGTAAACATGCGCATTAAAATGCTTTACACTCTATCATCTCGATTCACAGTTAAAGATATTTTGAGAACTTTTTTTGTTTTTCATTGTTTGCTAGCACATTAGTTAGCCTTATTTGTTGTTTGGTTCCATGTTTGGATTAGTCTGCATTGTTTCGTTTCTTGTTTGGAGGTGAGGTCGGCTTGTAATACATTTGATGCATCGTTGTAAATGTTTGCTTTGAAAACGTCAACCCAAACAATCTATGTGAACAGCCCGATGAACACCCCAGGGACCCGTTTAAAATAAAACAAAACTCAAATCATCCTCTTTATGAGCAAACGGGTCGAAATTAGATCCTCATATTTCGTTTAATTTGAAGATAGCATCAAGCTTAATAAACCTCTGTCATATATTGACTTTAGCTAACCGTGGATCACTAGCTCAATGTATACCATCTTATCAATCTTGTAGACGTGTACAATAGTTTTGTACTTATTATGATTGAAGCGTGAGTGTTGCAAAATATGATGAACCAGTACCAAAACGAATCTTACGAGTTATATCAGGTCTGGTGATGGCAATTTTACATTCTTGAAATAACCTCAATGTATGTTGACTTTAACTTATTTGACTTTGTCATAAGGCAATGAGCTGTGCATTTATGTATATATGTTTTTCATTTGTGTTTCTATAGGAAATATAACAATCTTCAGCGGATTGAAGTATATTGAAACATATTTTGCGGATTTAATTTTACAAGTGAGGGAAATTGTTCTACTTGAGACAAAAGAGGGGTATTTTTAAGGGTTGGGCGAGCAAATTATTTCCCAAAAATGCAAAAAAAAAAAAATCATCAGATTTCATCTTCAACAAGCACAGATTCGATTTAAACAGTGGTCTTAGGAATTATCTTTAATGCTTCATATAGTAATTTAATTTTTTTGACTTCTTATTCTCAAGGCAGGATTAAAATCTAGCGAATCACTGGAGGTTTTTGAGACTAAAGTTCTATCAAAGGTTGAGTTACCCTTTGCGTTTTTTTTTAATACAAGGTAGACATCCAAAAAGGTATCCACACTTAAACTAGGCAAACTTGGTGCACCAGGCAACTTCTTGAATATAGGGTAACTAACTTCAAGTATTTAACATTATTCAAATAAACTAGGTATTTTCCGGCGCGTGCGTTGCGCCGCGCTTCATGAATATGATTACTAACACGATTCACCAATAGTAGTTAAATAGAGCTATTTGCCAGGAACATGATTCCCGATAAAGATTTCAGTAAGATCACTACCAACAAAGATCGACTACAATGGCAACGCTAAACTAATACAGAAATTAGCACGTGTGTACCTTTCTGCCATCAAGAAATCATCACTTGTACCGTCAGCCACTGCAAAAAGGTTGCACTATGGTACCTTCTGCCATTGACGGTATGCTTGGTAGTTGTGTGCCAATGAAGCTGGTTAATCGATACTCTGTTCCATCTATATCAATATATCCTGCTCCCCATGTCCATGTCAACTATAATTAGTCATATAAATGTCAAAAAACCGATCGAAAATCATCATCAATACTTTTAAAAACTAATTTTATCGGTGACGGACTCAGAAACTTCAGTTTAATCAATAAGTATTGGGTATGTATGCAGCAAATAAAAATAAGTATCAAATGCTATTTGACAAATTAAAATCTTTTTGCTTCTTAGTAGATCTGAACTAATTGTATGTACCATCCTATCATGACCTTAGTTAATAAGAGTAGCGTTTGCAAATTTTTAGCAACCCTTCTAAGACTTAACGTTGATTGAACCCTTTTACAAAAAGTAGGTTTACTATAAAAGTATTCTTCGACCCGTACATATTAACATACCGAGGCTTTATAATTTTTTTTTAAGGCCAAGTAGTTTTAAGGCTTTATAGGTGGAGTGTGGACACAATACTTTTTGTCTTAATTTTAAGGCTTTAAAAAATTAAATTGCAGTGCGTGTTATTAAGGCTTTATAGGTCAACGCTACACTTTTTGGCCAAATATTTTTACTTGATCCGCTCTGTGACTTGAGTTCCCAATTAATCCTAAATGAAAGCATCTACCTAGATAATGTTAATCCTTCTCCCGTTTTAAGTTTTGTTGATTATTTTTGCTTCTTTTAAAAAGCATGATAAGCTTTAATAACCAATCTTAAAAACGAAACTTAACAGCATAACTTCTTGTATTCAATAAACTAAATATTACAAACACTCAGCAAGAATAATTAACTTTAACAGGTTAAACCAAGATGTTATGCCACAATTGTCCATCCAAACCAATGTTGCCATTACTAATGTCTGATTGCTATATTATTATACATGAATGCTACTCTAATTTGGATAAATCAAAATAAAACAAAACAAAACGAAATCGATATTTATCCTCAACAGATACTACAATAACCATATTACACAACAAAAAACCACACAACAGTTTGAAATCAGGGGCAAATATGTATAGGACCAACAAAAGTTTAAGCCTAAAGCCAGCAGCCAGCTAACAGCCCAACCAAACAAACAACCACCATCTCGCAAAGAAATTATTAAGCAAGAAACAACCATTTACAGATCATCACCGCATGAAAGTGTAATAAAGTAAACTAAAACAACAACAATAATAATACCAGCAACTACTGATGAGATTGGTGGGGTGGGTTATACGGGGTTTACCTTGATAATTGGAAAAGCACAACGAATCAATTACATCATCCTCATCACAGTGGTAATACCCTAACTGCCATCACCATCTGGTTCCGCTGATGTCGCCTGAAACGGCAAACGAAACCCTAGCCGCCACTGTCGTTTCCGCAGGTGGCTCGACGCTGCTTCACTCTCACACTTCCGGTTCACTCTCTAATTCTCTGGTTTCTGCAATGTTAGAATGAGGTAACAATCAACAGGAATTGGGGGATTAAAGATACCTAGAGATGGATCGATGAAACCATCAAAGAAGCAGCAAAAACCCTAGGTTTAGCTGAAAAATTGGAAGCAGATATAAAAAGATTTCGAGAGGAACCTCAACGCCGCCACCGTTTCTCCGCCGCTGCCGCCGCCGCTTCTCTCCGCCCCCTCCTCTCTCTCTCCACCGTTATATGTTGCTCTATCTTGGTCTTTCTTCTCTGTGTTGCATACACAAAACAAAAAGTGTGAGCAGAGTTTATGGGAAAGGAGGAGATGAGAGACACGTGTAGCAGGAGCTGTCAAAAGAGGAAGAGACTTATGCTGGACTTCTTTACAGATGTGATGGTGGAGCGGTGATGGTGGGTTTGGTGTTAGGGTTTTGAGATGAAGTGGGTTGTAGAGATGAGAAAGTGATGGTGACCGTGTTTTTGGTGTTTATATATTTAGAACAGACTACAAAATTACGATAATGCCCTCATATACTATTCACAAGGTTTGTTTTTAATATATAGGATAATGTTATATTATAAATGTAAAAATGATTATTTTTTGTCCACTCTACAAATCTCAAGAATGATATATTATGTACATATACTTTTAGTGAATATATTCGTTTCTATGTTCTTTTTTAGGTCTATTTAGCAATGGAAGTTGATTATGGTTTGCATGAAGGATACTCGCTAAGAGGCATATTGGCATCAACAAACTTCCTTTGGTAAATATAAAAAATACAAATTATCTACATTTATTTAGCAACTTATGGTGTAAATGTATTAGCTTATGTTGTTGGAGTATATTCTAATGGTTTTTATTCTCCTACACAGATTTGAAATTTGTAAATCGCAAGAGCCCGCCGTAACGCACGGGTACGTTTACTGGTTATTACTATATTAAAAAGGCATGTCGGTGGTATTTCCACCACCACCTCTCAACTCTTTGGTTTTTCTTTTTTATCCTCTCTTTTGAAATTTACGGTTTTGACCCTTATATTTTGTGTGTTGTTTCTTAAATACTAACTACTTTTTGCAATTTACCGTTTTAGTCAAGTTTTAGACTTTGCGTTTGACCCCTTGCAGGCTTGCGCTATTACTTCATTTTTACCGTGACCGCCCCCTCAAGTTTTAGACTTTGCGTTTTTACTTCTAGCACCATTACTCCCTTTTTACACCTCCTCAACTTTGAAAATTTTAATGTACCCGCACCGCAATGCGAGCGGGTCTAATTACTAGTTGTCGTTTTAAATGCAAATTTTAAGATTAATATTTTTACGTTTTTGATGTATGATTAAAAGCATCGTTGTATAGATAGATATTAGTAACTATGTTATAGACCCGTGCATTTCATGAGTTGGGTATAAAAAAATATGCAATAAAAACATTTATAATAAATAATTATATATTATATTACATATAATAATAAAAAATTATAAATTAATTTTACATTTATAATTTACCATCGTTATCAACTTTGAATCATTTACAAATTTGTCATTGAGTCAATACTATATTTATAATTTACCATCGTTATCAACTTTGAATCATTTACAAATTTGTCATTGAGTCAATACTATAACAATTAAATTGTTACTTTGATAAAAGCAAAAATTCCTCCTATATTGTTTTAAGAAAAAAAAACTTTTTTATTTTCACCCGCTTTTAAATAATAGATCTTAATCATTGTTGTTTTTTAAGTTTACAATACTTTTATAATTCATAACTTATATAAATAAGAGTAAATTACTTTTTGAGTCCTTGTGTTTTAGTGGTTTTAACCATTTGAGTCTAAAATCAAAAAGTTTAACGCCATAAGTTCCTAACCACTCATTTTATAACATTTTGAGTCCAACTTTTAACACTTGTACTTTTGATTTTGAACTTAAGTGTTTAAAACCACTAAAATACAGATACTCAAAACATTATAAAATAAGTGGTTAGACTTAGGACATTAAACATTTTAATTTTGTAGGCAAAAGATCAAATACAAATAATCTTAACATACTAAACATACAAATTGAAGGAAAACTCAAAAATACAAGGTGGCATTTTTGTAATTACCACCAACTATCAAAGTTACTATACAAATGTGAACTCAACCAAAAATACCTACAATTTTTTTAATATTTTTTAATAAAAAAATCGCTACATTTTGTTAGCAAAAAAAAAAAAAACTGCTGCTACTAAAAGTAGCGATTTTTTAATAAAAATGTTAAAAAAATAAAATAAAATAATTTTGTGTGTTTTTTTTAGGTTTTTTGTGGGTTTAGTTTTTAGCATTTTAGCTTGGGTGGGGGGGGGGGGGGTTAGGTTTTTTAGGTATATTTATAGAGTAACTTTGATAGTTATTGATAATTACAAAAATGCCACCTTGTCTTTTTGAGTTTTCCATTCAATTTGTATGTTTAATATGTTAAGATTATTTGTACAAGAACTTTCCCCTAATTTTGTATTCAGATAGCTTTGTACTCAAATAATTAAAATAACTAAAATGCTAAGTAATAAAAAGTAATTTAAAGTTATAAATGGAATCATTTAAACCAACACGTGGAATATAATTCAAATGCAATTGTGTAGTGACATACCTCTTCTCTCTCTCTTTGCTATATCGTCGTCACCTTGGCTGTATATTTTATAACTTAGTGAGAGTGACTGAGGATAATACAGTACAGTAACTGATACCCCGTCTTTTACGCTCCTACAACCACCACTTGTCCATTTCATTTTCCTCTCCTCATCATTGCAACTACACTTATTATATATTCCATTTAATTCACCCCTCCATTTCTTTTGTAAGTTTCAAAACTAAAGACGGAAACCAAGTGGTTGTCGGTTCAAATCCTGACGAGTGCAGGTGTGGAGATTTTAAGAGTAGCGTCCTCGGTTCAAATCCTGACGAGTGTGTTTTGGAGTTGAAAAAAATATATGGGGAAACCTTGGCTACTATACAAGGTTACCGGTTCCGGTATTTGTCATACTACTGATTCATCAACTTCCACAACCAACATAAAGTCCAACACAATATCAAGCAAAAGAGGTGGTGGTTGCATGAGTACCATTTTTCATATGTTTCATCAACCTTCTTTCATCTCCAAAACTTTCATTCATACCCCTCAAGAATCCACCATTATCCTCAAAGGTATATATATATATATATATATATATATATATATATTCTTGTCTCTCTTATATACTCACTCACAAGCTTTGGAATTATTGTTTGTGTTCATTTTATGCAGAATTTTTTTTTATAGGTATGGAAGCACCAAGAAACAGCTTGAGTTTAAGGAACAAAAACAAGAACAAGAACCCATGGTTAAAGAAGTTGCTTCATCTAAAGTTAACCAAGAAACAAACTTTAACATCCCTGTAAGTTTAAATATTCTATTATTAGAGTTACGGCATACTATACTTACACCCTCGCTTTCTGATCTTACACTGTTACACACAGGGGCGGACCTAGGTAGAGTGTTGGGTGGGCGGGCGCACCAGTGCTACTAGGGTCTAAGATTAGAAATTAGTGGTGTGGTATAGCACACCCCTTAATAAGCTATAATGTAAAGTAATACATGATGGTAGAAATATGGTTGTTGGATCCATAATAACTCATTAAAACTACTTAATTAATTCAATGTTTTTTTTTTTTTTTTTGATATTTCAGATGGGTGGAATTCAAATCAAAACAAGGATAACAAGATTAACAGAAGATGTGTCATCAGAATGTAGCAGCACCTCACCTAGTACAAAAACACCTAATCTTGTTGCAAGATTAATGGGCCTTGATCTTCTTCCAGACTATTCATCACCAAGATCTTCTTTAACTTCTCCAAGACCATCTTCTTCCTCTTATAAAAAAAATATTGCCCGGTCACTACCCGCGACACCGCGGATATCGACGGCTGCCAGACCGTCTACGGAGAATGATGATGATCATCATCATCGCCTTTCGCTCCAAATCATTGATGAGAGTACAAGCGAGTACGCGAAGAAGATTGCAAAACAAGTTAGGGAAAATATTAGTAGGAGAGTTGGTGTGGATATTACAAATAATGTGAAGAAAAGAGAACAAAGAAGAGATGAACATCTTGTAGTGCTCAAACCAAAGAGACAATCACAACCATTGACTGCAAAAGCCACCGGTAAATCAAGAAATCTTGATCAAGGTATGTATCATCATAAAAATTTTCAAAAATTATACTTTTTGTGTATCTTTACAGTTTCTATACTAGATTTTTTATTAAAAGAAAATATATTACAAAAATAATCAATTTTAGGCGAAATAATTAAGAAAATAGCCTTGAATTTTAAGAATAATGATCAACTAGAGCCCGACATATGTCGATCTGGCACTAACACGTGTGCTTATTCTAATATTGCTAATAAGTGTCATCGTCCGATCAATAAGGATGACCCAAAAAATAAGTTGGATCATCTGGTGCGATATATTCAAAATGACGGACAAGATTCTATCATTTTGGCGCATCATATTCATACTGCTACGTCAGAGGCCCCACAAATTTAAAAAAAATTGACTTTTCTTAAACTTAAAAGGTGACGTAGCTTATTCTAATATTGCTAATAAGTGTCATCGTCCAATCAATGAGGATGGCCCAAAAAATAGTTTGGATCATTTGGCGCGGCATATTCAAAGTGACGGACAAGATTCTATCATTTTGGAACATCATATTCATACGGCTACGTCAGAGGCCCCACAAATTTGAAAAGAATTGACATTTTTTAAACTTAAAAGGTGATGTAAGATATTTAAAAGTAGCGCCGGAGATTTCACTAGGGCGCTGAAGGTTTTAATCAAGGGTTTAATATGTCGGTGAGTGCGATGACACATGTCCTCATGTGATTGGAGGAAATTATTGAAAATTAAATATAAAAAGAGTTAATAAGGCTATTTTGTAATTGTAAAAATCAAATTTATTCCGTTAAGTTCCATTGTCAAAATTGGATATTTTCGTCATCTTTTTTATCTCACTCCCATACCTCTATATCTTATTCCTACACTCTCTCTAAATATAGAGAGATAGAGAGGATGGTTGCGTGAATATTAACACCATTTTTTTAACCTCAGGGTATAGACGTGGAAAAGAAAATGAACCATTAGCACTTTCTTGCTCACCAAGGTTGAGATTATTGAACATTGAGAACAAATCCAATTCAAATTCACCAAAATGTACACCAATATCATCATGTTCAAAAGTTATCAAAGGTCCAACATCAGCAACCACAAAATCACCACCATTGATGAAAGTGGAGAAATGCAAGAGAATTACAAGTGAAAAATATGATATGAGATTGAAAAATATGCACCGACAAGAAGAACCATTTGTGAAGAAATGCAACAAGAAGTCAACTCCATTGTCTAACCATCTTGTGAATGTCAACACTACAACAAAGTTTATCTCTTTAAAGAAAGACATGGTGTCCACTTCCTCAACAATATTACCTCAAAAACAAGTACTTGCCTTACCTAGTACAAACACTATCTTGTCGATTTCCCTTATTCGACTTTGTTTTATTTTTATATATTTTAGGAAAATCATAAACGTTCATATGAGGTTTTTAAACTTGTTTGAGTTTTAAATAGTCCGTTAGTTAATGAAGTAGACTTGATTAGAGTTATATACTCACTTTTGAGTTTTGTCATGTCAGCGTAGTAAAGGACTCCTTAACTGGATGGTCAGGGCCATTGCGTTTGAGGCGGAGGCGGAGGAGCTGGTGGCGGAGATTGAGCGGGACGTAGTCGACACGTTGGTTGATGAGATGGTAGAGATAATATGGCACGTTGGATAAGGTCACGTGAGGGGTCAAAAAGAAAAAAATATTATTTGGCAGCTAAAATAATGGCTTAAGAAGAAGGGACACAAAGACCAGCAAGACCAACAAAAAGTCATTTTTAAGATTGTTTCTTTCCTTTTGTCAACCTCGTATTGTATCAATTATATTATATTATATCAATATCAGTTATCAACAAACTCTTTTATAATGTATATGATTATAAATGTAGTTAAATCTATGAACATTGAATAAAATAAATCAAAATTATAAAGCAGAAGTAGAATGCATATGATTATTATTATTTTTATTATTATTACTAATAAAGAGTACAAAAATACAAATTGAGAGTTATTTGATTTATATTTCTGTATAATTTTCTGAGCTTGATTAACTTATGGTTATAAAATGGATTGGAAATTAACCTAAAAAAATCGAATGATACAGTATTTTTAAAAGAGTGTAAATAAATTAAAATATATTTAAATAGTAAATTTTTTCTTGATGATCAGAGAGTGAAGAGGGTGAGGGTTGGATTTAAATGACAAAACATTAGAGTTAAGGTAGCTACTTTGAAGTTAATGGTTCGAACTTGTCAAATACAAATTGATGTAAAAATTTGCTATGCAAAAAAAAATTAATAATAATAAATAAATAAATTAGCGAGTGAAATAGAAAACGAGTAAATTGCCATTTTAGTCCCTGAGTTTTGTCCAAATTTGTCATTTTAGTTCAAATAGTTTTTTTTTTCGCCTCTGGGTCCCTGACTTTTCCATTTTGTTGCCATTTTGATCCAACCACCTAACTTCATCCAAAAGTCACAGTCAACTTAGGGGTAGTTTTGTCACTTTACATATTTATTTAGTTTTTTCTATTTTTTAATTAAATAACCTTTTAACTAATAAAAAACAAAACAAAATATAATTATATATATTTACATTCATAGGACAATGCTAGACAAAAAACCCTCATTTTGGTAGAAAACTCTGGAAACCCAAATCTCTCCCCATTTTTACCCAACTTCCTGACGTTTTTTTTTTTTGAAAAAAATAACACATGTAATATACATGTTTTAGAGTGTTTTGGGCCAAAAAAAAATCAAAAAAGCGCCGAAGGGATTTTTTAAAAAAAAATAAACAAATTTCAGCAATGTCCGGTCGCCTAACATGTGTTAGGCACAAAAGACAGAAATTGCTGAATTTTTTTTTTTAAATTATCCCTTCGGCGCTTTTTTGATTTTTTTGGACCAAAACTCTTAAAAACATGTATATTACATGTGTTATTTTTTTCAAAAAAAAAAAATGTCGGGAGGTTGGGTTTTCTAGGGTTTTTCATATAGATAGGGTTTCCTATATAGCCCTACCCTACATTCATATAATTATGTTTCTATCGACGATGCTAGCACCGACGGCGAGAATCCATGGTGCCTCATTTGACAATGATTAGTTCACTGGACCAACATTCCCTGCTGAACAACTTACAAAGATTCCTTTCTGAATAGCACTAAACGCACCAGAAACACTATTAGTAAAATCAGTCTTTCCGGTCAGCTTCGAGTTACACCCTTGACTATCACATCTTCCTGAACCAGAAGCACAATTAGTGAAATCTCTGGCTCCGATTAGTTTATTGTTACACCCTTCAATAATAGTTATTTACAATTTTTTTTATTTGACTGCTAAATACAAAAGAACTGGTCAAATAATTATAATCAGATTTTGTATTTGAATATAATAAAGGAAAATGACGGTGTACGAGAAACAAAGAATGAAAACAATTGAAGAGAACAAAGCGAAAATGAAAGCAGCGGGTCTTGATGAAAAGGCGTATCCGTTTAAGGGTACAATTCCGATGTCACAAAATGAGAAGAGTAAAGGTAAAAAGAAGGGGGGTTTGGAAGACAATGAGGAGCTTATGCCATTTTCCACCGATGAGGAATCAAGTTATTCAAGTGGACCAGATAAACGAGATGAAATATGTGCATCTAAAAAGAAGGTACTTACTATTCTTGCATTTTATATATCTATATATGGGTCATCAATGCGTGCAAAATGGGAGTCGGGTTTCAACCAAGTATTATATATTGATATGTAAAATACTTTCTTTTTCTTTATATTTATATTCTTAAAGAGCATAATGACAAGTCAAGGTGGCCAAGATAGAAGACAAAGTGTCCGAGCGGGGCAACCTAGAGACGATGGACGACGTGTTGGTATGTGATTGTGTGCGTATATGTCTCTTTTCTTTTTTTATTATTATTGAGTACACTAATTTTTGTATTGTAATATATTATTAAATTAACATGATATAGCTTTCCAACAACAGTTTATTAATTAATTAGCTTACATTTGATCTGTTTTTTTGTTCAATAGCTTTCATTATATGCACTCCCCAACTTCTGAACTTTATACGACACACCATTAACTCACTCTTTGTAAACTGCATTGTACACAGATCCATCTCCAAGAAACTTGATTATTAATGCAAAGCAATCTCAAGAACTAGAGAAAGAAATTGTTAATGGTATGACAAGTACAAAGAACATGTTAATTTTTTTTGTAGGTATTGTTGTTAATGTAAATGTTCTTCTTGTTTGTAGACACAACTTATGAGCCCGAGGAAGAAATTGGTGATAGTATGACATGTAGAAAACGTGGCATTACATGTGGTAAAGGAGCTCGAAAGGCAATGAAGGCTGCTAAGAAGAAATTGCCAGTGGAGTTCAATTTTGATGCAATGGAAGTAATATGTGAAAATGCCTCATCTTTCATGCATGAATGTGGCTACATTTTGCGTAACAATTGTAGCTTACAATATAAAGAATGGAGACATGTACCGATTGAAGTTAGGTTGCCATTACGCCACAAGCTAACCGTAAGTTTTTTTTTTATAATTCAATATGATTTTTAATATTCATATTTACTAATGAGTTATTTATGTTTATTACATTTTTTACTTGAAGACACTTTTTGAAATTGATGTGGAGAACTCAAAGGTTTGCAAAGTTATTGATAGCTATTTGGCGAAGGCATGGAGAGGTTACAAAAGTAAGTTGCATGAAGACTTCAAACAGATTGGAGGATTGGAAGATCCGACTAAGGCAAAGACTACACCTCCTTCTAATGTTAGCAAAGAAGACTGGGAATATCTTTGTGATATGTGGTCCGAGACAAAATACAAGGTAATGTTTTAACAATATTCTATATTTTTGTTAATAATTTATGAATTCAGTCTAATATTTTATTTTTTGTTTGGTTGTATGTCCTTGAAGGAAAATGCAGAAAAGAAAGTTAAGGCACGTGC
Source organism: Helianthus tuberosus (assembly GCA_030545235.1). Classification (NCBI taxonomy): domain Eukaryota; kingdom Viridiplantae; phylum Streptophyta; class Magnoliopsida; order Asterales; family Asteraceae; genus Helianthus; species Helianthus tuberosus. Next base: position 2,974,721 of record CM060372.1, read on the forward strand.
AAAACGAAAAATAAATAGCAAAAATGGCTCGAAAAGTACCATACGCTATCATATTGAGCGTGGACTAGATTTGGAATCTTCAACCGGGCAAATTGAGACATGGCGACTAACTCATTGGGACGCAAAAAAAGGTTGGATTTCTACTGATGCGGCTGCAAAATATGTAAATTTACTTGTTCGGTTCTACGCTAAATATCAATTATTAGGTATATAATTTTATTTTATCGGTGTTCACGGTTTGGTTTCAAATAGTGAAATTGTCTAAACCGTTTATCGGTTTGGTTTAAATCTCTAACCAGTTACAAACTCTTGAGTCCTTTTGTGTTTCAAATATTCCATTCATATAAAAATTAGTCAAAATTAGAGTTAGGGGCTGTTTGTTTCCATCTGAACTGAACCATTAAGAGGGAAACATCTGATTTAGTCAGACTTGAGGCTGTTTGGTTCAAAAAAAAATCTGAATGGTTAAAACTAGGTCTGAATCAATCAGATCTGCTGGTCAAATCTGAATGAAACAAACAGCCCGTTATTTTCTTATATTAGTTGCTCATTTTGTCTGTTTATTGTAGTATTAAGCATGATTTTAAGTTCTGGGCAACTTTTATATGGCAGCTTTTTTTTTGTTCAAATTTCGAACAAATTGTGTTGCTTATATCTTAATAGCTTATTCGGGATTCAGGACAGTTTGTGTTTGACAACTTTTAAAATTATGAAAATTATGGACAACTTTATTTATATATATCATATATTTTGGTCATCTTTTATAAAATTCCAAAGAGCCCAAACCGTTAACGGTTCAGTTTAAGAGTTTTATAGTTTGGTTTTGGTTTACACAAATAAAAAACCGTTAACTAACGGTTCGGTTAAGCTTTGACCTTAAAAGCGTGAAAATCGGACCGTGAACACCCCTAATTAATTTAGTGTACATGTCTTATTTTTTTTTCTTTCTAAAGGAAAAAATGATGAAGCTGAGAAATGAGCATCCTGTGGAATCAATGAGCGATAAGTCGATTATTGAGACTGTACTTGGAAGAAGCTCTGTTCGTTTGCACGGGTGGGGACGTGATCCAGTTAGTTCTAGTAGCACAATGGGTGCTACTAAAAAATCAAAGCGTCTTCCTTATGAAGAGCTGGTGGATGCTTACGATAATCTAGTAGAAGAACTTGGAACGGTAAAAGGTAAATGTGCAATTATGGAACAAGCGTTGATTGAGAATAACATCATGCCTCGTCCATCAAGCACACTGGAACAATCTCAATGTGATACATTAGAGGGTGTTGAAGACATTGATGAGTGAAGGCGATTTAGTAGATTCTCTAACTCGTTAGTAACTTACAAACACTTTTAGTTTTGGTTGTTTTAGTTGTTTTAGTATTTAAATTTCTATAACTAGTACTTTTATTTGGTTGTTTGTAAGATTAATGTTTATTAGTTTAATTAAGAATCTTAATTTGTTCACGTATGTTTTCATAATGCTTTGGTATTTGTTTCTACATATTGAACATTTTTATCTACATATAGTGTGGTTAGTGTCTACACTTTAAAATATATTTACCAACACATCAACGTTTTTTTTCCAAAACAAATTAAGATCAATACCTACACATCTTCAACATTTACCTACACATAATATTACCTTTACCTACACATAAGATTACTTTTACCCACACATATATTCATGCCACGTCAACTGCCATGTCGGATGCCACGTCAACTGCCACGTTGGATGCCACATCGGATGCCATGTCATCTGCCATGTCAGCTGCCACGTCGGATTCCACGTCAGCTGCCACGTCAGATATCTTCTGTCACGACCCCGGACCCAGTTTTACCCGTTTCAGGAGCCGCGAGACAGAAATCCCGTGGTATTTATTTATTTGAGTTTAACAGCGGAAGTTTATCATCAGGATCGTTGTAAAGCTAAAATTTTTCCCGATTATTTTATTTCACAACTCGGGATAAAACCCCGTTAATTTACAATATTATGATTTCACGAAGAAATCTTTATTTAACAAAACATATTTCTTTCTTTTACAATGAGCCACTTTCTTAAGCTTGCAGTGCTCCGTAGCACCTTTCCTGAATCACAACAGATCACCTGAAACATGTTTGAAAAAGGTTTTGTCAGCGGAAAATACTGAGTGAATCATTCTATTTACTAAAACAACCTGTTTGTTATAAATTACAGTATTAAGGAAGATTACAATGTTTCTGATATCAACCAACTACCCACAGTATTTGTCACTCGACCGGATCTGTGACTATGGTCATATCCCCCATTGGCTGCCCCAATGGTGACGATTATCAAGTAATGTATACAAAACCCCACATACTGGCTGTAACTTGGTGATTACATAAACTTAATCACTGTAATTATAACTTTTGAAAATAAACATAATTTTGTAAACAAATTTGATAAAAAGAGAATGACTCACATTGCAGATTTAACACGGATAGAGTTTACTCTACGGATTAGCCTTGTTAACCTAATTTAAATAACAATGCACACAAAACTAGGTTAGTAATCAATACAGCATTTACGATAACTCACGAGATCAACCCTCACAACGAATGACAAAGTGCTATGCTTAAACATCCATCGAATTAACGACTAATGACAAAGCATCACCCTAATGTGGGCAGCACTTAAACATCCATTGAGTACATTGATCGATCGGAAAATGAATCGTAATAGCGATCGAATTATTACCCTGTTTTGTGGCAGCACTTCGTGAATTGTGTGTGTTTTTGTAGTAAGCAGCGTCTAAGTGATTGTACGTAACGAATTTTATCGTCGTAACATGCAAACAGTTCAAGTCCCAAGCCCTTGTATTTATACCCACAATCTGCACCCCCCGCGTGTCGCGAAGGGATCCCCTTCCCCTGTCGCGTGTCGCGGGGCATACCCCCTAGCCTAGGGTTGCTTCGTCACCTATCTAGCTCTGATGATTCGACGTTATATGATTTTTCAATTTAGACAACGCATTTTAGAGATAATCGTCAATTAGGCTTACCCCCCTTGAGTTTTAGGGGCCCTGATTCCAATTCCAACTATTCTGAAATTTTTAGGGTTTGTTCAGAATCACTTGGGTTTCTCAATTAGGGTTTCCTATTGGACAATTTAATTAAATAAATATAAATTTTGATGAGAGTTGTTACATTCTCCCCACCTTAATAAAAATCTCGTCCTCGAGATTTACTGGAATAGGTGTGGATACTTTCGCTTCATTTCTGATTCCAGTTCCCAAGTGTATTCAGCTCCTCTCTTTGAATCCCACTTTACTTTAACTAGCACTAGTCGTTTGTGCTTGAGAAACTTCACTTTTCTGTCTTCTATCTGAAGAGGTTTCTCAACAAATTTTAACTTTTCGTTTACCTCTATGTCTTGAAGAGGTACTACCAGTGATTCGTCTGCTAGACATTTCTTGAGATTGGATACATGAAATACATCATGTACTCCAGCTAATTCTTCTGGTAGTTGTAAACGATAAGCAACTGGTCCTATACGTTGGATTACTGGAAATGGTCCAACGTATCTTGGACTTAGCTTTCATTTCTTACCGAATCTAACAACTCATTTCCAAGGAGAAACTTTTAACAGTACTCTGTCTCCAACTTGGAATTCTAATGGTTTGCATCTATTGTCTGCATAACTCTTCTGGCGATCTCGAGCCATTTTCAGCCTTTCCTTGATTTGTGTAATCTTATCAGTCGTTTCTTGTACAATCTCCGGACCTGATAATTGACTTTCTCCTATTTCTGCCCAACAAACTGGAGTTCTGCGTTTTCTTCCATACAGTGCTTCAAATGGGGCAGTTTCAATGCTTGAATGATAACTATTGTTATAGGAGAATTCGATTAAAGGTAAGTGATCATCCCAATTCCCACCAAAATCTATTACACATGCTCGGAGCATGTCTTCTAGAGTTTGGATCGTCCTTTCACTTTGTCCGTCCGTTTGTGGATGATATGCCGTGCTTAGGTTTAGTCGAGTTCCCATTGCTTTCTGGAAACTTTTCCAGAAATGAGAAGTAAAACGACTATCCCTATCCGAAACAATGGAGAGTGGAACTCCATGTAAGGATACTACTTTATCTACATACAACTTTGCCAATCTTTCCATGCTAAAGGTTTCTTTCATAGGTAGAAAGTGAGCAGATTTGGTTAATCGATCTACAATTACCCAAATCGCGTCATTACCTTTTCTGGTTTTGGGTAACTTAGTAACAAAATCCATTGTTATAAGTTCCCATTTCCATACAGGCATTTCTAACTGTTGTAGTAGACCTGAAGGTTTCTGGTGTTCTGCCTTAACTTGTGAACAAGTAAGACATTTAGAAACATATCGAGCTATATCCTTTTTCATTCCTATCCACCAGAAAATTTTTCTTAAATCTTGGTACATTTTATTGTTTCCTGGGTGTATAGTATACCTAGATTTATGGGCTTCTTCTAAAATCTTAGGTCTTAAATCTCCTTGCTTAGGTACCCAAATTCTGTTTTTGTGGAATCTCCAAATTCCATCAGTTCCTTGTTCTAATTCCTTTATTCGTCCTTTCATTCCTTCAGCAACATCTTCTATTGCTGTTTCTTGAAAATACTTTAGTTGTTCCATTAAATCTAACTGTAGACTTAATCTGAGAGCACGAACCCGTCGTTGTCTTTCATGGTACTTACGACTTAAGGCATCTGCAACTACATTTGCCTTTCCTTCGTGATATTGAATATCACAATCGTAATCACTTAAGATTTCCATCCATCTCCTTTGTCTCATGTTTAACTCTTTTTGCCCAAAAATATATTTTAAACTTTTGTGGTCCGTATAGACAGTAAATTTACTTCCGTAAAGATAATGTCTCCAAATCTTAAGGGCAAAAATTATGGAGCCTAACTCTAAATCATGAGTTGTATAATTTTATTCGTGCTTTTTCAACTGTCTTGAAGCGTATGCAATTACCTTCTTGCATTGCATCAGCACGCATCCAAATCCTAGTTTTGAAGCATCACAATATACTTCAAAATCTTTAGTTCCTTCTGGTAAGGCTAAGATTGGAGCTTTGGTTAATTTCTGCTTCAAGATTCTAAAGGCTTCTTCTTGTTTAGGTCCCCATTCAAACTTAATGGCTTTACAGGTTAGCTTAGTTAATGGTACAGCTATCTTGGAAAAATCCTTAATAAACCGTCTATAATACCCAGCTAAACCTATAAAACTTCTAATTTCCATTGCGGTTTGCGGAACCTTCCAATTGGTAATTGCCTCTATTTTAGCAGGATCTACGTGAATACCTTCGTGATTCACCATGTGTCCTAGGAATTGCATTTCTTGTAACCAAAATTCACATTTTGAGAATTTGGCATACAGCTTTTCTTTTCTTAACCAAGTTAAGAGTGCATGCAAGTGCTGACAATGTTCGTCCTGACTTTTTGAATAAATAAGTATATCATCTATGAAGACAATTACAAATTTATCCAAATATGGTTTACAGATCCTATTCATCATGTCCATGAATGCTGCAGGTGCATTCGTTAACCCGAAGGGCATGACTGTAAACTCGTAATGACCATACCTAGTTCTAAAAGCAGTCTTAGGTATGTCTTCTTCTTGTACTTTTAATTGATGATATCCAGAGCGTAAATCTATCTTAGAGAAGTATCTAGCCCCCTGAAGTTGATAAAAAAGATCATCAATCCTAGGTAATGGGTATCGATTCTTAATTGTAATTTTATTCAATTCTCTATGATCAATACACATTCTCATTGAACCATCCTTCTTCTTTATAAACAACACTGGAGCTCCCCAAGGGGATGAGCTAGGTTGTATGAATCCTTTACTTAGTAATTCATCTAATTGCTTTTTCAGTTCTAACATTTCGGTAGGAGCTAACCGATAAGGTGCCTTGGCTATCGGTGTAGTTCCTGGAATTAGATGAATCCTAAATTCTACTTCCCTATCTGGTGGTAATCCAGGTAACTCTTCTGGGAATATATCTGGGTATTCTGAGACTACAGGAATTTCCTTAAGTTCTTTACCCTTAGTACTAATGATTACTGAAATCATATATACTATTCCTTGTTTTCGTTCATAACTAGCAACTTTCATTACTGATATAAACTTCATGGGTTTACGCGGTTTATCTCCTGTAATCATGATTACTTCTCCAGTAGGTGCTTGAATTTCTATAGAGTTTTTATCACAAATGATTTGAGCATGGTTGGCTATTAACCAATCCATTCCTAACACAACATCAAATTCAGCTAATTTCATAGGTAACAGATTTGCAGAAAATTTATGACCTGAAAGTTCAATTTCTACTTTTTGCAAAACCTGATCTATTTTAACTGAATTCCCATCTGCGGTTTCGACTGTAAAAATCTGCCTAATGTTGGTTAATGGTAACTTAAGAGCTTGACAGAATAAAGTATTGATAAAACTTTGGTTTGCACCAGAGTCAAATAATACTTTTGCGTATACGTTGTGAACTAGGAACGTACCAGCTATAACATCTGGAATGAGTTCTGCTTCTTGAGTGGTTAGCTGGAATGCTCTGACATTTTTCTTAGTAGCTCCGTCAGTCGCCTTGGCTTTGTTGTCTGCTGGTTTGATCAATTTAGGACATTCTGTTTTGAAATGTCCGGCTTCTCCACAATTGTAACAAATTATGGATTTCTTTCTGCAGTTTTCTTCACGATATCCTATAGTTTTGCAAAAATTGCAAGTTATATTGCATCTTCCATAATGTTTCTTTTTGCATTTCCTGCAGTATGATGGAATTGGTGATTGCCATATTCCTCTTCTCTTGAAGTTATTACTATTACCCATACGAAATCCTTGGGTAATTTTCTGAGCCAGTTCCTTTTTCCTGTCTTCATCTCTTGTGCGTACCAGTTCATCAGTTAAGGTGTTGGCTAGTTCCACTGCATCGTCAATAGTGCGAGGTCTCGCAGCTTTAACGTTATTGCGGATTTCGCTAATTAATCCCCAAATGTAGCGAGAAATGAGTACCGGCTCTGGCGAAGCCAGCGTTGGTACCACCCTAGCATATTCGAAGAATGTTGAAGTATATCCTCGACAGTCCACATTAACCATCCGATGGTTTAGGAACTTATTTGCCATTTGATCTTTTTCATACTCGGGACAGAATTTTCTTTCTACAAGACTCTTAAATTCTTCCCAATTCATGGCATAGGCCACAATCCTTCTTTTAGCTTGTAACACTATGTTCCACCATTCTAACGCCCCTTCTTTAAAAAGATTAGACGCATACATAACTTAGTCTTCCTCAGCACATTTGCTTATACCAATTACTGCCTCAGTTTTCTCTAACCAACGTAATGCTGCAATAGCCCCTTCATTACCTGAAAACTCAGTTGGTTTACAGGCAAGGAATTCTTTGTAAGTGCAACCAGGTGTTGCAGCTTTCAATTTCTTGAAAATTGGGGTTTGCAGATCATTATTGTTATTAACATGATTTCCGCCTCCATTTATACTATTACTAAAGTTGTCACCTTGAGTACGTTTACTAGGAATGATTGATTGCGGTTTAACAGGTTTTTGAACAGCAGCAACAATTGCTGGAATAGCATTGGCTATTCCTTGTGCAACGATATCCTCTATATCTTGTCTATTTAACAATTGTTCTTCCTGAATTTGCTCGGATTGATTTACTTCATTTACTAGTTCATTACCAATGTTTGCCATCTGATAATTAATTTATAGATAAATAATTAGTATAAAAGAAATAATCCAATGTCACAATTAATTGCACATAATCACGTAAACGAATATACAAACAAAATCTAAAATTTCATTTAGTTTATAGATTATATTATGCCTCTATATACAACTGTTTTATTATTTATTTTACAAATACTGATTTTACTATTACTATTACACAACCACAGTTTTACCAACCCACTATCTCTCGTCATTTGTCTTCCTAAAAACGAAGCTCCCTTTCATCATACTTCCAAGCAATGTGTCCCCCTATCTCCCGGATTCTATTTCCCGCATCCATTAACTCTTCGCCAAAATGGCGAAGTTCTGCTAAATTCTCGTTACTCATGGGTGGATTTGGTAGGGGTTTTGGATCGAATTGCGGAAGAAAGGAATAAGGACTGTTGACAATGTTTTGGAATTGCCAATCATTGGTCCACCACTCGTCCATTTCTACAGGTTGGGAGTGGACTATTGGTTCTAGGATTGCTGGTTCAAGATTTATAGGGAGTTGATTTTCAATAGGACGAGTAAAAATATTTATATTGACAGGCTGAATAGTTTCACAGCTTGCCAATATAAAATCTATTTCCTCCTGAAAAGTCATTCCCTGGTTTTGTTTGGAGCTTTCTCCAATTTCCATCTGAGTTGTTCTAGAACCTTTTCCAACCTCCATTTCTATTTCCTTAGAATATTCCTTAAACTGCATTCCCATTTGCCTAGAATCTTCCTTGACTTCAGTCTCCATCTCCTGCTGTCTAGAACTTTCCCTGGTGACAATTTCTTTTCCTTTTTTCTAAAGGATTGTTTATTTTAGGAAGTTTCGTAGCTGGCTTTTTCCTACGTATACGACTCCCCCATACGTATTTCCTTCTTTTCTTTGGTTTTGGCTTTTTCAAAGGTGGAGCGTTGAATTCTACAGGTTGTTCCACATCAGGAAAATACCCAGTAAACTCTTTAGAAACTTCTATATTTACAGGGTATAGGTTGAGATTCTCTAGGGCTTTCGATAACTCATTCATGCTGTTTAATATACAAAGAAAAAAATGCTAAGTTAAAATTTAGAAATAACCTTTAAGTTTTATTGCATACCCTGTGACTAATTTATACAAAGGAAAATGGATATTTTAAACATGCTAGGTTTTATTTATTTACTAGATGATATTTCGGGCTTGTAAATAAGGTTGCTATTACGGAATCATGGTATTTTAAATATTAGCATTTACTGCTACAGTGGCCAGCATATAAAGATCCGCCCATTTTTCCTCTAATTTGTCCTCCCAAGGTGTTTTACTGGTTAATTCCTGGGTTTCCTGTTTAATTTTCTTCTCTCGGGCTTTCTTTATTTTCTCCTGACTTTTCTTAAGAATCAAACTTCTTTTATCGGGAGAAAGTGAGTTCTCGTATTGGGCTTTTCGAACAAATATTCCTTCTTCAGGAATTGCAGGAAGTTTTGAGGATTTAGTTTGGGATGAACTTCCCTTCTCATTGGATGACCTATCTAATTTAAGATAGATGCTGGAAAGCTTTTTCTTACCCATACTGTAACTAACAAATAGTCAGTTAATAAAACACATAATCACATAATAATAATCAGGAAAAATTAAGTATTTCTAAATACTTAATTAGCTTAACTCAGTGGCTCTGATACCACCATTTTCTGTCACGACCCCGGACCCGGTTTTACCCGTTTCAGGAGCCGCGAGACAGAAATCCCGTGGTATTTATTTATTTGAATTTAACAGCGGAAGTTTATCGTCAGGATCGTTGTAAAGCTAAAATTTTTCCCGATTATTTTATTTCACAACTCGGGATAAAACCCCGTTAATTTACAATATTATAATTTCACGAAGAAATCTTTATTTAACAAAACATATTTCTTTCTTTTACAATGAGCCACTTTCTTAAGCTTGCAGTGCTCCGTAGCACCTTTCCTGAATCACAACAGATCACCTGAAACATGTTTGAAAAAGGTTTTGTCAGCGAAAAATACTGAGTGAATCATTCTATTTACTAAAACAACCTGTTTGTTATAAATTACAGTATTAAGGAAGATTACAATGTTTCTGATATCAACCAACTACCCACAGTATTTGTCACTCGACCGGATCTGTGACTATGGTCATATCCCCCATTGGCTGCCCCAATGGTGACGATTATCAAGTAATGTATACAAAACCCCACATACTGGCTGTAACTTGGTGATTACATAAACTTAATCACTGTAATTATAACTTTTGAAAATAAACATAATTTTGTAAATAAATTTGATAAAAAGAGAATGACTCACATTGCAGATTTAACACGGATAGAGTTTACTCTACGGATTAGCCTTGTTAACCTAATTTAAATAACAATGCACACAAAACTAGGTTAGTAATCAATACAGCATTTACGATAACTCACGAGATCAACCCTCACAACGAATGACAAAGTGCTATGCTTAAACATCCATCGAATTAACGACTAATGACAAAGCATCACCCTAATGTGGGCAGCACTTAAACATCCATTGAGTACATTGATCGATCGGAAAATGAATCGTAATAGCGATCGAATTATTACCCTGTTTTGTGGCAGCACTTCGTGAATTGTGTGTGTTTTTGTAGTAAGCAGCGTCTAAGTGATTGTACGTAACGAATTTTATCGTCGTAACATGCAAACAGTTCAAGTCCCAAGCCCTTGTATTTATACCCACAATCTGCACCCCCCGCGTGTCGCGAAGGGATCCCCTTCCCCTGTCGCGTGTCGCGGGGCATACCCCCCTAGCCTAGGGTTGCTTCGTCACCTATCTAGCTCTGATGATTCGACGTTATATGATTTTTCAATTTAGACAACGCATTTTAGAGATAATCGTCAATTAGGCTTACCCCCCTTGAGTTTTAGGGGCCCTGATTCCAATTCCAACTATTCTGAAATTTTTAGGGTTTGTTCAGAATCACTTGGGTTTCTCAATTAGGGTTTCCTATTGGACAATTTAATTAAATAAATATAAATTTTGATGAGAGTTGTTACATTCTCCCCACCTTAATAAAAATCTCGTCCTCGAGATTTACTGGAATAGGTGTGGATACTTTCGCTTCATTTCTGATTCCAGTTCCCAAGTGTATTCAGCTCCTCTCTTTGAATCCCACTTTACTTTAACTAGCACTAGTCGTTTGTGCTTGAGAAACTTCACTTTTCTGTCTTCTATCTGAAGAGGTTTCTCAACAAATTTTAACTTTTCGTTTACCTCTATGTCTTGAAGAGGTACTACCAGTGATTCGTCTGCTAGACATTTCTTGAGATTGGATACATGAAATACATCATGTACTCCAGCTAATTCTTCTGGTAGTTGTAAACGATAAGCAACTGGTCCTATACGTTGGATTACTGGAAATGGTCCAACGTATCTTGGACTTAGCTTTCATTTCTTACTGAATCTAACAACTCATTTCCAAGGAGAAACTTTTAACAGTACTCTGTCTCCAACTTGGAATTCTAATGGTTTGCATCTATTGTCTGCATAACTCTTCTGGCGATCTCGAGCCATTTTCAGCCTTTCCTTGATTTGTGTAATCTTATCAGTCGTTTCTTGTACAATCTCCGGACCTGATAATTGACTTTCTCCTATTTCTGCCCAACAAACTGGAGTTCTGCGTTTTCTTCCATACAGTGCTTCAAATGGGGCAGTTTCAATGCTTGAATGATAACTATTGTTATAGGAGAATTCGATTAAAGGTAAGTGATCATCCCAATTCCCACCAAAATCTATTACACATGCTCGGAGCATGTCTTCTAGAGTTTGGACCGTCCTTTCACTTTGTCCGTCCGTTTGTGGATGATATGCCGTGCTTAGGTTTAGTCGAGTTCCCATTGCTTTCTGGAAACTTTTCCAGAAATGAGAAGTAAAACGACTATCCCTATCCGAAACAATGGAGAGTGGAACTCCATGTAAGGATACTACTTTATCTACATACAACTTTGCCAATCTTTCCATGCTAAAGGTTTCTTTCATAGGTAGAAAGTGAGCAGATTTGGTTAATCGATCTACAATTACCCAAATCGCGTCATTACCTTTTCTGGTTTTGGGTAACTTAGTAACAAAATCCATTGTTATAAGTTCCCATTTCCATACAGGCATTTCTAACTGTTGTAGTAGACCTGAAGGTTTCTGGTGTTCTGCCTTAACTTGTGAACAAGTAAGATATTTAGAAACATATCGAGCTATATCCTTTTTCATTCCTATCCACCAGAAATTTTTTCTTAAATCTTGGTACATTTTATTGTTTCCTGGGTGTATAGTATACCTAGATTTATGGGCTTCTCATCACTACCAACAAACTATTTCCGGCCAGCGATCTTTTCTAATCTGGTGAGCTTTTCAATCACCACCCCATCATTCTCATCACTACCAACAAACTATTATGACTACCACCACACCAGAGGAAATAAAAACCCCAAATTTCAATCTTGCCAATACCTAAATTCCCAAAAGAACCCAAATTTCAATACATTTTTTTCAATCTCAAATACAAACACCTCAGCGAGATTAACATTGGTTCAGATGTGACAGTGATGATGATACAAGAAATAGAGTTAGGGTTATAGTTGGTGTTTGTTCAGCGGGGTGCAAAGATTGGTGGAATAATAGTAGATTACCGGTGTGATTTATCTTCTCTACTTCTACAGCGCAGCCGCCACCAGCCGTGGCGGCTAGGGTTTCAATTAGTGAACCAGTTATTGAGGAGGATGGCGGAGATGGTGGTGGTGCAAATTTGATAACAACTTTAGAATGTTTACGTGGTGGAAGTGGGTGGCAGAGGTGGATGATGATGGTGGAGGTGGTTGGTAGAGGTAGGTGATTGTGGTTGAAGTGGGTGGCAGAGGTGGGTGATGGTGGTGGGGGTGGGTGGAAGAGGTGAGTGATGGTGGTGGAGGTGGGTGACGGTGATAGGGGTGAGTGGCAGAGGTGGGTAACGGTGGTGGAGGTGGGCGGATGTGGATGGTAGATGGTAGTTGATGGGGGGTGATGTGTAGTAAAATACACATATTTATCCAGTGTGAAATGTATAATTATTGTATAGTTTTTATTTGTGTTCATGCGTGTGAGGGAGATGCGGTTACGAAGCTCACTAATGAGAAGATACCGTACTCTAATGCTCCGATTTATCTTCAGAATAAGACTCAGATTGGTAAAGTTGATGAGATATTTGGTCCAATTAATGAATCTGTGAGTATATTTTGTTTATTTTGTGGTGTGATTTTATGAATCAGGGCTTTCTGCTGATGTGTGTGTTTTATGTTTGTTGTTGAAATTTTTTAGTTCTTTTATGTTAAAATGTTTTATCAAATAAAAAACATAATCTGAAATATTATTGAAACGATACAATAGAGAGATACTTTTTGGAAGAAATCACTTTTTGTGATTGCAAAACAGTAACAACCTAACAAAGTTGGACTTGATATCGAAAATCAAATGGATATAAATATATCCAGGGTGTTTGATGATGATCATGATGATAAATTTGGATCAAATTTCTGTAAAAAAGATATTTATGCAAGATTGTCAAGAGCTAATTCTATTGATGGAGACACGAAGGTAATGATTTGGTTTTGTATGAACAATTGTTAATTGAAATGATTACATATTTTGCGGTCAGAATTGCATCACTAATCTGATCTGATAGAAGATGTTATTATGTATGGAATTCGTGAGTTTGGGTTTAGTTTTTACCGGTTTGAGTTTCCAGTCGGATCCGTAAACACTTTTAGTTCAAACGGGTCCTGTTTGTTTCAATCCGACGGGTTTACGGGTTGACCCGTTTAAGCCATTTTTCGTTATTTTTCAAATGTGTTTAGGTAATAACTTTAACTATTTGTGTGTTTTCGAAGCTAAAGTTTAAAAAGTCTAAACAAAAAATGACAAATTTTAAACATAATTTCTAAAATAAAGATTTAAATATAGTACGTTGAAGCACTAAATTTCACAAAAATAAAAGTAAAAAATAAAAAAATACTTCTTTTTTCTGGTTTAAATGTAGGTGTTCATTTTAATTCCTGAATACACTTGTCATGTTCGATTCAAGTGGGTGACACGATTTTCGGGTTTGTGTCAAATTTTATCTACAACCCGTGAATACGACCCGTTTAACAACCCTAATTAACACATTATAACTTTTGACTTTGATAATTAAAAGAATATATGTAAGACAATAAATGGATGAAATATTGGCTATGTCTATAGTTTACTGATAATAATTTCATTTTTACAGAAAGTTTGGTTGCATAAGGGCAAAGGAAAACCATGTGTGTTGATATCTTTTAACGGTTTAACGATAACTGGCATCGATGATCGTAGATACTGGAGTCGGATTCCCACCGAAGAATCAAGGTAAAACACCATGATAGTTTCTTGATATTGGATCAACGTTTTAGTGTTTGAATGAAACATTGTTTGTTTGTTTGTTCTTTTTTTTTTGTGGATGTAGATTTCATTCAGTGGCCTATTTGCAACAAATTTGGTGGTTTGAAGTTTTCGGAGAGGTGGAGTTCCCGTTCACGGTGGGAACATACAGCCTGTCGTTTCGCCTACAACTTGGGCGGACCGGGAAGCGGTTTGGGCGGCGGGTGTGCAACTGTCATCGGATTCATGGGTGGGACCGAAAACCGGTGAGGTTTCAGCTGACAACTTCTAATGGTCAAGAAGCAGTATCTGAATGCAACTTGACCAGTTGACCTCACCTGGGATGTGGAATCTTTATCATGTAGGTAATTTTGTGGTTGAGGATTCAAAGGTACCTAAGAAGGTTAAGTTCTCAATGATGCATATTGATTGTACACATACTAAAGGTGGTTTATGTGTTGATTCAGTGCAAGGGACAACAGAAATGGGAATCTATTGCATAATGGACCATCACCAATATATTTATCCAACCAGGTAAGAATCTGGTCTCCCGGAACACCAACGATATACCTGTTTAGGATCCGCTTCCAAATTGTAAATATTTTTCCATATACTCAACTTTGATAAACTAAATAAACGGGCATGAAATAGTGTCAGCAAGAGACATAATATTATTACTGATCATATTTACTCTTGAGCAGTGGCGGACCCAGGAATTATTTTTTGGGGTTGCGAATGAGGGGTTCAATCAAAATTTCAAGGGGTGCGATCGGGATTTTAATCTAAAAAATACACTAAAAATATCTTTTTAAGTGGTGCGCCCGCCCGCCCACCCAGGCTCTCAAGTAAGCCCGCCCCTCACCTGCTCTTGAGTGAGTGTATCAAGAACATGGTGAAATACATATTTTGCTTGATGGTGTAAACTGATTAAAAAACTTTTTGTCATTGTAGTATTAATTTAATAACTTGGTTATGGTTTTTTGATCTCCTTAACACTGTTGCTATTACCGCATCGATCATCCAATGTATAACATAACTTTTAACTGAAATTCAACATGGGATACAACTTCGGGTCCTACCATGTCAAAGTCATTGGCAAGGTTTAAAAAAACGGAAACGAGTTTCGAGGCGTTTTCACTTCGCCTCACGAGGCGTAAGCCTCGAGGCGAACCGAGGCGTAAGCCCGAGGCGGAAGTAAAAAATAAATATAAATATTATATATCTTATAAAAATAGTAATACTAACTAAATCCATCACCAAATTCATCAAAATAATCAAAAACACACATAAAAAAGACAGAAATTGCTTAAAATTGACACAAAAACGCAAAAACATCAAAAACAAATCTCTAAAACCCTTGAGGCGCACCTGAGGCGCACCCTTTTTAGCGCCTCAGCCCCTCCGAGGCGCACAAACAGTATAAACCCCCTGAGGCGCGCCTCAGAATCGTTTTTTGGCCGTTTCGCCTTGAGGCGCGCCTCGAGGCGCACGCCTCAACCGTTTTTTAAAACCATGGCCATTGGTTAGGTAAAACTCATAATCTGATCACTAATACAGCGGTTGAATCTCTGTCTTTCATTTCGTCATTTTATACTTGTCTTACGATTCTGGGTATAAACATCTACTGAATGCTCTATACTAATGGTTTTTGCATTGACGTTTCAGGTTTTTAGTTGCTATCATCCACTTAGGTTAGTCCGAAATGTGTTTTGTATTTGCTTTGTTGTTCTGTTTAGTTGTCTATTCGCTATTGTGTTAGTTTACTAGGCAACGTTTTTGTTAACTATGTTTACTTCTTGAAAAAGGGATTGTATACTTGATGAATCTATCCCAATCTCTATAGCTCGAATATGTCAAAACGCGCGTATTCATATTGTGTACACATCACACAATGCTTGGACAAAATCGTTCGATATTTGCAATGTACCCGCGCCGCAACGCGCGCGGGTCTAATTACTAGTTATTATGATATACCTGTTTAGATGGAGCCATAGACGTAAATGATTGTTGGGGAATCTTTTTTTTGACACAAATTAGATAAAAAAAAAAGATAAAGACCTACATTATTAATTTGTTGAAAGATGGCACCATATCCATATCCATATATATATATATTATTGGTGGTTGGAGTTCTAAAAAGAGAATAAAAAAATCGAAGAGGAGAATAATTTTTGGGGTGGCTGCCATTATTAAATTTGGAAGAGGAGGACCCAAATAATTTTTTTTTTGAACGGCGACTTTCACAACAGATGGCAATTGCCGCATACCACCCGAAGGTAGTACCCAATACTACTCACGCAACCAGACTACGTTGTCTTAACCGGGCCCGCGCTGGTGCATTGGAGTAGCTGGCGTTCCCCGAGAAAATTTCCCGACCACCACCACATGATGGGGGGTGTACCTCCACCTAGAGCGGACACTCTAGGCAAGTATACACGGTAATAGAAAACTCGGGCGCTCCTCCGACTTGAACCCACGACCTCTCGGCCGAGTTTCCAAATCATCATTGTTGCTGGCCACTTTTGGGAAGATAAATATCAACATAAAACAATAGGAGAAGACTCAGACAGAAGATGAGACGCACGAAGGAAGACTACGGCTGAGAATTATCGGGACTGAAGTGGAAGCTTAGAGATCAAGAATTAAACGGGTTTTGCTATTCGGTTATTCTTGTTTTCTAGTTTATATGTCGATAAATTCTAGTTTTAAACCTTGTTTTATTGTTATAATGCTTAGCTAATTTTCTTTTACTGCCTAGACTTGGATGATGGATTTATAAGTCTTGATTTTTATTATGTTTAATTAGTTATTTATGGATTGTTAATAAAAGTAGTCGGTTTGGTTTATTCGGTTAAATGAACATGCATGCTTTAAATTGTTTTATTGTCTTTTGTTGCTTCGTATGAATTTTGGTGACTGTTTATATCACGGAATAAATTCATAATCTTTAGGGTTTATCGGCCAATACACCTTAGAAGCAATACTTGGTAATTTAATAATTTTTAGTGTTCTACTAATTTCATTAGCTGAGAGGTGCGAAATTATTGTTAGGTCTTCGTCATTAAATTGCTAGGTAAGATATCCGAGAGGAGTCTGAACTAGTTTCCTTAGTGATAGTCGTCTAACAAGTTAAACTGAAATTCCAAACTTATCCTAGATTTATAGCCTGAGAGGGAGTAAATCATATTAGGGTACTTTTAGAAACCTAGATAACCTGAGAAGGAGTCTAGTAACCGGTAATCATAACAGCCTGTTTAGAGTTCCATAAGTGTCTCCTTGAGAAGGGTCGAGGGGCTTGTTCGGTATCTCGGTAGGTTAGTTTATTAAGATCCTGGTTCCATAATAATTAATAAACATAATAAAGTCATTACTAAAATAATCCAGTAATCCAGTCTAGGCAGTCGTCTCCATCATCTGAGTTAAAATTCAAGTTAATTTGTGTTAGTTAATTTTATTTAATTTAATTTGCAATTTTAGGATATTTAGAAACCCCCCCCCCCCCCCCCCTCAAAAGATAAATATGGTTAGAGTCGTGTCCGTGTCAGTCTAGGTCTAGACTAAGTAATTAACGTAATTAGAGAGTCTCGTGGGTTCGATACTCGGACTTACTTTAGCTATACTGCATTGACCGGTACACTTGCCGGTTGTGTGGTTTAGGTCTAAGATCGAGTCTAAGTTATAAATTTAAAACTTAGAGTGTCTAGTTTAAGGTTAATTTTTAGTTGTCTTTATTTGCACATCAAGTTTTTGGCACCGTTGCCGGGGAACTCTTTGGCAATTGCGTTGATTACTTTATTTGGACTTAATTGACATCATACGTGCTAGTTGTTTTCTTTTGTTTGAGTCGTAGGAGTCTAAGTATTCTAATGTCTTTCTTTTTGGAGTCGTAGGAGTCTAATTTTAAGTAATTTTTTTTATTTATTTTTATTTTCTTTTGTTTTTAGTGTCAATCATGTGTTACGATTGTGGTATACCTCACATTTCTATATTTTGTCCATATTTCCCGAGGTACTCCACACATTGTTATGATAACCCCTATGTGCAGCCGCATCCATGTTTTTCACAGGAATATTCCTCGTATCAGTATAAGGAACCATACCAGTATGAGGAACCATATTACCAACCTCAATAGCAAAATTCTGAAGTCTTTGAGCAAGAACAGGTGGATAGGATAAAAGAAAGGAAACTATTCTTTGAGGAGATGCTTCGACAGCAAAAAGAGGCGGAAGCTGAATCAGCAAGAATATGGAAAATATTGAACTCACTGGTAAAGCCGGAGACGATAATGGACGTTGAAGTCCCACCTCCGGTTCAACAGGAACAACAGGTTCAACAGGGTGAACAAGAAGAGAATACTGGTAAGTTCATAATTGATTTTTCTTGTAGTGATGAGGAGATAGATGCACAGCTGGCTGAATATAGGAGATTATTGGGAGAAGAAGAAGAAGAAGAGATCACTCCAGTCAAGGAGACGAAAATGGACGCTGAAGTCCCACCTCCGGTGCCACAAGATAGTATATATGATTTCGGAAGTGATTCTGATAATGAAGAAGCTGAAGAAGAGCCACTTGACAAGATGGAGGATGAGAATGATGAACATGAACCATCTTGGGAAGAAGAGTTTGGTGATAAGTTGGTAGGTTTACCAAGTTATGAAAATGAAGAATTTGACCCAATCGGTGATCTTGCCTATTTAGAGAAATTACTTGAAGGTGAACCGGTCATGGAGATCAAACAAATACCGAACGTAGAAAAAGAGAAAGTGGCTGAGGAGTTTGATACCCGTCCCGTAGAAAATTTAACAGTTGGATTTCCACACACACCAACAAGAACACGGGAGAAGGCAAGAAAGAACTTGGATCAACAAAACTTGGGGATGCAAAGATGGTATAATAGGAAGCTTCAGGCAACATTAAAGTGCAGAGACAACCATCCTCCTCATTACATGAATTTTATCAAGTTTGGTCCAGGTAAATTTATAGTTTGGTGGTCTGACCCGTTTGAACATCCTAAAATACTTTCCAGTTAGACCAATGTTGGATAAGAAACCTCCTAATTAAAATTCAAGTGTGGGGAGGTTTTGTAAAAGTTTGTATTTTTGAGTCACTGTTTATAAGTCTAATTTAGTAGTTTTTGAGTCATTTTTTTTTCGGTACTGCTTGGATTTTTGCTTGTTTTTGTTTATGCAGGTTTGAATCACACCACCCGTGCTCAATCTCCATTCGGGTGATTTCGGAGCTGTATACCAATTTCAAGTAATTTACCAAGTGTGTTAGTCAGAGTCAAAGCCGATCGCGACCGAAATGCTATACGATCGAGCTGAATTGGATGAGAGTTTTGGAGCTTACACGTCATAAAACCAGCTAAGTCCTTTCCAATTTGCCTTTAGTTTTTTTTTATTTCTTATTTATTTTAGTTTTTGAGTCGGTTTCCATCTTACATTGAGGGCAATGTAGAATTTAAGTGTGGGGATGGGAAACTATCGTTTAAGTCTTAGTAGGTTTGGTTAAAAAATAATAATAATAATAATTAATTAAAAAAATAATAAAAAATAATAAAAAAATAGTTTATTTTTGTGCATATTTGACTTATTTTTATCTAATAATTGTACATATGAGAAAATGTTAAAGTGTTTTTCATAAATAAAAATTTTTCTAATTATTCATAAATTTGCATCTAAAATACACCCAATTTTAGTGAGTTTTGAGCCTTTCTAAGAGCATTCATCATATGCTTAAGACTTTATTTGATTGAGTGTGCCGCATAATAGTATACATTTCAGAACTTGTCTCATTAACTATAAAATTGTATAAATAGGATAGAGGCAATAGGATTAACCCAGTTGTTTCCCCTTTTCTTTTAATCCTCTAAAAAAAATCCAATAGTAAACCATGTTGAGCCTTCTCCTGTTCAGTTGTTTTAAACCCATGTGTGAATTCCGGTTTAGTTTAATTTTCCTTTCATTAGAATTTAGTTTTGGTCTTTTACCGGCAAACTTTAAAGAACTGGAGATGCATTCATTCGATTTAAATTTGCTTTGTTGTCTACAATTTGCGAAACCAAGATTACCTGCAGAGCTAAGAGAAAAAAATATTTCACTTAAGTAATGAAGTTAGAAAAAAGTGGCGACAACAAGAACAAACGCCACCATTTTGTGGGACATCCAAAAGTGCTATGAAAAGAAGAGCTAAACGATACGACAAATGTATTGGTTGTGAAAATTGGTCTCACACAGGAAGATGTAGAAGAAGTCAAACTGAATCCCAACATGAATACACGCTTCTAATGAGGGTGGGGGTTATTAGGCTCGATGCCGAACGATCCATTAGAGTTGGAAGTAATGTTCACTACAGGATTAAGGAAGATTTGATTCACATCTTGGATAAAACCGGTCTTGACGATCTGACCTTAAAAGAGTCACTTGGTTTGTGAGTATGTGTGTTAAAAAAAAATTGTGTAAGGTTTGTTAGGATAATTTGCTAGACCGGATTGAAACAGTTCACCCAGTAAATAGCCATATTTTCCTACCTTTAAACCCTAGCCACGTTACAACCCACAATAAAAGTCCTCTTGATTTATATGATTTTTATATGTTAATTGGTAAAGATGAGATTTCATTACAAGCTTATGATAATGTTACTATATGGCCCGACTTTTGAGTGATCACAGAAAATTACTAGTGCACCATTCACTAGTTTACACAAGTGAGCCGAGGGAAGCAAATCAAGGGTAGTTGCACGGTACCCCTGACCGCGGAAAGGATCTCCCTTCCCAGTTCACCACCCGACAAGGATTCCTGGCGGCAAATACCCATAGCCATCAAAGAGGGGTAAGAAACATGTTTCAAACCCGAGACCTCGAGTGTCCTCGGTCCGGCTTAAAGCGGGTGTCGGTGGCCACCAAAGTGGCACTAATGGGAATTGAACTTGGGTCTCCATTGGAGAACCCAAGTCACTCCACCACTATCAAAGATGCAAGTAAGTGAGTAATTGATGATAAAACTCTATTTTTGAAAAAAAATCACATTTAGTTTTCTCATCTCTATCATTATTAGCTAATTTTAAGTCATGAATGTACATTAATTCTCATGTTTGTTTTTAACCATTTAAATGTCAGTTTGTACAGTTGTTCAAGACTTTGCTTGGGGACAAGCAAAAGGTTAAGTGTGGAGATATTTGATGTGTAGTAAAATACACATATTTGTCCAATGTGAAATGTATAATTATTGTATAGTTTTTATTTAGTTTCCAATTTGTTTTATTTTATTTTGTGTTTTGCTAGGTCCTGGTGCAAATGGAGTGAAAAAGAATAATAAATAAATCACCAGCTAGTTGGGCAGAATAAGATAACAGGGACCGAAGTAAAATTGCAGCTATTTTCTGTGAGTGGGCCGGAGCCACTACCTCTATTTTAAAAGCTAAAAGGCAGCCATCACATGGAGGATTTGTGGAGGAATATTATAATTGATCAATTATTTGGGAGCACTCAAAAGAATAGATATATTATTAGGGTGAGAGGGGACTCCCCTCTCTCTTACACACCACCAACCAGCTAGTGCCACGTCAACTCCCCTCTTAAACTCCCCTAACACCCCATTTTGATGGCGGCACTCCCCTATTAGGGGACTTGGTTTTTTTTTTATTTGTTTTAATTATGCATGTTTATAAAAAAATATTAATAAAAATTAAATAAAATTTAACAAAAGACATTTCAAAGTAGAAAATAAAAATAAAAATTAAATTCAAACTAGAAAATTAAAATTACATTCAAACTAGAAAATAAAAATTACATTCAAACTAGAAAATAAAAATTACATTAAAACTAGAAAATAATAATTTTAGAAATCGATTGGCCACCCGTACTTGTTAGCGATGTCGCGTTTTCGGGCGAGGATGAACGGCAACATATTTGGCGGAGCATCGTCGTGCGGCTTGATGAATATTTCCATATCTCGATCGTAATTGTAGTTTTTCATCGTCTCGCGTTGTTCCGCTATGAGCTCGAGAGCCTGCGCCTCTCTTTTCCTCCTCAATTCAACCGCCTCCAATTCAATCGCGTTTTTCTTTTCTTTCATGGCGGTGTACTCTTTGAATTGTGCCGCCAACTCGGCCGAGCTTCCCTCGGACGATGTCGCTTGACGCTTGTCTCGCCGTTGTGCTCTTTGTGGCGAGGGGTCTTCGTTCATATCGGGTATGGAAGGGTCCACCTCAACGGGCTTTCTTTTATGTCCCGAACCTTCCCCTTCCTCACCCAACAATGGGACTTGGGCCCATTTGTCGTGTTTTCGAAGGACCTCCCACGCCTCGACATGTTGAAAACCGTTCGGATATCTCTCTTTAAATTCTGTTAAAGCGACTTTCATCACGTCGAGATCCTTGACTCCGCTTCCTCGTGTGCGATCCTACATGTTAAAAAAATATAAACTTAGTAAAGAAAAATAAAAAATATACATGTTAAAAAAATATAAACTTAGTAAAGAAAAATAAAAAATATACAATGTTAAAAAATATAATTTTTACCGCTTGTTGGTATAGGCCGTTGAAAAAGTTTATTTTCGTTTGCATCGGGCCCCATTTAGACCGTACTTGATGCACGGTCCGGTTACTTCCACCGACGGTGGCGTTAAAATGATTTAAAATCTTACGCCAAAAACTATCGCGGTTTTGTTGATTGCCCTTCTTTTTGTCGGTAGAGCAATGTACATACGCCTTCGCCAACGCCTCTTCTTGGACCTTTGTCCATTTTTCGCTCGTCATTTTTCCCTTTTTTTCCCGAGCGTCATCTTCTTCGTTGCCCAAATCTGCATCCACATTATATTCATCGTCCTCGTCGCCCAAATTTTGAGTTTCGGGCACTACCTCATCGTCCTCGTCGTCCCAAACAGGTAGAGGACGTTCAACATTTTCTTGGACCGATGGAACTTGTGGGGAACGAAAACCATATGGGTCGAAGGCGGGGGAGTGAGGAGGAGCATCCATTGATAACAAATTTTGAAAACCATAGCCGAAATTGGGTTGAAGGTTGGTTGCTTGGGTGTTGTAAAAGGAGGGGTGTGAAGGTTGTTGGAAAAAAAACGAGGGTTGTGGAGTATATCCGAAAGGGGGTTGTGATTGTGCACTTGCACCGCTCGAACCACCACGAGACGGTTGCTTGCCTCGTCCCTTAGTTTTTTTCTTGGCTTCGCGGGGTTGGTTCTCCATTGCTCGGTTTGAGAAGTGGGTGTGGTTTGCGAATATAAAAAATTTGTGAAGTGGGTGTGGTGTGAGAGTATAAAAAAATGAAATTTGTATAAAAAATGTGGTTTGATGAGAGTATGAAGGTGTGGTTATTTATATTTGTAAAAAAAATGAATTTTTTTTTTATTTATAAAAATGACCGTTGTCAAACGGTCCTCTTTCGAAAATCGTGCCAAACCACGCGGTAACTCCACACCGCTCCCTATCACCGATTCAGGTCCCCGCTTTGATGGCGGCGGTGTTCCCGATCGGTGACTAGGGTCACCGCTGCCATCCCCGCGAACGCCCCGTACACCCTTATGATATAGTTGTTTAGATGGAGCCATAGACGTAAATGATTGTTGGGGAATCTTTTTTGGACACAAATTAGATAAAAAAAAAGATAAAGACCTACATTATTAATTTGTTGAAAGATGGCACCATATCCATATATATATATATATATATATATATATATATATTATTGGTGGTTGGAGTTCTAAAAAGAGAATAAAAAAATCGAAGAGGAGAATAATTTTTGGGGTGGCTGCCATTATTAAATTTGGAAGAGGAGGACCCAAATAATTATTAGATAGCCACTTTTGGGAAGATAAATATCAACATAAAACAATAGGAGAAGACTCAGACAGAAGATGAGACGCACGAAGGAAGACTACGGCTGAGAATTATCGGGACTGAAGTGGAAGCTTAGAGATCAAGAATTAAACGGGTTTTGCTATTCGGTTATTCTTGTTTTCTAGTTTATATGTCGATAAATTCTAGTTTTAAACCTTGTTTTATTGTTATAATGCTTAGCTAATTTTCTTTTACTGCCTAGACTTGGATGATGGATTTATAAGTCTTGATTTTTATTATGTTTAATTAGTTATTTATGGATTGTTAATAAAAGTAGTCAGTTTGGTTTATTCGGTTAAATGAACATGCATGCTTTAAATTGTTTTATTGTCTTTTGTTGCTTCGTATGAATTTTGGTGACTGTTTATATCACGGAATAAATTCATAATCTTTAGGGTTTATCGGCCAATACACCTTAGAAGCAATACTTGGTAATTTAATAATTTTTAGTGTTCTACTAATTTCATTAGCTGAGAGGTGCGAAATTATTGTTAGGTCTTCGTCATTAAATTGCTAGGTAAGATATCCGAGAGGAGTCTGAACTAGTTTCCTTAGTGATAGTCGTCTAACAAGTTAAACTGAAATTCCAAACTTATTCTAGATTTATAGCCTGAGAGGGGGTGAATCATATTAGGGTACTTTTAGAAACCTAGATAACCTGAGAAGGAGTCTAGTAACCGGTAATCATAACAGCCTGTTTAGAGTTCCATAAGTGTCTCCTTGAGAAGGGTCGAGGGGCTTGTTCGATATCTCGGTAGGTTAGTTTATTAAGATCCTGGTTCCATAATAATTAATAAACATAATAAAGTCATTACTAAAATAATCCAGTAATCCAGTCTAGGCAGTCGTCTCCATCATCTGAGTTAAAATTCAAGTTAATTTGTGCTAGTTAATTTTATTTAATTTAATTTGCAATTTTAGGATATTTAGAACCCCCCCCCCCCTCAAAAGATAAAAATGGTTAGAGTCGTGTCCGTGTCAGTCTAGGTCTAGACTAAGTAATTAACGTAATTAGAGAGTCTCGTGGGTTCGATACTCGGACTTACTTTAGCTATACTGCATGGACCGGTACACTTGCCGGTTGTGTGGTTTAGGTCTAAGATCGAGTCTAAGTTATAAATTTAAAACTTAGAATGTCTAGTTTAAGGTTAATTTTTAGTTGTCTTTATTTGCACATCAGGGGGTTAGAGAGAGAATAGAGATGAAGAAGAAGAGTCTTCAGAGAGATAGGATTAGAGAGAGAGAGAATGGGGGATGGGGTAGGGATTGGGTTGGTTTTAATATAAAAATATAAATAAAGTAAATAAAAAAAAAGAATAATAATTATAATTATAAATGACCTAAATACCCATTGACTTAACTGGGTATTTGGATGGAGTTAGGCCAGATGATCAAAATGGCAACAAAATGGAAAAGTCAGGGACCCAGAGGCGAAAAAAACTATTTGGACTAAAATGGAAAATTTGGACAAAACTCAGGAACTAAAATGGCAATTTACTCAATAGAAAACCCATAAAATTTTAAATTATATTATCGAGGGGGCTATCTCCCATGTATTTCCGTGAAGGAACCACTACCTAAGATATAAACCAAGGAGACCAAGCCGACACGTTTGTCCTAAACTTTGGACGTTTTGTCTTAAAAAAACTAACGAATCGGGTAAATGGGCTATTGGCGAAATTCACTACATCTGTATACACTCGTCTTCGAATCGAGGAAAACCCTCACCTAGGGTCAAAGCCCGTGAACACTCGCCTGAAGGCACGACAGTGCGGTGAGGTAAAACCCGCTCAGTTCAAGGATTCAACTTGCGATCTCCACCCATTCGCCTAGTCTCCCCTCATCACCAGGTGCCGCAAAAAATAATGCGGAGGACATGAATCGAACTTGGGTCCCTTAGAACACCAAGTATCTCTCTCACCACTCCACCACCACCTCATTGGTAAAATTAAGTGTAAAAGCTTTTAATACTAAACAAAGGACTTCGATTCATACTTTTTAAATAAATAAAATTCTATTGTCAAAATTAAGTGTAAAAGCTTTGTGAAAAGCGGATTTGATGTAATTTAATGTTGAGTTTTATCTTGGGTTTGTTTAGTTATATATTATTGTTCTGATTAAGCTTGGAAAAAATAAGACACCTTACCTTTTTTTTTTAAAAAGAGAATTTTATTAAAAAACAGCCGGCCTGAAAAAAAACCTGAACCGTGTCACCAACCAATTACAACATATACAATGGATTGTTACACCAATCTCTCCATACTATCTCCCTATTCTTCGATCTATTTTTCAGCCAAAAAAACCGTAGGATCTCACTTCACCAAAAGTGTCTACACTATCTACTCTACCATTGTCAAAAATCTTTTCGTTCCTTGCATTCCATATCGCCCAACACACAACAACAACCAATCCGCGAATAATCTCCTTGGCTTTTTTGTTCCGGTAGAGCTCGGGCTCGGCTCGTTTGCACCCCTACTTACTACCATTGTAATTTTAATGTTGGGTGCATATAAGCGTTCTAATTAAGCTTGGAAAAGATAATTTAATTAGGTAAAACCCAAACTGAAAATAAAAAAAGGGGCCTATGTGTAAAAGAAATGGAAAATAATTTAAATTAAAAGATTTGACACTGTTCAGAAATTAAATAAAAAAAGAAAAATGAAAACGTTTTCAAGGGATATAATTGTCTTTTGAAATATTGGCTCAAAACGATAAATGAATCATTACGAATGCATAGAAAAATGTTGGAACGTGGCATAGTGTTAAACTGTTACTTACCTTTGACCGGCACTGCAATTTATGATGTCAAATAAAAGCCCAAAGGTTTGTCAGTAATATTGGAGTATCTCAAACTAGTAAGTATATTTTATTAGTTTTTTTTAATGGCAAATTTTTTTACTCCTGTCCTAAGACCTCCTCCCCCAAGGTGTTTAAAGGCATTACCTTTGTCAATTGACCATCATCCCATTGGTGTATATTTATCTTTTCAATCGATATTATTGGTACATAGGGTGCAAAGGGCACCTTCGGCAAACCCAATCTAGTTTGGGAACACCGTCTCATATGAATTGGGTAGTAAACTCGGCGTAAAGAATTAGCTTTGCGAACCCAAAGGGGAAGTCGAAGAGGAAATGAAATGTCATTCTCTCATTTCGGATTAAGTTACTAGTGCTCCTTGCAATTTAGGTACTTTGGGTTCACTTTGAATACAATTGAGGTGACCCTTCCTCATTAACGGATTTAGTTTGGGTAATTTTAATAACAGGGACAAACCTAGGTAGGTCCGAGGGGGAGGGGGGGGGGGGTGGGGGTGGGGGGACACACGTTCCTTAAAAAAAATTAACGTATTATTTAGGAAAAAATCCTTAATATATGGTGAAAGTAAAACCCACCTATCACACTCTTATAAAATAAATACTGGATCCGCCACTGTTGAAGAATCGCCCTAGCACCTTTTTAAATTTATAAAACACATCGCTTTTAAAAAAAGGTATATATAGTGAAAAGTATTTAAGTTCAAATATAACATCATCACGGACATTTGTACCTTTCATGAAGACCCTTTACCAATGCTATCATGATGGCCATCTCCATTTACGTTACTCCCAAGCACACATCATAATTGGGTCTTACCTTTTCAAGAATCTACTTATTATAGAGCCGTCAAAAAGATTTATTAGCACGATACCTTCGTATGCTTGATGTTCCTTGCAAACCAACGACTCGATCGACATTTGACATGAAAAGGTATTCGTATGAGGTCTTAGATCCGATTGCCCGATAAATGGTCATAGGGCCATACAAATTTGTTAGTGGTCACATACTCACAACAATCTTTTTGTCTCAATTAACAAGTTTTACGAGTCGTATGATTTAACGTACACCAATTCATACGAGCTCTTATATGACCCATATGCGCATTTTTACAAGTCATACGTGCCCGTATGAGATTATATAGGTCGTATGACACACCGGCGATATTTTTTAGGGTTGATAGTATACAAACGCCACTCTCTAAAGTGTAGACCAGATCGAATTTCACATAATATACGAGCCATATGATAGAACAAGAAATGGTCATAGAGCCATATGCCTTTGTTAGTAGTAGTAATGATATAAGTCATTTTTGTGTTGCTTAAATATTGTTCTATGAGCCGTAAGATTTGGTGTACGCCATATCACACGTGCCCCCGTACAACTCATGTACGCATTTTTGCATATCATATGAACCCATATGCGATCGTATGAGTCACTAGTGATGCTTGGATATAGGGCTGTAAACGAACCGAACGAACACGAACAAGGCCAAGTTCATGTTCGTTCGTTAAGGAAATTGACATGTTCGTGAACTGTTCACGAACGCATACCGAACATAAGTTTATGTTCATGTTCGTTCGTTAAGTAAATTCAATTGTTCACGAACAGTTCGTGAACGGTGGTCTCGAATACAAACTAACGCAAACAAATAAAATTAACGCAAACGAACAATTAACTTGAAAATAAAAAAAATGAAAACATTGTTATCCTTAAACATTGGATATAAGTAGTTAAATATAACCATCAAATGATAAATCAAAACACAAGAAGTCTACCACACCACCAAACGATGAACAAAGTTTAACTAACTTAGACATAATTATCCCTAAAAAATGTCTTAGAATGTTCAAAATTTAGCTAACTTAGAAAAAAATAGAGTTTCAAGTTTTCAATATGTTTAGATAAAATGTTTATTATTTATTATTTTTTAATATAATCAAACGAACATATTACCGAACGTTCACGAACGCAGTCGAACGAACGAGACATGTGTTCGTGTTCGTTCACTAAGCTAACCGAACGAAATTTTTTGTTCATGTTAGTTCGTTAAGCTAATCGAACGAACATAAACGAACTTCCCGCCGAACGGTTCCCGAACTGTTTGCTGAACGTTCGGTTCGTTTACAGCCCTACTTGGATATATAGCCAAGCCTATATATATTTTTTAATCTTCTATGGCTAATTGGCTATGCAAATTATTTGTTTCCGGAGTTTAACATACAAAGGAAAGGAATGAAGGGAAAATAAATTAAGTAGAGAAAAAAAGGGAGTAGAGAGAAAATATTTAATTGACTAACGTGTTCTTGAGTTTGAAGAAAATGAGAAAAAAAAAAGTAAAAATTGTATGTATTAAAAATATTTTCCTTCCAAATCACTTCAATTTGAAAGGATTTAAAATGAAGGAAATAAACATAAATTTTCCTTCCATTTCCTTGAGTAAACTTTGAAACACGACTTTATTTGACATCCTTTCATATCGACATTGTTGTCTTGTCTAAAATCTCAAAATCACCTAGAGAAAGGCACATACCGTAAATCAAAATAAATAACATCCTTTCATAACCCATGGACAAACCCGTATGTATTTCAAACTAGCACGTCATATATCGATGTGCTTAGGTTTGGTTGGTTTCGACGCTTTATGAATGCTAGTTGGGATGAGCAAAACGTTCCCGGTACCAGTACCGAATTTACCGAACCGGATACTTTTTCGGTACCGATTCGATACCGACTTTTAGGATTTTCGGTACCGGTTTTTACCCTCAAATACCGGTACCGAACCGTACCGAACCGGGTATATTCGGTACCGGTACCGGTGCCCACTTTTGAGGATTTTCGGTCCCGGTACCGGTTCGGTACCGGACGGTACCGAGCTCATCCCTAAATGCTAGTGTCGGAACATTCAAAATAAGTAAGAGGGTGTTGTTGTACGTCGATAGTCATGCATGCATTTACCATGAGTTATAAGCGTACTGCCAAAAAAACCCTATTTCCCCTCAAGGACAGATTTAAGTGCCAGTCTAGTCTGCCACTAGTTATACCCAAAACTATTTATTTTTCTTACAAACTGCGGCTCCATCTTCCAGAAACACAGCTGGTAGTTTTAATTCAAGGCCAGAAGATGAATGCTGAATAGTAAATAAATTTCAAGGACAGATTTTAATTTTTTTGGTGAAAACATTGATTGTTGAAGATGACCTTGTGGTTTTGAGCATGCTAATGAGCAGGAAAAGAATCTAGTACACACAGTGATAGGGTAGGTAATTATCTACCAGATATATCAATGTAAGATAACAGACTGTTGGAAACTCAAATTACATTATTAATTCATCATTTATAACACATGATATAATCGAGTGTTCTTGGCTATTAAAAGCGAGAAGTGAACCAAGACAACAAGGTTTAAAACCAAGGCGCAAATCGCAAAAGCGGGTTACTCCCTTTGATTGCTTCTTTTCCTAATCTGTAGAGGTATGATATGAAATAGACATCCGGCTCGCTCTGACGGTCAACTATCGTGAGGTCACTATTAACTTATAAAACTTGTGTTATATTTGTGTTATTATTAACAATTGTGTACTAACCCTATAGTGAGGTCCAGCGTAATGTAGCTAACGTTACATCTACCGGACCGGAGGACTTGTGGACACACCCCTTGTTGGGATTCAGTGGTGTCAATTTTACTTTTTATCAAAACGGGTTTGACATATTTTATTAACTAAATATGTAATTAATAAAAACGCAGCGGAATAAATATAAATAATTAACACCAAAAGTGAACCGAACAGGATCATGGTTACAAACATGCAAATACGATACATAAAATAATTAATCTACGGATGAGAAAAATTATACCCTTGTGGTTAATAATTAACCGTGTGAGACACCGAGGTACAACGAACGGGTGCTAGACACGAACACGAACAAAGAGGATGTTGTCTCGCAGCGGCTGGTGATGCTTGACCTTGGCCGGTAGACTGTCGCAAAGGGAAGCAAAAAGGCACCACCTATTTCAACAGTGGCGACTATATATTGCAAAGAAAAGGAGGGTTTTCCCTTTTGTGATGATCTCAAAAACAAAAGGAATTCTTTTGTTTGTTTTGATTACGGCAGAAGTGTACACACACATATTTTGATGATTAGAGTTTTATATTATATATTAGGTTAATAATAATAACCCTAGTAATCACCTCTAATCATCTCTTAGGCTACTAAAACCCAACACGTCTGCTACAAGCCCAAATGCGATACAAAGCCCGAAAAACAAAGTTTAATTAAATAGGTAATTAAACGTTATATTATTTATAACCCGTATAAATAATAAATCCCGTTTCTCGTGGATATATAATTATTCTAGATAATTATATATTTCGTTCCGTTAAGGAAAATTGGTTTTTAATAAACCAACCTTTGCCCCATTGGTAAATAATAATCCTACCTACAGATTTGGTAATTAATAATCCTACGTTTCAATATGTTGGTACTCAATGGACCTCCGTTAGTTTTTTTTAACTGAAGTTAGTTTTTAAGTTTTATTTATTACACAAACAGTCCCTGTAGTTATAATTTACTAGTTTTAAGTTTTATTTATTACACAAACAGTCCTTGTAGTTATAAAAAAAATCATAAAAATAAAAAAAAAATCTAAAAAATTCAAAAAAATCAAAAAAATTCTAAAAAAATAAAAAAAATCATAAAAAAATCATAAAAATTCTAAAAAAATCAAAAAAATTCTAAAAAAAATCAAAAAAATCATAAAAAACCGTTTCGACCCGTACCGTTTCGACGCGAACCGTTTCGACGCGTACCGTTTCGACCCGGACCGTTTCGACCCGTACCGTTTCGACCCGTACCGTTTCGACCCGTACCGTTTCGACACGTACCGTTTCGACCCGAACCGTTTTCGACCCGGACCGTTTCGACCCAGACCGTTTTCGACCCGGACCGTTTCGACCCACCACCACCACCACCACAGCACCGCCACCACCACCACCACCACACCGCCACCACCACCACCACCACCACCGCACCGCCACCACCACCACCACCACAGCACCGCCACCACCACCACCACAGCACCGCCACCACCACCACCACCACCACCACCGCACCGCCACCACCGCCACCGCCACCACCACCACAGCACCGCCACCACCACCACCACCACCACCGTTTTCGAAACGGTCCGGGTCGAAACGGTCCGGGTCGAAAACGGTTCGGGTCGAAACGGTACGGGTCGAAACGGTACGGGTCGAAACGGTCCAGGTCGAAACGTTACGGGTCAAAAACGGTCTGGGTCGAAATGGTCCGGGTCGAAAACGGTTCGGGTCGAAACGGTACGGGTCGAAACGGTACGGGTCGAAACGGTCCGGGTCGAAACGGTACGGGTCGAAACGGTCCGGGTCGAAACGGTACGGTTCGAAACGGTTCGCGTCGAAACGGTACGGGTCGAAACGGTACGGGTCGAAACGGTCCGGGTCGAAACGGTACGGTTCGAAACGGTTCGCGTCGAAACGGTACGGGTCGAAACGGTTTTTTATGATTTTTTTGATTTTTTTATAATTTTTTTGATTTTTTTTGAATTTTTATGATTTTTATGATTTTTTTAGAATTTTTTTGATTTTTTTAGAATTTTTATGATTTTTTTGATTTTTTTTTTATTTTTATGATTTTTTTTATAACTACAGGGACTGTTTGTGTAATAAATAAAACTTAAAACTAGTAAATTATAACTACAGGGACTGTTTGTGTAATAAATAAAACTTAAAAACTAACTTCAGTTAAAAAAAACTAACGGAGGTCCATTGAGTACCAACATATTGAAACGTAGGATTATTAATTACCAAATCTGTAGGTAGGATTATTATTTACCAATGGGGCAAAGGTTGGTTTATTAAAAACCAATTTTCCTTCCGTTAATTGTTCGTGGTCACCAGTTAACCAAGTTAAGTGGATTTAATGTTTGTTGCCCAAGGTGTAACTCTTACGGGTCATAGCTCGGTCAGCAGCGTTGACTTATCGAACCCGTACATATAAATCCAACAATCTCCCACTTGGACGGCCTTCGATAAAATCCTCAACGCAGACAGTCAGCGGCGCTCTATGTCACACCCCGAATTCCACGTGTCACCGGTGGGCCCTGTGGGGAGTATCGTGACGTGGTTGGCAACATAATAGTCAAACAACACAATATTTAATATGCACAGCGGAAGGAAATGAAAGATATATTTCAACCGAATAAAATTGTAATATCGAGTATCACAACAGTTGAAATTTTATCCACAGACGGATCAAAAATAAATAGGAAACAGTGGTTCAACAGACTTTAGGCATCTTAAGCTTGCGAGACTCCTTTAATGCTAAGGAGATATCCAGCCAATTACGAGTAGTACCTGCACTTAATCTTTTTGGAAAAATACGTCAGTTTACACTGGTAAATACAATCAACTGACTCATTTTAAAAAGTTTAATAAAATTGATTTGGATGCACATGGCATAAACATCTTATAACTTGGGATAATTATTTAAATATATAAACTTGTAAAAGAATTACATGTTCTTTATGCGTTCAGTAGCCCGGGTCGTGCCGGGTTAAAGATCAATAGACACACCACATTATTTATTTTGGCACTGACGAGTGTACGCCTACACTATGCGCTTAAGTCGTGGCCGTTTCGTAAAATGATGCCAATGATATCCGGGACATGGTCATTAACCTCCCAAAGGCTTTAAGCAAACCAAACAATTTAAACGGGCCGATCAATATCAATTAACCACCATATGATGGAAGATTTAATGCCCGACCAAGCGGTATTTTATATACCGTACCCCAAGCCCGTATCGGGAAAATAAGTTAAAAGTATTTACCTTTGCAAGTATAATTCACAAACAGCAAATGCAAGTAGCTTTTACTGGTCCTCCTATTCTGGAACGAATGTTTATAATAACCTATTAGAATCCTAACAGGTCTTTAGTTAAGCTTAAGCTTAGACCGGTTAGTTTTAAAGATACGGTTCGTACGCACGATTAAGCGAAGACCGGATAGAATGTGATTTAGGCCCGACAAGTTTGAAGACTTGCTTAATATGGGTATTTCATACACATTCTGGATTTTGAGATAAAACCGATAAGGTTTGACCCGTTTCGGCTAATTTATGCAAACTAGTTACATAAACCGAACCGAACGCGTAAGAGGCGTAACGGGTAATCATTAGAGCCATATACAGGTTTCCTAGGTTAATATGCCTCAAATATGTTGTGATATCAGTAAGATATCTTTTATTATGCCCGAAACGAAATTAAACACAAGCTATGCCCCGTAGGGGTAGTTTGGTCAGTTACAAGGTTATAAAAGAGTTTAAGTATTAACCTGAGTTACAGGTCTGATATGATCAGCAAAAATACTTAATTTGATAAGTTACAACAGTAGGGTAAAGTATATGTGTGAAATTTATTGATTATAACCAAACTATGCACCGTAGGGGCATTTTGGTAATTTCACATAAGCCGAAAAGCTCAAAACTGAAGTCTGAGTTTAACAAGTTTTGCTTACTGTTATAATATTATAATTTACCTAAACTATCAGTAGGTATCAACCCTTGTATGTTTAAAATAGTTTTAGTACATACTATGCGTTAAAAACGCTTAAAAAGACGATTAGGAGCCGTTTCTGGGTTCTACATACAAAGCTGATATTTTTATTATTCCAGAAGGCTTAAAATAATTTATTTATCATATGAAATCAGTAGCAAAAGGTTTTGGGGTCAAAAGATATGTAAAACTCATTTTATAGCCCAAAAGGGCAAAACCGACCATTACCGAATTAAGCTTATAACTCTAAGTTATGCTCAGCCTAAAATTAATTAAAAATCTTCAAAAATCCCAAATTAATATATTACATCAGTGGGTAATAAGTTTGATATCAAAAAGTAGGTTTAAATAGGCTATACGCTAATTATGCCGTTAAATTGCTAAAAAGCTTCTTAATTACGCTAATGAGCATAACTCTCAAACTACACCTCAAACTGGTGTCAAACTTTGGGTACAAGTTTATATTTCAGTAACTAAGGTTTCTACTCTTTTACATTTTCAAAAATCACGTTTTATGGTGAAAAGGGCATAATGGTCAACATATAGGCAATTAACGGAATTATGCATATTAATTGGTTAACTAATGAACCATGGTGTATAATCACAGAGGGTTATACTAGCATGTAACCTGGTCCAATTAAATCTCTAAGGCGTTTCTAAAACATGCATAAATGGGTCAGAACTGAAAGTCAAAGCAAAAGTCAAATTATGCGACTTTCGGTTCCGAACCGGGTCTTTACTGAAAATTGTCGGGTTGAACATGTTTAGACATGTTCTTACACTAATTACCAAGTTATATTAATGATCAAACCGGTTGTATGGGTTCTACATTGCTAATTATGCATAAAATGGGAAATAAGCATTCTGTTGACTTTTTAATAACAAGTTTGACCCGACATTTGACCTAGTTAGAGTGGGAATCAGAGGGTGCCCTTTTAAGGGTTTATTGCCCCACATAATTACCAACTTATAACTACTTTCAATTCGACTAATCACTGGACCATCAATGATTAATCACTAAGTCAACCGTTAATTACGACGATTTTACTTTTAAGCTAAAACTAAGTAAAAACTCAACTAAGAAAAGTTAAGCATACTTACTGAAGTCCTATGCACGATTAGGAAAGACTTGGGTCTGCTCTTAAGCTCCAAGAACCTCCAGAAATGCAGAAATGAGGTGTGAAGAAATGGTTGCAACCTTGTGGCCTTTTATAGTGTTCAAGACTTCATGGATTGTTGACACACAAGCCTAACAATGGCCATGGATCACTTCCAGATGTCCCTAAGTGTCTAGGGGTTGCTTAGGGGTCGTCCAAGATGTGGAAAAACGATTATAAGTCGGTTAAAATGGAGTTGGCAGACAAGAACCCAAAGAATTCGGAGCAGAAGGCCCCTCGCGGCACGCGTAGACCCCCCCCCCCCCAGGGTCCTCGCGTGGCGCGACGCCCCTACTGATCAAATCTGAATTTTGTGATTTTTATGCTTTGGTCCTTGGCTCTTGGAAACTTTGCTACGACTTTATTTCTTGCACTTTGAACCCTCCAAATTGACTTATAAGGGCTTTAAGACATATACCCACTTTGTTAAGTCCTCGGTTAACTTTATTGTTACCCGAAAAGTCATAACTTTCAACGTTGACGCTTTAACCCCTTGTATACGAATTTGATCATAACTTTCTCATACGATAACGAAACTTTCTGAAATTTATATCGTGCATTCTAGTGAGCATAATTAACCGTTACAAAGCTTTGGGTTTGTCAAAAGGTCACTCAGAGGTATAACTTAAACATGTTGACACATTTAACCCCTGTAGTTTGTAATCTCTCATTTTCTTTCATATTTAGCTTCGTATGATCCATGATTTATTCGTTTGAAGGTATGAGCATCATGTAGGGTTTGTGTACAATATATTTATTCACTGTTGACATTTAGAACCCGTATATTCACATACTTTCCATGATTGTCAACTTTAATCCTTCAATAACATTCTTTCACACGTTCAAACCTATGACACGTGTCAATACATTATAGGATGTGAATTTTCGAGGTGTTACATCCTCACCCCCTTAAAAGAAATCTCGACCTCGAGATTTACTGAAATAATTAAGGGTACTTTTCTTTCATTGTGGACTCAACCTCCCACGTATACTCGGGACCTCTACGGGCATCCCATTTTACCTTTACAATAGGCACATGCTTCCTTCGAAGCGTCTTAACCTGTCGATCTTCAATCGACAATGGTTTTTCCACAAATTTCAAGCTCTCATCTATATGCACATCTGTATGTGGTATGACTAGCGATTCGTCAGCTAGGCATTTCTTCAGATTGCAGACGTGGAATACGTTATGAATGCCACTGAGCTCTTCAGGTAAGTTTAACTTATAGGCAACTGATCCGACACATTCGATGACCTCGAAAGGTCCTATGTATCTCGGGCTTAACTTGCCTTTCTTACCAAATCGCATCACTCCCTTCCAGGGTGATACTTTAAGCAACACTTTGTCACCTACTTCGAATTTCATAGGTTTACGCTTTGGATCTGCGTAACTCTTCTGCCTATCTCGGGCAGCTTTGAGACGGTCACGAATCTGGAAAATCTTGTCCGTCGTTTCAAAGACTATCTCTGGTCCTGATAATTGGACATCTCCAACTTCCGCCCAACAAACGGGCGTTCTGCACTTTCTACCGTATAAGGCCTCGAAAGGTGCAGCCTTAATGCTGGTATGGTAGCTATTGTTATAGGATAATTCGATTAACGGCAGGTGGTTATCCCAACTACCACCTAGATCAATCACGCATGCTCGAAGCATCTCTTCCAAAGTTTGGATAGTACGCTCACTCTGGCCGTCCGCCTGAGGATGGTAAGACGTACTAAAATTTAAACGCGTGCCCAAAGATTGTTGGAAACTTTTCCAAAAATGTGACGTGTATCTAGTATCTCTGTCAGAGATAATAGACACAGGTATGCCATGTAAAGCTACAATCTTATCTACGTACAGTTGGGCTAACATGTCGGAGCTATAAGTCTCCTTAATGGGTAGGAAATGTGCTGACTTAGTCAGTCTATCTACGATCACCCAAATGGTATCGTTTCCTTTCCTTGTCTTAGGTAACTTGGTGATAAAATCCATAGTTACCATTTCCCATTTCCAAGTGGGAAGCTCAGGCTGTTGTAGCAAACCTGACGGCTTTTGATGTTCTGCTTTGACTTGCGCACACGTCAAGCATTTAGTTACATAGGTAGCTACAGACTTCTTCAAGCCTATCCACCAATAGTTTGCCCTCAGATCCTGATACATTTTATCAGCTCCAGGATGAACGGAATATTTAGAACTATGGGCTTCCTAGAGGATAACATCTCGAAGTCCCCCATAAATTGGAACCCATATTCGCCCATTTAATCTCAGGATTCCGTCCTTGCCAAGAGATAACTGCTCCTCAGTTACCCCTAGCTTTTCATTAGGATAGTTAGCTTCCATCACAGCTTCCTTCTGTGCAGCTAACAACCTTTCATTCAAACTGTTCTTTATTTCAATGCTCTTGGCATTGATTCGGATGGGTTTCACCCTTTCCTTTCGACTCAAAGCATCGGCGACTACATTCGCCTTGCCGGGATGGTATCTGATTTCACAATCATAATCATTTAAGGTTTCCATCCAACGTCGTTGCCTCATGTTCAAATCCTTTTGGTTGAACAGGTGCTGGAGGCTCTTGTGATCAGAATAGATCACACATTTGATACCATATAAATAATGCCTCCACAGATTTAGTGCAAATACAACGGCACCCAACCCCAAGTCGTGGGTGGTGTAATTCTTTTCATGCACCTTTAACTGTCTTGAAGCATAGGCAATAACCTTGCCTTTCTGCATAAGCACACACCCCATGCCAGTGTGTGATGCATCGCAGTAAACTACGAATTCTTCGGTACCTTCAAGCAATGTCAGTACAGGAGCGTTGCTCAACTTTTGCTTCAGGATATCAAAGGATTCTTGCTGCTTAGGACCCCACTCGAACTTTTCCTTCTTACGAGTCAATAAAGTTAGGGGTGCAGCAATCCTTGAAAAATTTTCAATGAAACGCCTATAATATCCCGCCAAGCCTAGAAAGCTACGGATCTCTATAGGAGTCTTTGGCTCTTGCCAGTTCATAACAGCTTCCACCTTAGCGGGATCCACTTGGATACCACGCTCACTAACCACATGTCCAAGGAATTGGACTTCTCGAAGCCAGAATTCACACTTAGAGAATTTGGCATAGAGCTTCTCATGATGTAGGAGTTTAAGAATACAGCGAAGGTGTTTCTCATGGTCAGCTTGGTTCTTCGAATAAATAAGAATGTCGTCGATGAAAACGATGACGAATTTATCTAAGTATGGCTTGCAAACGCGATTCATGAGATCCATGAACGCGGCAGGTGCATTAGTGAGCCCAAAAGGCATCACTAGGAACTCGTAATGACCATAACGAGTCCTAAATGCAGTTTTGTGTACGTCTTCATCTCTAACCTTCAGTTGGTGGTAGCCTGACCTCAAGTCAATCTTCGAGAAATAACTTGCCCCTTGCAATTGATCGAACAAATCGTCGATCCTGGGCAAAGGATACCTATTCTTTATTGTGACCTTATTAAGTTCACGGTAATCGATGCACAGACGCATCGATCCATCCTTCTTTTTGACAAACAAGACAGGTGCTCCCCAAGGAGACGAACTAGGTTTAATGAAACCTTTAGCTAGCAATTCGTCTAGTTACGTTCTCAATTCCTTCATTTCTGTTGGTGCCAACCTCTAAGGTGCTCTAGCAACAGGTGCTGCTCTAGGGATGATGTCAATTCTGAATTCCACTTGCCTATATGGTGGTAAACCAGGTAGTTCTTCAGGAAAAACTTCAGGGTATTCAGAAATGACGGGGATGTCTGCCATCTTAGGTTTCGGCTCATCGATAGTCACCTGTGCCATGTAGATGACACAACCCTTCTTTAAACACTTAGAGGCCTTGAGCATAGTCACTTGCTTAGGCAATCCATACCGGGTATCTCCCTGAATGGTAAGTGATTCGCCAGACGGAGTCTTGATCACCACTTGCTTCTTATTACAGACAATCTGGGCCTGGTTATGAGATAACCAGTCCATGCCTAACACGATGTCGAAACCGGCTAACTTCAAAGGAAGTAGGGACAAAGGAAAAGAGTGGTTCTTAATGGATATGAAACATCCATCTAATATGGTTGAGGCGGTTTCTAATGTGCCATCTGGTAACTCCACCTCATATTTCACACTTAAGGTTTTAACCGGTAAATTCAGCAATTTGCAAAACTTATTATCTACAAATGATTTATCAGCGCCTGAATCAAAAAGTACTCTTGCATAGATATCATTTATGAGAAAGGTACA
This sequence comes from Helianthus tuberosus, assembly GCA_030545235.1. Lineage (NCBI taxonomy): Eukaryota > Viridiplantae > Streptophyta > Magnoliopsida > Asterales > Asteraceae > Helianthus > Helianthus tuberosus. The sequence goes on from CM060372.1 coordinate 3,014,473, forward strand.
TGTGATCACGTTATCGTCTTGCACAGCCTCCTTCGCTTCCATCCTAAAGACCCTAGCATTGGTCTTCCTGGCCTCTTCAGGCTTCTTGGTGTATTTAGGGCAGTTGGTTTTAATGTGCCATTTCTCATTGCAACTGTAGCACGTTGCATCCTTCATCTTTTTGCAATCCAAGGTCTTGTGTTCCTTGGACTTGCATATCCCGCAAGCAAAAGTTCTTGACTGAGTCTGCGAGTTCGATTCGAGTCTGCACTTCCCGAAGTGCTGTTTCTTGCTGACTTTGCATTTGGGCTTATCACCAGACTGATGCCCATCCTTCTTTGACTCAAACCCCTTCTTGTTGTCACCGTTTCCTCGGTGCTTCTTGTTTGACCTCCGTGAATTGTCATCTTCACGTTTCCTTTTCTCAGCATCCTTGTTCCTCAGCGATCTTTGTCTGACCGCGTCCAGTGTGAGGGACAAAGATATATTAGCTACAGATCTAAAGGTAGCTGGCCGACAGGCCTTCACGCTTGCCTTTATCTCTGGGGCTAAACCCCCTATGAAGCGAGCTATTCGTTTGGGTTCCGGGGTTACCAGATACGGAACCAACCTCGACATAGTATTAAAGCTCGTGAGGTAAGCTTGGCAATCTAGATTGGTCATTACCAACGAAAGAAAATCCGACTCAATCTTTTCGACCTCGTGCTGAGGACAGTAGTTCTCCCTGATGAGGGCAACGAATTGCTCCCATGACATGTTGTACAATGGGATCTTCCCAGTGGCTTGAATCAGCGATCTCCACCAGGCTAAGGCCTCACCTTTAAACGATTGAGACACAAACTTGACTATATCCCTCTCAGCGCACCTGCTGATATCCACTACTGTGTCCATCTCATCTAACCACGTCATGCAGTCAATGGCTCCTTTTTCCCCAGTGAAATCCCTGGGCTTGCATGAAACAAAGTATTTGTAGGAGCAACCCTTATCATGAGGTCCTTGATTCAGCATGATCTTTTGAGACGGAGCACTATTATGGTTTGAGGAGTGTCGATCATCATCTTTCTTGGGTTCTTCCTTCTTGGAGGGAGGCTTGCTGTGAGCCTCAGAATGAGTCTTTGGCTTTGAACGCGGTGCAGATAGGGTCCTACTTCGAGTCCCACTATAATCTTCATACTGCCGCTCTAAGGCCTTTGTAACTGCGTCATCTACTAACACTTTCAGTTCAGCACCCGTTATATTAATTCGGGCGTTATCATTATTCTCCACTGGGTGACTATTAATTTCATCCGATTCAGCCATTTTAATTGAACTGTTACATAAAACAAGGACAATAGTTTACTTGGGGGTTTATTATGGAATTGTCTTTTATGGCAATTCTTTAACCATGGTAAACATAGACCATATTTGGTTAATTTATAAATCATATTTATTTAGGATTTCTATTATAATTTATCCTAATTATAAAACAATAATAGTTTTATTAGTAGCACAAAAGGCCTAGTCACAAGGACATTTTAAATTATAAGCCATGATTTCAGAGAATCAAGGCATGAAGGTTTGAACATAGTTCTTTACCTTTTTCAGACAGGGTCATAGACTATTACTGTCTTTTGTCTCATATGAAAATGAGCAGGGCCCGTAGGTACTATATTACCAATGTATGGTCAAAATATGATCATCTTAATCGATGATTTAAACCCATGATTCAGAGATCATTAAGTTGGGTTAGGAATCTTTTGAAGAATCCTTCTAATAGAATGACGTGTGTGATTTTAACGAATCACGTCTGCCAGGAGCGTTAACATGTTTTCAGATGTTAACTGGGATCTGAATCTTTTAAACAGGTCTTACCATCTTGGCCAGGTCTTTACAATGACACCCAGGCTAGGTTTCACTCTTAAGATTTTTATTCAACATTTAATAGGCAGTTTATTATTAAAAGGAATGATTTTGATTTATTTATTTCATATATAATATTTATGCATATAATGGCAAAATGAAATTTATAAACTTAACATTCCATTAATTATTAATAGATTACACATCGCCCTAAACGGGACTTTTTAGACAAACAAGTTACCCACGCAGGGGTCAAGCAACATACTAGTCCACGCAGGGACTTAAACAAACATCATACCCTCGTAGGGGTTAACAGAAAGATAGACCCACGCAGGGGTCAAAACAAACAAACATACCCACACAGGGGCTAATACAGCAAGACAGGCCCACGCAGGGGCTCAAATGATACAAGGAAATTTCAACAAACAATGGAAGGATTCAATGGTCCTTCTTGCTCTTCCCTTTTATTAAACTTGTCAATCCTTGGAAGAAACTTTGTCGCTCCCTGCGATCTCTGTGAAAATCTCGCTCGACCTGGTCCAATCTTTGAAGAATTTCTTCCCGCTCGGGTGGGGAAAACCGTGGCGGTTGCGATTGTTGCCGAATTATAGGTCTAGCAGGTATTTGGTACCCATGAGTTGGGTACCCTACTCCCCAAGGAGCTCCATAAGGTCCTTCAGGGTTAAAGGCGTTGTAATTGGGCGCTACCAAGTATGGGTCGGCTTCTGCGTAATTATAGTTGGTGTGAGTCGGCGGCTCAAACGGGTTGTATGCCATTGAACCAGTGTAGGCAGGAATCGGGTTATCAAAACCCATCGGTGGTGGTTGCGGTGCAACGGGGTTTGAAGGCCCACCCATTTGTGGATCTTCTTGAAGTGGCAGATAATGACTGCCACTTGATTGACGAGGAGAGCTAAAATGAAAGTCCCCTCCTCGTGCAGACATACGTGCTCCGGTTCTCCTACGCCTCGGCGGTTGCGGAGGTGCCGGCTGAACTGGCGGCGGTGGAGGCGGTGGCGTGACTGCCACGAATCGTGAATCCTCAGAGGGATCCTGCTGCTACTGCTGGTGAGGCGACGAATGGTGCGAGGGTGTAAAATACCACTCGAACTGGTTAAATCATGCCTGGTAACTGTCCGGACCATGGTAGGGTGATCCATGAAAAGACGAACCATCTGAGACCTCAATAGGATGGTTGGGAGTTCCGGTTGTGGGCTCGACGGGATCCGTGTCCTCGTCCATGTCCTCTGCATGATCGCCGGAGAAATGATCCTCTGGCCCCAATGGGTTAAGACCCACTGGTTCTTGTATGTAGTTTGCCGGGTTAAACCGGCCCCTAAAAACAGGTGTAGGGTCACCAAAGGAATGGTGCGATAGGGATCGCTGAAGAGGTATGTAAGAAGGTTGAGGGTTATCGGGCTCATTTTCCGAATGTGGCCCATAAGAGTTATGAACGGGAGGCGTCGAACTGTGTGAAACAGATCGTCTCGCAGGTTCAAAAAGGTTCCTCCGGTTTTCTCTAGGGTCAGCACTCACAATGGTGGAAGGAGCTCGCATGTGCGAAGGTCCAGCCTCGTGGTCATTGGGGGCGGTGATTGGCCCCTTGCCTCGTCCTCTTCGTCGAAAGAATCTTGGCGGCATATTTAGTCCTGTCAATATAACATAAGATAACAACAAGAGTATATAAAATAAAAGACAAGTTAAAATAAATTGAAACAATTTGGATTGTTCCTATGTTCTTTGTCTAGACTCGAAAATTTGGAATGTGCAATTGTGTAACTGAGATTAAACACAAAAGGCTAGTGTTTAATTCATTCAGCGTTGGCTCTGATACCAACCTGTCACACCCCGAATTCCACGTGTCACCGGTGGGCCCGGTGGGGAGTATCGTGACGTGGTTGGCAACATAATAGTCAAACAACACAATATTTAATATGCACAGCGGAAGCAAATGAAAGATATATTTCAACCGAATAAAATTGTAATATCGAGTATCACAACAGTTGAAATTTTATCCACAGACGGATCAAAAATAAATAGGAAACAGTGGTTCAACAGACTTTAGGCATCTTAAGCCTGCGAGACTCTTTTGATGCTAAGGAGATATCCAGCCAATTACGAGTAGTACCTGCACTTAATCTTTTTGGGAAAATACGTCAGTTTACACTGGTAAATACAATCAACTGACTCATTTTAAAAAGTTTAATAAAATTGATTTGGATGCACATGGCATAAACATCTTATAACTTGGGATAATTATTTAAATATATAAACTTGTAAAAGAATTACATGTTCCTTATGCGTTCAGTAGCCCGGGTCGTGCCGGGTTAAAGATCAATAGACACACCACATTATTTATTTTGGCACTGACGAGTGTACGCCTACACTGTCACACCCTCAAATTACCACCTAGGGAGTGTCCCTGTTAGGCGTGTGACTACTAGCAATGAGCCACTAATTACATTGAATCACAAGTTGTAATAAAGTTCCATCAATTCCAATCATAAGTTATTCAAAATCACAAGTTCAGCGGAAGCATTAAAGTATCATAAGGTAAATACGAATCAATCATAATAAATAAGTATTTGACAAATAATCCCGTCGGTATGACCATGACCACTCTTGCTCACCAGCCAGCAAGCTCCTGTTTCAGTCAACTAACGACCTGCGAGCATGTAACAAGTGTATCAGACAAAGCTGGCGAGTCCACAGTTTAAGAAAACGTTTGTTACCAGTTGAATGTAAAACAGTTCAATAACCAATGCAAGTAATATTGTTAATATCTCAATTCCGAACAAGACGGCTCCTGAAATACATGACTGCCCTTCCCACGTACTCCTATCTAGTACTGGGCCCCGACTGGGTCATTAGTTCACATCCGTCCTATCTAGGAGCGGTGTGAGGGTGCCAAACCTAAGTAGCGCTACCAACTAATACCCGTTACCCTCCAGGTAACATAATAAGGGACTTACAAAAATGATAGGTGAGAATATTAACCAATATACCCGTTCTTACCCAGACCACTGACTGTCCCCAACCACTGGGACGCATGCTCGAATGTAGTGAACTCACCTTAGGTTTGCTCGGTAGGGTTAATTAACTGCTTAATAGTCGGTCAAACACGTCCTATCATTGTTTACAAACACGATCAGTTTGTATTCACATCGCATCACGTAGATTGTCACATATTATACGAGTAACAATCAAGTACAACACATAACCCTACCGCTTATCATATCAAGAGTACGAATCACAGGTTTTCTCATGTTACAAGTTCGTGTTATCCAACATTATGCAATCACACAGTTAAGTTCACAAGCTAGATTACATATCACATAATGATATTCGAGCCACAAGTTACTTGGTTTCACAAACACAACCGACTAACGGCTCGTAACCGTTTAACACGTCAATCCATTTAAAGTACGGCCCCTGGGCCTTACTGATGTAAAACTTGTGTGGCCCGAGCTAACTTAACCATAATTAGTTCAGTGCTTATAACTCAAACCGTAATATATACTAGACATTTGGGCCCTCGCACAATCCCCTTGAATACCCGGCCCACTGTTATGAGTTAATTAAAGATTACAGCCCAATTATACCCCCTTGACATCACGTATCACTAATTGTTAAATGAACATCCCAAATACTAGCGAATCAGTTCTAGTTTTGCATCATCTGACTCATCAAACTTCGCATAACAGTTCCATTAATTAACCTATCTCATTGATGCAATAACATCCATAATTTATTATCATAGGAAAACAATTAAACTCTATTGCCTCAATCACTAGATCAAAACTCGATATCCTGTAACAGTTAATTATTATGAGCTTGCACAATATCATGCATCATGGACTAAAACTTGTTATTAATCATATAACAAATCTGCGTATTTAGACCACACCAAAGAAATCATCAAATACCAACCATATTCAACTTTACTATATCTATTGACGTCATGATGTTTTCAGATTCATAATAACATTGTAAAACAATCATTACACACTACTTAATAAATATTATGCATGCAAATCCTATACAATCATGCATATAACCGACATACATGTTTGTGGGCTGTGGCTGTACAAAAGAAAGCATGTGGGGGGCTATAACATGTGCGCCACCATTAAAGGATCACATGATCAGATCCCTAAATTGTCAACTTCATATATGCATTAATTGATTAAATCCAAATTACACAATACATTCTGACATGCAACATAGATCAATCAGTTCATCATAACCCTCGATTTCATGCAATCATTATCATTAATATAATTCCCCAGCCATTTATGATCAATCAAGACTAAATAGTCTGCCATTGCACCCTAGATACTCACATAACCGATTACATCAGATCATTCAGACTCAATTCAGTTTGCAAACAAGAACTCTAAACCGCACTTTCATCTAGTTCATACCAATCCAATTAACAAATACATGCAGATACAAATAAAATAGTGATATTCGTACTAACCAGGCGATCGTAGGGGAGGTGAGTTGGAACGAGAAGGAAAACACTCCACAAGGAGGAGCTGGCCGGAATAATAAAAAAACTGCCGCTGATCACTGTAGGGAACTAGGGTTTGTTGCCTGATGTGTGTGTTTCGAGAATATGGGTGCCGTGCACCATTAAGTGGGCCGGTTGGGTTTAATTAGGGGGGGAAGTTATGTGTGTGGGCCGGGTAGCAAGGCATAAGGTGTCCGATTACATGACTAGTCCAAATTAAAACAATTACAATTACTAACTCTACTATGCACCTAATTATACATCATTGTTTCACACGTAGTCAAGCACGCATATAACACATTTAACGTATTTTATATCTAATCTAACTATAATATAAGAATTGTGACATAGAATAATAAACGCGTTTAACAAATGTAGCACATCAACCAACTATTGTGCGGACTATGACGTATAAAAGTATAACCTGAAACACTGAACCCATGGTCATAGAACTAGACGATACTAACCTTGAGGATTCGGGTTGTCACATCATCCCCAACTTGAAAGAAATTTCGTCCCGAAATTTGACAAGTAAGCACAAATAGCAAGATGCTAACTCAAGATGACCGTAGATTTTCCGCGGGTACCACATCATCCCCAACTTGAAAAGGGAATTTCGTCCCGAAATTCGCCAATGATATCAGAAGTCGACACAACCGTTTGAACTGCTGGAGATACTAGAGCTTATTCCGATCACTGCGTTCCCACGTGAACTCCGGTCCACGTTTTGAGTTCCAACGAATTCTCACGATTGTCATACCACTAAACTTACGAACCTTAACTTCCTCGTCCTTGGTTTCGATTGATACCTTGACAACTGCAGCTTGTCCAATAACGGTATCACAAATGTTTCATAAGGCGAACACTGCCCTGGATTCGAGACATAAACATCATTGTGTACGTAACCCCATTGTGTGCATAATTTCATCTCGCTACGCTTCCCAAGTGCACTGTACCCTCCCAGGGTGAGACTTTCAATCAAGACATGTTCGCCTGCGGCGAACTCCCAGGGTATCCTAAGCTTATCAGCTTTCCTGATGGTCGTGCGTTGCCGCCAAACGACTCTCGATACAAATAACCTTCCCAAGAGTTTCAAGTACAAGTCATGGACCTGTGATTAGGTTGTCATCCACCTTAATCCAACAAGGAGATTAGCGTTACTGTCCCTGCAATGCCTCAAACAGAGTTATCTGAATACTTGAAAGGTAAATGTCCTTCTGACACTTACTAAAGTCAATCACACACATGCTCGTGACATGTCTTCGATTGTCAGGATGGTTTGTTTGTTCTAACCATTTGTCCAACGGTGATAAGTGATGCTCATGTCTAGACGTGAACCAAGGGTGTTGTGTATTGCCTGCCATGAATCAGGTATAGATCAAAATCGGAGGTAACCGGAGTTGGCACCTCGTGCCTAAAAGCCGCCTCTCTCAGAGGAATATTCACATACTGTGACGACTCGTCAGTGTCGCTGATTGCAATAAAGTGTGCTGATTACGTGAGACGATCGACGATCACCCAAGTGATATTGTTTCCGTAACAATGTTTCTGGTCGCTTATACTCCACCTTGACTTTCCCACAAGTCAAACATCATTCTCATACATTGCTAGGTGGGCCTTCATGCCCGATCATCAGTACAAGATTTATAGATCCTAATATCTCTCATCAAAACCTAGATGACTAGGATATCGAGGCCGGTGTGCTTTGCTCAACACAAATTCCCTACAGTTGCCGTATAATGAGATTCACATTCGTTCCATGTGGTAGCGAATATCGTCCGACCTGCCAAAGGTTGCTTCACCATGCCCCGCATGGGTTCAATTTGAAAATTCTCTTTCTTCAGTTCTCCAGTTTGAACAGAGCGAGTCTGATCAGGTAGCTTTAGAGTCGATAGCGTGTTGCAAAGCTCGTACACGTCCAGGTTTCACATTCGTAATCATTCAAAAGTTCCATTCAGCGAGGTCATTATATGCATTAGCCTTTTTCAAAACTACGATACACGGGAGGCCCTTGCGATCGGTCTAAGTAATGCATTTGGTACCACCCAAGAAATGCCTCCAACTTAAATCCAAAGACCACGGTTTCCACCGCAGGTTTGCGACTCGTGCAATTCCCCTTCGCAAATCCGCTACGTAGATCATCACCTTCTCATGTAGCCTTGGCGTGTAACTGGGACTCTGATTCGAACCATCACGGTATACCACCAGATTACCCGTACCCTCAGGTGAAGACGATGCTCAGTGCGTTGTGGCATTGGGTCTCAAAAGCTGAAAAGACGCTCTCCCGTTTTGTCTCCCATGAATGCACAACATCCTGCTGTGCTAAAGAGATTAAAGCTGCGCGACCTTCGAAAATCACTCGATGAATCCACGATAGTATCTAGCGATACCAAGGAATTGCTGCATCCCTGAAGGAATCTTTGGTGTCGATCAGTTTCTAACAACCTGCATCTCTCAAATCTAGACGTGACATTTAACAAGACTTCGCACGTAATGGCTCCTCCCTCAGGAGCGCTAAAATAAAATACAGATGTCGTCCATGATGTTCCTTCCTCCTGAAATGATTCTACGCGTCATCAGTAAGCATGGTCGATTCATGTGATCCATTAAGCTGCTGGTGTGATGATTAGCCCAAAGGTCATGGAATACAACGTCGTAATGGCCATACTGCGTTCGATCTGCCGTTTTAGGAACATACTCCTCTTGGACTTCCATTTGACGATAGCTCGTTCGTTAGCCAATCTTTGAATGGGAGTTTGACCCTCGTAACTGGTCAACAGGTTGTCAATACAATGGTCGAGGCAAGCGATTCTTGACTGTCAACTTGCTGAGTTCTGGATAATCAGTACACATACGAAAAGGCTTATCTTCACGAATATAACTGGGGCTCCCCAAAGCGAAAATGTAGATCCGACAAGACTCCTGTTCGACAGTTCCAACCCTCCTGGTGCAAGACGGTAAGAGTACAAGAAATCAGGGCTGCCTTTGACGTGAGATCAAACTAAGATTCCGCCTAACAGTTGTGGAAGTAAACCTAAAAGTTCCTCGTGTAGCACACCGAGAGGAATCACGAACAATTGGTGGATCCTCGATCCTCTTTTCTTTAGCCTTAACATCAGTAACGAGCGCTAACATAGCGGGGTAATCCTTCCGTGGACACTTCTGGCCTTTATTGCTGAAATAATGCTAACCATGGCACCACTACGCTGACCCTGAACCGATAAAAATTCTCCGCTAGGGAGAGGGATACGCACGATTTTCTCTTTACAGAGAATTTCCGCCCGATGCTTAGATAACCAGTCCATGCCAATAACCACATCAAAACTTCCAAGAGTAATCGGTGGTAGGTCAATGTCGAACACTTGACCCATAAGGTCGAGTTTGCACCTAACGAAGATATGAGGTTTCATTTGACTTGCCATAAGCCGATTCCAAAATAGGTTCGGTTTCAAGAAGTATCAGGGTTAAACAGAGCAGAGACGAAGCGATTAGTTACCAAAAACGTGCAGGCCACCATGTTGCTATACTCCTGGAATCGCCCACACCAATCCTAAAAGTCCTTCCATGAGCATCATTTCCAGTGTTGTGGTTTTCGTTACAAGGATTTCCAGTACCACCGTCGTTCCCTTGATTTTTGTCATCTTGCTTTAACAGCGGTCAATCCATGTTGTAAGCGCCTGTATTTCCATACTGTAGGCTACGATTTATGAGTACCTTAATATTGTTGTGATCGTTGCCTCTATTGTCGTTGCTTGAAATGGGGTCCTACGACCTTTCACCAACATGGTCCCTCTTTTCACATCGCGTGTTACGTCCTAAAGCTCTACTCACTGTAGAGGCAGTTACACATTCCACTCTATAGTCAATTGTCATCGCTTATGTCCCGATTGATTCGTAAGAGTTGGCTCTCATAAGTCACTTACTAGGGTTAAGAATTCAATTGAAGCTAATTCGCTGGTGTTCGCCACCGATAAACAGGGTTGTCCAAATACTGTGGCCGGTAAGGTACTACGCTTATCCTCTTGTCCGTCGATATTGCAAGTTGTTTGAGTGATACATGGTCTGTTGCAAGAGTGTTGCGGAAGTGATCACACTTCGGGATCTAAGACGTCAATACATTAAGTTCCAACAAACAGAGAGAAGTGAGGGAGGTATAAACCAATCATTCGATGTTGCAACATCCAACTCAGGGATGTTCGTACAAGCACCTAGCATTCTACGCAGTTCACCAGGCGTTCAGACGGGTGTTCAGGTAATGCTCGATAACACCGAGATTCGTAAGGGTTCAGAGAGAAATGAAAAGATCACGCTCAAGTAGAAGGCAACCACTGCTATGACTCCTATAGACTGTTGTGTTTCACATCAATCAAATAACGGAACAGAACCCCTTTTTCACTTGTTAAGCCTCATTGGGACTCGCATGCACCCCACATTATTATTATGTGTGCACCCACAATAATATTGTGATTTGCATGCTCATCTCAGTTCCTCCTAACTCATGTCAAATGGTTCCTCAAACTCGAGTAGCAAACAAACAAAGAACATCACAAAACATGAGTCACGAATGTCTAAGGTAACACCACACTATCAACCACTTAACATATGCAAGTAACACATAAATCCATACTGTTGTGCTAAACGTGCAATCACAAGCAATATCATATATAAGTGTCCACTAGTTATGCAGTACCATGAGTAAACGAGAGACGAACCTTGCTATCTGGAGCTGAGTGTCATGGTCGTATTCTTGTTTTCAGAACTGTTTGGTTATAGTCTGGTTTTATAAAAAACATTTTTAAAACCAAGTTCACTATAACCAGTGGCTCTGATACCAAACTGTCACACCCTTAAATTACCACCTAGGGAGTGTCCCTGTTAGGCATGTGACTACTAGCAATGAGCCACTAATTACATTGAATCACAAGTTGTAATAAAGTTCCATCAATTCCAATCATAAGTTATTCAAAATCAGAAGTTCAGCGGAAGCATTAAAGTATCATAAGGTAAATACGAATCAATCATAATAAATAAGTATTTGACAGATAATCCCGTCGGTATGACCATGACCACTCTTGCTCTCCAGCCAGCAAGCTCCTGTTTCAGTCAACTAACGACCTGCGAGCATGTAACAAGTGTATCAGACAAAGCTGGCGAGTCCACAGTTTAAGAAAACGTTTGTTACCAGTTGAATGTAAAACAGTTCAATAACCAATGCAAGTAATATTGTTAATATCTCAATTCCGAACAAGACGGCTCCTGAAATACATGACTGCCCTTCCCACGTACTCCTATCTAGTACTGGGCCCCGACTGGGTCATTAGTTCACATCCGTCCTATCTAGGAGCGGTGTGAGGGTGCCAAACCTATGTAGCGCTACCAACTAATACCCGTTACCCTCCAGGTAACATAATAAGGGACTTACAAAAATGATAGGTGAGAATATTAACCAATATACCCGTTATTACCCAGACCACTGACTGTCCCCAACCACTGGGACGCATGCTCGAATGTAGTGAACTCACCTTAGGTTTGCTCGGTAGGGTTAATTAACTGCTTAATAGTCGGTCAAACACGTCCTATCATTGTTTACAAACACGATCAGTTTGTATTCACATCGCATCACGTAGATTGTCACATATTGTACGAGTAACAATCAAGTACAACACATAACCCTACCGCTTATCATATCAAGAGTACGAATCACAGGTTTTCTCATGTTACAAGTTCGTGTTATCCAACATTATGCAATCACACAGTTAAGTTCACAAGCTAGATTACATATCACATAATGATATTCGAGCCACAAGTTACTTGGTTTCACAAACACAACCGACTAACGGCTCGTAACCGTTTAACACGTCAATCCATTTAAAGTACGGCCCCTGGGCCTTACCGATGTAAAACTTGTGTGGCCCGAGCTAACTTGACCATAATTAGTTCAGTGCTTATAACTCAAACCGTAATATATACTAGACATTTGGGCCCTCGCACAATCCCCTTGAATACCCGACCCACTGTTATGAGTTAATTAAATATTACAGCCCAATTATACCCCCTTGACATCACGTATCACTAATTGTTAAATGAACATCCCAAATACTAGCGAATTAGTTCTAGTTTTGCATCATCTGACTCATCAAACTTCGCATAACAGTTCCATTAATTAACCTATCTCGTTGATGCAATAACATCCATAATTTATTATCATAGGAAAACAATTAAACTCTATTGCCTCAATCACTAGATCAAAACTCGATATCCTGTAACAGTTAATTATTATGAGCTTGCACAATATCATGCATCATGGACTAAAACTTGTTATTAATCATATAACAAATCTGCGTATTTAGACCACACCAAAGAAATCATCAAATACCAACCATATTCAACTTTACTATATCTATTGACGTCATGATGTTTTCAGATTCATAATAACATTGTAAAACAATCATTACACACTACTTAATAAATATTATGCATGCAAATCCTATACAATCATGCATATAACCGACATACATGTTTGTGGGCTGTGGCTGTACAAAAGAAAGCATGTGGGGGGCTATAACATGTGCGCCACCATTAAAGGATCACATGATCAGATCCCTAAATTGTCAACTTCATATATGCATTAATTGATTAAATCCAAATTACACAATACATTCTGACATGCAACATAGATCAATCAGTTCATCATAACCCTCGATTTCATGCAATCATTATCATTAATATAATTCCCCAGCCATTTATGATCAATCAAGACTAAATAGTCTGCCATTGCACCCTAGATACTCACATAACCGATTACATCAGATCATTCAGACTCAATTCAGTTTGCAAACAAGAACTCTAAACCGCACTTTCATCTAGTTCATACCAATCCAATTAACAAATACATGCAGATACAAATAAAATAGTGATATTCGTTTCGGCTATTTTGAGATAAAACCGATAAGGTTTGACCCGTATATCATACACATTCTGGATTTTGAGATAAAACCGATAAGGTTTGACCCGTTTCGGCTAATTTATGCAAACTAGTTACATAAACCGAACCGAACGCGTAAGAGGCGTAACGGGTAATCATTAGAGCCATATACAGGTTTCCTAAGTTAATATGCCTCAAATATGTTGTGATATCAGTAAGATATCTTTTATTATGCCCGAAACGAAATTAAACACAAGCTATGCCCCGTAGGGGTTGTTTGGTCAATTACAAGGTTATAAAAGAGTTTAAGTATTAACCTGAGTTACAGGTCTGATATGATCAGCAAAAATACTTAATTTGATAAGTTACAACAGTAGGGTAAAGTATATGTGTGAAATTTATCGATTATAACCAAACTATGCACCGTAGGGGCATTTTGGTAATTTCACATAAGCCGAAAAGCTCAAAACTGAAGTCTGAGTTTAACAACTTTTGCTTACTGTTATAATATTATAATTTACCTAAAATATCAGTAGGTATCAACCCTTGTATGTTTAAAATAGTTTTAGTACATACTATGCGTTAAAAACGCTTAAAAAGGCGATTAGGAGCCGTTTCCGGGTTCTACATACAAAGCTGATATTTTTATTATTCCAGAAGGCTTAAAATAATTTATTTATCATATGAAATCAGTAGCAAAAGGTTTTGGGGTCAAAAGATATGTAAAACTCATTTTATAGCCCAAAAGGGCAAAACCGACCATTACCGAATTAAGCTTATAACTCTAAGTTATGCTCAGCCTAAAATTAATTAAAAATCTTCAAAAATCCCAAATTAATATATTACATCAGTGGGTAATAAGTTTGATATCAAAAAGTAGGTTTAAATAGGCTATACGCTAATTATGCCGTTAAATTGCTAAAAAGCTTCTTAATTACGCTAATGAGCATAACTCTCAAACTACACCTCAAACTGGTGTCAAACTTTGGGTACAAGTTTATATTTCAGTAACTAAGGTTTCTACTCTTTTACATTTTCAAAAATCACGTTTTATGGTGAAAAGGGCATAATGGTCAACATATAGGCAATTAACGGAATTATGCATATTAATTGGTTAACTAATTAACCATGGTGTATAATCACAGAGGGTTATACTAGCATGTAACCTGGTCCAATTAAAGCTCTAAGGCGTTTCTAAAACATGCATAAACGGGTCAGAACTGAAAGTCAAAGCAAAAGTCAAATTATGCGACTTTCGGTTCCGAACCGGGTCTTTACTGAAAATTGTCGGGTTGAACATGTTTAGACATGTTCTTACACTAATTACCAAGTTATATTAATGATCAAACCGGTTGTATGGGTTCTACATTGCTAATTATGCATAAAATGGGAAATAAGCATTCTGTTGACTTTTTAATAACAAGTTTGACCCGACATTTGACCTAGTTAGAGTGGGAATCAGAGGGTGCCCTTTTAAGGGTTTATTGCCCCACATAATTACCAACTTATAACTACTTTCAATTCGACTAATCACTGGACCATCAATGATTAATCACTAAGTCAACCGTTAATTACGACGATTTTACTTTTAAGCTAAAACTAAGTAAAAACTCAACTAAGAAAAGTTAAGCATACTTACTGAAGTCCTATGCACGATTAGGAAAGACTTGGGTCTGCTCTTAAGCTCCAAGAACCTCCAGAAATGCAGAAATGAGGTGTGAAGAAATGGTTGCAACCTTGTGGCCTTTTATAGTGTTCAAGACTTCATGGATTGTTGACACACAAGCCTAACAATGGCCATGGATCACTTCCAGATGTCCCTAAGTGTCTAGGGGTTGCTTAGGGGTCGTCCAAGATGTGGAAAAACGATTATAAGTCGGTTAAAATGGAGTTGGCAGACAAGAACCCAAAGAATTCGGAGCAGAAGGCCCCTCGCGGCACGCGTAGACCCCCCCAGGGTCCTCGCGTGGCGCGACGCCCCTACTGATCAAATCTGAATTTTGTGATTTTTATGCTTTGGTCCTTGGCTCTTGGAAACTTTTCTACGACTTTATTTTTCTTGCACTTTGAACCCTCCAAATTGATTTATAAGGGCTTTAAGACATATACCCACTTTGTTAAGTCCTCGGTTCACTTTATTGTTACCCGAAAAGTCATAACTTTCAACGTTGACGCTTTAACCCCTTGTATACGAATTTGATCATAACTTTCTCATACGATAACGAAACTTTATGAAATTTATATCGTGCATTCTAGTGAGCATAATTAACCGTTACAAAGCTTCGGGTTTGTCAAAAGGTCACTCAGAGGTATAACTTAAACATGTTGACACATTTAACCCCTGTAGTTTGTAATCTCTCACTTTCTTTCATATTTAGCTTCGTATGATCCATGATTTATTTGTTTGAAGGTATGAGCATCATGTAGGGTTAGTGTACAATATATTTATTCACTGTTGACATTTAGAACCCGTATATTCACATACTTTCCATGATTGTCAACTTTAATCCTTCAATAACATTCTTTCACACGTTCAAACCTATGACACGTGTCAATACATTATAGGACGTGAATTTTCGAGGTGTTACACTCTTGCTGCACATGGCTGCCCCAACAAGGTATGACACTTTAAAGTCATTAACCAAAACACCTTGCCATTAGTAACAACTTACTATTGCAAGACAATAGACTTATGGTAATTGTTGTCATTCATCCTTTCTGTAAAAGACATCAATTGAATCAATGAGACATGGATTAACTTCATTCTCATATGGTGTTCAATTATTATTGTTCTCGATCAAGAGTCAAAGTGGTCCGTACAAACACACAGTAAGTTTGGGTAAGGCCTTACACTTCACCAGTTTGAATCAACGAGGGCGCCACAATGTCTAACTGTTACATATCATGTAAGAGTACAAAATCCCATATCGACTACATACAACTCCCACTGAACTTCAGAACTATTCCTAATTAAAGCCTTTATGACTAGCAGTTACGCGACAGCGGTTGACAGTAATCAAAGAATAATCCTTGGTAAATGGAAGTTCTAATATGTATCTCAGGTCAAAGGATACTAAATGAGTATACCAATATCAAATCATCTTATGACTAAGATCCATGAAGATGATTTGATGCGAGTTACATCCAACGTCATTCTCAATGAGGTCTGTGAATTTAGAAGTCAACTCCTTGAGTCCAAAGTCAAAATAGTCTTAATTCAGAATCGTTCCCACAAGTCTGACCGACTACGGATAGTTTAGAATGCAAGATTCACGGATTAAACGTATTAAAATCGAACACAGTTATAAGATTCAGAATTGCATTTAACTAGTAAATCAAGAATGAATTCAAAAGTACAACTGTTAAAAGTTCGTACATCCAAATACTAAATCAAAACATACTGCTAGCTAATCTAAGCCTGATAGCATCCATGTGCTGATCATGCTTTTCCTGAGTCATGGGCTTAGTAAACGGGTCTGCTAGATTTTGATCTGTGTCCACTTTGCTTATCATGATGTCTCCACGTTCCACAATTTCCCGTATGTAGTGGAACTTTCTTAGAATATGCTTGGCCTTGTGATGAGACCTGGGCTCTTTGGCTTGAGCAATAGCACCCGTGTTATCACAGAATATCTCGATGGGTTTCTTAATGCTTGGAACCACATCGAGGTTGGTTATTAATTTCTTCATCCAAGCAGCCTCCTTTGCAGCATCTGATGCGCCTATATATTCAGATTCGGTGGTTGAATCCGCCACCACACTCTGCTTGGAGCTCTTCCATGAGATAGCTCCTCCATTTAGAGTGAATACAAAACCTGATTGTGAGCGAGAGTCATCTAGGTCAGTTTGAAAACTGGCATCAGTGTAACATCTTACAGTGAGCTCTTCTTCTACTCCTCCAAACATTAAGAACATATCTTTAGTTCTTCTCAGATACTTCAGAATGTTCTTTACAGCAGTCCAATGGGCGATGCCAGGGGCTTGCTGATAACGACTAGTCATGCTTAAAGCATGCGAGACGTCAGGTCTAGTACATAACATAGCATACATGATAGAGCCAATCGCTGAAGCATATAGAACTCCTTCCATTCCCTTAATTTCAATGTCCGTTGAAGGAGATTGCGATTTTTTCAACATAGTTCCTTTAATCATAGGAACACATCATTTCTTAGAGTTTTCCATCTTAAAGCGTGTCATCATTTTGTCTATGTACGTACTTTGACTCAGCCCAAGAAGTCGCCTAGATCTATCCCTATAGATCTTGATTCCTAGAATATAAGCTGGTTCTCCAAGATCTTTCATTGCGAAACAAGTTCCCAAATAGTGTTTAACTTCGTTAAGCATAGGGACGCTGTTTCCAATTATCAGTATATCATCCACATACAGGATGAGGAATGATATAGTGCTCCTACTAGCCTTACTGTAAACACAAGGCTCATCTTCATTTTTGACAAAACCAAACTCTTTGATCTTTTGGTCAAAATGAAGATTCCAGCTACGAGACACCTGCTTGAGTCCATAAATGGACTTATTCAGCTTGCACACCCTATTAGGATATTTTGGATCAACAAAACCGTCTGGCTGAACCATATAGACATCTTCAGAGAGATGCCCATTAAGAAAAGCGGTTTTGACATCCATTTGCCATATCTCGTAGTCATAGTACGTGGCTATGACAAGCAATATCCTGATCGATTTGATCATAGCAACGGGCGAGAAGGTTCCATCATAGTCAATACCCTGAGTTTAAGTGAAACCCTTCGCAACTAGCTGTGCTTCGAAACATTTCCATGCATATCGATTATTCTCTTGAAAACCCATTTGCTCCCTACTGCCCGAGATTCGTGGGGTAGCTCAACCAAGTCCCAAACTTGATTATCACGCATAGATTGCATCTCAGCATTCATGGCTTCCAGCCATTTCGCAGACTCTGGATCTGAGATAGCAGATTTGTAGTTAGCAGGTTCGTCATTAGACTCATCTATTACCAAGACTTCAGCGCTATCAAGATGCCAAAGGTATCTGTCAGGTTCTTTACGAGTCCTGCTACTTCCGCGAACGCCTGTGTTTATGTCTGATTCATCAGCAACAATTTCTTGTTGTTCAGACGTTCCAACTTCATTGGCGGTTGTTGTTGGTTCTCGAATTTCTTCAAAATCAACCACATTATTTCCAGTTCCTCGATTAAGAAGTTCTTCCTCGAGAAAGCGCCCCTTCCTTTTGATGGAAATAACATTTGCATCAGGATGGTAGAAATAATATCCGCTTCTTTTATAGTATCCGACGAAAAAAACCTTTTCGCCTCGAGGATCGAGCTTATCATCAGCATCACTTGTGATGTATGCATCACATCCCCATACTTTTAGGTATTCCAAATCGGGTTTACGCCCATGCCATATCTCATATGGGGTTTTGTTTACCTTTTTAGTCGGAGCCAGATTGACAATGCGGGCGGCAGTCATAAGAGCATGCCCCAAAAGGAGTGAGGCAAGTTAATTCTACACATCATCGATCGAACCATATTAAGTAGGGTTCGATTTCTCCTCTCGCTCACGCCATTAAGTTGGGGTGTGCCAGGTGGAGTAGGTTCTGAAATTATTCCACACTCTTTGAGATGATTGAGGAACTCTAAGCTGAGGTATTCGCCACCTCGATCTGATCGAAGTATTTTTATCTTTCTATTAAGTTGGTTTTCTACTTCGTTTTGAAACCCTTTGAACTTTTCAAAAGTTTCATACTTATGCTTCATAAGATAGACATAAGCATATCGACTATAATCGTCGATGAAAGTAACGAAGTATCTTTCATGGTTTCTTGTCATGGTTCTGAAAGGGCCACATACATCAGTGTGAATGAGTCCTAGCAGACCATTGGCCTGTTCACCAACACCAGTGAAGGGATGCTTTGTGAGTTTGCCAGCTAAGCAAGATTCACAATCATTAAAGGAGTCCTGTCCAGTGGATTCAAGAATCCCCTCGGATTGGAGCCATTTTATGCGTGCCTTACTTATGTGGCTAAGTCTACAATACCATAGAAAGGTTTCATTAATACCAACTCTGTTACGCTTAGAAGGTGATATATGTTATTACACGTTTGAACATCAATCTCATAAATACCATTTCGAGGTTTAGCCTCAAAATAAAAGACATCATTCAAGTAGACAGAAATAGAAATACCATTAAAAACGTACTTGAAATCTTGTTCAAACAAAAGGGAAACTGAAATAATGTTTCTGGCTATACCAGGTGCAAACAAACAATTGTTTAAATTAACTACAAGGCCAGAAGGACATGAAAAATGAAATGTGTCGGTTGCAAGAACGGGCACTCTTTTCCCATCACCAACAATGAGTTCCATGTCGCCTTGTTTCAGCTTCCTCCACTTTTCAGGCTCCTGCAAAACATTAGTGATGTGGTAACCACACCCGGTATTAAATACCCATGTGTTGCTGGAGACAGTAAAAAGTTCAATAACATAAATGAGAATACCTGAAGAAGTGCCAATGTTATTGGCCTTGTTCGCCTTCAGCTTGGCTAGATACTGTGGGCAGTTCCTTTTCCAGTGCCCCATTTGGTTGCATTCAAAGCACTGACGCTCCTGGGGAGGGGGTGGTTTAGCAACCTGCTTGTTGTTGGTGGCAGATTTGGCAGCAACAATAGTCATTTTCTTGCCTTTGCTGTTATGAGCCCTTTTCTTGTTATTGGGCTTCTTAACACCACCAGACTTGACCATCAGAACTTGGTTGGTTTTATGTGGAATGTTCATCTCGGCCGTTTTGAGCATACCATGTAGCTCAGGCACAGTCTTCACCCAAGCATTCATATTATATTTCATAATGAACTGGTCATACGAGCTAGGGAGAGAGTTCAAAATGAAGTCCGCTGCCATTTCATCTTGCAGGGGATAAGCAAGTTTGTTCATCTGGTCAATGTACCCTTTCATCTTGAGCACTTGAGTACTGACACACGATCCTTCTTGCATTTTACAGCTTATGAGCTGCTTCATCGTGTCATATCGCTCCTGTCGGGCTTGTTTCTGAAACATGCCTTTCAGTTGCTGGATCATGTCATAAGCATCTTTATCTTCCATGTTTTGAATTTCTGGAGACATGGTGGCTTGCATAAGGCATGCTACCTCAATGGCATCCTCGTTATGCTTTTCCAGTGCCTTATGAGCAGAAGTAGTGTTACTTTCAGGCTCGGTACGGACTGGGCCATCTAAGATGTATAGCTTTTTAGCCATCTTGAGAACTATTCTCAGATTGCGTGCCATTCAAGAAAGTTGCTGTTATTAAGTTTTTCCTTTTCAAGTATAGACTTGAGAACGAATGAGTTGTTTTCATTAGACATCTGTTACATAAGCAAAGATATTTTAATTAGTATTTTCGATGTATATTTCCTTATTTAATTAATGACCCATTACAGTAATTAGAACAAAGAATGAGAATTTGGCTATGTCAGTAATAAAGGCAGCTATGGCATGCACTTTAGTAAGTGACTAGGCAGACTGACAATGAGTGTCAATTGTGAGAATTGCACAACTCTCGAGTATGAGGCCGCTAAGACAACTCTTGTCTATGCATTGATACGTTTAGCCTCATCTATGCCGACTTTCTACTTTCGAGACAGCTGGAGCATGTGGTGAGAAAAGAAAAAGTAATAGTCGTCCTAAAAGAGGTAATTGTGAAAGGGCCGGATGTATCAACGAAACCCTTGCACCTTGGAAGGATATGCTAGACATCAAGTGTGGTGCTGTGCCTCCAAACACTGATGGTTCGCTTTTACGTTCCAAGTGTAGCTTGTGATAGGATGTCATAGACTATTGACTTTAATTATGCGTTAATTTAATATTTACCAAATAGGGTCGTAAGATCCAATTTTAGTACATATTTAGTTGTGAAATCTTGATGAACCCTTTCATCTCTCATGACACTTAATTTTAAATAACCTATTAAAACTAAGTTTGTCGCGACTTGTATAACCATTTAAAAGTTAATAGTTTTAAAACTATTAAGTTATGAGTTTTAGAAAGTTAAAACTTGTTAAATTTCAAAAACTATAATGGTTATTATTTATTTTAAAATAAACTATTTGTTTTATAACAAATATTTACAAGTTGTAAAAATCAATTTAGAACTTGTTATAATTGATTGTGAACATTTTAAAACACCTTTTAAAAGTTTGGTATGTTATATAACACCTTATATGATAAAAGCAACCATAATAGCAAAAATAAATATGTAAATCTTTAGGCCATTTTGTTTGATCTTGCTAGAGCCAAATAGCAAGACCAAACTGGGTCACGGGGTAACAAACAACCACAAGGATAGACCTAGTGCATCTAGTTGTCTTTAGCACCTCCTTGATTCCTGTAATGTCTTCAGTTTTGTCTTCGGGTCTTCAACTTTATATTATAATATAAAAATATAACAAGAATTGAAACCCTAATCTATTACAACTTTGAGCCACAAAGTGGGCCAAAACCATAAAACAAAACAATAACAAAAATACAAGTACAAGGTCGGCCAGATTTACATATTCAACACAATCATATTGAAGTGAACAATCTTTTGGTCAAATAAAACAAATAAAACTTTTGACCAAATAACTTTTTGCCCAAGAAATATTTAGATCTGAAACTTTAAACAAGTTAAAGTTTGAGATCTATAACCGGTTAAAAGGACCGGTTTCGATTTGCATGTTGTAAGCGTGGCTCTGATACCACTGTTGGGATTCAGTGGTGTCAATTTTACTTTTTATCAAAACGGGTTTGACATATTTTATTAACTAAATATGTAATTAATAAAAACGCAGCAGAATAAATATAAATAATTAACACCAAAAGTGAACCGAACAGGATCATGGTTACAAACATGCAAATACGATACATAAAATAATTAATCTACCGATGAGAAAAATTATACCCTTGTGGTTAATAATTAACCGTGTGAGACACCGAAGTACAACGAACGGGTGCTAGACACGAACACGAACAAAGAGGATGTTGTCTCGTAGCGGCCGATGATGCTTGACCTTGGCCGGTAGACTGTCGCAAAGGGAAGCCAAAAGGCACCACCTATTTCAACAGTGGCGACTATATATTGCAAAGAAAAGGAGGGTTTTCCCTTTTGTGATGATCTCAAAACAAAAGGAACTAGTTGAGGACCCGTCCGTAGGCCGGGTACCCTAACGGCATAATAACATAAATACTCATAGAACATAATAAACAAAAACGATAAAACATATTTATAATGTCACTAAACAAACAACGAAACATTAAAAGCAACAAAACAAAAGAGCATACTTAATGGAAATAAAAATCAGGTGAAGTAAGAGTCTCGGTATATATTGCTCCTTGTAACCCATGAAACCAAACTAAAGGTAAGTAACAATCATCCCCTTTCTTTGTCGTGTCAATTTCATTAGCAACTCCATCATTTGATACCACAAGAAACCTGCTAGTACTTGTAATATGTGTAATAGAGCATGATAAAATAATAGGCTGTATGCGAGGGAAAACCCATAATTTCACCCAACTTTCCACCTTCCATCCTCCACAAATCAACCGTCCAATTAGGAAGCCCATGAGTAACAAACATATGAAGCTCTTTATGAAAAACAACTAAATTTCCATCATAGTCAGCATGTGGAATTCTTGGAAAGGTTTTCAACTTAAATCTCTCTGATTCCACATCAAAGCCAAACAACATAACACCCTTATTCTCAATAAAACAGTTAACCAAAAAATATAAAACACCTTTGCAAAAAGTTCCATTAGACCAAATAGGCTCTCCACGCCAGCAACAAAGTTTATTTGCAAAAGTGATTTTGTGCCACGAGTCAAACATACTTGAATATACATGAACCCACATTCTATCACGCCTACGCTTTATGTGTAAAAGCTTGTAATCATTCGTCTTATCCACATACAACCCAATTGCATCTGACTTAGGTTTATATAAACCACGACTATTTGAGCTGGACACCTCTTTAAATGCATGAGTTAATGGATTCCAAATAACCAATTTGCCAGAATTATGAAAACAAACACATAACAATCCTTCAAAACTTGTTAGAATATTTACTTTATTCCAAGGCGCTTCAAATGGAAGTAACATTCCGGGTGTTTAATAATGGACCTGAATCTTCACACGAAAGGGGGAATACAGAACATAAGCGCGAACCAATTACTATAAATTTCTGGTTATAGGATGTAGATATGTGACGACAATGCATCATAGCAAAATGACGTGTCGATAGAAGAGATAGCCATTCCTTGCATACACACTTTGACCGACCCACACCCTTTGCAGGAAGCCTTATCAATATCTCATACACAAGTATGTCAAGACCAAGATCAACAATAGAAGTACTTTGTCGTCCATGGCCATGTAAAAACATTTTTCTTTTGCATGATTGTAGATTGTTCGTACTCATTTCTCACTGGAAGTAATATTAGTATAAATATTGTTAGCACATGATTTTGAATAAAATTACCTATATAATGTAATTCGTTCATAAAGTTAAATCTACATCACGACAGTAATAGATAAGATTATTAACTTAAACTGGAAAACATTTTAAAAATTTCAACAAAAAAGGTAAACAAATGAAAAAACAAAACATATTAAGTACCAAATTCTAAGTAATCCAAAACATTAAATAACATGAACAATAATTTTAACGTTGCATAGTTCTAAGCAAGTGTGCCTCATGCACATCTAGTTCAATAACCATTTTAGTAAACTCCGTATCCTTCAACATATTAACTGAAAAAAAGCAGACATGTGTTACAAACTATGTTCATAGGTCATTTAAAAAATTAAAATATATAAGAAATACGTATTAATCCTATAACATACTTGACGACGTATAGACCAACTTGAGTTGAGAGACGTATATGATAGATTTACTGGATATTGCACGATATGTTCGTACAATATTTATATGCCTCGATGTGTCTAGACGCAACTTTATAACGTGACCACTGTAAAATAATCAAACACATTATATTAAAAATATATGTATATATATGCAGGTTACTTAAAACATTAAGGTCATTAATAATAAAAACGTGGCTTACGTAGCATCTTGCAAATTAATCTTAAAAGTAAACATATGCTTTATTCTTTTCCCATTGATGATTTTTCCTACAACATCTACAATAAAGGCAACAACATGTTAGACTTTTCACACACACACACACACACACATAAATATATATATATATATAACAAACCCAAAAAAAAAATAGAAAGAATTTATGTATACCAACAATATGTTTGTGAAAACCCTTGTAGTCTTTCAGAACATTAAAGCACGGCACCAGTGGATACAACGGAAAACCCTTTGAAACCTCACGTATACACGGAGTAAATTTTGTACCTTCATTTATAACTATTTTGATACGACCATAGATTAATACGTAGCTTTTGTATGTTGGATAGTCGTTATACTTGAAATTCTCAATTTGAAAATGAGAAACCAAAAAAACATGACCCACGAGTTCCATGCCATCAAATAAGTGAACCAAATTAGCGGGGACAATTGCTGCAACTCTTCTTATCTATAATATAAAGTATGTTACTTAAATATAATGTATGTAAACTTAAAAAACGAAATAAATAAATAAATGTACTTACATCTTTATCAAGTAAAATAAGTAGTAATTTGTTTTTGCTGACATCAAACCAAGTAAATTCAACACGTACAACACTAAGATTATACCATACTCCATAGTGAGTTAGTGAAGAAAAATCAGCTACAATGTAATCTTCATCCATCTTCTATAAAAACAAATACAAATACCATAAAAGATTTAAAAAAATCTCTAACAACAAATTAAAAGAATAAAAAATCAAAGAACAAAAAAATTAATAAATATCAATAAAAATTAAAAGTTAAAAAAAATGCAATTTCTAAACTATATATATATATATATATATATATATATATATGTATATATATATATACAAATGGGCCAGGTTATTATATAATGAATTGAGGTTTTGGGCCATATTCGCTTAACAGGCCAGGTTTAATCTAAACACAAATTGGAAAAGGGCCGGGTTGGAAATAGAAATACGGATATTAGACGAATAATCCGAATTAAGAAATGGATACTACATAATGCTAGTTAACTCAACCCTAGCCACAAATGTGACGAATCCAGCCCTCTTTCTTGTCCAAAATCGCTTCTCTCTGCATCTCGAGTTCATCCTCATCATCAGTTTCCATGGCGATTCACAATGGTTACACTTGTGTACACTCTATTCAGCTCCGTCATACGTATCATCACTTCAATCGTTTCAAACTTTCAAGGTTTTTACCCCTCTAAACCCTAGCGTCTTATACATCATACTATTTTGTTCGATTAGGGTTCTTCATATTCGATTAACACTTTCATTGATGGACGCTTGGGCAGGATAACGACTGCAGATCTGTATTTCGGCATTTTTACGGTTAATGGTTATGAATCTATGGTGTTTGGGTTCTTCGGATTCGATTAATACCTTTCGGATTTTAGGGTTTCAGCTATTGACACATGTTCGACCTGTATTTCCGCATTTCTTAGGGTTAACGGTTGTGGAACGATGGTATTAGGGCTCTTCATGTTCGAGTAAAACTTTTCGGATTTTAGGTTTTCAATTGTTGAAATATGACAGATCTGTGTTTCGGCAGTTTGATGGGCTTAGGATTTTTTGTTGAAGTGAATATGTTACCACGGAGTTAAAGACATGGTCTAGATAAGCTCTAGAACATAGACAAATGGTGGCTGTGCTGGATCCAATACTTGGCAGACTCTTTGTAAGTTTTGTTTTTATGTTTAACACTAAATTATTGTATCAATTATTAAAGATTTTGTCTGTCTTAATGGGCTAACAGGAGCGTTCAAATGAGGGACATAAGCTAGACTTATCCTTAAGAGACTGAATCATCTTACAGACCTATTCTGCATTTTGCAACCCATGGTCTTAATCATATATTATGGCACTGTAAGTGTCTCTAACCACTGATTCAAACTCCTTACTATGCCTATTTGTTTGTTTTAATACAAAATTGTTTGAATTTAAGGGTATAATTTACACAATTCTTGTTGTTCACAACTGTTATAGTATGTGTTTTCTATATAACATTTTACTGTAGTTAGTTATGATCTGAGACTGTTAGATTCTACACATTTGATGAAAAAATGGTCTATATGTATTAACACACATATCACATACCTAAATGCTTTTGATTGCATTGTTTAAGATATAAAAACAAAAACACATACAAACCTATTTGTAATAAAAGCTAATCTAAAGAGATTAGGAGGAAACCATACTTTATTTCTCCAACTGGTTCTGCAAAGGTACTCAATATGATGCTTTTTAAGATAAACAAAACTGAAAGAAAGAAGGCGACATATTAAAATCATAGAACTACATTATATAGAGCTAATATCCGAATTTTTCTCAGGGAAGTTAATCTATATTTAGACAGTTAATAAATCATGGGATAGTGGGAAAGTGGGCTGACTTAGTAATCTCTTTATATTAACTGCATAATCGGTTACTAAACCTATAAGTTTTATATTCCAGCTATTTTTTTATTTAAATTTTTTTATAACCGAAACTGATCTTTTTTTAACTTTGTGACAAAAGCTTATACTATTTGATAGAAGTTATATTTTACACTAATGAAGCCATATTTTTTAAAAACTCTTAAAAAATCTTATCAACCATAAATTAAGAACTAATTGTTAAAAAAACTTATATGTTAACTTAACATAAGAAAAATACTTGAATGATAATAATAACAATAATAATAATAATTAAACTTCTTGTTTATATACACATATAAGAAATGTATTTGTATATCCTTACTTTTAGTAAACCATATTATTATTATGCTTAACATTGTATACTCTTTTACTAATCTTCTGTTAGTATCCTGCAGCCCTAAGTGAACGCTACAGAACTGACTTGCTTGGACTTACATGCTATCAGGTGCTATTATTTCTTTCTTGACTTTTTTTTCTTTCCTTGCATCAGGCATACTTGTTGCCGGACTAGTCGGGCCGGTGGTTCCTGGGACACAGGGTGGGCCATCCCCTGTTGCATTAACTGTGACATTTGTTTGAATATATGTAATGCATTATCCGGGTTTGTTGTTTGGTTTGTTCTTATTGTCTAGTTATTTGCATTGTCAGATGTAGGTGGCTTCCTTGGCATGGTTTGCGGTGGCACCTTGAGTGATGAACCACTGATCTGACCCTCTGTCTCGTGATAGCTTGTTGAGTGTTTGTTTTGTTTCTTTTGGTCGTATTATTTGTGAGTATGATTTTAACTTATAGCATATAACCAACTGTTCAAAAACAACATTAACTTCAAAGATAACAACGAAACAAAAATAATTCAAAAGCATAAAGAACTTAAAATCAAATAATAAACATACTTGAAACACAAATTACTTAAGGTAAACCTAAACTCTAAATGAAGTCAAGAAGTTATTGTAACATGACTTGCAACATGATACAACCTTAGGCCTACAATAAGCTGCACATACTAAACATGTTTTACCATTCACAACACCTCCTTCACTATAAACCACACAGTTCTCTTCACTATCATCATTTTCTTCTTCCCCTATAACTCCATCATTTTTTTCGACCGCCTCCTCTTTCTCCATCTCCACCCCCTATCTTTTTTTGCCATGTCCTCCGCAGCACGCACAATTCTCAAATGCTTCTTACCTTTAACATGAGTACTCAGATTTTCAGCACTCGTGCAAGTTACATCACAAAGCTCACATTTGAATCCATGAGTGGTAACAACTCCAGCATTCTGATAAATGTAAAATTATATTTAAAAACCTACCAAAATATATTTACTTAGCAAAAACAACAAAACCCGAAAGTTTTTACCTTTTTAATATGCCCTTTGGAAGCAATATGCGCATAGTACTGTTGTACACTATGACAGACCTTCTTGCAAAGGGGACAACTTAAAACACTGTTGGGTTTTGCCCCGTTTTGTAGCACGATTTTAATTTTTTTATCCATTCTGAATAACAAAAAGAATACTGATTAAATTATTTATACTATTCTAAACGGAAGTTACTAACTCAAAAATAGGAATGTGGGATTATGGGAAGTTATTTGTGAGAAATTTCTGGTAGAGTGGGTGAGTGGAGATTAAAGTTTTATAACTAATAATTTTAAAATTACTGTAAGTTATAAAAGTTAAGGATAGATGTTAATTTTATAAGTTTGTGTTTTTAACTATATTAGACTACCAACTTTTTATATAAATCTAAATATTAAATGTACCAACCAGTATACATGTTAGTAATTTTATTGGCACAACTAAAATAATATTCATATGTATTCAATTTATCAAATGTTGGTTTGATTTATATATACTTCTTTACTTTTAAATTCATACATTTTACTTGATTATTTGAAAAAACGTTTGTACTTGACTTTTAGTAGTCATACATTTGTTACTTGTAAACATTTGAAAGGTTATTATGTTGCAATTCCTTTTAAAGTGTAAAAATATATTTCTTCTATAATAATATAAATGTATTTAAAAAAGAGAACATGTTTTCTTAATGAAGCATATAATACCTAAACAATTGTTTTAGAGTTATAGTTCACATCAAATTAAGTACAAAACATGAGAAAAGAAAAAAAATACAATACATAATGTAACAACCCTAAATTCAGCCACTTTACAAAAAAGAAACAAAAATTAGATAAGTACTTTAGGATAACAAACTTCAAAACATAAACAACTCAGTGATCACACTAACATAATTAGCACAAACATTCTTAAGACAAGCTAGGATATACACGAACTACTCGGTTTCGACTTTGAATTGATACCCTACGAATCTTATTTTTTCTCTTAAAAGAGGCAATGGAATCCGCTGTGTCACTAAGCTCATGCTCTTCCCCATTATCTTCTTCAGAACTATCCACATCTATTACTTCTGTCTTGTTCTCTTCTCCAAGGGATAACGACCTTTTAAATGTTCTTTCTTTTACCCAACGGTGCATCTACAATAAAGACGTTTAATATATTATATGACCACACGTATGAACACACCAACAAAATACCTCATCACTAAATTCCTGCTCTAGCTCTAGGTCTAGATTTGGATCCTTTAATTATTTGGTGATTAACTGCTCCATCACATTGTCTGATAAATAGACCTTTTTATCATCTTCTTCAGCCTTGTAAGTTGGTTTCACCTTACATGCATTAAAGACAAGTAATTTATCAATATACATGTTTGGATGAATACTCAAATACAATGCGGCATGTTAACTTAAAAGAGAAAATATACATACAAAAAAGCTAGATTCATACCTGGATTTTCTTCTCAGTCATAAACTGCATCGGCGAAATTAGTTTGGGCTCATACAACTCAGCCTTGTACACCGGCTCCATCTTCCAATTAACACAAGTCAACAGTTAAAAAGTAATTGTTACCACCACACAATACACTAAAACATGTGTTCACTACATAAAATACCTTGGAATTATGTATTTTTTTCAGAACGATTTTGACCATTCTGTTCCTTGCTGATATAGACATATAAGATTTTAGGAGGAAGTATCTTCTTATACTGTCAAAACACATGTACACACCACAAAAACCTGACACGTGGCCACTACATCAATGCCCACTAATTCATTTAACTAAAAATACGACGGTTTAGGAAGTTTTTGGCTTTCAAATTACTTGGAGGGAAACAACATATATAATTAAGGTGTTCTATTTCAGTATAAAAACATTTTTTTTGCAAACATAAAGTAAAAAATGTTGCTATACTTTATATAAAACATAATATTTCAAAAAAATGGGTTCAATTTACAAACTTTTACAACTTGCCGCATATACAGTTTTTATTCTTTTTTGCAGTTTTGATCATTAGTTTTAGGACATAATATTTTAATATTTGTTTTTCTTTATGCGTTGCTAACTGTTGAATCATGGATTCATCACACTAATATTTGCATGGAGATGGGAACTAACTGGAATTATAAGCTGAATCATATGAAGAATGCATTCGTATCTGTAAGGTAATTACAAAAACTCTTTTACATATTTCATCACCCAATACTAATAATAGTTAAAAATACATATATGCTTATAACTTACACATCTTATTTTGACTTCAATCTTATTGACATTACAGATAAGAAGGAAGCCAGGGATGCTCCCATATTTTCAATGACCATTCAAGATGATCTAACAGTTTTAACTCCCATGAGATAAGATCTATTGAGTATAAAGGACAAATTTTTCTTAACAATAAGTTAAAGGATTCATTTAAAACCCAAGGAAAATTTGTTTCCGAAGCGGACGGTCAATTTGGGCTTTATTTAATCGAATCATTGGTAAGTTTTTGTTAGTTATTCTACCTTTACGGATTAGTTATAATAATCAGACCTACTATTTGTTTAATATTTAGAAAGATTAGTTTTTTTCTATTAGTTAATATACCTTTATTATTTAAAATAGAATATAATCAAAATTATAAACATATTTAGAAAGATTAGTTTTTTTAGTTACTTATTCTACCTTTATTATTTAAAATATAATACAATAAATATTGTAAACATATGTTACCTATAAAACTATTAAAAACTATTTGTTTAACAAAATTTTATTGGACCTACTATTTGTTTAATATTTAGAAAGATTAGTTTTTTTCTATTAGTTAATATACCTTTATTATTTAAAATAGAATATAATCAAAATTATAAACATATTTAGAAAGTTTAGTTTTTTTAGTTACTTATTCTACCTTTATTATTTAAAATATAATAAAATAAATATTGTAAACATATGTTACCTATAAAACTATTAAAAACTATTTGTTTAACAAAATTTTATCTATTACTTTATAAATTACACTAGGTTAAAATCCCGTGTATTACACGGGTTGCATAAATATAATTTTATATAATAAATTATAAAAAGGTATATTTTTAAAAAAAATCGTATATTGCACATGTTAAATAAAATATAATGTCATATGTTAATACAAACAGTCATCAAGATTTATCTTTTAAAATGAACATTGATATACTATTTACTTATTATAACATTTTACTATGTTTTTTAATTTTGCATAAATGTAATTTTATATAATAAATAATAAAAATATATCTTTAAAAAAAACTCGTATATTGCACGCGTTTAATAAAATATAATATCATATTTTAACACGTACAGTCGTCAAGATTTATCTTTTAAAAATAAACTTTAATGTACTATTTACTTATTATAACATTTTACTTTGTTAAATATGCATTCTTACCTAATTTTTTGTTTAAAATTATTATTATTATTTAATATGATTATAATAAAAATAAACATTTTTATTCTTATCTAATTTATTATTATTATTATTATTATTATTATTATTATTATTTAATATGATCATAATAAAAACAAATGTTTATCATTGTCTAAATATTTATTCTTATCTAATATTTTTGTTTAAAATTATTATTATTATTATTATTATTAATATTATTATTATTATTATTTAATATGAGATATAAATAAGAAATTAAGATGAAAAAGCACCAGGGAATGACACGTGTCTAAAAAAGATTTTAATTTATTATTATAGGAAGATATAGATAGTATAAATAATAAACTATTACCAAATAATTATATTTCAATTAGTTTTTCCATCACAAAGACAACTTTTTATAGAAATATTGTCAAATAACCACCACCTTTATCCCGTCATAGTTCATAGTTCATTTGAAAGTAATACTTTGGAATCAACGGCAATTGATCAAGTTAATGATTTGAAACAGCAACTATGTATAATTGTTATTTCAAATCATTAACTTGATCAATAGCTATTATAAAAAAATAATTATCATTTATCAATGGTCAACAGTCAACATTTATATACTCATTTATAATTGGCCTACGTATGTTGAAGAATAGACTTAAATTGCACCCCTAGATGCAATGTTGTATCGTAATAGATAAACATTTAAAGTTGAATACTCATTTATAATTGGCCTACGCATGCATATTGAATAATAGTTAGTAATAATTAATTCAAATAAATAATATTATAAATAAGAGGGAAATTAAATTAAAAATAATTATTCATAAGATATTAATTAAAATAAATTAAACTAAAATAATAATTATCTATAATAGATGGCCTAATATGATGACAAGTGTCCCTAAAGTGGTTTCTTTTATTATATAGTATAGATTATTAACTATAAACAAACCATATAAATTTACTATTACTTTATTAATTACTTTACCTATAAATCTATTAAAAATTATTTGTTTAACAAAACTTTATCTATTACTTTAATAATTATAAACAAACCATATAAATTTACTCTTAAATAACAAAATCTATTATATTAGTATTTTATTAAACATCAAATCAGTTTCACATACCCCCATAAAAGAAATTAATTAAAACCCTAATAAATATCAAAGAAATACATATCTACTCTCCATCTCATTTACGGTGATACTATTCACCTTCTTCTACACTCTTCTTGCCGATCAGAGTTCAAGCTTAATCAGGTATTTTTTTATTCTATATTTAACAGTTAAGTTTTACGATGTTCACTTTGCTTTCTTGATTTCATTTAATTTCAAGTACTACCTCAAAACTGTTTGGTTTCTATTGTTTTTGTTTTAAATCAGAAATACATACTTCCCATAACCGCTTGACAGTTACCAAAACCGATTGGCAGTTATCACCTATATGTTCAACTGAATTTCGATTTTTTTAAAAGTTTAAAAGTTTTCGGTTTTTCCAAAAATATATTTAGGGCTTATCCCGGCAATGTTGGCCCAAACACATAAGTCTAGATGGATAAAATAAAAATAAGAAAATGAAATAACCGATCACTTTGACCAAAAACACACCTGACTCATTCTAAACTTGCAACCAGAGATGTTATTGTTTTACTATTTTTAGTTTACTTTTAAATTTGAAATATTGATTAAAAAACTGAAAAACCAGAAACTTTTCAAACAGTTTTGAGGGCTTGTATGTATATGATTCGAATATTAGTTGTGGTTCACTTTCATTAGTTCATGATTTGAATTTTGTTCAAGTACCTTGTTCATTCGGGCTGATGTGTGATGCTCATTTTTTAAATTTTTTTCTAATATCATCTTTACCCGAACTCATCCTTACCAACCTGACCCAATCCTGATTTCGACTCTGTTAAGTATGTGATTTTTATTTTTTGTAAACATTCAGATGGAGTTTACAAAACTAATCAAAGTAGATGATTGCAACGACCTGCAAGGCCGACTGGTAAGATACATCATGACCCGAATCTGATTTCATCTCTTTTAAGTATTTGATTTTTATCATAACATCTGTGTTTGAAATAAAAAAAATATTGTATATATAGGAACTCCCAAAAATATTGAGCAACCAGCTTCCCAAAAACTGTGAAATACTCAAACTTGTTGATTATACGGGAATGAAATACAAGGTTGCAGTCGAAAGCTTGGGTCGAAGAAGAAAAACACTACACGGGCCCGAATGGATGAGGTTTTTTCAATCTATAAAACATAAGAATATAGACAAACTATGTTTCAAAAGATTGAAAGAACTTAAATTTGAGATACTTCTTTTGAACACTGACGGTTTGGAAATTAGAAAGCATTCCTCAGGAAGAGATTACATTCATGGCTGTTTGGTACAAGCTAAAGCAGAAACATACCATCAACAGGTAGAACTTTGCTACCTTGTTTTTTATATTATTGTCTCTAATTTCTGAAAGAGAAACTGCTATATTATATTCTCTGTTTTGAATAAAATCTAATCTCACATTTCTGAAATGTATGAATTATAGGATTTACCATATGGTTTGTTGAGGCTGCTGTCCGAGTGGCGCTTAAAAATCGACAACTTGTTTACTAAAGTACACGGCCCTAAGCAAAGTTGCAAGGTCGATGTGTGTTATGCTTTCCCTCCCGGAAGTGAAAAAGGAATAGCTGTCGGTTTCATGGGGTCAGGTTGGACCACCTTTTGTGTTGAAAAGGACATTGAAGAGGACTACCAACTGCTCTTTCAATGGATGGGAAGCACTCCACAAGAGCACTTTAACTTCAATGTCTTGATATTTAACAAAGATGGCATTGGACTTCACGCAACCACTACACATCAATGCAACCGCACCAAGCACAGCCACCACAACAGCCGCCCCAGCTACCAGAAACAATTTGAACACCATGCCATAGAAACACACATGCTGGTAATTAAAAACTAACTATTAGTATACTTTATTTTCATTATAATGTTGGAGATTGAATAACAAAATCAATAATTTATTTTTACAGACGATACCGAGGAACTTTATTCGGGATCACCAAATCAATAGCTACTGTAATGTTATGCTTTCATTTGGCCATGTTAAGTTTCTGGTACCGCTACGTGTAAGGACAGATCCAAGAAAAGTGGATGATGAGAACCATGTCATAATGTATGCGGACTGGCAGCATATCCTGGATGAAGCGGGGATGACTAAGGACAAAGTGATGAGGTTTGAGCTGGTGGGAGAAAAAAGCGTGGCAGGTGATAAGGTATACTTCGAAGTTTGTTGAAATCAATTCGGACAACTTTTTTGGATTCAGTGGTTTATGTTTTTGTTATGTTTGATGGACAACTTTCCTTTTGTAACTGCATGTAGAACTTTAACAGTCACATCCCATTACGATGTTATCGTAATTTTGGTTCGGGATGTCTAAAATATATAACTGAAATATCTATGTCAATTGTCTTGGGCTATGGTACAAACAGGGCCAACCCAAGTCCACTTTGGCTTTGGCCACCAAATCAATAGGGCACCAAATCAAGTTTATTAGTTTGCAACTGGTTCACATAAGTAACATAGAAAGCAACAAAAGTCTTATCACAAAAAGCAACAAAAAAACATATATAATGATTCATAAAAACACATATTATCTAATCAGTATATTTCTTTGGCTTTCGTCTTGCTCGTTTAGGCCTCACTTGTTGATCACGCTCATTGGAACACTCAACAACAGATGTCGTAGCAGTTGTAACATCCCCAATATTCGACTTTCTTGTATTAATGATAGAACCATTATCCGCTTCATAATCAAACGACTGTACCTGCAAAGAAAAAAATTCAATGCAATCAAGCAAATTAGAATCAATGCAATAAGTGAAGATTAAAAAAGAATAACATACCAATGGTGTTTCATTAGACGAGACTGATGAAATGATTGGTCCCCATAACAATTCATCAGCCATATCCATTTCTTCAGTTGAGACTCTTGAAAAAAACTCTACACATTCATCTTCATTGTCTTCAAAAACATGATCTATATCATCCGTGCAAGTACTAATCGTAGATAAACTAATGTTATTCGCATGCGATTCGATATAATCCTTAATGAACTTTGACACAGTAAAGCGATAAGAATAGTGAGGTGCCAAGTTATATTCATCAATCTTGATCCGAAATGTAACACTCCTAGCACATAAAGAATCAACCAAATATGTGTGAGCCCATAAAGGATCATTAACACCCTGCAGAAACAGAATAACATTATTATTGACATAGACAAACATTAGCAAAGAAATCAAATCATTCATCCATATAAAATAAGATATTAATGAAATATTTGGTTTAAACCTCAGACAAACTTTTAGAAAGCAACTCCTTCGCAGTAATGCCAATAAGTGCAATCACAACATCATCAAAAAGAACGCACGTCATCTCAACATCATTATCAACCACGCGGACAACCAACTTGAAACTGTCGAAATAATATAATTAAGTAAACAATATAGAAATACAACAATGTGTAAAGATTTACGCTATCTGTGGATTGAGAACATTTTGTTGACATGATACACAATAATAGGTACCATCCATGAACCGCACCTTCTTTCGACATTTAGAAAATTTAACATACTTCCAATCATTAAACAAATCAACATCAATAATAGTACCAAAGATGTTATAAAATGTGCCCTGCAAAGCAAAAAATATATGGTATCAATTAAAAACATTGCAAAAGCAAGTTAAACGTTATTAAAAATAATTGATCTACACCAAAAACAAAGGATATAAGATAGATTAAAAGCTAATACCTTACAAACTCCTGCCTGAATAGATCGATAAACATCAGCAATACTAACAACGTGCAAGTCTTCATTTTGTGGTGTGTTAGCTTTAAATAAAATAGGTACCGGTAACCTTCAAAGGTCGTAAAATAACTTGCATTAAAACATACTATGCTTTGAAACATAAATAAGATTTAATACAAGGAATAATATACATTGTCTTGAAGACATCACAAACTGGTGATGACAAGTTAATATATAATTGAGATGCAACTGTTGACATCACACAAGGAGCACCTAACCAAAAAAAAAAAAAAACACCAATGGATAAAGTATATATATTAAAAATATACATACAAATATTTTATCTATTACATTACACATACCTTGAAACAATCGAACCTTGCAAGATGTTAATACCACAACAACTGTATTAGTGGCATGTCGCCTCATGTCCTCATCAGTATACTTAACTGCAAGATGGCCCCATATAGAAGCATTGAGATCATTACCACTATATTTAATAAAAACACAACCATTCCAAAATAAGCAAAAAAAAAAAAAAAAGATAGAACGCGCCACAAAAACAATCTAAAAAACTTACACTACATCGGATAAAACAATTCGTCGTACTTCCCGATTATTTGATTGTGAAGACCGCAAATCAGTATCAAGATAACCCCACACACGAAGAACACCCACAACATCTACATAAAAAATATAGTTATATATAGACATGAAGACGCAAAGAGAAAAACATCAACTAAACCTGTTAGATATATGTCATTCTTCAAGCGTGATCCAAGCATGTTAAAAGGCATCGGCTCAAAAACATGACGTCTAAATAAGCTCGGTTGAACTCTTGATGGACTAATTGACGTACATCGTATAAACTTAATATAGCAATCACGTTTCAACGGACGATACCATGAGTCGTATACAAGAACCTCAAAACCATATAGCCTATATACGCAACCATCCTCCAAACGATTAGTAAAAAGATGCATCAAATGAAAAGGAATTTTTGCATGAATTGAACAATCCTGCAAGGAAAACATGCAACATTACAAAACATATAAATTACAGTTTTTTTAATTAATTAAAAAAATGCCTTACGCGTTCATCTGAAAGGATGACATCAAATGACAGTATACGATTTGAGCTAGGAATGTATGTTGTCCAAGAATGTGTGACCATTACAGTGACTTGCCATTGGTCAGTAATACCAGGCATCAAGTCTGAAATATACCGATGTCCCATTCTATATTATGTGAACCTAAAACATGGAAACAAAAAATGTTATGGAAAACTTATATTAATAACAAAATATACGTAAAGGAAATATATATCTATATATAACAACCAAACACATAAACACCAAATGCAAAACAACGTAATTACAAATGGCATATTTAGTCAACCAAACCAGTATATAAACTAAGTAAACATTAAATACAAGTGTTCAAATAAGAGAGACATAATATGCTACCTTTATAGAAGCGTACATGGTAGCAATTCCACTTCTCAATAACAACATACAAAACACTCAGACCAATGCATCACTTGACATCAAAGGTAAGTTATAAAAAACTTCCTTATAAACAACATTCCTTGTTAATTGGTTAGAACACTTGCCATCATTATCAACATAAAATCGTAGACCAGCTCGAGATGTAACACGGGAGGCAATCACATAAAGTTGACCATGTGAAAAAACAGGCTTTACCAAGTAACCACAAACATGTTTAAATGTTTGGCCCTGACTTTTATTAATTGTCATAGCAAAACATAGTTTCACGGGAAACTGTCTTCTCTTAAAGTGGAAAGGCCAACATGTAGAAGTTGGAGTCATATCGATTCTAGAAATAAAAGCTCCTTCTCCAACATGCGTACCCGTAATAATAACGCCCTCAATAACACGCCGACTTATTTGAGTAACCACTAAACGGGTCCCATTACACAATCCTTTCTTGAGATTCAAGTTACGTAGCAATATGATTGGTGCCCCAACCTTTAACTTTAATATGTGATTTGGTATGCCAGAAAACTGTAAAGTATTAAGAAACTCCGTAGGATACATAGCCTGCATTTCTTCAATATTATTTGTACTTGCACAAATGGAATCGACACTAAATAACTCATGATTGTCACCTGGCAACTTATCAAGAACATGTAGATTAATCGTATCAACCTCATTGTTAGTCGATGATAAAATACAACGCTCCTGTAGGTAAGAAACATCAGTGAATCGTTCTTCTATATTAGGAAATGTATCTGAAACAACTGATTCAATAGGATTATCTGAAACAGGAATCAATAGATCACGAGGTATATTAATCCAAGTTCTCTCATCTTCCCCGTCTAGCGAAATTGCAGGAAGACGACCATACCCCATATCTAAAATCCACTTATTGAAATCTCGATGCTGTATTACAACATCGTCATTAACACTTGAACTATTCAACCGCATATTAATCGTTAAAGAAAAAACCTTACATGCACCCCATATAGTCGATGACTTATTCACAACCGAAGCAACAATCTCACTACGCGGAGCAAGCGGAATTACAGGAAGAATTTGTCAAAAATCTCCTCCAAGAGTGACACATTTCCCTCCAAATACTAGACGGTCTGCACCAGGTATATTATTTCGACAAATATCTCTAAAAGTACGGTCAACCGCTTCAAATGCATAACGATGTTGTAGTGGTGCCTCATCCCGTATTATAAGCGCAACATCATCACATTTCCCTCCAAATACTAGACGGTCTGCACCAGGTATATTATTTCGACAAATATCTCTAAAAGTACGGTCAACCGCTTCAAATGCATAACGATGTTGTAGTGGTGCCTCATCCCGTATTATAAGCGCAACATCATTAATCAGCCCAGCAAGATCCGTCCCAACATCAATCGAGCAGCAAGAATCCTTATCAAGTTCAAAGGGAATCTTAAAACGCGAATACGCTGTACGACCACCAGGTAGTTGAAGAGAGGCAATCCCAGAAGAAGCAACAGACAAGACGATTTGACACATTTCCCTCCAAATACTAGACGGTCTGCACCAGGTATATTATTTCGACAAATATCTCTAAAAGTACGGTCAACCGCTTCAAATGCATAACGATGTTGTAGTGGTGCCTCATCCCGTATTATAAGCGCAACATCATTAATCAGCCCAGCAAGATCCGTCCCAACATCAATCGAGCAGCAAGAATCCTTATCAAGTTCAAAGGGAATCTTAAAACGCGAATACGCTGTACGACCACCAGGTAGTTGAAGAGAGGCAATCCCAGAAGAAGCAACAGACAAGACGATTTGGCCACGTGAACGAAAACAGGAAATGAGAGTCTTCCATAAATAGGTTTTTCCCGTCCCTCCACTACCAAAAACAAAAACAACACCACCTGTCCATCTATCAACACAATCACATACATAATCAAACACCTCCCTTTGTTCAGCATTTAATCCACGAAATAGATCATGAAAAAGCGTCATTTCTTCTTCAATATTGAAGGTGCGCTCAGCCATAATCAACCGATTTTCCATAGTATCAATCAATTGACGATCAATTTGAGGCAAATTAGGAAAATCTAACAAACTTTTACCATGACCAATTAAAACTCTTTCAATCTCAATCAATGTATAATTGAGAATCTCTTCATCTGTGAATATGACATCATCATTCTGTAGTATTGTGCGTCGATTGTAAGCAATATCATCGGATAAATAAGGTAGACAATCAAAAAATAACCTCCGTTGATCACTAACCGTACAAACAATAGAATGCAGACAAATAAATCACGAAGTTGATTCCCCAACTGCCATTGAGAAGCTTCACGTATTGAATCTATGTTAGACCCTAATTCGTACATGACAAAAGTCGCAGCGGAAAACACGAACCATAAAATTTCTTTCATTACCAACGTTTTGACTTACTTGAAAGTTCGTTTTGATATGTATCTTCTACAAAGATAAAGCATAAGTCTGGTTTCCTAATAGTACATACTCAATTATTCCCGTACAATCTATCTTGTGACTCGATCTTCGATCTCTAATCCTTGTTATAATCGCCCGTTATCCATACAACCTGCACTCACCACATACATTCATAAACATTAGCACACATTATATAAACAAGATACGTTCACATTTCGTCATCTTTCAAACTTTAAGCATTTCATCTGCGTATCCATTTCCTGGTGAGGCTTCAGTAATGTACATGCATCACTTTTTCATTCTCAAGGTACACCATCAATAACGTTAACACTCAACATATCTAAGTCATACATACATACGTACTTGCATACCTACTTACATACACATCTACATACGTACATACCCTTCCTACAACTTTACATACGTGCATACACTTATACATGTCTTTATACATACACACATACACAACTACCTACGTACATACCTTTACTACATCTTTACGTACATGCCTACACTCATACATATCTTTATACATACATATATACACATCTGCATACGTACATACCCTTCCTACAGCATTTCATACATGCATACACTCATACATATCTCTATACATACATACATACATACTCATCTGCATACGTACATACCTTTCTTACAGTATTACATATATACATAATTACGCATCTACATACGTGTACAACACCTTGCATACCTCTCACATACTTATACGTTATTTACATGAGACTTAAACTTTGATTTATAGCCCATAAACATCTAAGGATCGATCAAAATCATGTTTAGAAAGTCCGCCGTAGTCCACGGATAACAAACCGAAGCCTACGATACATAAATCGACTTAAATAACAATTTTCAGACTTTTGGACTTAGGGAGGTCGTCGGCGACGGCCCGTAGTTTTTCCCGTAGCCAAAACCCCGTAGACAGGAAGATAACCCGTCGGAGAAAAACTGATTTTCCCTTGCCCGTCGGCGACGGCCTCTCTAAAGTGCATTTTTTTCTGCAGTTTTGTTTCATCGTCCGAACGCACTAAAACGCGCATAACTTTCGAACCGTTTACCCATTTAACCTCCCGTTTCTTCCTACATGCTTGTAAATTCACATTCTATCATATAAACTTAAAATCCCACATCCGGATTACGGAAATTCTTAACTTACACGCTATCGTCTTATTATTCGTTTATGATTTATTCGACCCGTTCATGCATTCATCAACATAACTTGGTCATTTTACCATAACCTCTTATAAATCTAACAATATCAGTGACGTCTATCATAAATTACTAAATTCTTGGATGTCTTGCATCCTCTTAACACATTATCGTTCATATGCTTATTTTGACCCGTTAAGGGTATTCGCGCATTAATTGGTCTATGACTAACCAAACCATCATCCCCACTTACATACTTGTCCAAAACATTACTCTAATCGAATAACTTGTTTCTAAACTACTTTTAAGATCGTTTACCCCAAAATACCCATCAAGGGCATTTTGGTCAACTTTAATCACATCATTTACGACGAAAGACTTTAACACATATTTGACCTCAAACATCATGTTTAATCAATTACAACACTTTATTACTTACTTGAACTAAGAAGTGATTACGGAAATCACTTACCTTATGCGTCC
Source organism: Helianthus tuberosus (assembly GCA_030545235.1). NCBI lineage: Eukaryota > Viridiplantae > Streptophyta > Magnoliopsida > Asterales > Asteraceae > Helianthus > Helianthus tuberosus. The sequence goes on from CM060372.1 coordinate 3,056,430, forward strand.
GTGCTCGTATCCGATTCCTTGCCTCTTCTTGACCCGTTAACACCTCATGCTTGAGTCCGTCTCGACGTGATTCCTATACTTTCATTTCATCGAAATCACGCTCTTATTAGCATACACCTTTGTACATGTAACAATCATGTCACTCGCATAATTCACACTTAACTTTCCTTAGTCATTTCTAACAAGCATTAAAATACATAATCAACTTCATATAATCATATCCGTATACGTTAAACTCATGTAACTCATCATGTCATTACATTTAACACGGATTGCTATAACATGTACCATACGACTTCCCATTCACCTACATTTACGACAACGAGTCAAATCATGTTTCTTATACTTAGTTGACTTTCAAAAGTCAACTATTAACCATACTTAACTATCGACTTATCATCATTTACCCGTAACATCATAATCGACTATACGGACGACACTATATACATTTCATCATACACTTGATGTGAGTACTACCTTTTAAGCATAACGTACAACTATTTCATGCACAATTCTTCTAAACTCATACATAACCCATCAAAACCAACTACTAATCATCATGTATCATTCCAAATGAACATTAAACATAACATCATCATATTCCTATACTTTCATCTAATAATAATTCATCATACCCACATAATACATCAATCATTCAACAAGACTTGAACATAGGAGGTGATTCTAGTCATCATCTTCACCCTAACTAACGGGTGTCACCTCTAAACATCAAATTAACGCAAACCATTCATAACCCATGTTCTACACGAGGATTCTAACCCTTGTACATGATCAATTTCATATTAACTCACGGATTAGAACATAACCCACTTCACCCATGATCACCAATCTTAGATTTAAGACATACCTTATGATCCCCTCGTGTTGGTGATCATTAATCCATGCTCGGTTATGGATTTCAGCTTCATCTTGCCTTCCAATTTGAGCTTAAAGGCGATTTAGGGTTTGAGGCTCCATGGGAGCCTCCTGATCTTTCTCGAACACACACGTATGTGTGTGTTTAGTTATTTTATAACTTAACTTTCATTTGTTCCATTTTAGCCCCTCGGGTTTACTTTTAAAACATAACTGACACTACCTTAATCATTTAAGACTTTTTACCAAACCCTTAACTAGGTTAAATAGCCTAGTTATTTATTTCCTGACGTGTCACATAATAACATACAACAAATATTAACATTCAGATTTTGGGGCGTTACAAGTCTACCACCCTTAAACAAGGTTTCGTCCCCGAAACCTTTCTCACTTTCATCGAACACACATTATCTTTTCTTCCAGCCCATCCATACGACCACTAGCCCATACTTTCCTGATCATTCTTTCCTATTTCATTTGCATTTTCATTTACTTGACCTATCAATAACTGGTCAATACACATACTCTTTCGTCCTTTAATATGATCCATTCTTAATGGATCTAATATCTCCATCTCACCTCTAAAATTTACATTCTCTACATACTCTGTATAACATTTAACTTTTGTTTTGTTACCACCACAAAACTTACTATTTCATAGTCACACCTACGTGCTTAACTCTAACGTTAACCTTACTCTACGTTTTCTACAGTTACGTATACCTTGCATACCTTTATATTATCTTTAAATCATTTCGTTCATTTCACATTACTATTGCTTTCACTTCATGCATTACTTAATTCACGTGTATAAATAGTTCATATCTCTCCAATCATGAGTTAAACATTTTACTAACCTCTTTTTCATTTCCCAAACCACGATCCGCAACCCAGATCGATCATCTTCTTCTCGAGTACTAACCGTATAGGCCAGCTTTCATTCCTTCGTGAAATGAGCTTCCGCTCGTGCACGTCCTTTCATCAACACGATTGGTTTCATCACATCAATAGTTCTAACATTATCATCAACAACATCGGCAGTTAACATATGTCATTCAAACATTCATTACACTAGGTGATTACCCACCTATAACTCTTCTACAATTTCCTACGTGCCTGCTATAACGTGCCACACATTCTATTTCTTACATACACTCCTTTCATTCAATTTATCATTTCGCCAACTGAAGTACACGCTCGTACTTCCTTCCATTCATGCTTACTTGCGAAGACCTTATTACATCGTTTCAATATTTCTTACTAAGCTTACCATTCCCGCCCATACTCAAGTTATTGTCCAGGTCACAGCCCGTCATCATTCTGACTTCTAAGAGTCAATTACTAACACATCTAACACGTAACTTATACAAAACTTCGTCTATTATACTATCACTTTTTACTTTATACTTATTTCTATGACCCATTCGACCCAATCATGGTCAAACTGTCAACATCTTCTTAGGCGGATTAATTTCATTCTTTTTTTTTATATTTTTGAATCCGTCTCACGGATTCAGATGCATCATTCATGCTTTTTCATTCATTGAATCCGCCTTACGGATTCAAACATTATATTCATGCCTTTCATCACTTGAATCCGTCTCACGGATTCAAACATTGCATTCATACCTTTCATCCTTGAATCCGTCTCACGGATTCAAACATATCATTCATATCTTATTGATCCGTACTAAATTACGGATTCCACATTCTTCATTCTTATCAGGCATGTTTTTCATACTTTCATAGTACTCTCAATTCCCCGAGAGTCTTACTTCCCATTTCACCCACACGCCCGCCTGCTACCTAACTCTGCCGGACATACCTGTAGCAATTATCATGATCTCACGAACGTCATACGTTTCTCGTGTACTGGCCAGGTACACAATCCACATAGTAGTTTCGTGCCTTCATGTAATTGTCACCTTATGTCCGTAGACTTAGGTTTCGGCGCGTGTATCACTTCCAGTACTTCATTACTATACAGTCATTGTCTTTCATTTTTAAAAAAATATTTTTAAAAAAATATTTTTCCTTCCCTTAGTGAACTTTACCATTACTTACACCCACATATTAGATTTACGTACCTGGGCTCATTTGCCTATTTGTCTATTACCTCTTTGCCTGCCTTAGTATTCATCCTAAACTGCATTCACGGATCATCCTCTTCCAACACTTATGCTTACCTTGCACATACAAAACCGTCAGTTTCTTTATACGTACACATAGGTACCTACTTACATTAGCCTTTACCTTTGGATCTTGATCGAGTCTTAGATTGTACGGATTTCTTATCTCAAGAGCACACAAGTTTGAGTTCAAGTACTTACCTTCTCGTACTTGATTCCCTCAAACCAGGGCTCTGATACCAACTTGTTAGACCCTAATTCGTACATGACAAAAGTCGCAGCGGAAAACACGAACCATAAAATTTCTTTCATTACCAACGTTTTGACTTACTTGAAAGTTCGTTTTGATATGTATCTTCTACAAATATAAAGCATAAGTCTGGTTTCCTAATAGTACATACTCAATTATTCCCGTACAATCTATCTTGTGACTCGATCTTCGATCTCTAATCCTTGTTATAATCGCCCGTTATCCATACAACCTGCACTCACCACATACATTCATAAACATTAGCACACATTATATAAACAAGATACGTTCACATTTCGTCATCTTTCAAACTTTAAGCATTTCATCTGCGTATCCATTTCCTGGTGAGGCTTCAGTAATGTACCTGCATCACTTTTTCATTCTCAAGGTACACCATCAATAACGTTAACACTCAACATATCTAAGTCATACATACATACATACGTACTTGCATACCTACTTACATACACATCTACATACGTACATACCCTTCCTACAACTTTACATACGTGCATACACTTATACATGTCTTTATACATACACACATACACAACTACCTACGTACATACCTTTACTACATCTTTACGTACATGCCTACACTCATACATATCTTTATACATACATATATACACATCTGCATACGTACATACCCTTCCTACAACATTTCATACATATCTCTATACATACATACATACATACTCATCTGCATACGTACATACCTTTCTTACAGTATTACATATATACATAATTACGCATCTACATACGTGTACAACACCTTGCATACCTCTCACATACTTATACGTTATTTACATGAGACTTAAACTTTGATTTATAGCCCATAAACATCTAAGGATCGATCAAAATCATGTTTAGAAAGTCTGCCGTAGTCCACGGATAACAAACCGAAGCCTACGATACATAAATCGACTTAAATAACAATTTTCAGACTTTTGGACTTAGGGAGGTCGTCGGCGACGGCCCTAGGGCCCGTCGGCGACGGCCCGTAGTTTTTCCTGTAGCCAAAACCCCGTAGACAGGAAGATAACCCGTCGGAGAAAAACTGATTTTCCCTTGCCCGTCGGCGACGGCCTCCTTGCCCGTCGGCGACGGCCTCTCTAAAGTGCATTTTTTTCTGCAGTTTCGTTTCATCGTCCGAACGCTCTAAAACGCGCATAACTTTCGAACCGTTTACCCATTTAACCTCCCGTTTCTTCCTACATGCTTGTAAATTCACATTCTATCATATAAACTTAAAATCCCACATCCGGATTACGGAAATTCTTAACTTACACGCTATCGTCTTATTATTCGTTTATGATTTATTCGACCCGTTCATGCATTCATCAACATAACTTGGTCATTTTACCATAACCTCTTATAAATCTAACAATATCAGTGACGTCTATCATAAATTACTAAATTCTTGGATGTCTTGCATCCTTTTAACACATTATCGTTCATATGCTTATTTTGACCCGTTAAGGGTATTCGCGCATTAATTGGTCTATGACTAACCAAACCATCATCCCCACTTACATACTTGTCCAAAACATTACTCTAATCGAATAACTTGTTTCTAAACTACTTTTAAGATCGTTTACCCCAAAATACCCATCAAGGGCATTTTGGTCAACTTTAATCACATCATTTACGACGAAAGACTTTAACACATATTTGACCTCAAACATCATGTTTAATCAATTACAACACTTTATTACTTACTTGAACTAAGAAGTGATTACGGAAATCACTTACCTTATGCGTCCGTGCTCGTATCCGATTCCTTGCCTCTTCTTGACCCGTTAACACCTCATGCTTGAGTCCGTCTCGACGTGATTCCTATACTTTCATTTCATCGAAATCACGCTCTTATTAGCATACACCTTTGTACATGTAACAATCATATCACTCGCATAATTCACACTTAACTTTCCTTAGTCATTTCTAACAAGCATTAAAATACATAATCAACTTCATATAATCATATCCGTATACGTTAAACTCATGTAACTCATCATGTCATTACATTTAACACGGATTGCTATAACATGTACCATACGACTTCCCATTCACCTACATTTACGACAACGAGTCAAATCATGTTTCTTATACTTAGTTGACTTTCAAAAGTCAACTATTAACCATACTTAACTATCGACTTATCATCATTTACCCGTAACATCATAATCGACTATACGGACGACACTATATACATTTCATCATACACTTGATGTGAGTACTACCTTTTAAGCATAACGTACAACTATTTCATGCACAATTCTTCTAAACTCATACATAACCCATCAAAACCAACTACTAATCATCATGTATCATTCCAAATGAACATTAAACATAACATCATCATATTCCTATACTTTCATCTAACAATAATTCATTATACCCACATAATACATCAATCATTCAACAAGACTTGAACATAGGAGGTGATTCTAGTCATCATCTTCACCCTAACTAACGGGTGTCACCTCTAAACATCAAATTAACGCAAACCATTCATAACCCATGTTCTACACGAGGATTCTAACCCTTGTACATGATCAATTTCATATTAACTCACGGATTAGAACATAACCCACTTCACCCATGATCACCAATCTTAGATTTAAGACATACCTTATGATCCCCTCGTGTTGGTGATCATTAATCCATGCTCGGTTATGGATTTCAGCTTCATCTTGCCTTCCAATTTGAGCTTAAAGGCGATTTAGGGTTTGAGGCTCCATGGGAGCCTCCTGATCTTTCTCGAACACACACGTATGTGTGTGTTTGTGTGTGTTTAGTTATTTTATAACTTAACTTTCATTTGTTCCATTTTAGCCCCTCGGGTTTACTTTTAAAACATAACTGACACTACCTTAATCATTTAAGACTTTTGACCATACCCTTAACTAGGTTAAATAGCCTAGTTATTTATTTCCTGACATGTCACATAATAACATACAACAAATATTAACATTCAGATTTTGGGGCGTTACAATCTACCCACTCAACATCATCTCCTAACAAACCCAACGCGTTGCAAGCAGACATATAAGTTGGATGCTCAACACCATCAACCGTACGAATGTCTTTAAAGCTTAATGGCCCACGTTGAACATTTAATAACATACGGAGGTAATACTTTTCACCCATCGATGGGCTCACATAATAAATGCGGCCAATACACACCGTCCTATGTCGTAGCAATCACTCCTTCTCCTTTTCATGCCAAGTGAACTTTGATGGAAACTCTACATATGTCAAAGAACGACCATGCGGAAACCTTTCATTTGCACGCATCCATTCAGTAAATTTTGACATGCTAGCCGTAGCACGTTGGGCAACTTCCTCAACCTCATCATTATCATGAAAATACACTCTATTACACCCTTCCTTGTGAAAAGGTAATCGCTCAACAGCAACATCACGGTACTTCATTTCAAATTCAAAAATCTTCCAACATGCCTCAATAGAAGATATATACCGACAATTTAAATATTCCTCAATTTCATTTTCATTATGTAATAAGGACGCAAACGTTGTCCTATTTTGAGCACCTTCCAAAACCACAGTTGCACGATCTGGGCCTTTGTTTATATAAGTAAAAAGATACTTGACTTACATCCCTTGGTTGCACCACTCAACATTAATGTGACAACCATATTTCACCAACAATTCACGGTTATAAGGAATAACATACCGATTATCAAGCTTAATATCTTGAGAACCAACTTTAACAACTCTTGAATTATTGGGCCTCTTATAACACGGCCAACCATCATTTCGGATAAATGTCTCCTCACAATAATTCTTTGGGTACCCTTTACTACATACACCGTTATGCATACAAGGACTTGAAGGGTTGAGCAAACCACATGGACCATGCATCATTTGCGTACGAACAATACCGAAAGCTATAGGGTCTTCCACCTCCGAAGGAAGCTCAGCAGATATATATTTATCGATATTGTCAACCGTATTAATCTTATCTTCAGGTTGTAAAAAAAGCAGAATATGAGAGTGTGGAAGTCCTCGTTTCTGAAACTCGATTGTATAGATAACTAAACAAAAAAGAGCAAAACAAAATATGACACCTGGCTAAAGAATAAAAAAATCGTATAATATTTAAACAATGGAAATGCTAGTAACAAACCTGCTTTCGTGTGTCCAAAAATATTTCTTTTCCTTATGTCTTTGATAAGTTCATCAACTTTAATTTTGAAAACACGCGCAACAATGTCCGGGCGGTCGGATGCACTCATACCAGGGGTTGTTGCTTGAATGTGTCGGGTAATTTCCGGCCATTTTGAATTGCATGTCATAGTAATAAAAAGGTCCGGAGCCCCGACCCAACGACAAACAGCCATTGCATCCTGATACTGTTGAATCATATATCTTGGCCCACCGACAAATGTTGCTGGTAGGATAACACGTCGACCAACTGCTTGACAACTTGTTTCACCATCAGCGATATGATCATATAAACCATTATACAAATCCAAACGAATAGTGTTTTGGTTTTGTTTGAACCAATTCATCTCATGTTCAAGGATAGCTGAATAACAGTCCACAACATACGTCTGAAATAAACGGCCAGATTTGTGTAGTGTCTTACCTTCATTCCTCCTTAGTTGTAATAAGAATAATATTCTCTTAATGAAACCGTTTGCCGCCTACTTGATGCAGATATATTACATAGAGGAATATTAAGATGGAATCCATCCTCTCCATACGGAAACAACAAAGGATACTGCAACGCCATAAAACTTGGGTGCAATTCAGATATACGCTTTGCACTACGACTACCACGTTCTTCAATAATAATATCACGTGAGTCTGTAGGATTTCCGTCACCTGGAATCAATGCAGCCACTTCAGGAACAGTAGGCAAAGAATATTGTCCTTCTCTTCTATTCGCGTACCAAGCAAGCGAAGCGTAAGACGTTGCATTGAGTTGTCATTAAACCTTTCACGTGCCATCCTAAAAGCCTGCACCAATGCATTGTTCGCATCAAGCATCAACAGCAAGTCATTCACCAATGTGCGTAGGATGACTTGATCAGACGTTGGTGACACACAATTTCGCAAAGCATAAAAGCGATTATCAATCTCATTTTCTGTGTCATAAACATACAATTGAGCAAATCTAGGGCGTCCATCAGGATGCATAGGCAACAATGATCCAATATTATGATGGTTGTGGCCATTCAAACGAAATGTATAAGACCCACGACCATCATTTAAATCCGTAGATATTCTCCCACCGGTTGATGTAAATGCAAACATCGCATTTAAAAGCTTTATGTTTTCTCTAAACACTCGAGATCGTGATTCCCAATTGTAATCAAGAAGACGACCCAATGTTTGAGGAGGACGTCGAAGAAATGGCAAGCAAACCTTTCCTTCACTACAACATAACGAAAAACTTGGAACACGAGGAGTTAAACTTTTAAGAGTTCGTTCCTCATACCAAAGCATAGCTCCACAATGAACACATACATGGTTTGGATCACCGCAATCCCAATACGACGGACATCGCCCTAAAAAGGTAAGTAAAGTGTAAACAAACACTATCAATGTCATATAAGGTGTTCATATATACGAAGTATCACAAGAAAAAAATATGATGTTTACGATGTCTGTTTTCGTCTTGAAAGACGTTTGCACGAGAAGGTACTTCCACCTGATTCGAATGTAGACATCCAGATGTTTGTGAAACCGTTGAAGCCAATGAAGATTGTACAGCTCCATTTGTTCTACTGGTATAATGCACAACGCCTCTGTTGATAACAATAAAACTATTCAATTTAAAAGGCTTAACCCACATAATATAAAATCATGGGTGCTATTGTGTGAAAACACATAACAAACACGAGAACTCAATCAAGCGTACCATTGCAACGTCTTTGAGTACTTGTAGCCTCACACGTTAGATCAGAAGGGCGATCACGTAATCGAGGACGGCCCATTTGGCCCGTCCGTCTATGCCCAACTTCAGTCGTTGCATTAGAAGATATATTTTCCTGAGTGGTACGTATACCCGCAAATGAATCCGAAATTGAAGTGATCGGAGAAGGTTGCACATTTTCATTTGGCATACGCATATATCGTACCACATTTCTGCTAGAACTACCAACTGCATACACAGCAACAGTAGCACTAACAGGTTTAAAGGGTTTACATGGTAAATATAAACATGCAAACCCCATAACAAACAAACAATAAGGGGTGTTAGCATATGAAAAAATCATAAGAAATACAAGAACATAGATAACCACACCGTAAGAACACCGCTGTGAGGATGCAACATCAGGCGTCACAACAGGAAGTCGCTCCCGCAATCAAGGACGGCCCATACGACCACTGCCCCTACGACATTCAACATGTGTAGATGCTGACGTTTCATGCGAAGGGGCCGAAGAGATTGAACCGGAATCAGTTGATATAGGTGCACTCATATCAACACCTTCTAATACATATATCTTTAGAAAAGCATGACAAGAGTCAATGACAAGAGTCAATGATAATGTCACACAAAACATAAAATGCTAGTAACATATACAATATCTCAAGCACAACTAAAACTTTAAAAACTGCAACATGAAATTACCAAAATAGAAGCAAGAACATAAGAAACATTGTGACAACTACAAGGTACCACTTAAACTCAAAGTTACGAAAATTACAAGATGAAACTTTCTTAAACTAATAATCCGGGGAAGCTATGGTCTCTGTGTAAACCGCACCATGCATTTGCCTATAGAAAAACATACGGCAGAAATAACCTAGATGATCCCGCTGCAAATCAATTTCAATCACTTTTCCAAACTTCGTTATCACAAGACATGTCCTTGGCAAATTGTAGTATGTGAAAGAACACATAGTTGATAATGGCATCCACAACTTATAAGGATATGCAAAAACCTTCATCCAAGTTTTATTTTTAAGCCTCCACAATACAATTTCTCGTCTATAGTCGTAGTTTCCGATACAAACATACATATGAAGCTCCTCGTTTATGTAACTAAACTTCCACTAACTTCATCGTCATATACATTGGGGAAACATAATTCAGAAAACGACTTTGAATTCACATCAAAACGAATAACCGTCAATCCATCTGAATGACCATGGCATTGGGTAACGACAAAATATAAACCACCACCACGCAAAGTTGCTGGCGACCAAATGTAGGTATAATGGTGGTACGGGCGGTGTTTTAGGAAGCGTACAGTACTCCATGAATTTAGCCCCATCGAATAATTGTAAACGGTCAATGTACCTCGTCTACGTTTAATATGTAAAATGTTGTAATCATCAGAAGAGTCAACAAAAAAACCTAGAGCATCACTATCAACCTTGTAGAAACCTTGCGAATTAGAATTTGCCAACTTCTTGAACTTAGTCGTCAATGGATTCCAAACAACCAACTCCCAAGTGTTTTGGAGACAAACACACAACATACCATCCAAACTTGCCAAAAAAAAACATTCTAGACGGATGAAGATAGAACGGGCGGGTAACATCTCTTGGTAAAATAAATCCCGGGGACTTATAATTCAAGGAATGTACTTCGATAGTCTTCCAACCAACCATCAACAATTTTTGATCAGCCGATGCACGCATGTAATGACAATGAGCCCTTACAAACTTACGTTCTAAAATGAAAGCTAACCACTCCTTGCAGACAAGCTTACATTGAGCGACATTTTTTGGTGGAAGTCTTGCAATTATGTCCAACATAACTAATAAAAATGGAAGGCACGACATACCGCTTTTATCTAAAAACACAATTTACAGAAAAATAAATTAAATCATCATAAGCTTCAAACATAAGATAAATACTAACAATAAGTCTTGAATATTTATATAATATTATAACTAAAAAATAAAACATGTATTATCACAATGAAAGATAGACTAATAAAAATATTAAAAATAAAAAACAAATCAACAAAAATATGTTAACTAATAACAATAAAACAATTATTATAAACTAAACTATGAATTTGTATCAATATGGGCCAGATATATATATATATATCACATTTGCATTTTGGGCCAGGTTATCAAACCGGACCACGTAAACATGAGACGGGCCGGTTTGGATACAGCACACGGATAATCCAAATTAAGAAACGGATACTACATAACGGCAGTTAACTCAACCCTAGCCACATATGCGATGAATCCAGCCCTCTTTCTTGTCCAAGTCGCTCATCTCTGCATCCCGTATTCATCGACATCAACAGTTTCCATGGCCATTCACCATGGTTATACTTGTGTACACTCCATTCTTCTCCGTCATACGTATCATCAGTTCAATCGATTCAAAATTTCAAGGTATTTACCTCTCTAAACCCTACCGTATTATACATCATACTATTTTGTTCGATTAGGGTTCTTCATATTCGATTAACACCTTCTTTGATGATCGATTAGGGTTAATGGATGCGGATCTTCATATTTGATAAATACCCTTCGGATTTTAGGGTTTCAGTTATTCAAACATGTCAGATCTGTATTACGAAAATTTTAGGGTTAACGGTTGTGGAATGATGTTATTATGCTTATTCATATTCGATTAGAGTTATTCGGAATTTAGGGCTTCAGTTATGCAAACATGTCAGATCTGTGTTTCGGTAGATTGATGGGTTTGGGATTTTTCGTTGTCCTGAATATGTTACCACCGTGTTAAAGACATGGCCTAGATAAGCTCTAGAACATTAACAAATGGGGGCTGAGCTGGATCCAAAACTTGCCAGACACTTTGTAAGTTTTATTTTTTATGTTTATGACTTCATCATTGAATTAATTAGTAAGGTTTTGTCTGTTTTAATGTGCTAACAGGAGGGATCACATGAAAGACAAAAGCTAGGCTTATCCTTGAGAGTTTGAATCAGCTTACGGACATATTCTGCATCTTGCAACTCATGGCCTTAATAAAACATTATGGCACTGTAAGTCTTTCTAACCACTGATTCATACTTCTTATTATGCCTATGTGTTTGCTTTAATAAAAAATTGTTTGAATTTAATGGTATAATTTGCACAATTCTTGTTTTTCATATATGTTATAGACTGTGTTTTAGATATAACACTTAAGTGTACTTAGTTTTGATCTGACACTGGTAGATTGTTCACATTTGATAAGAAATCGGTCTACATGTATTAGAACACATATCAAACACCTAATGGTTTTGATTGCATTGTTTAAACTAAAAAAGCAAACACACATACAAACCGATTTGTAGTAAAAACATAAACTAAAGAGATTAGGAAAACATACCTTAATTCTCCAATTGGCTCTCCAAAGCCACTCAATATGATGATTTTTATGGTAAAGAAAATTGGAAGAAAGAAAGTGACACTGTAAGGTCATAGAACTACATTTTATAGAGCTAGTATCCGAATTTTTCTCATGGAAGTTAATATTAATTCAGACAGTTAATAAATCATGGGATAGTGGGCTAAACTGATAATATTTTTAAAATAACTGCATAATCAGTTACTAAACCTATAAGTTTTGTATACCAGCTAAGTTTTCATTTGAATTTTTTATAAACAAAGCTGAACTTCTTTAAACGTATCAACAAAAATATTAAACTATTTGATATAAGCTAGTTTTTCCACTAATGAAGACATATTTATTAAAAACTTTTATGTGAACTGACATTGGAATACAATAACAATTAAAAATATAATTTTATATTTATCTAAACATAATATATAAGCAATTCTTTATAAACAAATAATATATAAATAAATAGTAGAATAAAAAGCAAACATTAACTAAAAAAGTACATGACATCCGATGAAGGAATTTTTTTCAAAATTCAACAAACATTTCAAAGCAAAAAGAAAAAAAAAAGGATTAGCAAACAACATGTATTACTGAAGACTTGCCGGCACAATGGTTTCCACATACATTGCTGTGCGTATAGCATGATTCCAATCGCTTGGTATGAAAAGGTCACATGTCTTCTTGTTCAAATCTATTTCATAAACCTCACCCCAATCTGTCATCACAAAACAATTTTCTTCTGAACTAACATGTGTAATTGAGCACCAAACTGGTTTTGGAATATAACTGATCTTTGGAAACGACATGACCTTCGTCCAATACTCACCTTCATAACGCCATAGATCCACAGCCATATCTATAAACCCATAACTAAGAAACACGTGAAGTTTGTTATTCATATTAACCAAGTTCCCCTAGCATGTTTCACCATTGCCAACATATGGAAATCCTATTTCTGAAAACGTCTCTGTATTCACATCAAATCGAATTATGACAATATCACCAGCAAGCCAAAACTGGAATACAGTAAAATATAAACCATCCTCACAAAAAGTACCCCCCGACCACACATAACCATTAGTATGGTAATGCCTTTTTTGTAAAAACTGTATTCTCCTCCAATGACTGCTCCTCCTTGAATAAGTCATAACATCAATTGTAAAACGACCACGTTTTATATGTAAAACTCTGTAATCATTAGAGGAATCGATGTATAGGCCAACCGCATCGGAATAGATTTTAAAAAAACCATAAGACTTAGAATCAGATATGTTGATGCAGCTACGGATCAACGGATTCCAAATAAACATTTCAAACGTATTGCGTAAACAAACACATAAGAGCCCATTCAAGCTTGATAGAATCCACACATCAGAAGGACGAACATGAAACGGTAGGGTAATCATGGTTTTCTCATCGACTAAATCAACACCCGTGCTGCGAATAAAGCATGATTCATGTCCAATACTAACAATTTTTTGTCTAGACCCCTTACATATATGTCTACAGTGCATCATGACAAACTCCTTCGACGATATACATGACAACCATTCTTTACATACCTTCTTTGCACGACCTACACATTTTGCAGGAAGTCTTGGCAGTATCTCTGACATTATTAAGTCAGGACCAAGGTCAGGCAACTCAGTGTTCGACTCAGAGGTTGAGTAGAGGCACCCCTTCAACTTTTTCATAACTCGTTAGTTACGGATATTAGAATCTAGAAATACAGTAATACATGAATTTTAGTGATATTAGTGATATCTTATATAGAGCTACATGTCCGAATTTTAATGAAAACAGTTCATTTATTGAGTAAAACTTAGGTAGTTATTCAATCATGGGTTAGTGAGCAAGGATCATGACAAGTGGGTAAGTGGACTGACTTAGAAATAAACTTAACATAACCGAACGATTATATTAATTTCTAAAAACCTAAGGTAGTTACTTGATCATGGCTTAGTAGCCCGATGATCATGGTAACGTGAGTAAGAAGGCTGACTTCGACATTAAATCAGTATAACCGTCTTTTTTTATAGGTTTTTTTTTTTCAAAATATCTTATTCTTTTCCGTTGTTATTTATATAACTGAATGCTATTTTGTATTTTCGGTCTAAATAATAGAAAACTTATTATTTTAAAAAAACCAATAAAGGACTAAATATTTTTTAAATACCTAAATAGGCCTCTTTGTTTGAGAACACACACACTACTAAAACAAAATGTCACACGGAATTTGTTAACATGAAACAGGATATTATTGGCTACTTAATTTTCTAGTTTGTTTTTCTATGTATTATAGGTAACTACTTATATAAGTGTTTTAGTTATATGCATATCTCGACTTCTTTTCAATTATTTTGAAAATAAAAGAACATTTAACTTTATAAACACACATACGAATTGGTGAAAACCGCTACTTACACCTTCCTTTTTTTTCATAACAGTAATGCTTATTATTAAATAAACAATTAATCATCAACATATATGCTATAATTTATTATAATAGTCAATAAAACAATAAGTTGTTACGTGTTAAATTGTTTTGTGTGTTACTAAAATTGTATACTAATTATGTGTTAGGAAAACTTAATCTAACTGATTGGTTGATTTTGTTGTTAACACATTATGTAATATACTAATATGTAATATAGTTAACATATAAAACATAGAAAAATCAATTGACAAGAGGAAACTACATTTAAACTAAAAATAGTTGAACAAACAAACCTTAACAAACACTGACTTCAAAGGCAAAACATAAAAGATGACCATGACAAAACATGACTTAAACTGAGTAAACTTAAACTTCAACCCATCCAACATGATCGTTGCAATTTTTAGTTATACGTGGAATCTTCGATCTTTTCAATGGACCATCCAAAGAGTCTGCTGTATCACTTAGCTCAGACTCCAAATCATCTTCTTGTTTTGCCTTAAAATCATCTTTCTGACCATTCGAATCTTCACTTTGGGTAATATCAATGACCTCATCCCATTTCCAAGTTAGGAGCGCATGCTTTCTTTTAGCTTGTTTTTCTATGATCTGAAACTACAAGAACTAAAAACTTTAGTATAATACATTTTAAAAAAAACATATAGGTGTGAAACAATCATGATACACTTCTGCAATTATAACTTTATTTTAAAAAAACACCACCTGTTCAATAACCTCCCTATGTATTTCAGATTTGAATGGACTAAAATACTGTCCATATGAAATGATCTCTACACTTCCACTGTCCGTCTGAAACAATAAATTCATAGAATTTAACAAATCAGACTAAATATCAAAACCATTTTTATACATTAGCTGTGACTTAAAACGATACCTTCGGAGAATCTTTCATTGGGCTGCATATATGATTCTTCTTCGGTGTCATTGCATTAAAACCCAACTGAAAAAATTACAATTGCTACCATATACTAGAATACTAAATATTTGGTGCAATTCACAAACGATTAGAAACCATCCACATTTAGATAGCTAAAATAAATATGCACTATAAAAAAGGGTACCATAGAAGAATCTTTCTCTGGGCTAAACATTTCAATATCAATCTTTTTGGCTGTTGCATTGGAACTCAACTGCAAAAAAAGCTTAGAATTCTTAATATTTCAATCTTCCTGTATGCTTTGGTTACTAACAATTTACATTCCTACTTACTTTCATTGCAGGCTCGTCGGATTCATAAATGTCCACGAAGTCATCCGAGATATCCATTGCTGCAGATGTCTTGCTGTATGAATACAGGAAAAGCGAAAAAAAGACAGAAGATTACACTACCTGAACTGGTATTATATAGCCAGCAAAATATGCAGTTAAGTGTCCACTACCCCACTAACTCCCTGAAAATAAGGAACACATTTTAAACCGCATTACAACCTGCATTTCTGATTGGTGCATCTTGATAAACTGCAGGAAACCGCAAGATCATGGGTGAGAGAGTGCTGAACTGCCGTGAACTGCTGCTTCTAGAAGGAATTTAGAGACTTTAAACGGCTGAGATTAAAAGTTGATGACTTTGAACGGCTGTAATTAGCCCAAATGTCGGTTACTAACAACGGGAACAATATAATATAGAATTCTTTTGTTTGTTTTGATTACGGCAGAAGTGTACACACACATGTTTTGATGATTAGAGTTTTATATTATATATTAGGTTAATAATAATAACCCTAGTAATCACCTCTAATAATCTCTTAGGCTACTAAAGCCCAACACGTCTGGTACAAGCCCAAATGCGATACAAAGCCCGAAAAACAAAGTTTAATTAAATAGGTAATTAAACGTTATATTATTTATAACCCGTATAAATAATAAATCCCGTTTCTCGTGGATATATAATTATTCTAGATAATTATATATTTCGTTCCATTAATTGTTCGTGGTCACCAGTTAATCTATTTAAGTGGATTTAATGTTCGTTGCCCAAGGTGTAACTTTACGGGTCATAGCTCGGTCAGCAGCGTTGACTTATCGAACCCGTACATATAAATCCAACACCCCTAACTGGGCCTGCCCCAATAAGGTTAAGGGTCCTTTATGGTGGCCCATGGGTCCTCACCTCCTTTTTAGGGCATGACATTGGTGCCTTAACCATACCTTTTGTAATCGTAATGGGAGTCGCCTCCTGGCAGTACTCAACGTCCCCCAAATTTCTCTCTCTTATTTGCAGATCTAGAAGTTGAAGCGAAGACAAGGTGTGGCTCTCGATCTCTTCCTTTTTTACTTGTAGAATTAGGGGTGTGCAAAGTCGGCTAACCAAGGGTTCGGTTAATTGAAAGGTAGTCCTCACCTCCTTTTTAGGGCATGACATTGGTGCCTTAACCATACCTTTTGTAATCGTAATGGGAGTCGCCTCCTGGCAGTACTCAACGTCCCCCAAATTTCTCTCTCTTATTTGCAGATCTAGAAGTTGAAGCGAAGACAAGGTGTGGCTCTCGATCTCTTCCTTTTTTACTTGTAGAATTAGGGGTGTGCAAAGTCGGTTAACCAAGGGTTCGGTTAATTGAAGGGTATTGACCATAACCATAATCGATGACCGGTTAACCGTTGTTTGGTTAACCATTCGTTATGGATCGGTTTCGGTTAATTATCCGATATATATAAAACTTGTAAAATATAAGCTCATGAATATAAAACTTGCAAAATTATATAGATATGCCATGCATAATGGTAATGGACCTATGTACATAATAAAATAAACACAAATGGACCATCGATCAATTGGACTAAAACTTGCAAAATTATATAGATATCACATACATATTAGTAATGGGCCATGTACATAATAAAATAAACACTAATGGACCATCAATTGAACTAAAAGGTTAAAAAAATTTAGTGAGCCATGAACTTATAAATAATATTATATTATAGTTAAGAGTTTAGTAAATTGATTAAATCAGTTCGGTTCGGTTATTTTCGGTTTTAGCCATATGATTAACCGAAACCAAAACTGAAAATTTAGTTATTCAAAAAACCAAAACCGAACCATCAGTTATTGCTTCGGTTCGGCTAATTCGGTTATTCAGTTTCGGTTAATTCGATTTTATGCACACCCCTATGTAGAATCACAATCCAAAGCCACCCAACTTAGATTTGTTTCTTCAACATCTTATAATTATAAACTATATATCTTATTGATATTGTGTTTTATAATAGACATATCTATAAGCACCAACAGTATCATTTCATATCTAACACATGGCTACAACCTACAAATAAGTTACACAATTACATAACCACATTCGGATTAACTTGAAACATTTCATAGCCACATTACTTGTATATTCTGATCAAGGAAGATTAACATGGTCCTAAGCCTTCTTGTTGCAATATTCGGTGAACTTCTTCTTTCGTTGGCATAGCCGGTATCGCTCCTTTCTTTGTCACAACAAGCGCTCCACACCCGTTTGCAAACACAAGCGCTTCACGCAATCGTTTTTCATCCTACTCAAAACACAATTGTCATACGCAATCAAACAAATAAACATCAAATTGAGCGTAACTTGACAAAAGGTTACCTCAAGTAGACTTGTATCGGAAGCTAAAAAGCTCAAAATCCCGCTAACAAAAGCATCTCCAGCACCCGTAGTATCAACAGGCTTCACTTTCACACCATCAACTCTACCCTTAAACCGCTGCACAACAGACCACATTCGTTAAGTTTAATGATCGACCAAGCAAACATCGAATCACTAGCCGCATTTATACGATAATATTAGAACATATCTTGCCTTAGTGTAATATCTACAACCTTTCCCTCCTTCACTAACAAGAAAAAGTTTAAGATTCGGATGAAAAAGCTTCTTCAACACCACGTCATCATCATAAGCATCGTCACCTTCGGTCAAAAACGTAATTTCATCCTCACTTACCTGTACAACTTCTCACTAATCATCCATATAATGTTGTTATAAACTGTAATATGCCCATAAAATATACGTACCTTAATAACATCCGCTTGGTCCCACACGCTCATTATACCCTCACGAGCAACATCCGATGATGGCCATAATGGCAATCTCAAATTCACATCGTAAGAAAGGATGCTACCTGATTTCTTGGCTATATCCATTGCAGCTAGATGGGTTGATTTACACGGTTCATGTATCAAACTAATCGAACCAAAGTGGAATATCTTTGCCTACAGTAAATAACAACTAAGACCACCAAAGAGAGACAATTATGTAGTAAAAACCGAAAACATATGTACCTGTTTTATAAGATTCACATCGAGTTCTGATTCTCGGAAGAGTATATCCGCACTAGGATTTCTAAAGAACAAAAACTCCCTCTCCCCGTCGGATCTTAGGCTAACGAAAGCTACCGTGGTTCTAGCATTGTGGTCAAATCGCATCCCGGAATTGTTGACTTTGTTTTTCTTCAAAATGTCAGCCAACATGTACCCGAACGGGTCGTCTCCCACCTAAAAACATGTACCATATGCTAATTTAAAAACTAGTTATACTTCATTATATAAATAAGTTTGAATTTTCTAAAAATATACTTTTCCTATAAATGCTGAAGAACCACCCAATCTTGATATACCGACAGCAACATTAGCCGGAGCACCACCGGGTGCTTTCTCGAAGGCGGGTGCTTCGGCAAGTGAGACTCCGCTAACCGATGACACAAAGTCGATCAACATTTCGCCAAAGCATACAACAAGGTCTCTATCTGAGTGGTCATTTGAACCACCTGAGAACGCATGAAAGTTGCTTTATTAATTAAAATAGTTTCATTTATGCCTAAATCACATGTTATAGGCCAAATAATGCATCTTGAAATTTCAAATTTAACATAAACTCTGCCACAAATAGAAGTGCCCTCTATAAACACAATTATTAGATTAAATATATTATTACTTAGGTTTATTTTAATATTTTTATCATAGCTAGCATACATGATTTAATTATGTCTCCCTTGTAATTATGAAAATAAAAACATAACCATATCTTCTAGGGGAATTGGCCTGTAATAATCTCAACTAGAGGTCTTTGGCCATTGACAGTCCCACCTTTAAATATTCCCCCACCAGTCCCACCTTTCACCTATTTTTCCTACACTGGTCCCCCTTAAAAAAACTTAATGAAGTTATGTTTTTTTTTTCCAAATTACAAACAGTTTTTACAGCTTTTGATCAGAATGACGAGACGAGTCCATTGATGTAAAACTTACCTCGAAACGGTGCTCCAAACGATGAAAACAACGCTCAATTCGGGTGTTCAAAATTTCCAATTAACAAAAATCAAGTCATTTGAACTTTATAGGTGAAAAGTGAGACTGATAGGGGGAATATTCAAAGGTGTGACTATCAATGGGCAATGACCTCTAGTTGGGATTATTACAGACCAATTCCCCTATCTTCTAACCAACTATGATAATGACATAACAATAAACACTAACTAACTAATGATATATTTAAGCTTCAATACAATCACCATATGATCCAACAAGAAACTTCAAACTAAGTTACACAAAAGTTACAATAAACTAAAACTAAATCACATGATCAATTAAGCTAATTAAAGAAGCAACATCTATAATCATATCATATCAGAAGATATTTTCATTGACATATTAAACATAGAAATGAAACCCGTAAAGACAGGGGATGATCGGAAGGAAAAACCTGTAGTCGTGTTTTCTGCCATTATATTCTGGATCAAGAAAGAAATACAGAAGAAGAATCAGATCAATTAAAAGATGATGAAGAAGATAGAAAGGTAGCAAGAATAGTAAATGTGAGAAGAAATATTGGGATCAAATTATATTATATTTCAAGAAGAAATGGTGAACGCTCGTGACGATAATGACCACCGACTCAGATACGTGGCATAACCTCAATTAAATATCGATTATCATTTTTTATCTCGACAAAAACATGTGTTATTTAATTTTTCTTAAACCGACAACTACTTACATTATAAGACAGTGGGTATGGTGGGGCTTGGGTTAGGGGCATGAGTTGACACGTGGAATTGGAGCCCCCCACCGTCTAGTGACGTGTCCGTGGGGTATTGCGAGGCGTGAGTGCACCGCTTGGGTTGGCAGATTATTAAAAAAAAATTACAAAAAATTTATAAAATTTACACAACATTTATAAAAAAAAACCTAAAATTTCATTAAATTTTTAAAAATTACATAATTCCTAAAAATTACAAAATAAAAAACCTAGAGCGTTAGGTACATTTCAAAAAGGGCGATCTTGTCGAACGCCTTTCGCTCCATGCCTCGAAACTCAATGTTCGCCACCGCCACCCGGTCCTCGTGGCTTAACTCGCCGCTCGGAACGGCTTCGTTGTAAGCCTTGAAACGATCGAGCTTGGGCCGTAGCTCGCACCATTTATGTTGGCACGCGTTGAGGTTGTGGCGGTCGTGTCCGACGTTATGTCGGTAGCTTGCGAATGCTTCCGGCCAATATCGTGTTTGGCCATAGCATCAACGACGGTTGTGACGAGAGCCAATTCTTGCTCGTGGGTCCAAGATGCCATCTTCTTCGGGTTGGGGTAGCGGGTTCGTGGGATCAAGTGGGTAGCCGGTGGGGTAGCGGTGGATAGCGACGGTTTGAGATGGGGTAGCCGGTGGGGTTTGGGGGTTACATTTATAGGGGATGTTGGGGGTTGGGGTGACCGCTTGGCTTGGCCAAACGGTTGAAATTTAAAATTCAAACCCGGCTATGACATGGCGGGGCCAAGCGAATAGATGGCCGCCACATCGGATCTCAAGACCGCCCCACGCCCGGCTTCAAACCCAAGCCCCAAGGGCCACGCCCCAACCCAAGCCCACCCGGGATGGTGGCTTGGGCGTTTTCCCCCAACCCACGCCCCAGCTACGAAAAAATACAAGTTTTGTCCTTTATCTTAATATCACTTATCAGACGGTGTCTTTTTAACGAATTTTGATAAGTTTTGCCCTTTACAAGGATTTTTGTTGAATTTTTGTCCTTTAGCCTTAACTCAGTTAGATTTTCTTGTTAAATCTTGTCACCCAAGAGTATTTTAATCTTTTTACCCATTTATTTAATATTATTTAATAGAAAAAAACAAAATATTTTAGGGTTGACTCTTGAAATAAATAGGTAAAAAGACTAAAATACCTTTGGGTGACAAGATTTAACAAGAAAATCTAACTGGGTTAAGCCTAAAGGAGAAAACGCGCAACAAAATTCCTTTTAAAGGGCAAAACTTATCAAAATTCGTTAAAAAGGACATCGCCTGATAACTGGTATTAAGATAAAGGACAAAACTTGTAATTTTTTCAATTAGCAATTAGCAACATATTTGGGTATATAGGTATTGAATTTAAGGTTTTGGGAGTTTTTCAATTTTTTTTTTTTTGATATTACACTTTAACCCAAATCTATTTGAACTTTTACTTTTAACCTAAAAGTTTTCATCTATTGCAATTTAATTTCACAACTTTTTTACTCTCAACTTTGGCCCTCACACTTTTTATATTTCACAGATTTTTCGTTTTACGTTTCGTTTTAAAATTTGTTAGTTAACACGTTGTAACGTGTGTGTGTGGTTCAACGTTTTAACGTTTCGTTTTACACTTCGTACTAGATTTTGCGAGTTAACACGGGTCAATGTGCGTGTGTGGTTCAACGTTTTTACGTCGTTTATTTTTTTTTTCCGTTTGACAGGTTCGCCACAACGCTCGGGGTCCTAAATTGACTTAATTATTATTTTCTATGTTTTATGTTGCAGCCTAATTTCTTCGCATTAACACCATAACCTTATTGGTTGTCGTTGACGTTGGTACTATTCGGCACGGTTTTACGCCCCGTCGTATTACGGTAGGCGATAAATCTAGTTAATAATAAATTTTCAATATTATTCCATAAAAGCTAAGAGTACTTTTTTCGAGCAGCAGAAAAAAACTACTCAAGTATCCATATTGCTTCAATATTGTGACTTATTTACGAATGTTAATTGTAAAAAAAGTTTAATAACCTAAACGAAAGATATACAAACCTTGGTGACTATATGGTATTTCTTTTTTCAAGTTTATCTAATCATTTAAATGAAATAATTATGAAACTTGATTATTATTTAATTATTTTTTTTGAAAATACCACATATTCAGTGGTGTCTTTCAGTACTCAGTTCGAGTTCGAAAAATGGGCTTACTAAACCTAATACCAAAGAGCTAACTTCTAAACCATAAAAATTGATTTGTAAATGTGTCTATATTGGATCTTGTATGGGTATACATTTTTATAAACAATACAACTGTTAAAAAAAGACCGAAATGAAAGACATATGAAACATGGTGAATAACCTAAAATATGAGCATTGACAGTTTTAATGGTGTGAGGGGAAGACCATTAAGGCCGTCCATGCCATGTTTTTTTTTTTACCTTTTTCCATTTTTTTCAACCAATTTTGACATTTGTTATTTACCTCCATTTTAACTTCTCTTACTATTATTGATGTTTTACTGGTGCCAACATTATAACTTCTCTTACTATTATTGATGTTTTACTAGTATGGCATTATGTGGACAATGGTCCAGTCCAATACATCATTTTTCTTTTATCCAGCTTTTACGTACTTTTGGGCCTATGGCTTAAAACATTTGGGCTTAACTAAGACCCTTACTTTTGGACAAAGTTTTTATAGTGTATTGGATCGTAAATGAAGAGGCAAGAAAAAAAGACATTAAATTCATTAAAAAAGTTGATTCATTATCTCTGGTCTTATCCACGCATGTTATCGCGTTGGCACAAAAACGACTCTTCTACATGTATGTAAATAGTTATGCTAATGATTCCTGTAATTTATTATTATTTTTTTTGAATGGCATTTTATTCCGGTCGTCTGTAGGACTTGAACCCAAGACCTCCCTTCCTAGAATGTTTAAAGGCTTTGTCTTTGCCAATGAACCACCACCCCATTGATATTCCTGTAATTTATTATTATCTCGCCTTTTATTAGCTTCTTTTTTTAATTATATTTAAAAATTGTAAAAAAAAAATCAAGTATATATAGGGTCGGGTTCTAGAGTGAACACTAGTGTATTTGCGAACTGAGTAAACAAATCCTGGCCATTGATCTACACACGTGTATGGCCAGGATCTCATCATCAAATCATAAAATACACTAATGTATTTCATCATCAAATCCTGGCCATTGATCTACACACATGTATGGCCAGGATTAGTTCGCTGAGTTCGCAAATTACACTAGTGTTCACTCTTGAACCTAATCCTATATATATATATATATATATATATATATAATGTAAGTATCTATAGAAAACCCATATAATTTAGAAAACTTGGGAAACTCTAACCTCCCGAACTTTAAAAAAAAATTTTACACATGTTATATACATGTTTTTAAGGGTTTTGGGCAAAAAAAATCAAAAAAGCGCCGAGTAGATATTTAAAAAAAATAAACAAGTTTTGGTGTAACACATGTTACAAATATGTCAGATGAATGTAACATGTGTTACACCAAAACTTATTTATTTTTTTTTAAAATATCTACTCGGCGCTTTTTTGATTTTTTTTGCCCAAAACCCTTAAAAACATGTATATAACATGTATAAATTTTTTCAAAAAAAAAAAAACATCGGGAGCTTTGAGTTTCCCGGGTTTTCTAAATTAAAGTGGGTTTTCTATACATCCTTCCTCTATATATATATATAATGATGAGGTAGCTTGAAGAAGTGTACACTTATGTTTTGATCACTTGTACAATACTATTCACAACTCAGATTTGAGTTAAATTATATTAGGCGTCGATAAAAATTAACACGTCGCAACGACACACTCAAAAGTTTATAATTGATTATATCTAAAAGTTATAAACGAAAAATCCATAAAAATAGTTATAATGATAAAATCTTAAAATATTAAATAAGCTGATAAAAATAACAACTTAAAGTGCCTTACACTATATAATTAAAATTATAGATATAGATAATGTGTCAAAATTCAAAACTCCAAAACCAAAACCGTAGGATTCTTTTTTTGAAAGGAAAATTTCATTAACACAAACAAATCAACCTCAAAACGAGAACTACGTAATTACAAACTTACATCAATCTTCCCACGAAACATTCCTATTTTTCGATCTAACATAATTATTTGTAACCACCTTGTTTTTGTCGAGAAGATCCTTAACCGCCGCCACACTGAAGTCGTTGGCTGCAGCCCCGATCCATTTCTAGCTATCTTTCTTGTTGTTCAGATCGATCCCACCAAGACTGCTGCATAACCGCACCGTCTCATTAACCTTCCTGCCAGCCAAAATAGGCTAAATATACTCCCACTTGAACCGTTCACCTAAAACGTGACCCTTGATCCTGTTGCTAACTTTACATCTTTTATTACTTCTTTTTTGAAAAGATCAGGACATATATCTTTTAGGGGTTCGTTACAGACCCACGGATCAATCCAAAACAAAGTTTCCTTACCAATGCCGACAAAACTCTTGAAAAACCTTCTCATAGGGGTGCCATAAATATGAACATTAGATAGACATTTGGCGATATTGCACCAAATTCCACCCATTGTCAATCTGGCCGGAATGAAACCCCACCCGGATCTTGTCGTATGTATAACATCTATCACCTTGGTCCACAATTTTCCTTAATCTGCGAGAAACCTCCATCCCCATTTAGCAAGCAGCGCGATATCTGTGGATGCATATTTTGTGTCTGTAACTTGTTCTTTTTTAAGTGTTGTAATTTTGCGGTCTTTACTTATCGAGTCTGTATGTCCGTCAATCGACCAAGTCGGATATCCTCCTATCTTACTTGGGTCCGACAATTGTCTCTTTGATTTGTAATGTTTAAAACTGATGCATGTTGCATATGTTGGGTAGTTTATGTCTTGTGTGTGTTTATTACATGATCTGCTGCACACTGTCAAAATGTTTGCAGCATATCTATTTTGCAGCCCTCGACGAAAGACCTATCTTTCGTCGAGCTCTTGTGTGACGAAAAACCTCCTTAATGGGCATTCTATGTTTCGTCGTGATTGGTGACGAATAACCTCGTTATTCGTCGTCCTTGGTTTTTCGTCAGGCCCATTATGTCTTTCGTCGACATTGGGCTGGGCTGCCTATAGAGGTGTACAAAAAAACTGATTACGCAACTGAAACCGAAAAATAAACTGAAACCGGTTGTTGGAAAAACCGGTTTTTTTGTAACCGGTTGGACCGGTTATAAAACGGTTATAGGTTGTTAGTTGGATATCGGTTTTAAAACCGATTATATAAAAAACCGGTTTTAAAACTGGTTATATGTAAAAACCGGTTATAAAAACTGGTTAAAAACCGGTTAAAACCGGTTAACCGAAAACGGATCAATAAAAACCGGTTATAAAAACCGGTTAAAACCGGTTTATGTCACTGATGTGCAGAAAACGGTCATATGACCGTTGGGACTAGAAAGTGGCCGTTTTTTTTGTTTTTTTTGTCAAAAATTCATCTCCAATTACTATAAAAGGGTGTTGGGTGTTTTGGTTCAATCACACCATTCTCTAATCTCCTAAATCTCATAAAAACGCTCACTTTTCTTATTCGATAATTGTGAAAAAAAGCATGGCAAGCTCTAGTGCTCATGATTCGGTCAATGTTGGCGAGTCTACAACCGACACGGTTGTTCGTGTTCTTGCAACGAAGCGCAACCCGGAAGTTTGGAACCATTTCGATTTGTGCGAGATGGCGAGCGGACCGAAAAAAACGCGTTGTCATCATTGTAATAGTTTTTACGCCGTTGGGGCAAACACCACCTTGAAACAACACATCGAAAAACCGTTTTGTAGGGCGTTGAAACAACAAACCGCTAGTGGTCAAGCTTCCATGGCAAGCGACGCTACTTTGTTCGCCTACAATTTCGATATGGCAAGGGAGGAAATGGCGAAGTTTGTAATCCAAGAAAGTTTGCCGTTCAACCATTTCGACAACCAACGCTACACCAAAATGGTTCAAAGAACTCTCCAACCGCGATACACTCATGTAAGTCGCGCTACTCTTAGGAGGGATTGTTTAAAAATGTGGAAAAAAGCTAAACTTGAATTAATTTGTTATTTTGAAAAATTAGAAACCGGTGTTAACTTGACTAGCGACGTTTGGTCCGCACCGCACGGTTCACCCGACTCGTATATTTGTGTCACCGCCCATTGGATTGAACCGGCGACGTGACAAATGATGAAACGCACCATTTTGTTTAAACTTTTTGATTACCCTCACACCGGTGAAGCTATATATAAAGCTATCGACAAATGTATTAAAACATACAAATTGGAAACAAAGATTTTTTCGATAGCTTTTGATAACGCCTTAAACAACACGCTTTCGGTCACGCATTTAAGGTTAAAGTACACTCCGATTTGTGAGGGTATTTTTTTCCATAGTCGATGTGTGGCACACATCATAAATTTGGCCGTTCAAGACGGTTTAAAGGTTATTGAACGACAAAAAGAATCTTTCAAACAAATGTTACGTCATATATATAGTCATACGCAAAGGCATTCAAAATATATTAAAATGTGTAAGGAAGCGGGTCGAGTATGCTACGGACCCAATTGGGACGTCGCTCATCGATGGAACTCGACTTGCACCATGTTTGAAAAAGCTATTTTGCAAAAAGAAAGTTTAATAGAATTTCATAGCCTTTTGGCGAGTCGTGGAAAGGTTTCGTCTTACCACCAATCGAATTGGGGGCTTATTGAAACGGTTACACAAGTGCTTCAAGTTTTCAAAACATCAACAAAGACTTTATCGGGGGTTTACTATCCAACTAGTTCATTGGTACTTCACAATTTATTTAAAATGTGTAGAAAATTAAACGAGTTGTCGGGGAGAGGTAGACCATATTGTGATATGGTAGATACGATGAAGGAAAAACTAAGAAAATATTTTAAAGAACTACCCGCGGTTTTCACTTGTGCCGCCGCTTTAAACCCTTGCTTTAATATTTTTGGAGCCGGTTCTTTGATTGAAAAAATTTCAAACGAGTTGAATTTAAACACCGTAGAAGAACCAAACTTTGGCGAAGCCGCAAAAACACGTTTTAATGAACAACTTTCAAAAATGTTTGATGTTTATGTAACAAAATATGGGCATATCTCGTCACACATTCACGAGTCAATGAGAAATGCCGCTTTCGGCGAAGGTTCATCAAATATGGAAGATGACGATTTGTATGTTTACAACTATTTGTATGATGAATCGAGTCAAATACAACGTGGTAACACTAGTAGTAGCGAACTCGGTCGATATGGTGGGTCGAACTTTCTACGAACAATGACTTCACAAGACTTTAAAAATTTTGATTTGTTGGGTTGGTGGAAAAGTAAGGAAGAACAATTTCCGATCTTAGCCACAATGGCCCGAGATTTACTAACGGTCCAAGCTTCCACGGTAGCTTCGGAAAGTGCTTTTTCTATAAGTGGTAGGGTGATTTCGATACGGAGGACTCGACTAACACCAAAGGCGGTTGAGATGTCGATTTGCTTGAAAGACTACTTGGATGCGGCGGAGAGATGTCAACACATACGCTCACTCGAGGGTGAATTAGATTACGAAGCCGAAGTGTACGAAGACGAGGTTCGAAACGAAATGACAACCCCAATGACCGAAGAAGAAGCCGAACTAGATGAATTACTCCGCAATAGTTCGAGTTCGGGTTCGGCCGAAGAAGATTAGACGCGGTTCAAGATATATTACTATTCTCGTCCCACTAAAAAAATATATATACTAGTGTGGACCTTCGTGCGGATTAATATTTGAAGTTTATGTATGAAGTTTATGTATTTTCGTTGTTACGCTTTAGCGTTCGTACCGTTCTTATTTCCTTATGTTATGTTTCCGTTTGTTCGTAGACTTAATGATATTATGTTTTGACTTTTTACAATTTGTATTGTTATGTTTTTTTAAAAAAACTGCTGTTTTTTTTTAAAAACAGGCTAAAAAACAGCAAAACAGCATCAAAAACAGCATTCTGTGACATTTCCTGCAGACCGGTTTTTTTACCGGTTTTTTTAACCGGTTATAGTAAACCGGTTATAAAATCAGTTAATTTAATCAGTTCGGAAACCGGTTATTATACAAACCGGTTATAAAACCGGTTATAACCGGTTGTACCAGTTATTATTTTTCGGTTGCTGAAACCGGTTAAAACCGGTTACGGTTAAACAAAAAACCGGTTTTCAATTGATCCAAAAAAAACCGGTTCGGTTAAAAAACCGAAACCGGTTTCTCAAATTAACCGATTTGTACATCTCTAGCTGCCTATATAAACACCACTTGGTTTCTGTGTGAAACCATGAGAGCATACCCCTACTGTGAGTTTACCTTCAAACATTGTGTGTATGTGTTTGATGCTTGTTCTCATCCGTTTTAATCAATAGACTTTGAATCGTTGGTTACTTCGTGTTCTTGTTATATTCTGTGTTTGGTTTGGCATCGTCACGGGGATTCTGCACTCGTGACCGTGTTTGTTATAAACAAGGATTTGGTTTCGTGATCGATCCTCCAAAAACGGACCTATTTACTAGTGACAATATATCTACATACAGGGTGTACATGCCTACTAAAATTCCATATAGCTATTTACATATTCACACACATCACAAATAATCACACAACACTCGGCAAAGTAGTAGTTTATGAATTATGTGTGTTTATTCAGTCTGCTGCAAACTGTTTGAAAGTTTGCAGCATATCTGTTTTTGCAGCCTTCGACGAAAGACCTATCTTTCGTCGAGCTCTTGTGTGACGAAAAACCTCCTTAATGGGCATTCTATGTTTCGTCGTGATTGGTGACGAATAACTTTGTTATTCGTCTTCCTTAGTTTTTCGTCAGGCCCATTATGTGTTTCGTCGACATTGGGCTGGGCTGCCTATATAAACACCACTTGGTTTCTGTTTGAAACCATGAGAGCATACCCCTACTGTGAGTTTACCTTCAAACATTGTGTGTATGTGTTTGATGCTTGTTCTCATCCGTTTTAATCAATAGACTGTGAATCGTTGGTTACTTCCTGTTCTTGTTATATTTTGTGTTTGGTTTGGCATCGTCTCGGGGATTCCGCACTCGTGACCGTGTTTGTTATAAACAGGGATTTGGTTTCGTGATTGTTAAAACCGAGTGTTTTTCTGGTGTTTTGAAGATCATAGTTTCTGGAAAAACCAGTTCGAAATCTCGAAAATCTTAATATTTTGCTGTTTAGTTTGATCAAAAACCTTGTTAAATTCATGTTTACATGTTTGGTTTTTATTAAACTTTTGTGCAAAAATTGTGGTTCAGAAATTTCTCCGGTGACCGAAAAACTCATAGTGTTCTTCACATATTCAAAGTGTTCTTAAAAATTTCATGTTTTGATCTTTGTTTGAAGTTTACTGAAGTTGTTTGACAAGTGGGTTGTTTAAAATGATTGTTATTTTTTGAAAAGCATGGGTGATGTTTTGAAAGTTGGTAAACACAGTGTGTAAGAGTAAGGGTAAGGAGTGTTTGACTAAAGTGTCCAACAACTGTCAGAGGGTAGAGGATAAGGTTTGGTGGGATTTTGAACATATCTTATCTTTTCTTTTTAGTCAACGAAAAACTCTAATTTTTCTTCAAAATTGGCTTTGACGAAAAACCCCATTTTTCGTCATAATTGGTCTTTTGACGAAAAACCTTATATTTCGTCACTTAGTCTTTTACGAAAAACCCAATTTCGTCAGTTAAGGTCTTTCGCCAAGAACCAAGTTTTTCGTGGGTCACTTTTGTCAAGTTTTAACAGAAGCTTTCAAAAATTATCTTAACGGTTTTTTTAAGTGATTTAAGCAGGTATTCATTATTATATATTCAAAATGAGTTCAGATTGGTGGGGAATTCCATCCAATACAGAGAACAAGTATAGAGGCACGTGTTTGTTGCCATCATGGGCAGAATCTCCCGCACCTGCATCTTCGTCTATTCCATCACAAGCGAATCAAATTTCAACTAGTCAATGGGCGTTCGTTTCAAATCAAACTCAAAGTATTCAAAGTATACTTTTAAGCGAAAGTGAAACCGGAAGCATTAACCGTCCACCGAAGCTAATGCACATGAATGAATATCCTGGATGGGAAGAAAGATTCCATACGTATGTCCTTGGGCAAAA
The DNA here is from genome assembly GCA_030545235.1 of Helianthus tuberosus. Lineage (NCBI taxonomy): Eukaryota > Viridiplantae > Streptophyta > Magnoliopsida > Asterales > Asteraceae > Helianthus > Helianthus tuberosus. The sequence goes on from CM060372.1 coordinate 3,087,609, forward strand.
CACGGAATTGTGGTTATGTTTTACTACAGATTTCGATCAAGCTCTTGATGTTGCCACTTCAACTGCCACGACATTTGCAGATCTTACGGTAGATGAGAAAAAGGCATATGATTTAGAAAAGAAAGCATATTCTATTCTAACTCAAGCGTTGAGCAAGGACATATATCATCAGTTTGTCAGCTTCAAGACGTCAAAGCGGCTATGGGATGCTTTGAAGACGAGAGGTCTAGGAAATGAAGCGTCACGCAAATTGTGACATGATCTACTTAAGAAGGAGTTTGATGGCTTCACATGTATGGAAAGGGAATCATTGGGAGATTTGACAAGTCGATTTTATCACTTGTTAACTGAGTTAAGTAACTTTGGGGCAGTAGTGACTCCAGAAGAAGTTGTGATCAAGTTTGCCGACGCATTACCAGCTCAATGGAATGGTTTCTTGGAAATCTTGAAATACAATGGCACTTTGGCTACGACAAACATAAATGATTTCATTCAGCTCTTGGAGAACAAAGATCAAGAGGAAATCAGGAAGGCCAAAAGGATTCCAGTGCCACAGAATCCTGATATGTATTATGGAAACTGTGGAAGTTCTAGCACTGCTGCAAGACCTGCTCCACATGCTCAGCTTCAAACGGCCTTTGTATCAAGAGATATGTACGGAAATCCACTGCCAGTTCCCTCAACTCAAACGACTTTTGTCTCAAGCACTGACATGTACGTAAATCCACAACCAGAAGTCTCAAAGCAAAGCTATCAATCTACCGGAGCAAGCTTGTTATGGAAGCACTTCATCTGTCGGTCAGCCCTCTAATCCAAATACAGTTCGGCTCGACACTTCAAATTTCTCGAAAGTAAGTGTTGAAGTAGCTAAGGATCATATGGAGCTATTAAACACATTGGTGAGCGCGTATTGTGGGTTAATAGCAGGACATATTGGAAACATCAATCTGACACAAGAAGATTATCAACAGATTGATAAGGAGGAAATGGATATGATGGACATCAAAAGGGCTTTTGCTAGTGCGGTTAGGCGAGCTAAGGACTTCATGGAAAGGACTGGTAGAACCAGTTTGGAAAACAAGGGAGATACCAAGTATGGGTTCGATAAGCAATCAGTCAAGTGCTTCAATTATGGTGAAAGAGGTCACTTCAAGAGAGAATGTACAAAGCCAGCTCAGCAAGGGAACCAGAATCCATTCAGGAATCCAGGCAATCAAGGCAACCAGCAGAATCAGAATCAAAACAGGAATAACGAGCGTACGTTGATGCCTGTGAACAATCCAAATCAAGCAGGAGCATCAAATGGCAACCAGGCTCTTGTGGTACAAGTCAATGAAGGTTGCGACTGGTCGATTCAGTTGGGAAGTGATGTTCAGGATGGAACAACTTGTTTTGCTGAGGTTGTCAAGGATCTGAAACACACCAGTGGTGGAGAATCTTCCGCCAGTGGTGGAGAATCATCTGAAGATGAAGAAAGTTCTGGTTACAGTAGAAGCTCAGATGAAGAATCCTCAATTTCAGGCGATGATCATTTGGATGAAACGTCAAGTGTGTCAGTCGATGCAGATGTTGATGAATTATTGGGAGAAGCTGAAGCAGGGAATCATAGAAGATCAATCTTGGTGGATGAAGCTGCTTATTCTTCTTCTTCTTCTTCTTCTTCTAATCATTCAGCCTTTATGGCTAATGTGTGCGGTTCATCAAACCAGGTATGTGTCGATGATCTAACTTCTGATAAATGTGATAAATGTGCTAATTTAGGTGATAAATTGTCGGACTTGCAAAACAAATATGATGATTTGCAAAGCAAGTATGACGTGACATATATCCACAATCAAAAGTTGATAGTGAATCTTTTTGTTAGGACCGGTTTTGACTCCGAAACGATTGCGAACGAACGTGTGACGTGCGGAATCCGTACACGAACGTGACCTAAACACAAGAATGTACAAATAATGTGATTCTATTGAAAGATTTGACGAGTACAAATAATGTGATTCTTAGGAAAAACTAAGAAAATATTTTAAAGAACTACCCGCGGTTTTCACTTGTGCCGCCGCTTTAAACCCTTGCTTTAATATTTTTGGAGCCGGTTCTTTGATTGAAAAAATTTCAAACGAGTTGAATTTAAACACCGTAGAAGAACCAAACTTTGGCGAAGCCGCAAAAACACGTTTTAATGAACAACTTTCAAAAATGTTTGATGTTTATGTAACAAAATATGGGCATATCTCGTCACACATTCACGAGTCAATGAGAAATGCCGCTTTCGGCGAAGGTTCATCAAATATGGAAGATGACGATTTGTATGTTTACAACTATTTGTATGATGAATCGAGTCAAATACAACGTGGTAACACTAGTAGTAGCGAACTCGGTCGATATGGTGGGTCGAACTTTCTACGAACAATGACTTCACAAGACTTTAAAAATTTTGATTTGTTGGGTTGGTGGAAAAGTAAGGAAGAACAATTTCCGATCTTAGCCACAATGGCCCGAGATTTACTAACGGTCCAAGCTTCCACGGTAGCTTCGGAAAGTGCTTTTTCTATAAGTGGTAGGGTGATTTCGATACGGAGGACTCGACTAACACCAAAGGCGGTTGAGATGTCGATTTGCTTGAAAGACTACTTGGATGCGGCGGAGAGATGTCAACACATACGCTCACTCGAGGGTGAATTAGATTACGAAGCCGAAGTGTATGAAGACGAGGTTCGAAACGAAATGACAACCCCAATGACCGAAGAAGAAGCCGAACTAGATGAATTACTCCGCAATAGTTCGAGTTCGGGTTCGGCCGAAGAAGATTAGACGCGGTTCAAGATATATTACTATTCTCGTCCCACTAAAAAAATATATATACTAGTGTGGACCTTCGTGCGGATTAATATTTGAAGTTTATGTATGAAGTTTATGTATTTTCGTTGTTACGCTTTAGCGTTCGTACCGTTCTTATTTCCTTATGTTATGTTTCCGTTTGTTCGTAGACTTAATGATATTATGTTTTGACTTTTTACAATTTGTATTGTTATGTTTTTTTAAAAAAACTGCTGTTTTTTTTTAAAAACAGGCTAAAAAACAGCAAAACAGCATCAAAAACAGCATTCTGTGACATTTCCTGCAGACCGGTTTTTTTACCGGTTTTTTTAACCGGTTATAGTAAACCGGTTATAAAATCAGTTAATTTAATCAGTTCGGAAACCGGTTATTATACAAACCGGTTATAAAACCGGTTATAACCGGTTGTACCAGTTATTATTTTTCGGTTGCTGAAACCGGTTAAAACCGGTTACGGTTAAACAAAAAACCGGTTTTCAATTGATCCAAAAAAACCGGTTCGGTTAAAAAACCGAAACCGGTTTCTCAAATTAACCGATTTGTACATCTCTAGCTGCCTATATAAACACCACTTGGTTTCTGTGTGAAACCATGAGAGCATACCCCTACTGTGAGTTTACCTTCAAACATTGTGTGTATGTGTTTGATGCTTGTTCTCATCCGTTTTAATCAATAGACTTTGAATCGTTGGTTACTTCGTGTTCTTGTTATATTCTGTGTTTGGTTTGGCATCGTCACGGGGATTCTGCACTCGTGACCGTGTTTGTTATAAACAAGGATTTGGTTTCGTGATCGATCCTCCAAAAACGGACCTATTTACTAGTGACAATATATCTACATACAGGGTGTACATGCCTACTAAAATTCCATATAGCTATTTACATATTCACACACATCACAAATAATCACACAACACTCGGCAAAGTAGTAGTTTATGAATTATGTGTGTTTATTCAGTCTGCTGCAAACTGTTTGAAAGTTTGCAGCATATCTGTTTTTGCAGCCTTCGACGAAAGACCTATCTTTCGTCGAGCTCTTGTGTGACGAAAAACCTCCTTAATGGGCATTCTATGTTTCGTCGTGATTGGTGACGAATAACTTTGTTATTCGTCTTCCTTAGTTTTTCGTCAGGCCCATTATGTGTTTCGTCGACATTGGGCTGGGCTGCCTATATAAACACCACTTGGTTTCTGTTTGAAACCATGAGAGCATACCCCTACTGTGAGTTTACCTTCAAACATTGTGTGTATGTGTTTGATGCTTGTTCTCATCCGTTTTAATCAATAGACTGTGAATCGTTGGTTACTTCCTGTTCTTGTTATATTTTGTGTTTGGTTTGGCATCGTCTCGGGGATTCCGCACTCGTGACCGTGTTTGTTATAAACAGGGATTTGGTTTCGTGATTGTTAAAACCGAGTGTTTTTCTGGTGTTTTGAAGATCATAGTTTCTGGAAAAACCAGTTCGAAATCTCGAAAATCTTAATATTTTGCTGTTTAGTTTGATCAAAAACCTTGTTAAATTCATGTTTACATGTTTGGTTTTTATTAAACTTTTGTGCAAAAATTGTGGTTCAGAAATTTCTCCGGTGACCGAAAAACTCATAGTGTTCTTCACATATTCAAAGTGTTCTTAAAAATTTCATGTTTTGATCTTTGTTTGAAGTTTACTGAAGTTGTTTGACAAGTGGGTTGTTTAAAATGATTGTTATTTTTTGAAAAGCATGGGTGATGTTTTGAAAGTTGGTAAACACAGTGTGTAAGGGTAAGGGTAAGGAGTGTTTGACTAAAGTGTCCAACAACTGTCAGAGGGTAGAGGATAAGGTTTGGTGGGATTTTGAACATATCTTATCTTTTCTTTTTAGTCAACGAAAAACTCTAATTTTTCTTCAAAATTGGCTTTGACGAAAAACCCCATTTTTCGTCATAATTGGTCTTTTGACGAAAAACCTTATATTTCGTCACTTAGTCTTTTACGAAAAACCCAATTTCGTCAGTTAAGGTCTTTCGCCAAGAACCAAGTTTTTCGTGGGTCACTTTTGTCAAGTTTTAACAGAAGCTTTCAAAAATTATCTTAACGGTTTTTTTAAGTGATTTAAGCAGGTATTCATTATTATATATTCAAAATGAGTTCAGATTGGTGGGGAATTCCATCCAATACAGAGAACAAGTATAGAGGCACGTGTTTGTTGCCATCATGGGCAGAATCTCCCGCACCTGCATCTTCGTCTATTCCATCACAAGCGAATCAAATTTCAACTAGTCAATGGGCGTTCGTTTCAAATCAAACTCAAAGTATTCAAAGTATACTTTTAAGCGAAAGTGAAACCGGAAGCATTAACCGTCCACCGAAGCTAATGCACATGAATGAATATCCTGGATGGGAAGAAAGATTCCATACGTATGTCCTTGGGCAAAACACGGAATTGTGGTTATGTTTTACTACAGATTTCGATCAAGCTCTTGATGTTGCCACTTCAACTGCCACGACATTTGCAGATCTTACGGTAGATGAGAAAAAGGCATATGATTTAGAAAAGAAAGCATATTCTATTCTAACTCAAGCGTTGAGCAAGGACATATATCATCAGTTTGTCAGCTTCAAGACGTCAAAGCGGCTATGGGATGCTTTGAAGACGAGAGGTCTAGGAAATGAAGCGTCACGCAAATTGTGACATGATCTACTTAAGAAGGAGTTTGATGGCTTCACATGTATGGAAAGGGAATCTTTGGGAGATTTGACAAGTCAATTTTATCACTTGTTAACTGAGTTAAGTAACTTTGGGGCAGTAGTGACTCCAGAAGAAGTTGTGATCAAGTTTGCCGACGCATTACCAGCTCAATGGAATGGTTTCTTGGAAATCTTGAAATACAATGGCACTTTGGCTACGACAAACATAAATGATTTCATTCAGCTCTTGGAGAACAAAGATCAAGAGGAAATCAGGAAGGCCAAAAGGATTCCAGTGCCACAGAATCCTGATATGTATTATGGAAACTGTGGAAGTTCTAGCACTGCTGCAAGACCTGCTCCACATGCTCAGCTTCAAACGGCCTTTGTATCAAGAGATATGTACGGAAATCCACTGCCAGTTCCCTCAACTCAAACGACTTTTGTCTCAAGCACTGACATGTACGTAAATCCACAACCAGAAGTCTCAAAGCAAAGCTATCAATCTACCGGAGCAAGCTTGTTATGGAAGCACTTCATCTGTCGGTCAGCCCTCTAATCCAAATACAGTTCGGCTCGACACTTCAAATTTCTCGAAAGTAAGTGTTGAAGTAGCTAAGGATCATATGGAGCTATTAAACACATTGGTGAGCGCGTATTGTGGGTTAATAGCAGGACATATTGGAAACATCAATCTGACACAAGAAGATTATCAACAGATTGATAAGGAGGAAATGGATATGATGGACATCAAAAGGGCTTTTGCTAGTGCGGTTAGGCGAGCTAAGGACTTCATGGAAAGGACTGGTAGAACCAGTTTGGAAAACAAGAGAGATACCAAGTATGGGTTCGATAAGCAATCAGTCAAGTGCTTCAATTATGGTGAAAGAGGTCACTTCAAGAGAGAATGTACAAAGCCAGCTCAGCAAGGGAACCAGAATCCATTCAGGAATCCAGGCAATCAAGGCAACCAGCAGAATCAGAATCAAAACAGGAATAACGAGCGTACGTTGATGCCTGTGAACAATCCAAATCAAGCAGGAGCATCAAATGGCAACCAGGCTCTTGTGGTACAAGTCAATGAAGGTTGCGACTGGTCGATTCAGTTGGGAAGTGATGTTCAGGATGGAACAGCTTGTTTTGCTGAGGTTGTCAAGGATCTGAAACACACCAGTGGTGGAGAATCTTCCGCCAGTGGTGGAGAATCTTCCGCCAGTGGTGGAGAAAGTTCTGGTTACAGTAGAAGCTCAGATGAAGAATCCTCAATTTCAGGCGATGATCATTTGGATGAAACGTCAAGTGTGTCAGTCGATGCAGATGTTGATGAATTATTGGGAGAAGCTGAAGCAGGGAATCATAGAAGATCAATCTTGGTGGATGAAGCTGCTTATTCTTCTTCTTCTTCTTCTAATCATTCAGCCTTTATGGCTAATGTGTGCGGTTCATCAAACCAGGTATGTGTCGATGATCTAACTTCTGATAAATGTGATAAATGTGCTAATTTAGGTGATAAATTGTCGGACTTGCAAAACAAATATGATGATTTGCAAAGCAAGTATGACGTGACATATATCCACAATCAAAAGTTGATAGTGGATCTTTTTGTTAGGACCGGTTTTGACTCCGAAACGATTGCGAACGAACGTGTGACGTGCGGAATCCGTACACGAACGTGACCTAAACACAAGAATGTACAAATAATGTGATTCTATTGAAAGATTTGACGAGTACAAGAACCTTGAATCACTTTCTCTCTCTAGAATCTCTCTCTAGATCTAGAACTCTCTAAATCTCCAAAATGAGCAAAAGTTCTAATTCAAAACCTAAAGGATCTATTTATAGGCACTAGGTTATAAGGGATTTTCCCTTATTTACAAGATTGCCACCTTGCCCTTTTAACTACATATTACAATATAAAGTCTAGAATTCTTCATTTTCTGCGACGGTTCTGATTTACAGAGGCGATAGACACATACTGCACTAACAGACTCCCCCTTGGATATTGCCGTAGTCAATCTTGTAGCGTCTTGTCTTTTCTTTCTCTCTTTGAGTCTCCTTGAAGCATTGACGGTATCAACAACCATAGACTCCCTCTTTCTCGAACAGAATCCCCGTGGATCTATCTTCAAGCTTCCGTTGCTCTTCCTTTCGATCAGACTCCTTTTCTTCAGGCTCCCCCTTTCGTCAAGCTTCCGTGCTTTTGGGATCGACACCTGACTTTCCGGATACAAGCTCCTCCAAGATAGTTATCTGGCTCTTTGAATCCACGCTTCCTCTTGCGTTGAGCTCGTCTTCAGACTCCCCCTTAGACTCAGCTGTCGGGATCGTAATCTGGAATACCATCTGCAAATCTCATACATTCATAAGTAAAACATTTTGAACCTCCAGGATTGATGACCTGGCTCTCTCAACATATACTAAAATATTTTTATAGTGAAAGCATTTTCAGTTGTCCAGGAACCGTAACCTGGCACTTTTAAAACATTTCCACTTCCCCTATCAACAAACTTCATAGATTTGACGATTTAAGTGACCAAGATCGGAACATAGCTCTTTAATCTGATTTTAACAATTAAGAATTCAAATCCCTCACACTAAATCATCCAAGTACAAATTAATGACATTGGAGATATCACAAACTGTTTTTGATTTTAAAAATTTCAAGTTTCAACTTAATGAACTTGTTTATTTTCAGAAACACGATTAGCATACTTAGATTTTGAAACTCAGCTCTTAGACATCGGTTGTCGAAAATAAAGATGAATCAAAATCTTTTTGTAATTTTCTGAAACATAAAGCAGTAAAGAAATATTTACAAACAATATTTTTGTTTGAGTTCACGTCAGAGGATTATATCAGTTTATGACAAATCACTAGTACCGTTGAGCTTTAAAACACTTTAAGTTTTAAACAATTCACATAGATTGACGATATTGTTGTCCACTTAAACTCAATCTAAAAACTTTCGAAATGCTTACCGATACGTTAAGGTATATTAATTTGCTCTAAATTCTTATGGACCCCACGATCTCAGCATATCCCCTCATCATGCAATACACTGACTCAAGTAATGCCTTTAAACTTTCATCAATTGTGATATGTGCGAAAACAACGCAGAATGTTTAAACATTAACAATCAGGTCGATCTTTCGATACGCAGAGAAAGTCCAATGTTTAAACAAAATAAGAAATAAAAACAAGTTGAATATGTTTAGATCTTAACCACCAGTTCGATATTCACATATACGCAGAGGTGATCCAAGATTTAAACGAAACACCAAGAAAAATAAAGCAGAACGTTTAGGCACTAACATCTAGTTCGATACTCACGTATACGCAGAGGATGTCCAATGCTTAAACAAAATAAAGAAATCAAACAAGTTTAAATCTTTGCAAAATGAAATGCACAATCACAGTGACTTTTTCAGCAAGTTGTGAAAGTTCACAAACTGACCGATTTTTATGCTCTTTCAGCATTCAGCGATTACCAAGTAGGTACACAGTCACGAAGGATAAAACTAAGTACTATGCTTTCAACCGCGTTTCCCACTAGAACTAGGCTTTTTTATTTAAGTTTGTATCGTTATCGCAAATCTACTAGTCTAGCTGAGCCTATCGTCACATCTTTAGTGAGACTGTTTATCACTTTTTAACTATCCAAATCTTTAGCATACTGTGACAGTCTACTGATTAACTATCATTTCCTCTTTTTACACAAAAACTCATTTTTGAATTTTATCATGTTTTTGGCTTTTTCAAATTTTCTAATGTTTTTGTATTTTCTGAAATTTCTTACTCCCCCTAAAATTCAAAACATTTAAAGAAAATTTGACAGACCGATGTAGACAGCTTTGTCTCGCCATCCATTTCTGCATCTCATGCTCTGTTTTGCAGAAATATAACGTACCCCAATGATTTACAACCCATTGATTTTCGACAGTTTGAACACCGTTTTTCAATCTTGTGAAAGTAATCATGTTTGTTCCGCCGTGAGGGTTTCGACATATTCAAGCAACATATTTTTTTTTAAATTTTTGAATATTTGACAAATTTAAAAACAAACATAATTTTGATTTTTCAAATTTTTTTTTTACAAAATAAAAACATATTTTTGGTTTTTAACTTTTTCAATTTTTAGGATTTTTGAAATATTGTTTATTTATGTACAAAAACTGATAAACTCCCTGTTTAACCAAACCAGGGTTCAACAGCCTTCTCCTCCTGTGCCAGGCTGCTCATCAATTCTCTTTCTTGACAATCAAACTTCATGAGCACCTGCACATTTATAAAAACTCAATTACTTGAACAATTTAGCCCAGGTCTTTTGGACCTTAGGCAATTCAACACAATACTCATTTAATGATGGAAAATTTTTGTCAAAATCTTTGTCATTTTGTACAAAATCTTTTTCATCTTTGACTTCGACCTTTTCTTCATTCACAGAAATCACTTGTTTCTTAACCTCCCAGTTCTGTCCTTTTGATGCATTTCTTTTGTAAAATCGTGACTCGTTTTGATTATTTTGATTTTGATCAACACTTTTTGATTTCCAAAACTGGTTTGGTTTTGTCATATCAACTGATGTTTGCCAACTTTGTGTTGTTCTGAATCTGGGTGTGTGAGAATTCCATGTTTGTCTTGATTCAAACCTAGTCTGGTTTGATTTCCAAGTTTGATTCGAAGCAAACTTGGTTGTGTTGTACTTCCAAGTTTGTTTGGAATCAAATCTGGTAGTTCTTTGTTTCACACTCTCAGATTTCTGTTTTTCAACATTAACAGGCTTTGGATTTGGACACTTGCATGCAACTTGTCCAATTTGATCACATTTAAAACACGTTTTCCTCGAAACATCTTTAGCCTGTTGTTGTTTTTTTTTTTCTGAACATAGAACTCTTCATTAGACTGTCGTCTAAATTGAAGTTCTTTCTCTTCTTCCGAACTTTTCCCGTGAACAAAGTTCATTTTCTTTTGAAAATTTTGCTTTTCAAACTTTTTATTTTGATTATGTTTCTTTTTATAACCCAACCCTGCTTTCATATTCTTCTTTTTGTAACCAGGCTGTTATAAAAAGTTTTCTTGTTTTTCCCAACAAATTTTGAAATTTCTGACTTTTCGATCTCAACCAGTTTAAACACTTTGTCAATTTTATCTGCAATCACATTCTGAATCGGGAACTCGTTATCTGAGAATAGTTTGTCCAATCCAATCATGGTATAAGCCAATCCTTTTGGATCATCATTCACAACATTCTCAGATTTTGAATGTTTGAGATAACCATCATGAAAATTTCCCTCATTTTCTTCCTGTGATTCAGACTTACCTTTGGTAGACTCATCTTTCAAAACGCTTTCAACAACCTTACTTACCACCTCTGAATCATCAGCTTCATCAGATTTGGCGTAAGTCACATCGATACTTTCAGGTAATTGGCCAACGATATTCAGACCTTTTGCCACCTTTTCCTCATCATAAAAAGTATATTTATTTCTCAATGGTGGTGGTACCTGATGATATTCTGAACCAATACCTTTTTTATTCTTGTCAGTATCTTTGTCATCTGGTGTGATGTTGAAAATGGGTTCGAGAATGTACGAAGAGTTATGATAACTTTGAAGTTTTGTAACAATCTTTTCTTTTTCAACCAGAACTTGTTTGAGATTAGCAACTTCATCAACACACTTGTTTAATTCAAGTTGCTTTTCTTTAAACTTTCTCTCATACAACTCTTTAGTTGTTAAAGTTTCAGACAATCTTTCATCAAAACATTTGACTTGTCTCTTCAAAGTATCATAAGCTTCTTGTACTCTCTGATTTGACCACTTCAAATTATCATACTCCTTTTGAAAATCTTGAAACTTATTTTCTTTTTCAACACAACCAACACATTTTGTTGTACACATTTATCTCAAAATCTCATTTTCTTTTTCAAAATCTTGACATTTCTGTGTCAGCTTTTCAACCTTTAGTTTCAACATTTCTTCTTTTTCAATCATTTCTTTACATTTTATTTTGAAAACATTTTCAAGTTTATTTGTTTCAATATCTTTTGTTTTTATCATTTCATCTTTTTCGGTACAGGCTTTGCACATTTCTATGCAATTCATGCACTTGTTTTCATTTTTATCAACAATTTCAACATTTAATAAATCAGAAGATTCATTTACCTCAGTTTCTTTCAGCACCGATGATTCTTCTGTTTCAACTTTCTGGACTTCTTCTTTCTTCTCTTCTTCTTCTTCTTCTTCTTCTTCCATCTTCCGTTCTTCTTCAACATCATTCTTTGCCATAATCTTCACCTCTTCTACCAGCCTTTTTAGCTCTTCTTCTTTCCTCCTCTTCATTTCTACCACCTTTGGCAGACTTGCTTCAAAAATTTCTTGAATTTTGTTCATCAAATCAGCCTCATATCCTTTTTCAGATAACCTTCTTGTATTATAAGTGTCCTGATCTGGAAAAAGATTTGTTACCGCATCGAAATCCACCTTTGTCGGATCAACCACTGGATTACCCTGTGGATCCATGTAACATTCCAATTCATCATTCCATCTATTGGCTCTCCGAGCTTCATTGAATGGTTCGTTCAACTTTCTAATCTCATATCTCTCGCTATCCCTTTTCCACCAATTATCATAAGCTGTATCGGCTACAAAAACATGTCCAACATAATCTTCTTCAGGAAGAATTTGACTCCAGTCATAACCTTCATCGTCATGAATAACCACCATCGCCCTAGATTTTTCCTTTGATGACCCTTCATCGATCTGTTTCTGATTCACATTTGATGATCCACTGGTGCGATGATAAATTGCTTTCTTATAATAATCATCTCTGAATGGATTCGTGGGTTCGTCAATTTCCCTGTTTGTACACTCTCTCTTGAAGTGTCCTTTCTGTTTGCATTTGAAACATGTAACTTTTGCCTTATTAAACCCCAATTTCGAATTAGCAGATCCCAAAGACGATCTTCCAGTGATCTCCATGAAGCGTTGTGCTATCCTCATTGTGCTAGCCATGCACCATTTAATATCCATTAGCTCCATCTCCTCTGGATCGATCTGATCATAATCTTCCTTTGTCATTTTTGGGTTTCCAACTTTTCCCGCGATCAGACTTTCGTACGATTCCAGGACAGATGCTAAGAACACCATTTGTTGCTTGGCAGCTTCTGCATTCAGACTTTGAGAGTTTTTCAGATCTATAGCAATATTGCAATGGACTATGTTCGGATTTGATGAATTTGAACCAAATGAATGATAACCCGAATCTCTTGAAGAACTTTGCTGAGGTGAATCCCTTGAGCTTCCAACACTGAATGTCGTTTTTGACTTTTGATCAAGCATGTTTCCTCTATAGTATAAGTCGACATTTTGTTTATACTGCTGGCTTCCCATTTTGTTTTGTTTCCTGATTTCTAGATCATGACCCTCAAGTTTCTCAATCAGCCAGTCTAGAGTCACCTTGCTCATATCATTGCTGTTTTTGAGAATCATGACATAGTATGACCAGTCGTCTTCATTTGGAACAACTTCTATCAACTTATCAATGATATCTTCATTATTTTTTGACACACCAACTCTTTCCATTTCAAGTTTAAGATGACAGAATCTTTCAATCATATGTGGAACAGTTTCACCTTTCATACAAGCAAACAAATCAAATTCTTTTTTCAATAATGAACGCTTATTTTTAATAATCAGCTCACCACCAGTACATTTTCTTTCTAAAGCTTCCCATAAACCCTTTGATGTTTTCTCATGTTCAAGTAGTGAAATGATGTCTTCTCTCACTGACTGATGTAACAATGTAATCATTTTGTATTCAGCTACAACATTTTTTACATCTCTTTCTGTGAACTCTTCTTCGGTTAATAACTATCCTCCTTCTTTTGTTGGTTTTTTATATTCTTGTTTTAATTTTAACCAACTTTCTGGTGCAAAAGCTTTTACCAAACCCTCAAACCGATTTTTCCACCAATTATAGTCTTCAACTTTCATTAATTTCGGTGGTTTCTGTTGGTTTCCATACAAATTATCATATTTCAAATTATCGGAAATCTCTTTTGAATAATCTCTTGTTTCGGATCTTCTCTCAGATGATTCCGAAGCAAAAGCATTGTAAAACGTGTTGTAAAATTCTTCACCGCTGCTCGACATCTTCAAATTGTGTCTTAAATTTGCACTTTGTATATCTTGAATCACCTTGAATCTCCTGAAAATACACAAACAAATGATCAGTTTAAACGGACTGAAAATGTGAAAGTGTGTGACGGTGGAATAAATCTAGGACTCGTGTCAAAGATTCACGGACTCGTTCCAATACAAGATGAATGGATGCACACTTCTTTACTCAAATGGGCCCTTTTTACGGACTAATAATGTTTTTGGGCCAGATGTATGATTGGGCCGAACTATCACATACAATGATGGCACAAAACCAGATAATCACATGGATGGATTGTTAAAATGACCGACAACAATTAATATTTCACATGCATTCAAAATATACTGGCCGACAAGTTTGATATATTCACATGCAAACTCTTGAACTTTGCAAATAGTGGCCTGACAAACTTTGATTTAAAACTTTTGAATGTGATTAGGCCGAACAATTTCACCAACTACACATGCACACTGATATTGCCGTCAAGATCAAAGTAATATTCTAATTTGATTGGACCGAGATACTATAGTGGGCTGACAATATGGACGATGTATTAATGAGGCCGACAATCTAGAACAATTCACATGCAAACAGTGGAATCGAGGTGATTATTTGATTGCAATGATATTCTATTGGACCTCAATTTTTGAATGCATGTGAAATATTAATACCCAACACAATCCTATTGGACCTGAATTTTTAATCAGATACACATGCGAACCTTGAATTTATTTCCGACAATTTCAAATTTCAATTCAATCTTATTGGGCCGAGAACTGTTTTTAATAAATGCACCACTTAATTTGACTTTAATATTGATTGAGCCAAGACACTATGTGGACAGAAATATCATGTGAACTACTGAAACATATTAACAGACATTTTCAAACGGTATTACAATTTCACATGAAATAGAACTCTTTCACACGAAATAGTGCACTCTCAAACGAAATAGAGGACTTTTCAAACGAAATATGTGTATTTCGCATGAATTTAAGAACTTTTCAAGCGAAATAGTTGTATTTCGCACGAAATTAAGGATTTTTCAAACGAAATAGGCACATTCAAACGAAATTAAATTCCTTCACACGAAATGAACTTTATTTCATAGGAAATAACATGTTTTCAAACGAAATAGGGCGTTTTCAAGCGAAATAGCTCTGATTTCGTACGAAATGAAGTTATTTGGTGCGAAATAAGTACACTTTCAAGTGAAATAGCTTATTTCGTGTGAAATTAAGATGACGTCACGCAGTATCGGACACAAAATCTCAGATTTCTCTCAAACGGCTAGGAATTAGGATCTGAAACTTGGTAGGGTTATAGATCTGGTATTTTCGCACAAAATATAAAAAAATCAGGTAATTTGGACCGTAAAAACCTGTTCAATTTGATGAAAAACAGTTAAAAATGTGAAAGAAATGTAGAAGATGAAGAAATATATCAATTCTGATGTAATTTGGATCTGAAATTGATGAAATCCTGTGCGAAATCGTGTGATAGATCAGTGCAATCGAGCTCCTGTTCTGATACCACTTGTTAGGACCGGTTTTGACTCCGAAACGATTGCGAACGAACGTGTGACGTGCGGAATCCGTACACGAACGTGACCTAAACACAAGAACGTACAAATAATGTGATTCTATTGAAAGATTTGACGAGTACAAGAACCTTGAATCACTTTCTCTCTCTAGAATCTCTCTCTAGATCTAGAACTCTCTAAATCTCCAAAATGAGCAAAAGTTCTAATTCTAAACCTAAAGGATCTATTTATAGGCACTAGGTTATAAGGGATTTCCCCTTATTTACAAGATTGCCATCTTGCCCTTTTAACTACATATTACAATATAAAGTCTAGAATTCTTCATTTTCTGCTACGGTTCTGATTTACGGAGGCGATAGACACATACTGCACTAACAGGATCTTTCGAAATGCAAAGAGGCAAACATGTTTTATGAAAACCATCAAAAAGAGTTCAAAACGGTGATTGAGAATTTAAGAGAATATAAAACAGAGCTAACAAAAATGGTTTCAAGAAAACAAACTGACATAAACTGTTATATCAATCGTCTTGTGGTCATGCAAAGAGAGTTAGCCTGTGTAAAGTGTGAAAGTGAGGCGATCCGGCTTAAGCTAGATAGTTATTCAAACTCTAGGTATGTGCTGGATCACATCATTAACATACATAAAGAGAAAAAGGATGTCACGTGCATTGGATACAAGAAATGTCCACCACCTGTTAGACAAAATTATGACGCAATGCCTGATGAGGAGAATAGAACTTATTTTGAGCAATCTGTTCCTTTAGACATTGAGGAATTTGCAACCGGACTTGGATACAAAACGGAAGTATCATCAGATTCGGATGTTTCAACGGTTACAAGTGTGTCAACTGCTGAACAAAATCAGGATCCTCCAGTCATTATTGAGGATGCTGATTCTTAAGACGATGAATCCGATGATACTGATTCAGCACAGTCTGATGCGGTAATCAAAGAAGAGGATATACCTCTTGAGAATCATATTTTATGTGACCCTCCCGTAAAACCTGCTAAGACTATTCTGGTCGAGTCCACTTCCTCGCAAGAATCTGAGAGTGTGAATTTGCTATACACTCTTATTGGTGATGATAAAATCTATTCTGACAAAGATTTTCCGATTAAAAATGAAAATCAATCTTTAATCAGTAAAGTTTTTGAAGATTCGACAAGTAGGTTTTTGGGAAAGTCGGGTTCACAAATTGCGGTAACACAATGTCCTCCGATTCCAAAGGCCGAAATTCGAAAACAATATGGCAATCAGAAATTACCAACAGTGAAAAAGCAGCAAAATCATACCAAACCAAAAAGTAAATCAACGACTCAAGGTCGAAAGGAACCGAACCAAAAGAAGAACAAAAAGGTGAACTTTGTGAAATCAAAGGGAATGGACAAATTGGAAACTTTTGCAAATAAATCTAACTTAGATCATGTCAATCAAGTTAAATTTTTGAAAAGAAATGAACAAAACAGTTCAAAACCAAGTACCTCGGGATCACAAAGGTCATCAACAAGACAGTCACATGATACTTCGGGGTTTGTTGAAAGAAGATCATGTTTTGAGTGTGGTGAAATTGGACACATTATTCAAAATTGTCCGTATCTTCATAAGTTAAAGGCTAAAGTTGATGATCCCCGTGAACAAAATTACCGAAAGCGATCTGTTTCTTCAAAACAAGATCCCCGCCTTGTAAGAGAAAGGGAAAAGAAACAGAAACGCTAACAAGTCAAGGTAATTGAGAAGGCAATTAAAACCGACGTGGTTCACAAACAATCTGTTTCAGTTAAACCAGAATTCTCTAAAACTTCTAATAATCACGAAGTTAAGATTTCAAAAATTCAAACTGGTAAAACACAACAGACTTGGAAACCAAAAACGGTTACTAATTCAGGGGGAACATCACAATTTCCAAACCATCGAAAATTGAAGTAACTTTTGTTGATGAAAATGGAAGACCCAAGACCACAATGGCTTGGGTCCCCATCTCCAACTAATCATGTGAGTTCATGTGCAGGATGTTCCAGGAGGAACTTTCAGCAGTCATTGGATTGTCGATAGTGGGGCATCCAGGCACATGACAGGCGACATGAAGCTTCCCTACGACGTTAAATCTATTAGAGGAGGTTATGTTGCTTTTGCTGGAGATAAAGGCGGATATATTACTGGTGAAGGAATAGTATCCAACGGGGTTGTAAGCTTTGATAAGATCAACTTTGTGCAACAACTTGATCACAATCTTCTCAGCGTTTCACAAATCTGTGATAAGAAGTTTTCAGTACACTTTGATGCAAATGGATGTTATGTGCTGAAACCCGGCTTCAAGATTCCTAAAGACTGGATTCTCTTACCTGCTCCAAGGATTAATGATTTGTATGTCCTTGATATAAGCCAAGCAATTACAACGTCTGCACAAGCAACTTGTTTCGTTTCCAAAGCCACAGAAAAGGATTCAATCTCTTGGCACAGACGGATGGGACACATTCATTTAAGGAAAATGAATCATTTGGTGTCGAATGAATTAGTGACTGGTGTTCCTCTTAAAAATTTCCCTCTTCAAGACGTCTGTGTTTTATGCCAGAAAGGAAAGCAAAGAAAGAAGTCACACCCTACAAAGAAGATTAACACTGTGGCAGTTCCTCTTGAACGTTTGCACGTGGATTTGTTCGGTCCTGTCAAGCATAAAAGCACCAGGAATGATCAGTACTGCCTCATGGTGACTGATGATTATTCAAGATTTTCTTGGGTGGCGTTCATGGCTCACAAGAGTGAAACTTTTGAAATTATCAAAAACTTGATCACAACGATTGAGAATTTGTATGCTTTGAAAGATAGGCGGATACGCAGCGACAATGGAACAGAGTTTAAGAATCATGCCATGGAGGAGTTCTGTAGATCAAAAGGTATTCTTCACGAATTCAGTGCAAGTTACACTCCTCGACAGAATGGCGTCGCTGAGCGTAAGAACCGTACATTGATCGAAACTGCTAGGACTATGTTGGTAGAGTCCCAGTTGCCCATTCCATTCTGGAGTGAAGCTGTGGCCTCTGCATGTTATACGATGAACCGAGTCCTTACAGTAAAAAGACACAAAAGACCTGTTTTGAGCTTCTTCACAAACGAAAACCAGATTTACAATATCTTGAACCGTTTGGAGCTCCTTGCACAATGATCGATCCAAATGGAAAGTTTGGGGCAAAAGTAATTGAAGGATACTTTCTTGGTTATGACACCCCGAACTTAAGAGTCTGGAATCTAGAGACTAAAAGGGCCGAGGTATGGTCTGAAGTCAGAGTACAAAGACAAACATTGCCAGTCAAATGTCCTGGTCAGCCTTGGATGTTTGAGTACGATGACTTTTTCAATTCGATCAATATTCAAGAAGTCGAAGAAAATGTTGCGGCAAAGATGTTTTTCGAGAGTGACAATGCAATAGATTCACCGTTGGTTCATCCAATTATTGTCAACAATACAGAACCATCTTCAGTGAACAATAATACTCTCGACAATGAGGATTTTCACGATGCTACCGAACTGAACGAATCTTCAGAGGATGATGAATTTCTCGATGCAGACCAAGAAGCTGTTCATGGTACTTCAGAGGCTACACCTCTAGTGGACACCCCCAAAAACAGCTGAAGCTACTGCATCATCCTCTTCGATAGTTCAGGGTATTGAATTGGTTAATCTGGGTACAAACATTCCTGTAACACCCCGAAAACGGGTTTGGTAATCAAACCACGTTAATACTACAGGACGGGTAAAATACAGTTAGTGGTAAAACTTACCCGGTAAATTTTAGGATTTAAATAAATAAATCTAATATTTATTAAAAGGATGAGAAATACTTTGAGAAAGCAAAGTATATAAAAAGGGCCCGAGATTTAACGGGACTTAAAATAAAACGGGTTGTGAACAAGATAAAGTAACTAGGAAATAAATAACCTAGTTAATTACAAGTCTTGTAGTTATGAGAAACCTTGGTTAAAACATGTTATATGCAACAAGGGTAAAGGAGAGGGACTAAAGGTGATAAGCTGGAAACTAGTTTTATTTAATAAAACATTAACACCAAAACACACACTCTAAGTGTGTGTTCTGGTCGAGACAATCACAGGAGCCAAGGGGGTTCCCTTACTCAAACCCTAACAAGCACAAAATCAACAAATTGGAAGGGGAAATCGAACCCAAATCGAAATCCGAGCACAAACTAGTGATCACCTCAGTGAAGGGATCATAAGGTATGTCAAAATTCCCACTTTAGTTCCATCTCAAATTTGGATGAACACATGAGATTTGAGATTTGAGCTTGCATGATCGTTATTTGGGTGAAATAGTAATGAAATCATGTCTAGGAGTAAACCCTAGTGATTAGTTTGTTGAATTAAGGTTTAAACTATGAAATTCATGATCATCCACCATGTGTGTGTAGTGGGTTTTGTAGAAACAAGGTGAACACTAGAATCATGATGAGTAAATTAGTGTTATTTGAATCCTATGAGGTTAATTTTGATATTGAACTATAAATTAGATGATTGTCTTGTAAAAGATGTTAAAATCTTGGTAAAAATAACAAGTTATGAACTTGATTATAAATATGTAAAATTATGCACATTAGATGTTTGTTAAAATGCCTAAATAAGAACCAAAGTGTTGAGATTTAAAGTGAAACGCGCAATTGAATGATATAACAAATTATGCGTAATATGAAGCAATAGGGGTTCTAAACATCATGTTGATTTAGACTAACTATGTAAAATCATGTGATTAAAAGTAGTTAGCTTTTGATAAGTTGAACAAATAAATGATGAAGTCGAATAGTAGATTCAACATAGAATTCGTAAGATGGAATAGTCGTATGTGATAATGACTAGTCTAACCATCTTACTAATTATGATTATAGTTTTATGCTTGACAATCTAGGTGAAGGCTTGGGAAGGAAGCGGGTCAAACGAATCAAGTGTAAAGGAAAAGCGTGTTTCGGATGCAAAGTAAGTAAAGCTTACGCCCCTTTACATTATTTACAAATTACCTAATTGCAAGTATTGTATATGAATGCTACTAAGTGGTTGGTATTTGATGTTCCGACACGATTCAATGAGAGTCGGAACAAGGGTAAATGGTAAGAAATCATGAATTATGGTAAAAAAGGTAAAATGGTAAATTAGTCATGTAATGACGAACCAATAAAAAAATGATTTTTAGTAAAATGAGTTCAAGGGAAAAACCGGGATAGGTTTAAAGGGATGAAATGGTAATTAAATACCATCTCATACGGACAAATGGTCAATTAGACTTAGTGGGTCAAATGGTGTTGTTAACACCATTTGACAATAACATTTGACAATCGCTTGTTGAGTTTTGTAATCACAGGAATAACATAAGCTTGCGTTGCTTTCACTAGAAAGATTTAAAGCAAAAGTTTTGTAAACGGGTCAATACTTTGACCCGAGCCAGGTACGCATAAATAAGCTTTAGTTAAACATACAAATCTTGGTCAAATATTTAGCGAAAGTCCTTCGTCGTAAAGTGAGGGACTAAAGTTGACCAAAACACCCTTGAAGGGTATAATGGGGCAAATGACACATAGGGGTTATTTTGGAACTTGCATTAAGATTATAGAATCATTAAATATGAATAAAAGTTATAGGAATACACATTTGCGGGTCAAATGCACAAAAATGGTCATTTGCGTAAAATGACCAACCGATGAGTAAATTTGGGATAATAGGTTAGATATGTTAAATCCACCACAACAATAATTGTGGTCGAACATAAGCAAACATTTAGATGTGACATTACAAAGTATTGAAAAGAAAAGAGCTAGTTTTAGACCAAAATGCATAAAAGATCCCCTAAACGGGTCAAAATGAATGGCGCGCGTAACTTGGGTTTTTGCCGCGTAATTCACAAAACTTATGAATCCAAGATAGATATTTCGAGTTAAATACCTTGGTCTAAGAATTATGATTAACTAGAAACAAGTTTGGAGGTCTTAAATACCAACGGGTCAAAATGTGGATTTTTAATAATAAGCCAAATGCTTAAAAATTTAGAATTTTATTAGTTTGAATGTCGGATATAAACTCCATGAGATGGAGAATCAAATTACGATCATGTAGGAAGAAACGAGAGATCAAACGGATACGCGGATTAAAAGATACGAAAGTTTTCGTGTCAAAAACGGCAAAAAGGAAAGGGAACGATACAGCGGCCATCGTAACTTACGGTGCCCACCGTAAGTTACGGTGGGGCTGAAATTGTTACGGTAGTTGCCTACTGAGTTACGGTGGGGGAATTTTCATACAGGAGCCACCGTAACTTACGGTGCCCACCGTAAGTTACGGTGGAGGCCAGTTTGTAGACCTTGTTTTTGGATCAAGAAATTAACGTTTGGATTTCCTTCCATTATTAATATCTTGTCTTGTACCGTTATTTAAACTATCAATACTAACATTTAAGCTGGTATTGATCGTAGGTGAATGTCGAGAGTCCCGGATGAAGATCAAGCGACAAGCAAGAACCGAACACACGTTAAATGAAGCTTCCGCAAGTTGTTTCGTAGTTATTCTAAAACGATGAATTAAATTACACTATGTTGTTTTGCTTCAAGTTCAGAAAAGTTATAATAAACCCGTATTTTAGCATGAATGTTTAAATATAAATACTCAGTAATTTGTGATTAATTTAAGAAATAACTAAATAAAATTATGGTTGTTACAAGTTGGTATCAGAGCTCATGGTTAAAGAATAAAGTGTGTTCGGTTCGAGGCTTGATCGCAAATCTGGTAAATACATGTATATTAATGGTTTAGCATGTTAAAGTGTTGTAAACAACACATAGGGTTAACGCGTAATACACGCTACCCCAATTAAAATGATTGATACAGTTAACGATATTACGTGCATTCACATGTAGAGTAAAAAGCCTTGTATTACAATACAAGCGTTTATTAATGTAGAAACTACTAACTTTTGTGAATATTTAGTTAAAGGACGCTCGCATCTGAAGATGACGAGAGTTGAACGAATTGTGGATATGACGGTGGAACGGTCCGAGGTATGACAAGCTGAGTATACTCACCAAGGACCTAAATCGCGCAACGATCGCGAACAAGGTGAATGGCAAGGAAAGCCCGTCGGGGCAAGCGTTATCAGGTGCATGTTTTAAATTTAATCGCACAAATAGCAATATGCAGCAAACATGTAGAGAATGATTGTTGCATATGTAAATTAGAAACTTGGAAAACCTGAATAGAGTACCTACCCAGGATATTATTTCCAAGAAAACTAAATAGAGGCGTTACTTACATAGGGCGTGATGTGAAAACTATAAAAAGGTCATGCGTGTCATGTGTTAATCGCTTACTCTGGCCAAGTAAGTAGTGGCATATGATACCATGAACTTCTTGTAGCAGACACATTTACGTCCGATGTAGTAAGGGCGGGATGAATGGGACTAACTTAAAAGGTACCCAAATAAACCAAATAAGCAAGACGTTTGATAACAAACGTAGACGCAAGTCGGATGACAGAAGCGTATTACGTTAGAGTAAAGAGCCTGAGAGAAGGGACAAGGATCAAAGTAAGAGGAAATACAGACCAACTAATGAGAATGCTAAGGCATAAAGATAAAATTTGACAGTCATAAGTGATGAAAATTCACACAGACAATTCAAAGGGGTAGAATAAAAGAATAAAAGACTTGACTAAATAAAAGCAATGGATTTCGCTAAGATGATCAAATAAATTAAGATGATGTCTAAAACCATATAAGAATGGTTACTTGATGATGACTTTGGTAAAGATACCCGATAGATGGGTAGGAGTTTGAAAGTATGCGTAAACCAAGAGACGGGTACGCGAAATAGAAAGTCAAAGGACTTGGATTAAGAGTCATGACTAAAAGACGATGAGAATTTGCCAACAGAAATTTTGATAACTATGTTCAACTATTCTAAAGTTGAACGGGTCGAATAAAGAATGAAGTGAGACGTTCGTGAGTAATGAAATCTCACATGAATAAATCAAACGAGATAAATAAAATATAAAAAGCTCGGTAGTGCAAGTAAGCGCAAATCGAATAATGGAAGCACGAAATAATAAAGAACCCGGGTAACGGGTCGTAGAGAAGTATAATTATGAACCGAGGAAATGGTGAGCGTAGAACAAACCGATGTGTAAATGACGTAAAGAGTCATAAAGTCGGAAGATTAGTCCAAGAGTAAACGAACGAAGCTTTAGACTACGGTCAAGGCCAACTAAAGTTCAAAAACGAAAATAAACAATTCCAAACATAATAAAAGATGCTTTGAAGCTATATATGTATATATACATTTGAATATAGACATGGATAAAAGACGATCTACGGGATCATCCTAACCTACGGGATCATAAATAATGTGAAAGTCTACGGGACCAAAAAGACCTTCGGGTCACAAATAGAAAGAAACGAATTGTAAAGGTCTCACCTTAGAAAGGACAAAAAGGTGAAAATCTAAATAAATAGCCTACGAGGCTAAGGGAAAGAACCTACGGGTCATAGGGGTTAAGCTTGGGTTATTGTTATAATTCCCCGCATTAAATAATAACGGAAAGGACTAGATTCTCGGAAGTAACATTCCTAGAAACGGGAGAAAGATGTACGACAAAGAGGAAACGTAAACTAAGAATTTAGTTTTTAGTCAAAAGTAACGTTTTAACAAAACATAAGTGGTACGGGGTGACTTAGAGAATTTTAAACATACATAAGGCCGGAGATGGCAAATAGCATACCCGGGTAACGGGGTATGAAGTAACCGGTGACTAACAAGTCTAACCGCCAAAATGAATAAACAATAAAGATAATGGATACAAGCTGAAAAGTAACGGCCTGTGAGGCCTTACACACGAAAGACTTACACGTCAATATAAATAGAAATGTTAGATCGAAAGGAATGAATGAATGCCTTAAAAAACGAAACTAAGTTCGTTTAATTCAAATTAAAGGAACTATGTAAACAAGGTTTCGAGGACAAAACCTCTTTAAGGGGGGGGTAGACTTGTAACACCCCGAAAACGGGTTTGGTAATCAAACCACGTTAATACTACAGGACGGGTAAAATACAGTTAGTGGTAAAACTTACCCGGTAAATTTTAGGATTTAAATAAATAAATCTAATATTTATTAAAAGGATGAGAAATAATTTGAGAAAGCAAAGTATATAAAAAGGGCCCGAGATTTAACGGGACTTAAAATAAAATGGGTTGTGAACAAGATAAAGTAACTAGGAAATAAATAACCTAGTTAATTACAAGTCTTGCAGTTATGAGAAACCTTGGTTAAAACATGTTATATGCAACAAGGGTAAAGGAGAGGGACTAAAGGTGATAAGCTGGAAACTAGTTTTATTTAATAAAACATCAACACCAAAACACACACTCTAAGTGTGTGTTCTGGTCGAGACAATCACAGGAGCCAAGGGGGTTCCCTTACTCAAACCCTAACAAGCACAAAATCAACAAATTGGAAGGGGAAATCGAACCCAAATCGAAATCCGAGCACAAACTAGTGATCACCTCAGTGAAGGGATCATAAGGTATGTCAAAATTCCCACTTTGGTTCCATCTCAAATTTGGATGAACACATGAGATTTGAGATTTGAGCTTGCATGATCGTTATTTGGGTGAAATAGTAATGAAATCATGTCTAGGAGTAAACCCTAGTCATTAGTTTGTTGAATGAATGTTTAAACTATGAAATTCATGATCATCCACCATGTGTGTGTAGTGGGTTTTGTAGAAACAAGGTGAACACTAGAACCATGATGAGTAAATTAGTGTTATTTGAATCCTATGAGGTTAAATTTGATATTGAACTATAAATTAGATGATTGTCTTGTAAAAGATGTTAAAATCTTGGTAAAAATAACAAGTTATGAACTTGATTATAAATATGTAAAATTATGCACATTAAGTGTTTGTTAAAATGCCTAAATAAGAACCAAAGTGTTGAGATTTAAAGTGAAACGCGCAATTGAATGATATAACAAATTATGCGTAATATGAAGCAATAGGGGTTCTAAACATCATGTTGATTTAGACTAACTATGTAAAATCATGTGATTAAAAGTAGTTAGCTTTTGATAAGTTGAACAAATAAATGATGAAGTCGAATAGTAGATTCAACATAGAATTCGTAAAGATGGAATAGTCGTATGTGATAATGACTAGTCTAACCATCTTACTAATTATGATTATAGTTTTATGCTTGACAAGCTAGGTGAAGGCTTGGGAAGGAAGCGGGTCAAACGAATCAAGTGTAAAGGAAAAGCGTGTTTCGGATGCAAAGTAAGTAAAGCTTACGCCCCTTTACATTATTTACAAATTACCTAATTGCAAGTATTGTATATGAATGCTACTAAGTGGTTGGTATTTGATGTTCCGACACGATTCAATGAGAGTCGGAACAAGGGTAAATGGTAAGAAATCATGAATTATGGTAAAAAGGGTAAAATGGTAAATTAGTCATGTAATGACGAACCAATAAAAAACGGTTTTTAGTAAAATGAGTTCAAGGGAAAAACCGGGATAGGTTTAAAGGGATGAAATGGTAATTAAATACCATCTCATACGGACAAATGGTCAATTAGACTTAGTGGGTCAAATGGTGTTGTTAACACCATTTGACAATCGCTTGTTGAGTTTTGTAATCACAGGAATAACATAAGCTTGCGTTGCTTTCACTAGAAAGATTTAAAGCAAAAGTTTTGTAAACGGGTCAATACTTTGACCCGAGCCAGGTACGCATAAATAAGCTTTAGTTAAACATACAAATCTTGGTCAAATATTTAGCGAAAGTCCTTCGTCGTAAAGTGAGGGACTAAAGTTGACCAAAACACCCTTGAAGGGTATAATGGGGCAAATGACACATAGGGGTTATTTTGGAACTTGCTTTAAGATTATAGAATCATTAAATATGAATAAAAGTTATAGGAATACACATTTGTGGGTCAAATGCACAAAAATGGTCATTTGCGTAAAATGACCAACCGATGAGTAAATTTGGGATAATAGGTTAGTTATGTTAAATCCACCACAACAATAATTGTGGTGGAACATAAGCAAACATTTAGATGTGACATTACAAAGTATTGAAAAGAAAAGGGCTAGTTTTAGACCAAAATGCATAAAAGATCCCCTAAACGGGTCAAAATGAATGACGCGCGTAACTTGGGTTTTTGCCGCGTAATTCACAAAACTTATGAATCCAAGATAGATATTTCGAGTTAAATACCTTGGTCTAAGAATTATGATTAACTAGAAACAAGTTTGGAGGTCTTAAATACCAACGGGTCAAAATGTGGATTTTTAATAATAAGCCGAATGCTTAAAAATTTAGAATTTTATTAGTTTGAATGTCGGATATTAACTCCATGAGATGGAGAATCAAATTACGATCATGTAGGAAGAAACGGGAGATCAAACGGATACGCGGATTGAAAGATACGAAAGTTTTCGTGTCAAAAACGGCAAAAAGGAAAGGGAATGATACAGGGGCCACCGTAACTTACGGTGCCCACCGTAAGTTACGGTGGGGCTGAAATTGTTACGGTAGTTGCCTACTGAGTTACGGTGGGGGAATTTTCATACAGGAGCCACCGTAACTTACGGTGCCCACCGTAAGTTACGGTGGAGGCCAGTTTGTAGACCTTGTTTTTGGATCTAGAAATTAACGTTTGGATTTCCTTCCATTATCAATATCTTGTCTTGTACCATTATTTAAACTATCAATACTAACATTTAAGCTGGTATTGATCGTAGGTGAATGTCAAGAGTCCCGGATGAAGATCAAGCGACGGGCAAGAACCGAACACACGTTAAATGAAGCTTCCGCAAGTTGTTTCGTAGTTATTCTAAAACGATGAATTAAATTACACTATGTTGTTTTGCTTCAAGTTCAGAAAAGTTTTAATAAACCCGTATTTTAGCATGAATGTTTAAATATAAATACTCAGTAATTTGTGATTAATTTCGGAAATCGCTAAATAAAATTATGGTTGTTACAATTCCGGTTCCAGAAAATCCAGAAACAAGAATTCACAATACCCATCCTCAACAAAACATCATCGGTAATGTACAAAGTGGCGTACAAACAAGAAATCAGTTGCGAAACTACAACAATGCGGGCTTGTATGCGGCGATTCAAGAACCTGGACAACAAAACGATTGGTCCTTCGCATGTTATGTATCACAAGAAGAATCAAAATCTTGGAAAGAAGCTTTGAAAGATAATTCTTGGGTTGAAGCTATGCAGGAAGAACTGCAGCATTTCCAGAAGTTAGGTGTCTGGCAACTCGTTGTTAAATCTGAAGATTACAAGAAGATTGGTACCCGTTGGGTGTATAAGTGCAAAAAGGATGACCGTGGAGTAGTCATTTGAAACAAAGCAAGATTAGTCGTTCAAGGTTTTCGTCAGATTGAAGGGATCGACTACAACGAAGTTTATACACCTGTTGCACGTCTTGAAGCTATTCGGATCTTTCTAGCCTATGCTTCCTTCAAGGGATTCAAGGTCTACCAGAATGACGTGAAAAGTGCATTCTTACATGGTGTGGTTGAAGAAGAGGTGTACGTCGAACAACCTCCAGGTTTTGAAGATCCTATTCACCCTGATCGGGTTTGGTTGCTCAACAAAGCTCTCTATGGTCTACATCAAGCACCACGAGCTTGGTATGCAACCTTATCTAATTATCTGCTGGGGAATGGATTTCGCAGAGGTCTTATCGATTGCACTCTTTTCATCAAAGAACAGGATGGAGATCTTCTATTGGTACAGGTATACGTAGATGATATTATTTTTGGTTCTACCAATGATGTTTTGTGTAGGAATTTCGAGCGTGTTATTTAGGAGAAATTTGAAATGAGCGCTATGTGGGAGATGATTTTCTTTTTGGGCTTACAAGTGCAACAAACGAAGTCTGGGATATTCATGCATCAGACTAAGTATGCCAATGACATCCTGAACCGATTTCAGATGTCTGACACATCGCCCATTGGTACCCCACTGTAGCAAAATCATGGAATTCATCCTGACTTGAAGGGTGAAGTTGTTAGCCGCTCATATTACCGCGCTATGATCGGATCTCTTATGTACTTCACAGCATCAAGACCAGACATAATGTATCCAATGTGCCTGCTTGCCAGATATCAAGTCAACCCGAAGGCCTCACATCTTGCAGCTGTGAAAAGGATTTTTCGCTATTTGAAGGGATGCCCGGACACCGGTCTATGGTACCCTAGGAATGATAGCTTTGACTTGATCGCGTTCAGTGATTCTGATTTTGGCGGATGCAAAATCGACGGCAAATCCACAACGGCTGGATGTCAGTTTTTAGGAAATCGCCTAGTCACATGGCAGTGCAAGAAGCAGACTTGTGTCGCTACATCAACATGCGAAGCTGAATACATTGCTGCCTCAAGTTGTTGCTCCCAAGTCCTGTGGATCCAACAATAAATGCGCGACTACGGTTTTGAATTCCTAACTACTCCTATTTTCGTTGATAATTCTGCTGTCTTACAGATCACTAGAAATCCTGTGCAGCACTCAAAGACCAAACACATCGAAATTAAGTATCACTTCATACGTGATTTCTTTGATAAAAGGCTAATCGATGTTGTTAAGGTCCACACTGATGACCAACGTGCCGACCTTTTTACCAAAGCATTTGATAAATCAAGATTTGACTTTTTATTATTGGTAAACGGCATTAAGGTCAAGCAAGAGTAAAACCAACATCGGAAAATCGTTTTTGTAAATATCTTTGTGTTTTTAATTTATCATAGTTTTTACATTTTAGGGGGAGTAAATCCAAATTTTAAAAATCCAAAAACATCGAAAAACTTCAAAAACACAAAAACAATAGAAAAACAAAAATGATTTTCCTGGCGAGCAAAAGAGAAAATGATAGTACATCAGTGGTCTATCGAAACCTCTTTAAACCTTAAATGAAAAACGATAAGCAGCTCTATATAAGAAGTATCAGTAGGCTCACAATCATTTTAAAGTGTGCAGTGTGATTTAAACTTAAATCGACTGAAGACTGTGTGGGAACCGCTTATTGGCATATGGTCTTAGTACCGAAATTTCATTTGAGAGATTGCAGAGGTTCTGAGATATGTGGTCTTTATGCTGTTTATCATCTGGGTATCATGGTTGTTTCTTTTACCGAAATATAACGGAGACGAAATCTAGATCTTCCATGATACCATACATACGTGTACATACTGTACATGACCTCAATAAGTGATCAACAATCACATGTCTAATCAAAATAAGTGATAATATATCACATTTACCCGGGAGTCAAGTTCGTATCTTTGTTGTACGTTAGTACTGACCTGTTCACAGACTTGCTCCTGTGCCCTCATGCATCTGAAAATCAAGTTCCTCATCAATAAGTGATTCTATCACATAGGGCTTGTTTTCAATCAAAATAAGTGAGTATCTCACTTTTTCATATACGTCAAAACAGATGATAAATGGTATACTCACCGGTAAGATGAACTCTCGTGCATACCTTGATACGGGAATGTGTCGTGTGTGGATGAACACCGGTCGGTAAGTATAAATCATACCTTATCGTATCCCCTCGCCATGATTACATCTGATAAGTTGAGCTTACGTGGACAACAAAAGCGATAATCGTTATAGGATGTTTATTTAAATGTTAACTAATTGAACAACAAGAGCGCTTTGGCGTGACTGTACACTGATATGATTCTCTTACCCTCGAAACTCACAAAAAGAATGTCTGTAAATATTTATTTAATGCTTTCAGTTTCTGCATCTTTGTATATATTTATTTACTGCTTTCAGTCTTTACGTTTGAAATATACAAAATTCCAAAAAGATTTTAGGTGTATTTTAATATAAACATTATAAAAAGCCAAAAAGATTTTATTTCTAATTTCTTTTTGGAACTCGAGTCTTCGTTACCTGAAACCTGAACGAAAACCAAAACAACTGCATCTTCATAAACGGTCGAAATTTGCAAGTTTTTGAAAGTTAAAAACCAAAATTGAACAATTTGTTAAACTTTCAAACTGTCGGACGGTAGTTGATTGAAAACTGGTCACATGTGTGTCGTTTGTTTATGTTAATTATATTCCAAGCAGTTGTTCTCATTATGCGTTTAGCTTTCTTGTATGTGCAGATGCTACAATCAAACCAGCTAAAGGCGAAGAGAACGTGATAGAAGACAAGCTTCGGAATGAAGACACAACGTGGAGGCACTCAAAAGATAAAGATGATCGAGTTGCCGCTAACCTATCATCAACACCTCAAGGATCTAACTGCTGAAAATGGAGTTTATTTTAAGGGGGAGTTTGTTAACACACTTCCTAAATGAAAGGGGGAGTTTGTTGATACACTTTCTACTTACGACGCGTGAAGACTTTGAAGATCCTCCGACATGATAGACATGGAAGATGAGCCCTCACGAGTAGCGTCCAAGGGGGAGTTTGTTGATACATATTATGTGGACGCGACTCGGTTCGGTTCGACTCGGTTAGGTTCGGCTCAAGACCGACGTCTCGACATTTCTCCGTCGCGCGCCACAGAGTTCGACACGCGAAGCACGAAGAGCCGCGAGCTGACATAACCATGACATCATCATGATGATGTCACATGATATCTAGAAAACTTTGCATGGACATCAAAGAATTAAATCTTCAACGTAGATTTAATTTATTTGGGCCAATACATCTTTTGTTTGGGCCTGACACTTCGACGAAGACTATTGCCACGAAGAGTCCATTTTGGATGAAGCCCTCATGTCACGAACTCTCAAGGGTTCGTCATTTCTACACATCTTGGACGAAGAATGTACATATCCAACGAACCCTCCATGTGGCCGAAGACTCCATGCTTATGACGAATAACATGCACATCCTGCATGACGAAAAACCTCCTGACCTCATACACGACGAAAAACTGCCATTTATCACAGTGACGAAAAACCTGCTGTTTTTCGTCATCCATGGTCTTTCGTCGGCTAGTGGTCTTTCGTCGGCTGCTTGTTTTTCGTCAATGTGTTTCGTCGCTGCAGGTCATTCGTCGACCTGCAGCCTATATAAACAGCAGCTTGAAGACATAAGAAAGGTGTAGACACAGAAGCGAAACACACTAGTGAGATACTAGAGAACCAGTGAGTTTGTGAGAGTATAATTTTCTGTAACCTTTGTAAACAAACTTTCTGGTGTTAATACAGATGATATTCAAACGTTGAATCTTTGTTCTGTTTTGTGTCTCGATCTCGGTTTGCTTTCCCGGTTGGATTCCGCACAACCGGGTTTGTTCGTATACAAGGATTAGGCGACTAGATCCTCCGCTAGTGGACCTACAATATCTATATTTTTTAGGGTTATTGGATTTATCACCCTTAACTATTGGTCATTGGCCGCTGCCACCCCCAACTATCACTTTGGTGCCCGCCACCCCCAACTTTACACTTAGTGTGTTCTGTCACAAAATCACTAACTTTTGATCCTATTAATATACTTTTGGGGGTGTCCTAAGATCTCTAAAACCTTCCCAAGATCCCTATGACACCCCAAAAAGTGTAGTAACATGATCAAAAGTTAGTGATCATTTAACGACATGGTGACAAAACACACTAAGTGTTAAGTTGGGGGTAACGGTCGTCAAAGTGATAGTTGAGGGTGGCAGTAGCCAATAGCCAATAGTTGTGGGTGATAAAATCTAATAACCCTATTTTTTAGCTTGCTAATCCCAAGACCACCCAGATCCTTAGGCAACGCAACCCTTTTCCAAGCAACCCAATAAAAAAAATCCTAATTTTTGCTTCTAGATCATTAATAACTTGCACCGGGGCTCTATAAAGAGAAAAATAGTATATGGGCAAACTTTCAAGAACCACTTTAATTAACGTGATCCTTCCCCGAATGGAAAGTAAACATGCTTTCCATTTAGCAAGTCTCACGTCAAATAAATCATAAACCGGCTTCCAGTTAGTAACACGGTTCATATTAGCACCGACCAACAGGCTAAGGTACTTGAATGGGAACTTTCCGGCTTTACATCCCAGCAAAGAAGCCATATCATTGAGATCCTCCGCTTCTACTCCAATCGAAAAAATATTAGATTTTGATAGATTGATTTTAAAACCCGAGCAAATGTGAAAAACACGAAGAATTCGCAGAACATTCACAATATTAATCTATCTTGTAATAATTGTGATATAGTAATTAAATGGTCTTATTAATCTATCTTGTAATAATTGTGATATAATAATTAAATGGCCTTATTGTAGTTATAGGACTTCAAGAGAATTAAGCGACATCGAGGTTTTTGGATGGATAGGGAATATGAGTCCCACGTGTGTTGTAGGATGACAACATAATATGTAAAATAAAAGAAATGTATAATAAATTTGCATAAAAATAAACGACACGTGTGTGTATATGTATATAAAAAGAAGGAAATTCCCGTTGGCATACATAATTGATCACATAAAGAATGCAAATTAGTTAGTAGTGTTGATTGTTACCAAAAAAACAAACACTGTGGCAAGCTAACAATTAGATTGTCGTGTTCTTCATTCTGTAGTATGTTGCACATTAGATGGATATCAAATTGAACCAAAGATTTCAATGAAGGAAACCATGCACAAATATCAAGCTTGAATAAATAGGCTGTTGGAATAATCCAGATCTGGTTAAAGAATTATCAAAGTGAAGTTAGAAAATTTGTTAGTTAGTACCCTAATTGTAACACTATCGTACGTTTAGGGTACCCCAGTGTCAAGCATTTTTATTTATTATATCATAATAGGCAAAAGATCAAATACAAATAATCTTAACATACTAAACATACAAATTGAAGGAAAACTCAAAAAGACAAGGTGACATTTTTGTAATTACCACAAACTATCAAAGTTACTATACAAATGTGAACTCAACAAAAAATACCTAAAAAACACAATTTTTTTTAAATATTTTTTTATAAAAAAATCGCTACATTTTGTTACAAAAAAAAAAAAAAATTTTTTTGCTGCTACTAAAAGTAGCGATTTTTTTTGTAAAAAATACTAAAAAAATTTATTTGTGTGTTTTTTTTTTATTTTTTTTAGGTTTTTTGGGGGTTTAGTTTTTAGCATTTTAGCTTTAGTTGGGGGGGGGGGGGGGGGGGGAGTTAGGTTATTTTAGGTTTTTGGGGGGGTGGGTGGGGGGGGGGGGGGGTTAGGTTTTTTAGGTATATTTGTAGAGTAACTTTAATAGTTATTGATAATTACAAAAATGCCACCTTGTTTTTTTGAGTTTTCATTCAATTTGTATGTTTAGTATGTTAAGATTATTTGTACAAGAACTTTCCCCTATCATAATAGTTTCATAACCTAGTTTAATGTAAAAGTTGACACCCGAGTGTCGAGTAATATTTTTATAAGAAGGCACCATGTAAGCAGGGGCGCAGCTTAGTGGAAGTCCGAGGGGGCGTCCGACCCCTCGAACTTTTCGATGCGTAGTGTTATGAATAGTAATTCGTATAGAAAATTTTTAGGTATATACGTTTCCACCCCCGGTTTCGAAAAATTGGGGGGGGGGGGGCGAAGCTTCGCCACTGCATGTAAGACGACACATCATGTTCCATATCATATATATTCACCCATTAAATGAATATATAAATATAAACCACCGACCACCCCACCGTTGACATCGCCATTGTTGCCACAATGTAACGCAACCCACCTGTGTCACCTCCCTCACCTAACCCTAATCTCATCTATCATGATAGCTCTACGTTGGATACATATATCAAACTCACAACTTTGATCAGCATTAACATCTTATCATCTTATGGCGAAACTCTTAGGGTGTGTTGGTTTTTTTAAAGAAGCTATTCTTGACCACTTCTGTCTGCGCCAAGAAGACCAAGTGAAGACATAGAGGTCTGCAGTGCGTTTGTTTTTCAGAAGACATTTTACTAAACAATGTATGCGCCTCCTCTTCTTGGAGAAGACATGGACTAGGCACTTCAAACCTCTTCTCAAAACCCATCTGCACATTCTTTATCATTCATCTTCATTCTCAAAACCTAGCCCCCAAACCACCTTCCTCCCTGCCGCCACCAGCCGCACCTCTGCCACCATCTCCTAGCCGCCACCAGTCGCACCACCACCACCCTTCTCACCACCAGTTGCATCCCTTGCACAGCCGCACCACCACCACCCCTCGCATCACTTGCACAGCCGCCAGCCGCACCACCACCACCCCTCACATCCCTTGCACAGCCGCCAGCCGCCACCAGTCACCTCCGTCAGTCCCCACCGTCGTGCCTTCTCTCCGTCGCCCCCTCTCTCTCTCTACAACACTCTCTTTCTCTCTCCCTTCTGTTTCTCTCTCTACAATTAAAGTGGGTTGTGGTTGGTTATGGTGGGTTGTGATTGGTTATGCTTACGGTGGGTTGTGGTGGTTCACGGTGGTTTTTGTGTGTGATAGTTGTGATTGGTTATGCTTACGGTGGGTTGTGGTGGTTCACGGTGGTTATGGTGGGTGTTGGTGGATTGTGGTGGGTCACGGTAGTTTTGGTGGGTGATGGTTATGGTGGGTTGTGGTTGGTTATGGTTAGGTTATGCTGCAGACATTAACAAACAAACAGTCTTCTTGCAGACTACAGACCTTTGGTCCACCTCTTCTCCTGCAGATGCCTGCAGATGCGGTCCGCAGACTACAGACATTTTACCTCTTAGAAAACAAACACAACCTTAATCAAAGAGAATACAAACCCATAAATTATTAATTACGTATCTAGTATATCAATACTATTATTTGTGTACAAGATTAATAAAAAACATATTTTCAAATAAATTTATTGCCATTAGATCGAACTCACAAGAATCAATGAATTCATGGTAATTTACACTTTCTTGACTAAGTAAACCTGCAGTTATATCAGTAACAAAAAAAGAGTAACATTTTATAGCTAGTTAAGCCAACCCAAAAGGCATAATGTGACTACTTATTTACTCCACCCAGAAAACAGGCTTATAATGCTAGCTAGTAGATTATATATTGATTTAACAATATTTATTTTAACGGCAAACAAACCTACTTCTAATCTACTATTTTTAACCACCAATACATGTATCACACCTATATGATAGAGGGAAGACACCTTACCACAACATGTCCCTTGAGGACTATTCAATAGCATTAGCTATAAGATGCAATGTCATAAGTTGTAATTACTTGCACTTACATATTACATGAGAAGAGGAGTAAAACACACACTAAACCACACTTGATCTTTGTTTGAAAAAGAAAATCAAAAGTATGTTGGCAAACAACTCCACAATATGAGCCCATACAAGCAACTAAATTTACCTTTGATTAGTTCTACAGTTTTCTTGACTTCAGTAGTTATTTGCTATCGCGGCTAATCTTTGTTGCAGCATGGAATTATCAGTTGACACCAAATCATTCGCCTGCGAAAAGTTAATAATATGCTGACTGAGCTCTAGGGTTGAGGCATGGAAACTCTGAAACAATTGACATTATGTAAAAGTTAAATTTACCTCAGTTTGGATAAAGTGACTCAACCTATGGTTTACTTTAGTACAAGTGCAGGTGATGACATTAAGATCTTCCGAAATCGCCTTTAAAAGGGTAGTTGCACGGTACCCCTGACCGCGGAAGGGATCTCCCTTCCCAGTTCACCACCCGACAAGGATCCCTGGCGGCAAATACCCATAGCCATCAAAGAGGGGTAAGAAACATGTTTCAAACCCGAGACCTCGAGTGTCCTCGGTCCGGCTTAAAGCGGGTGTCGGTGGCCACCAAAGTGGCACTAATGGGAATTGAACTAGGGTCTCCATTGGAGAACCCAAGTCACTCCACCTTTAGAACTCTTGAAAGAGGGAAACCATCTTCTAGTGAACAACTATTGATCATAATCTGAACTCCCCCTTTACAAGAGCTGACTGAGACTGTATTAGGAAACACATTCCTTAAACTTTTTTCATTAGTATTTGTCCCATTACAAGAAACAGCACTTGTCTCCACCAGTTTCTTGAGTCTGTCTCTTTTGACACTTAGAACCCTTATACCTTCTTGCATGTGTTTGATGTAGTTCACCGCCTGATGAATATGATCCGAGGCAGATCGCTTTCCCTAAACACAAAATCCATCATTAAATCATTCAGGTTTTAGGTTTTCAACTGGTACAACAAATTCCAATTCACTTTCATCATCAAGAACTCTTGAGGTCAATATTGACACAATTAATTATATATATTTTTTGGAACAGATAACTCACACACCCGTTAAATCTACACCAATGATCACCATGGGACTAAAAACACTCAACCACTTGGAGAGGAACATCTTTACTACACTCCTTGATACCGTTAGGTTAACCACCACAAGTGGCCTAGTGGTGGAGTGACTTGGGTTCTCATGGAGACCCAAGTTCAATTCCCATTAGTGCCACTTTGGTGGCCACCGACACCCGCTTTAAGCCGGACCGAGGACACTCGAGGTCTCGGGTTTGAAACATGTTTCTTACCCCTCTTTGATGGCTATGGGTATTTGCCGCCAGGGATCCTTGTCGGGTGGTGAACTGGGAAGGGAGATCCCTTCCGCGGTCAGGGGTACCGTGCAACTACCCTTTTTTTTGATACCGTTAGGTTGGGCTATGACGCAAGCCCTAACCTACAAACGGCCGTTTAAAAGTGTGTGTGTGGGGGGGGGGGGGGGGACCTTCAAGCAACCGTTCGATCAGTTGAAAATGGTGTGTGGTTAGATTGTTAGTGGCTTAATTCCTTAAGTTTTTTTATGATTGTTTTAGTAAACCTAATTCAAGAAGTTGAAATGGCCAAAACAACTTACCTTTACCAATTCGAGGGGAAGTAGATCTTTAAGTAAAGCATAAAGCTTAGCCATATCTTGCCTGCGTTGTCGTTCGTTCGCTCGATGAGCCAGTTTTCGCTGCGTGTGTTCATCTTCAGTAGATGCTGAATTAGGTTTAGATGAAGGTGACTGGTCTCCGTGCAGTTTCCTGGCTTTGATGATCGGATCATATGTACTGTCCTCCATGGTAACAAGATCTTGTTGATTTCTTGCCGGTTGTTGGAAGCAGATTAAAGAAGGAATCTGATGAAATACCAACTCATGATCACTTTTTTGTAAAGATAACATTATGTCGTACGTACGATGCTAAAAATTATTGGTTTAAGCCCACCATGATTTGATTTGATCTGATCAACAACTGTATTTGGGGGATATATACGTGTATTAACTATTAAATACTTGTTATAGAGATACGCCTGGTTGTGAAATCTTCAACAGTAGGGACGAAGGTAGGGTTTTCAAGATTTCATAAAATCTTTAATATTATTTATTAAGTAGTTTTTTTGGTGTGAGAAATTATAAACCTCTCAAATATCCTATTTTGTTTTTATTTTCTATTTATATATATTTAAGTCCCTATTATTTAATTGAGTAAATATCGGTTTTCGTCCCTAAGATTTGTTCATTTTAACTGGTTTCATCCAAGAATCTAATTTTTAATAAATCCTTCCTCATGGTTTGAATTTCTTAACACTTTTCATCCAAATCACTAACTAAGTTTGATTTCATATTAACTCTTTCTCCCCCCAATTTATATCTAAAATGAAAGCGGAGCTTTTTTTTTTATAGAACCCTAGACTTTATCTCTCTCTCACATCGAGTAAATGGTACTGTATAATGCACATTTGAGTAAAACATTTCATTATCTGCATCTTCAGGAGTTGTACTTTACTTAAATATATTTTTTTGTCCATTTACATTGCATCCCCAATTTATATCTAAAATGAAAGCTGAGCTTTTCTTTTTTATAAAAACCTAGACTTTATCTTTCTCTCACATCGAGTAAATGGTACCGTATAATGCACATTTGAGTAAAGCATTTCATTATCTGCATCTTCAGGAGTTGTACTTTACTTAAATATATTTTACTGATATCCATTAAATTATAGACATTTTGTAATTTTAGTTATTATTAAATTTGGATTTTTTTTTTTGTTTTTTGTTTTTGGTAGGAAATTGTGAAACAACATTTAATCAAGTTATATTATTTTTTAAATTTAATCTCAGATCTCGAAGAACTAACAACTCAGAAAGAATTATAATTAGTTAAAAAAATAAGTGTAATTGTTCATGTCTTCTGAGACAATAATCTAATTGTACACATAATTGAAGAACATCATGTACGGTATCCATCTTGTGTACTAAATTGAACATATTTTGTATGTCAGACATCGCATATGAACTCAACAATTTTAATACTATTAGATTTGTCTAAAGTGTTACATTGATTTTCACATAATATTTTAAAGAATACTACATGAAAGGGTATTGGTTTCTATTTATTCAACAACTTTTTTTTTTGTCAAGGATATACTAATTAGCTTTTGATAATAAACCATGGTTAGATGAGTCATTTTCATTAAAATAGTACGCAGATTACTTTAAGAGGCATAATAAACACAAGTACATAGCGATGATCAAATATGGTGATAAAAGAGAAATAAATATCATTATGCGACTACACAAACTTATTATGAGCGATGATCAAATACGGTGATAA
The DNA here is from genome assembly GCA_030545235.1 of Helianthus tuberosus. Lineage (NCBI taxonomy): Eukaryota > Viridiplantae > Streptophyta > Magnoliopsida > Asterales > Asteraceae > Helianthus > Helianthus tuberosus. The sequence goes on from CM060372.1 coordinate 3,126,438, forward strand.
AGGAGAAATAAATATCATTATGCGGCTACACAAATTTATCATCTAGTACAAGTAAAGCAACAAATACACGTGTTTATATGGTTTCCGTACTTTGTTTTTAAAATCTTGTTTTATATTCAACGTGGCATTATCTGATAATAGTTGAAATAAAACATTTATTTTCGTAGATAAAACAACCAGTGTTTTATTTAATTAAGTATAAATTGGGGAAGCAATGTAAATGGACAAAATTGCCTTTAAGTGTGAAAAAGAGTTAACATAAAATCAAACCTAGTTAGTGATTTGGATGAAAAGGGTTAAAAATTCAAGCCGTAGGGAATGATTTGTTAAAAATTAGAATTTTGGACGAAACTAGTTAAAATGAACAAACCTTAGGGACGAAAACCAATATTTACTCTATTTAATTTGGTTAAGATACTGTCGTTTTGAACAAATGGAACCCCATCCATCTGTATTCACATTGAGCAGTGGACCAACATCCAACCAAGAGAAAAGAAAATACTCATTTTGAGTAAACCGTCATTTTGGTCCCTGAGATTTGGTCCCTTTTATCACTTTAGTCCAAATTTGAAACCTTTTGCATCTGGGTATATGTGGTTTCATTTTTTTTCCATTTTAATCCAAAAGTGAAATCAGGTCATATTTGTCATATAAAATCCTGCTATTTTGTCATTTCCCTCAGGGCAAAATGGACATTTCTTTTTTATTTTATTTAAAGCTTTTATTAAAGGGACTTTGTTGACCTTTGACTTAAAGCATAATTATCATCTTTAACAACAATAACCCTAACCCTTTTGAGATATTTCCCATCTGCACACAGAAAACCCATTACCTTTGGATCAAACATTAGCACCATGGCTCCACCTCCACTAAACGCCGTCGTCACCACATGTTGCCACCACCCTCCACCAACCCACCACACTTCTCTCTCTCTGAAGAACACCACTGGTTGAACCACCACCAACATGAACGAGGTGGAATGGCTCAAAACCAGCAATGACGAACGCGCTATGTAGATCAGCGACTGGTTATTACTTTGCATATGTTAAATTCGACTAGATCAGCGAAGGTAGGGACTGGATATCGACATGTAAGATTAGGCATTAACCCTTTATTTCCGGCATCTAATAACCGTATCCGGCGAGCGCAGGTAGGTGCTAGAGAGAGGGGTGGTGGTGGTCGGGTGCAGGTGATGGTGATGTTGGTGATGGTTAAGCGGGTGGTGGTGATGATTATGGTGAGGCGGTGGTGAGGCAGTGGTGGTGATGGTGGTAGTGGTGGTGAGGCTGTGGTAATAAGATAGAGGATTCACACTACTAAAAAACTGTCTTGTTTCCGACCAAGGTTTTTGTCGGAAAACTGTCGGAAAACGGTGTTTTCGACCAATTTCTGACAAAAATACGTTTGTCGGAAAAAGCCTTGTAGGAAAAGATTTCTGACAAGCATCCGACTAAATTGGCGACAAATTTCCGACAAAAAAAAGAAGTTACTATTTCCGACAAAGTCCCGACCACAATTTTCCTACAGCTTTCCGACCGCCGTTTTCCTACTACTTTCCAACCACCGTTTTCCTACTATTTTCCGACCAAAAGGTTCCTACAGCTTTCCGACCACCGTATACCTACTGTTTTTCGACCAGATTTTCTAATTTCTCTTCCTACCAATTTTCGACTAAAAACTTTTTAATAAAAAAATATAAAAAAAAAACTAAAAAATCCATATTTTTTCTACTAAAAATGCAGAAAAAAAATTCAATAAAAATCCTAAATACAACACGATTATAGAACTAAAAGTTCATCCACAAAATACAAAACGGTTGTCAAATTGTAGGTTCAACAACAAAATATTGCACGGTTGTTAAATTACAAGTTCAACCGCAAAAGACAACAAACAAAACTAAACCATGGAGGATTGCTAGGATTACCAAACTGCTTCATCAACTCGGTTATTAAACGCCATTAACCGAAAATCAGCCGCACAAACAGCAACATCATCGCGTCCAGCGTAGGCAACTGGTCTGGCTCCCAGCTTCAACTCTCTTATAAAGAATTCATTGAAAGTCTGCATTCATAAACTTGTCTGGCTCCCAGCTTCAACTCTCTTATAAAGGGTATTTAACTTCATCCATATGGATTCGATCCTATTATAAACAAGACGGTGTAATTAGAAAATAAGTTGATAAGATGGTTTATTCAAGCAGAATTGTTATATTGCCTATAGTTGGACATCTCATGTTAAGCTTTTGACTCACCATCCCCAATTTGCTTCCTCGTGTCAAACTAATTTGACTAACAAAAGAAATAATCAAACATATGTTTAGAAAGATACCTCTGTGTTACAAAGGATCTTCAAGGTTGCAACATGATACAATGAATAATATTACCTGTACAAAGCTACAGAAGTAGCCAAAAGGAGGCGAAAATTGCAAAATGGAATAGAACATCTTTAGAACATTATTTAACTTCACTAACTATCCACCACCAATCTAGGGATGAGGAAAGGGTACCGGGTAGCGGTACAGAATTTACCGAACCGAGTACATTTTCAGTACCGATTCGGTACCGACTTTTGACATTTTAGGTACCGGTCCGGTTCGGTACCGGTATTTACCATCAAAGACCGGTACCAAACCGTACCGGGTATATTCGGTACCGGTACCACTTTTGTGGATTTCTGGTACAGGTTGGTACCGAGCTCATCCCTATGCCAACCTAAGCTTATTAAGATCTTTTTAATATAATGATGATCAAGTGGAACAATTTATTTCATAAGCAGAGTAGCAATTTAAAAGAAAAACAAACTTATGTGGGGAAAGATATTGACACGAATATTACCTGTACAAATCAATAAAATTAGACAGAGCAAACCAGCTATGCATCCAACAAACTCGTTATTCAATAACTTTTTTATTTCATACCATTTGAATTCTAATCTCTAAACCATCACAGAAAAAATAATATAATTATCACTTGTTCCATAACAATATCATAACAGTCAAATCAAAATTGAATTTATTTAAATTTATAAATAAATGAAACAAAATCCCTAAGAAACCAAATCACAATATCGAAATCCCTATATTTAACAAAAACCACTGTCACCATTGGAGCCCTTGTCAGAAACCTTGTTGATTTACTGGAACCTAATCATAACTGCCACCATCGTCGTTAACACCACCATAATCATTATCGGACCACCGCTGACCTCATCACCGGAACCCACCTCTGTTTACCCGTCTTCGAACCAAACCAACGCCATTATCGGTGAAACAAATCAGGTGCGATATAGCTGAGAACGATATTAATAACCAGACAACAGAATTTAAATGGAGTCGTATAGCAATGTCGAATGGTGACATTCTTCCAAACCTTGCCATCGTATTTCTTAGGAACTACAAGCCTTACTCTTACAAATCGACATATTTGTTACACCCCGATATTTCCACGTTTGACCGGTGGGCCCGGTAGGGAGTATCGTGACGTAGTTGATATCATCATAGTCAAACAACACAATATATAAATGCACAGCGGAAGCAAAAGATAAAATATATTACAATCCGAATATAAAGTAATATCAAGTATTACAACGGAAAGTAAATGATCCACAGGCGGATCTTAAAACATAAATATTGTTCAACAGACTTTAGACGCCTAGAACTTGCAAGATTCCTTATTAACGTCCTGAGCAGCTTCCAGCCTATTACGTACTTGTACCTGTCACTTAGACTTTTGAAAATACGTCAGTTTTCACTGGTAAATACACTCAACCGACTCATTTGAAAATGTCTATGAAAATTGGTTTAGGTGCTCAAGGCACGAAGATGTTTTGACACTTTGATTAAAAAGCACAAGGCAAAATTTAATATTTTATACTTGGGACAAACTATATTTCATGTTATCAGTTTTACATAACTTGCTCTACATACGGGGTCCGGTTCTATGCCGGTTCAAGATTAACCGACACACCACTATTCCCTTATTGGGTATAATTAATTAATAAACATATGGCATCTGTCAGGTGTATGCCTACACCCCGTGCTTAGGTCGTGGCCATTACATTTAATGAGTCAAGGATATCCAGGACACGGTCGCATTAATCCCCAATGTTTCAGTCAAGCAATACGAATTAAAACAGGTTATTTGGATTTCCCGACTTATTGGTCTTTGAATCCCATACCTGACCATGCGGTATTTATATTACCGTATCCCAAGCCCGTAATAGGGAAAATAAGTTAAGAGTATTTACCTGAGCTAGCTCCTGTCTTAAATAGCAAGAATTATAATAACTCAGCCGTATTCACTTAAGTAAGCGTAGGTACAATTTACCGGAAGGCTCTAGTCTGGAATGATGGTATAAATAACCAATTAGAATGCTAACGGGTCTTTAATTAAGCCTAAGCTTAGACCGGTTAATTATACGGTTCAAACGCACGATTAGGCGAAGACCGGAATAGGATGTGATTTAGACCCGACAAGATTGAAGACTTGCCTTATATGGGTAATCTAGGCACATTCTGAATTTTGGGGTAAAACCGATAAGGTTTGACCCGTTTCGGCTAATTTATGTAAACTAGTTACATAAGCCGAACCGAACGCGAAAGAGGCGTAACGGGTAACCATAAGAGTCATATACAGGTTTCCTAAGTTAATATGCTTCAAATATGCTGTGACATCAGTAAGATGTCTTCTATTATGCCCAAAACGAGTTTAAACTCAAAATAAGCCCCGTAGGGGTATTTTGGTCATTTTAACGGTTATAAAATAGATTTAATGAACTTCTGAGGTTCGGGTCTGAATACATCAGTAAAATGACTTATTTTAACAGGGTATATCAATTGGTAATAAGTCTTGTGTGACAAAATGGTTTTAAACCCAAACTATGCGTTTAATACGCGTAAAAAGCTATTTTAAGCGATTTCCGGGTTATACAGGAAATCTGAGTTTTCTGATCAGGTTATAAAGTTCAAAATACTTTATTTATTATATAAAATCAGTAGCAATTGGATTGGTATCAAAAGGGCTTGTAAAACTCATTTTATGGCCTAAAAGGGCATTATGGTCAACATTAAGCATTTAACGGAAACGTGTAAACGAATCGGACAATCAATGATCCAACCACAGAGGGTTATACTATCACTTAGCCTGGTCCTAAGGAAACTCTAAGGCATTTCCAAATCATACTAAAACGGGCCAGAACTGAAGTCAAAGCAAAAGTCAAAGTTTTGCGACTTTCGGTTCCGAACCGGGTCTAAACAGAAAATTGTCGGGTTGAACATGTTTAGACATGTTCTTACACTAATTACCAAGTTATATTAATGATAAAACAGGTTGTAGGGGTTCTACATTGCTAATTATGCATAAATTGGAAAATAAGCATTCTGTTGACTTTTTACTAACAAGTTTGACCCGACATTTGACATAGTTAGAGTGGGAATCAGATGGTGCCCTTTTAAGGGTTTATTACCCACATAATTACCAACTTATAACTACTTTCAATTCGACTAATCACTGGACCATTAGTGATTAATCGCTAAGTCAACCGTTAATTACGACGGTTTGACTTTTAAGCTAAAACTAAGCAAAAACTTAACTAAGAAAGGTTAAGCATACTTACCAAGGCCCTAAGCACGATTAGTGATCACTTGAGAGAAGTCTTGAGCTCCAGAAATGATCAGGAATGCAAGAGAAAGGTGTGAAGAACTTGTTGCAACTTAGTGGCTTTATATAGTGATCAAGAACCCACTAGATTGTTGACATGCAAGTCTACAACTGACCACAATTCATCCACAAGTGTCCCTAAGTGTCTAGGGGTTGTTTAGGGGTCGTCCAATATGAGGAAAATCGAGTTAAAGGCGGTTACAAGGCTATGGCAGACAAGAAATCCAACAAAATCGGAATTCTGTTCAGATAAGGCCGTCGCGTAGCGCGACGGCAAAGTGTCTAGTGCTCGCGCTACGTGAGCATGTGTGGTTCAGCCAAACCAATTTTCCATTAATTGCAGTTTTGGTCCCTGGTCCTTTTAAAGGTCGCTTTCATGTCTTGTTTTGCACAATGAACCCTCTAAATTGACTTATAAGGGCCTTAAGACATTTACCCACTTTGTTTAGTCCTCGGTTAACTTTATTGTTACCCGAAAAGTCATAAACTTCAACGTTGACGCTTTAACCCCTCGCGTACGAATATTGTCATAACTTCCTCATTCTTTATCGAAACTTTGTGAAATTTTAATCACTTATTCTAGTGAGCATAATTAATCATTACAAAGCTTTGGGTTCACTAAAAGGTCACTCAGAGGTATACTTTAAACATGTTGACACATTCAACCCCCGCAGTTTGTAATCTCTCACTTTCTTTCACAATTAGCTTCGTATGATCCATAATTTATTCGTTTAAGGTTATAAACATCATGTAGGGTTATTGTAAAGTATATTTATCCATTGTTGACGTTTTGAACCCTTATTTTCACATAGTTTCTTTGTTTGTCAACTTTAGTCCCTCTAAAGTATTCTTTCACACGTTCAAAGCTTATGACACGTGTCAATACATTGTTGGACGTAAATTTTCGAGGTGTTACATCCTCACCCCCTTAAAAGAAATCTCGACCTCGAGATTTGTTAAAGTAAAGGAAGTATTTTCTACCTTATATTGGGCTTAATCTTCCCCAGTACCTTTGAGCCTCTAAGGCACTCTAATAGACCTTTATAATAGGTACATGTATCTTTTTGGAGCTTCTAATCCTGTCGATCCTTAATCGACATAGGTTGCTCATACAATCATAGATCTGCATATCATTATGTGATAGTGCTTTTCGGCTTATTGGCGAAACACATCCTTCAGTCACTAGTGTGTAATGTATTTCGAGCTCCGCCAAGCTCCTTAAATAGGTTTTAGCTTATAAGCTACTTGATCTTGATGCATTCGATTTCCTTCGAATGATTCTATATTTTCAGAGCTTAACTAGCCTGATTATTTAACAAATTGGGCACACCCTCCCTGGGAGATATCCTTTGTTTGAACCCTATTCCTTAACAAGAATTTAGGAAGGTTGCTATTTTCATAAATCCTTGATTTCCGGCCGTATACTGGCAACTTACAGTCGATTATGGATTTGTATGATCTTACTTGTTGTTTCCAAGGCAACTTTCAGATCCTGATGATTGGACTTACCAATTCTCTATCTAATAATAGATGTTTAACATTCCATCCATACAAGGTCTCCCAAGGAGTAGCCTTAATACTTACATATCAATTGCTATAGAAAAACTTATTTTATGGTGAGATGGTTATTCCAACCACTGCTTAACGAATCTCAAAGAATAGCTAATCCTTACAACTAGTCGAACCAATCGACGATCCTGGGCAGGTAATATCGATTCTTAATTGTTGCCTGAATAGGGTTGCGGTAATCAATGCATAAGCAAGATGATCCGTCTTTCTTATTTATATAAATCGGAGTTCTTAGAACTTCGAAATTTTTTTTTTTGGCTTTATGAAATTTTCCCTAAAAACTTATTGATTTGCCTCTTAGTTCTTCCTATTCCGTTGGTACTAACAGATATAAGGCTTTTACAATAATTGCAGCCCTAAGCGAGATGTTTGTCCTAACATCCACTTGCCTCTCAGAAGGTAAACATGGTAATTCTTATAAAGAAGATAATTATGACACACAGAGGTGTTAGAGATGTCTATATTTTTGGGCTTTGGTTCATCTATCGATGTTGGTGTCAGATAAATGACACATTTTCTTTACAAATGCAAGGATGCCCTAAGTAGAGATACTTATAAGGACATTTTATATTGGATATCTTCTTTGAATACTACTAGTCGACTTTAGTATAATATGACCATTGGGATATCTCAAGGGTTCCATGCATTAAACCTCCATACTGATCAGGCATGGAAGCAATCTATGGGACACACTAGGATACGCCAATCCTCATATGGCACTTTTATCAAACATAGTTTGGCATTCGCAGGCGATAGAAAAACAATGAGAAAAATAATTAAAATAACATATGTTGTCGTACTCTATGCGAAGAAAGAGTACTCTTAGATTTTTCGGAAGGATTCCTTGCCGATACTAGAAGAATCGGTTACTATGGTTTCTTTGGTAAGTTATACCTTGTGGATAATATAAAAGTTTGCCAAGCTTATGGTTTATGAAGATTTATTATTGCCTGTATTAAATCAGGACAATTAGCATAAATTATCATTGGTAAATGATAAGGAATATAATTGATGACATCGTGAACTGCCTCTTGGCATTCATCAGGTGAGTTCAGGCATTTCTTCTCTTAGCCTTTCCAGGCTTAGCTGCACCTTCTTTGGCAGCTTTATGGTATCTAGTTCTGATGCGGCCTTACTCACCACAGCCGTGACAGACTGCATTCTTTATGTCCCTATATTCATGGGAAAATGATGACCCGTTCCTTTGCAGATGTCACACTGCTTTGGTCCTTGTTCTAATCGACACTGTCCCTAGTGTCTTTTATAGCAATTCTTACATACAGGCTTCTTACTGAACTTTTGTTGGTTCTTATTAAGCCTGTACTTGCTCTTTTTCTTAGATTTTCTGGGAGTTATCCTCCTCCTTTGGTTCATCCTTCATATTTGAAGTGTGAATAAAGCTCTTCTCATGAGCAATTGAACGTGGTTTTGAATGAAATTTAGAGCGAGAAGCATTCGGCTCTTTGGATTGTTTCATGATCTTTTCCAGGGTCCTTCCAACTGATGCGTCAACCACAACCTGAAGATTAACTCCATTAATATTGAGGTTTACGTTTGTAGCTTCATTAACTTTCGTCGCATTAATAGTATTGCGACTGTCGTCTACCTCATCCGAGTTTTCCATACTCAAAACTTGGTACCAATTACCAAAATTTAACAATTATTAGTCATCATCCTGATGACCTGACTTAGATTAGCCACGGCATTCATAAACCGTATGGGCTATTCTGTTCCGAACATTCCTAGTGAACGTTATTTGAACGTATATCCATTATATTTAGCCTAGGTCATAAAAGGACTATCAATGGCATTCAAGGTTTGGAGTGAGTCCAATACCTGCTTGACAGGGGACCATAATGTCACAACTGTCTTTGTCACAAGGACGATTATAAATAGCTCAAAGGCTAGCCTTACATGACTTTTGTTATATATATATACATATATGGCATAGAAGCCTGTCACGAGGGACGTAGAAAGATATGGCATAAAGCCCAGTCATGAAGGACATAAGTAATCATATGGCGCAAAGGCCTTGTCGCAATGACATTCAGATACGGCACAAATGGCCTAGTCGCGTAGACAAGTTTAATTTATAAGCCATGATTTCAGAGAATCGAGGCATTAAGGTTTTAATAATAGCACAAATGGCCTAGTCGCGTAGACAAGTTTAATTTATAAGCCATGATTTCAGAGAATCGAGGCATTAAGGTTTTAATAATAGCACAAATGGCCTAGTAGCGTAGACAAGTTTAATTTATAAGCCATGATTTCAGAGAATCGAGGCATTAAGGTTTTAATAATAGCACAAATGGCCTAGTCGCGTAGACAAGTTTAATTTATAAGCCATGATTTCAGAGAATCGAGGCATTAAGGTGTGAATCAAAGTTCATTACTTTTTCTTGACAGGGAGTTGTAGGCTACCACTGTCTTTAGTCTCAGAGGACATTAATTATAGCCCGTAGGCACTTCCCTTCTAAGGGATGATTATTTTAATAAGGAAAAGTGGAGTAATCCAATTTAAGGATGACTCATGCGGTTTTATCAAACCACGTCTGTCAGGAATGTTAACATGTTACAGATGTTAACAAGGATTTGAATCTCTTGAATATGTTCTACCATCTTGGCCTCGTCATATAGGCTAGGTTTACCTTTAAGATTCTTCTTAATATTTAAACACAGAACAATCCCGAATTGAGATGTTAATAAGGATCTGAATCTAAATTGAGGACCTGCCATCTTGGCCTTGTTCTTTAAAATGATACATGGCTAGGTCTTGTCCTTTTTAGATTTTGCCATTTTATTATAATGGTAGATCTTATAAAAAGGAATGTTATTATTTCGTATTTCATATTCATACGTAATGATAAATAGATTTAGATAAAACATCCCGATGATTTTAAAAGAGGTACATAATTGCCCTAAATGGGACTTGAAAGGAATAATGTTGTCCTCGAAGGGACTGAAAGATAAATATGTCCTTATGAGGACTATTAAGGGAACGATCTTCAGCAAAAGGAGTTTCTTCTTCATTTTATTTCTGAATGCTTTCCCCTTGGTTGCACGTTTCGTCCTCGTCGTGGTACGAAGCTCAGCTTTTCAAGGCTCCGGATGTGGAGAATTTCTATTACAGCTTCTTCGCTTGGCGACGTATCCAATATATAAAAAATTTTGGAAGCAAAGTTTTCCAGATTATGGTTGAGAGTATTCCTATGTTAAGTCTAGACTCAGAAGGTCAAGGAATGTGCTAATGTGTCATTGAGATTAAACACAAAAGCTAGTGTTTAATTCACTCAACGTTGGCTCTGATACCAACCTGTCACACCCCGATATTTCCACGTTTGACCGATGGGCCCGGTAGGGAGTATCGTGACGTAGTTGATATCATCATAGTCAAACAACACAATATATAAATGCACAGCGGAAGCAAAAGATAAAATATATTACAATCCGAATATAAAGTAATATCAAGTATTACAACGGAAAGTAAAGGATCCACAGGCGGATCTTAAAACATAAATATTGTTCAACAGACTTTAGACGCCTAGAACTTACAAGATTCCTTATTAACGTCCTGAGCAGCTTCCAGCCTATTACGTACTTGTACCTGTCACTTTGACTTTTGAAAATACGTCAATTTTCACTGGTAAATACACTCAACCGACTCATTTGAAAATGTCTATGAAAATTGGTTTAGGTGCTCAAGGCACGAAGATGTTTTGACACTTTGATTAAAAAGCACAAGGCAAAATTTAATCTTTTATACTTGGGACAAACTATATTTCATGTTATCAGTTTTACATAACTTGCTCTACATACGGGGTCCGGTTCTATGCCGGTTCAAGATTAACCGACACACCACTATTCCCTTATTGGGTATAATTAATTAATAAACATATGGCATCTGTCAGGTGTATGCCTACACCCCGTGCTTAGGTCGTGGCCATTACATTTAATGAGTCAAGGATATCCAGGACACGGTCGCATTAATCCCCAATGTTTCAGTCAAGCAATACGAATTAAAACAGGTTATTTGGATTTCCCGACTTATTGGTCTTTGAATCCCATACCTGACCATGCGGTATTTATATTACCGTATCCCAAGCCCGTAATAGGGAAAATAAGTTAAGAGTATTTACCTGAGCTAGCTCCTGTCTTAAATAGCAAGAATTATAATAACTCAGCCGTATTCACTTAAGTAAGCGTAGGTACAATTTACCGGAAGGCTCTAGTCTGGAATGATGGTATAAATAACCAATTAGAATGCTAACGGGTCTTTAATTAAGCCTAAGCTTAGACCGGTTAATTATACGGTTCAAACGCACGATTAGGCGAAGACCGGAATAGGATGTGATTTAGACCCGACAAGATTGAAGACTTGCCTTATATGGGTAATCTAGGCACATTCTGAATTTTGGGGTAAAACGGATAAGGTTTGACCCGTTTCGGCTAATTTATGTAAACTAGTTACATAAGCCGAACCGAACGCGAAAGAGGCGTAACGGGTAACCATAAGAGTCATATACAGGTTTCCTAAGTTAATATGCTTCAAATATGCTGTGACATCAGTAAGATGTCTTCTATTATGCCCAAAACGAGTTTAAACTCAAAATAAGCCCCGTAGGGGTATTTTGGTCATTTTAACGGTTATAAAATAGATTTAATGAACTTCTGAGGTTCGGGTCTGAATACATCAGTAAAATGACTTATTTTAACAGGGTATATCAATTGGTAATAAGTCTTGTGTGACAAAATGGTTTTAAACCCAAACTATGCGTTTAATACGCGTAAAAAGCTATTTTAAGCGATTTCCAGGTTATACAGGAAATCTGAGTTTTCTGATCAGGTTATAAAGTTCAAAATACTTTATTTATTATATAAAATCAGTAGCAATTGGATTGGTATCAAAAGGGCTTGTAAAACTCATTTTATGGCCTAAAAGGGCATTATGGTCAACATTAAGCATTTAACGGAAACGTGTAAACGAATCGGACAATCAACGACCCAACCACAGAGGGTTATACTATCACTTAGCCTGGTCCTAAGGAAACTCTAAGGAATTTCCAAATCATACTAAAACGGGCCAGAACTGAAGTCAAAGCAAAAGTCAAAGTTTTGCGACTTTCGGTTCCGAACCGGGTCTAAACAGAAAATTGTCGGGTTGAACATGTTTAGACATGTTCTTACACTAATTACCAAGTTATATTAATGATAAAACAGGTTGTAGGGGTTCTACATTGCTAATTATGCATAAATTGGAAAATAAGCATTCTGTTGACTTTTTACTAACAAGTTTGACCCAACATTTGACCTAGTTAGAGTGGGAATCAGAGGGTGCCCTTTTAAGGGTTTATTACCCACATAATTACCAACTTATAACTACTTTCAATTCGACTAATCACTGGACCATTAGTGATTAATCGCTAAGTCAACCGTTAATTACGACGGTTTGACTTTTAAGCTAAAACTAAGCAAAAACTTAACTAAGAAAGGTTAAGCATACTTACCAAGGCCCTAAGCACGATTAGTGATCACTTGAGAGAAGTCTTGAGCTCCAGAAATGATCAGGAATGCAAGAGAAAGGTGTGAAGAACTTGTTGCAACTTAGTAGCTTTATATAGTGATCAAGAACCCACTAGATTGTTGACATGCAAGTCTACAACTGACCACAATTCATCCACAAGTGTCCCTAAGTGTCTAGGGGTTGTTTAGGGGTCGTCCAATATGAGGAAAATCGAGTTAAAGGCGGTTACAAGGCTATGGCAGACAAGAAATCCAACAAAATCAGAATTCTGTTCAGATAAGGCCGTCGCGTAGCGCGACGGCAAAGTGTCTAGTGCTCGCGCTACGCGAGCATGTGTGGTTCAACCAAACCAATTTTCCATTAATTGCAGTTTTGGTCCCTGGTCCTTCTAAAGGTCGCTTTCATGTCTTGTTTTGCACAATGAACCCTCTAAATTGACTTATAAGGGCCTTAAGACATTTACCCACTTTGTTTAGTCCTCGGTTAACTTTATTGTTACCCGAAAAGTCATAAACTTCAACGTTGACGCTTTAACCCCTCGCGTACGAATATTGTCATAACTTCCTCATTCTTTATCGAAACTTTGTGAAATTTTAATCACTTATTCTAGTGAGCATAATTAATCATTACAAAGCTTCGGGTTCACTAAAAGGTCCCTCAGAGGTATACTTTAAACATGTTGACACATTCAACCCCCGTAGTTTGTAATCTCTCACTTTCTTTCACAATTAGCTTCGTATGATCCATAATTTATTCGTTTAAGGGTATAAACATCATGTAGGGTTATTGTAAAGTATATTTATCCATTGTTGATGTTTTGAACCCTTATTTTCACATAGTTTCTTTGTTTGTCAACTTTAGTCCCTCTAAAGTATTCTTTCACACGTTCAAAGCTTATGACACGTGTCAATACATTATTGGACGTAAATTTTCGAGGTGTTACAATATTGGCATGATGATCAACCTACATTTCACAGCCGGCTTTTACATTCTTGTTATATTAAAAATTACTTTCTTTTAAGACTACCGAAGAAAAGCATGATAAGTCATCCTAGTCTTTGATTGTTTTTAACCTTTTTGCACGGGTCAATATAATACAAAACTAATAAGCAAATAATTGTCAGCATATCAGGTTACTTAATTGTGAACTTAGCTAAAAGTAGGCTAATGCTACAGAATAAGAATTGCTCAAGGAAAGATACGTAATTGCAGGGAATTCTTTATTGATAGAGAATTTTGTGCATACAAAACACAACATACAAGCTTGCTATTTAAAGGAAAACATGATTCAGCAACTAGAAAAGTTCAGCAGATCCAAAGGAATCAGACGACTATAACAACCCTAACGGGTGTTAACTTATTCAAACGTAAACAACCTAACCGCTGCATACTTATTCAACATATGAAATAGACACGTGTATTCATATGACCGAAATTCCTAGCAAACTGAGATTGGATCACATTTTATCAGCCTAGATAACGAAACAGAAAACCCTAATTTATATAACAATAGAGTAATGATTAAAAAAAAATCAAAAGTGCAAATCAAAATTTGATTTACCTGGTGTCAATCTTCAATCAGATTGCAGCCAGAGAAATATGGAGATCTAACCGGGTTCCTTGTTGACCTGCACTTGACAGCCATTGTCGTGCCACGATTGAAGGTTTTGTGGCCACCGGAGATCCCAAACAACTCCAACAACCACCACGTTTCACTACCTGAGTCTTCGGTTGGAACCAAACCCGCCACCAGTCGCACACCACCACTCCGTTCACCCTCACATCAGCCGTCACCTAATACTAAACCACCGCTGCCCTCGCATCACCACCACATCAACCATACACCACCGCCACACCAGACTCGAACCACGTCAACCACCGCAACGCCGCTACTGCTGGTGGTTCTTGACGCTTGAAGAACGACGCTCCGCCGCAAGACCACTTTGGTGCCACCAAGAAAGGGTTGCCGACCCTGCTCCTTTCTCTGTCATCGTGACTCTCTCTCTCTCTCTTCAGAGTCTCTAGCATATGCAGAGTGTGTTGTTTTTTTAAGAGAAGTTAGAGGGGGCTAGGGTTTTGCAAAGGTGAAAAGGGAAGAGGAGAAAGAGAGGTTATAGAGCTAGGGTTTAGGTAGGTGGGTTGGGCTTAAACCGTGTATACTAACCGGGATTAACGTTCCTGCTTAAATCAGCTGGTTCAATTTTTATAAAATAAATATAATACAATATATTTACTAGCTTAAATCAAAACAATACGTTCAACTCAACTAAATTAAATATATACACTTCTATACAAATGTGTGTATTGAATTTGTGGTGAGCCGTCACCGTAATTGTCAACTAAATGACGTATTTTCTCATTATATGTTGTTATTATTTAGTAAATAATAATAAATAGTATTTCCACAGGTAACGTAACGTAATTAACCAAGGTCGAAAATATGGGTTAAGATACGGGTTGTCACAGTGTGTGTCATGTATACAAACCCGCTTTTGTAGTTTCTCGCTAGGGGTGAATTTCTGACACGACCCGAAAACACGACACGAACCTAACACAAAATTTGCGGGTTTAGGTTTAGTCTAAACGGGTTCGGGTCAGTTTCAGGTTGAACCCGCTAACCCGTTTAGGTTAACGGATCGGGTTCAGGTCAACCTGGTCGGGTTGCCGGGTTGACCCGTTTAACACATTTATATTATATTATGTTTTTTAGAATATGTTTTAAGCCATAAATTAAATGAGGTATGTTTTTATTCTATAATTATTACTTAAAAAGAGAAATTAATATAAGATTTTATAATTTAAATATAATTGTGTTATATAAATTTGTGTTTTTTAATTAAATTTTAATTTTAATATAGCTATTTCAGAAAAAAAATAAAAAATAAAAAAATTCGGGTTGAACGGGTCGTGTTCGGGTCAACCCACGAAATTTCGGGTCGTGTTCGGGTCAACCCACGAAATTTCGGGTTCGGGTTCGTGTAATTAAAAAAATTAATTAAATATGGAAAAAAATAAATGTTTTAGTCGGAAACTGGTCGGAAATTTCCGACAACTTTCCGACCAAAGGTTATTTTTCGTCGGTAAGTGGTCTTAAATTTCCGACCATTTTCCGAGACCCATATCCGTTTTTTCGGTTTCTAAACCTTCTAACACGGTTTTTTCATTACTTATTTTGTAAACCTTAATTATACATGAAATGCTTTTACTTTACCAACTTATACGTATAATTATACCCAGTCATACGTGCGTGTAAGCTATAGGGACCCATTACTTAAACTAGGTTTTTACTATTGTATAAGTGTATATATATGTATATGTATATGTATGTGTGTGTACGCACCGATACAACTACATACTTATACACACATACACATACACATAGACACAAGAAATACATTTATATATATATAGATAAACACCTCCGCATAATTAAATATGAAAATAATAAATGTTTTAGTCGGAAACTGGTCGGAAATTTCCGACAACTTTCCGACCAAAGGTTATTTTTCGTCGGTAAGTGGTCGGAAATTTCCGACCATTTTCCGACACCCATATCCGTTTTTTCGGTTTCTAAACCTTCTAACACGGTTTTTTCATTACGTATTTTGTACACCTTAGTTATACATGAAATGCTTTTACTTTACCAACTTATACGTATAATTATACCCAGTCATACGTGCGTGTAAGCTATAGGGACCCATTACTTAAACTAGGTTTTTGCTATTGTATAAGTGTATATATATGTATATGTATGTGTGTGTATGCACCGATACAACTACATACTTATACACACATACACATAGACATACATATAGACACAAGAAATACATTTATATATATAGATAAACACCTCCGCATAATTAAATATGAAAAGAATAAATGTTTTAGTAGGAAACTGGTCGGAAATTTCCGACAACTTTCCGACCAAATGTTATTTTTCGTCGGTAAGTGGTCGGAAATTTCCGACCATTTTCCGACACCCATATCCGTTTTTTCGGTTTCTAAACCTTCGAACACGGTTTTTTCATTACGTATTTTGTACACCTTAGTTATACATGAAATGCTTTTACTTTACCAACTTATAAGTATAATTATACCCAGTCATACGTGCGTGTAAGCTATCGGGACCCATTACTTAAACTAGGTTTTTACTATTGTATAAGTGTGTATATATGTATGTGTATGCACCGATACAACTACATACTTATACACACATACACATACATATAGACACAAGAAAAACGTTAATATATATAGATAAACACATCCGCATATTAAATATGAAAAGAATAAATGTTTTAATCGGAAACTGGTCGGAAATTTCCGACAACTTTCCGACCAAATGTTACGTTTCGTCGGTAAGTGGTCGGAAATTTCCGACCATTTTCCGACACCCATATCCGTTTTTTCGGTTTTTCAACCTTCTAACATGGTTTTTTCATTACTTATTTTGTACACCTTAGTTATACATGAAAAACTCTTACTTTACCAACTTATACGTATAATTATACCCAGTCATACGTGCATGTAAGCTATCGGGACCCATTACTTAAACTAGGTTTTTACTATTGTATAAGTGTGTATATATGTATATGTATGTGTGTGTATGCACCGATACAACTACATACTTATACACACATACACATACACATACATATAGACACAAGAAATACGTTTATATGTATAGATAAACACCTCCGCATAATTAAATATGAAAAGAATAAATGTTTTAGTCGGAAATTTCTGACAACTTTCCAACCAAAGGTTATTTTTCGTCGGTAAGTGGTCGGAAATTTCTGACCATTTTCCGACACCCATATCCGTTTTTTCGGTCTCTAAACCTTCTAACACGGTTTTTTCATTACGTATTTTGTACGCCATAGTTATACATAAAATGCTTTTACTTTACCAACTTATACGTATAATTATACCCAGTCATACGTGCGTGTAAGCTATCGGGACCCATTACTTAAACTAGGTTTTTACTATTGTATAAGTGTGTATATATGTATATGGATGTATGTGTATGCACCGATACAACTACATACTTATACACACATACACATACATATAGACACAAGAAATACGTTTATATATATAGATAAACACCTCCGCATAATTAAATATGAAAAGAATAAATGTTTTAGTCGGAAACTGGTCGGAAATTTCCGACAACTTTCCGACCAAATGTTATGTTTCGTCGGTAAGTGTTCGGAAATTTCCGACCGTTTTCCGACACCCATATTCGTTTTTTTTTTTGTTTTTTCAACCTTCTAACATGGTTTTTTCATTACGTATTTTGTACACCATAGTTATACATGAAAAGCTCTTACTTTACCACCTTATACGTATAATCAATGTTGTAGAAGGCGCTAGGCGCTAGTCGGGCGGTGAGGTACCGCCTAGGGATTAATCGGGATTAATAGGGATTAATCGGGATTAATCGGAATGAGATTTTTATATGTATTTTTTTTCAAAATTATATATATATACCCAATAATATAAAAATAATACTTCAAAATTCACATAAATACTTCAAGTTTCAGATAGTATGATCCAAACATAAGCAAGAATTTGATGATAATATTAATCATTCCATTATATAATTAGTTAAATTAAAAAACTTAATAAACTCATTCAATAAAATAAGTTTTTAAACTAAATGTGTAACCCATTAGGCAGACAATAAATTACATTGAAAGAATTGAAAGAATAAAATATTTAAAAATTGTTTCTCTCGATGATATCAGTATACGCATACATATCAATTATCATGCATCAACTTGATTAATAAAGTAAATGAGTCTTTTCATAAACAACAAAACAACAACAATCATATTTTACATACATGGTCGCCGGAGAAGAAGGCTAAAGTCGCCGGAGAAGAAGGCTAAGGTCGTCGTCGCATGTGAGTGTCGGCAATGAGGTGTGCAGTGGTAAGTTTCTTTAGATTATGCCATAAAACCCTTTAAAACCATGAATCGGGTCGAAAAAACGGGTTAAGTGAGTATAAATTTCCAGGACCGATTAGTCCGATTTCCACCGATTTCTTCCGATTTTCTCCGACTAGGTCCGATTTTGACCGTCTTTGACTGGGACCGATTTTTTTAACCGATTTGCCATTATTTAAGCGATGGCTCACCGATTACCGCCTAGGCGCCGATTAATCGGCCGCCTAAAACGATTTCTGCAACATTGCGTATAATTATACCCAGTCATACGTGCGTGTAAGCTATCGGGACCCATTACTTAAACTAGGCTTTTACTATTGTATAAGTGTGTATATATGTATATGTGTGTGTATGCACCGATACAACTACATACTTATACACACATACACATACACATACACATACATATAGATACAAGAAATACGTTTATATATATTCATATACACCTCCGCATAATTAAATATGAAAAAAATAAATGTTTTAGTCGGAAATTGGTCGGAAATTACCGACAACTTTCAGACCAGATGTTATGTTTCGTCGGTAAGTGATCGGAAATTTTTGACCCTTTTCCGACACCCATATCCGTTTTTTCGGTTTCTAAACCTTCTAACATGGGTTTTTCTTTACGTGTTTTGTACACCTTAATTATACATGAAATGCTTTTACTTTACCCACTTATACGTATTATACACATTCATACGTGCATGTACGCTATCGAGACTAATTACTTAAACTAGTATTTTATTATTCTATAATTATATATAGGTATACGTGTGTGTGTGTGTATACTTCGAGTCATATACATACACATACATATATATAGACACAAGCATATACATTCACATGTATACATATAGCTCAATATAATTGAATAAAAAAATAAAGGTTTTTGTCGGAAAATTGTCGGAAATTTCCGACAACTTTCCAACCAATTTTTTTTTCTTTTTTTTATAGTTTTTTTTTTGTCGGAATTTAGTCGGAACTTTCCTTCAAATTTCTGACGACTTTTTTCTTTGTCGGTAAGCAGTCGAAAATTGGTTGCTAATATTTGACTTTTATTCTAGTCGGAAGTTTGTCGGTAAGTGGTCGGAATTTCCGACTGAATTTTTTTAGTCGGTAAATTTTTGTAGGAAATTCTCAATTTTCTAGTAGTGTCAGGGTAGAAAGATTACCTTTTGTGGTGAAATTTGTAGAGATTAATGGAGGTTTGTGGTTGAGTGAAAAATTGGGTTGAATTGTAGATTTGGGTGTGGTTTGATTAGGGATGTGTTCAGCCAGATTTATGTCACCGGAGCTTCGTTTCTGCTTCATTTAATTTCACGATTTACGTCATCTTTTATCAGATTTCGGTTGAATTGTAGATTTGGGTGGTGGTGGATTTGAGAAAGAGATAGAGAGAGAGATAGAGAGAGAGAGAAGGGTAGAAGATGAGGGGGCCACCTATTTTGGTTTTATTAGTTTTTAATTAACATATGTTTTTAATTAAAATGACCATTTTGTCCCTAAGTGAAAAGACAAAATAACAGGATTTTATAAGACAAATATGATCTGATTTCACTTTTGGACCAAAATGGCATTACAACCAAAACCATATGGACATAGATGCAAAAGGTTTGAGTTTTGGAGTAAAGTGACAAAAGTGACAAAAGGGTACTGGATACCCAAAGTCAGTGGTGGCGAGCGGCTGAGGAGTGAGGATTCTTCATTCTTCAGTACTGGATACCCAAAGTTTCACACTGTAATGTCGATACACACACAGGGGCGAATAAGTTATTAAACCTATATTTGTTTTTATTTTTAGTTATTAAATTATTATATTATATGAACCTTAATGAGATAAAGGGCACAATTCTTGGGGCCGGATAACAGTCTTTAATCATGAATATCACTTGGGCTAATTTGGAAGGTTGGGCCTTTCATGTAATTGGATTAATCTAAGCCGGGACTTTCGGGTATTATAAAAACCGGGTTTCGGGTATTATAAAAACCGGGTATTTATAAAACCGGGTTTCGGGTATAAACCGGGTATAAAAAAAACCGGTTCCGGGTTCGGGTTTTAGACCAAATATGCATACCCGGTCCCTACCCTACGGGTAGAGTCGGGTTCGGGTATAAAAAACCCGGGTTTTATAATACCCGGTTCCGGGTTTTTTTTTCGGGTCCGGGTCCGGGTTTTTTGTGCACCACTGGAATCCAGCTTTTACGTACTTTTGGGCCTATGGCTTAAAACATCTGGGCTTAACTAAGACCCTTACTTTTGGACAAAGTTTTTATAGTGTACTAGCCTAAGATCCCGCGAGTTTCGCGGGTGGCTTAACACAAACATATAATATATACCGGCAATGAGATGAACTTTGTAATGAAAGAACTTTTCAATATAAACGTATAAAAATATGATTTTTCTCACTTAGGTAAATATGTTTTGATTCATTTTTTATAGGTATTGAGATGTTATTGTACAAATGATTTTATAGGAATTTTTAGAACCCGGATAGATTTCATTTTTTTAATTATTTTTTTATAACTTTAGTTATTTGATATATATTTTCTTAAATAAAACATTTTTAACCAGTTTTGACCTTAACATATATTGAGCAGAACACATATTAACATGAACCTATTTTGAGCAAAACCCGTTTTGACTGACCCGAACCTATTTTGACCTTAACATATATTGAG